>CM035229.1:20231969-20968017 GCA_020226215.1 Sindora glabra | reverse complement strand
AAAAGAACCTAATTTTATACACAAACACCCCTTTCCAACCATAATGACCATTTTTTCCCTTTTAATTCTATTGGGAGTTTAATAATTTGGTTATTTTCGCTAGGTATATTTTATTCAAACTTCATAATGATTAAATTATGTAAAAATAATTTTATAATAAAACAAAATCAATAAATACAAATATTTACTTTTCATATTTTTACCCCTTTTGTGTTTTTTCACTTATCACTTTGAAAAAAACTCTTTTAATTTAGTACTTTAAAATTTTGATGAAGCATTTATTTTTTATTTTATATTTCTCTATCTTTAATTAATATTTAATTGTTCTCTATATTCATAATAAAATATATAAATAATTTGTTAAATTGTATTTGAATATTTTTTATAAATAATTTTAAAAAAATTCAAATTATTTATTTTGTTAGTATTTCAAATGATTACTTAATTTATTAAATCTTTCACATCATCTAACATTTTATATTTTTATTCATGTAACTATCAAATTATTTGTTTATTATTTTTTATATGCTTGGACTTTTAATATAATTTAATATTTTGATTAATATAATGGTCAAATTTTTTATAAATTTTATTATCCTATTTTCTATCAGCCTGACTAGGGTTTTGACATAATAAATATATATATCAACTTCTACAACATATTAATTTCATTAACTAACATAATAAAGTACAAAAATAAATTATTATTTAACTATCATGCATATCAATATCATCGGATGTTTGAAGCAATCATCATATAAAACTATAGAAAACATTTTTTGTCACACAAAATATCACATTAAAATATTTCATGCTTAAATATACTAATTGTAAACTTAACGCAATAAATATATGTAATATTGCACAAGATAATAATTATATCAAACTGATCTATGGTAATATAAATTTTTTCCATGTACAATATTGAAAATATTAAACAAATTTAGTATATAAACTTCTTTAACAAACATCAACACAATAATGAACCAATAATCAATAGAATCCAAATCCAATAACATAACCTAACTATTTAACCATATAATATATAAGAACAAGTAAAGTAATACAAAAATAATGTAAAAAAAAGAAAAAAAATTTGAAAATCACATACTTAGACAACAAGAGAGAAGGCACAGAGCTTCAGATAATAAAAGATGCAACAACACCACCAAACTATTTAACCATGTAATATACAAGTGCAAATAAATAAATATAACAATAATGTTAAAAATAAAAAGAAGGCAAACACATGCTTGAACAGAGAGAAGAAGTAAGCAGGTACAGTGCATAACTGTGAAAATGATGAATTGTAGTGGAGAGCCAAAGTTTGGTTTATAAAAGTAGGACTATGTAGTTGACATTTTCTGCAAAAAAATTATCTCAATAGGTTGGGTGTAAGGGCACATATATCATTTTGTAAACGCAGCCGATTGAGATGACAAATATTGTCTATATTAGGTCCCAAAGACGTCTATATTGGCCAGAAACTAGGGACACATGCATTATTTCAAATTTTCTTACCAATAAAGACAACAAATATCATATGTATAAATGACAAGTGTTGTCTATATAGGATTTTTTATTTTTTAAAAAATAAAAATTTTAAAAGCCTATTTGGACAACATTTGGTTGTCTCTGTAAGTCTTTTTAAATTTTTTATTTTTTAAAAAAATAATAAATTCTATACAAATAATATTTTATCATCTATATAAGCTTTTCTTTATATTTTTTAAATTAAAAAAATCTATACAAATGACAAATATTATTTATATAAATTTTTCTAATTTTTAAAAAATACTGTGACAACTACACAGACAATCAAATTTTTATTGTTTGTACAGATATCATCTGTATATACTATATATTTGTTTTAGTGTGTACGATAGCTGTTATGGCTGTTGCAACCACAACATTAAGCGATATTGCTGTGTTGCAATCGCAACATACCGCAATGCTTATGAATTACAATAGTGCTGTAATTGCGATCCAAGATACCTTGCGATTAGAAAATAAGAAATTATTTTTAATTAAACTCAATTCATTAATTAACACTGAATCATATAGAATATTTTCACCATTTTAAAATTTTAATACTTTATGTTATTATCAAAAATATTTTAACAAAACAAACGAAGCCTAATTAAATCACGTGCTATGATCTAAATTTCAACCATTATCCAATCATAATCCATTTTCAACGTTGGAATAAAAAATCCCAGATAAGATTCAAATTGATATTTTATCATGTTATATAATTGATTAGTCCCTTTGGAATTATATTCTAGAAGATAAAATTAAACATTACAATTTTAGATGTAGAAATCAATAGCTCAGAGTTTGATAAAATAAGGGTGAATTCTGTTTATATGTTTTTTTTTTGTTTAAATTTTCTTATCAAAACTATAATATCGGTTACTCTTTAAAAGTGAATCTTATATTTTAAAAGATCCTAATCCCCATATAGAATTAGTTATTGTTTTTGTTAATCAAGAAATTTGCGGATCCATTAATTATATTTAAGCGATACAAATCAAACATGAATTAAACAAAATTTGTGTTTATATATTGCAATCATTTATATCTAAATGATGTGCAGTTTTACAGTTTATAAATATGAAATTTAAGGAGCTTTATCTATTATCAATCATTAGGCCAGAAAAGTAAAAACCAATAACAGGCATTGAATGCATATAAAGATATATACTCTCAACAATGTCTCTCGCTGTCGCAATGTTTCACAAGACCTGATAAAATATTTGTTAATTTTTTTTCTTGACCCAAAAAAATTGCCTAAATTTACTTTTTGTCTTTGATTTTTTTTTAATTATAAGAATTTAAGGATCATACTTTTCGATGAAATCTACAATAAATTTTTTTTTTAGCAAATTAACAATACAAATCTTTCTAAATGTTACATAACTCCTTTTAAATTTCAAATCATACAAATAATTTACCTAAAACTTCCAAAAAAGTTGAAAAGGTTAGAATTCTAATAAAAAAGCAGCGGAAGGTACGTGAGCTACTCATATTTCTTTCTAATTTTTTTGAGCACGAATGTCAACCTGTTCATGAATCAGCTTTCTTCTGAATTAAATTACTAATGACAAGTGTGGATCTTTTAGTGTGTTGTGTAATTGAAGAAAAATATTTTAAATAAATTAATGCTGAAATTCGATTTGATTATATATATTTGAAGAGGTAAAACCTGTATTTTCTTTATTTTTTATTTTTTAAGTTTACTATACAAAAAATAAAAATTATAAGTGGCAAGTTATCTAAGGTGCTTGGCAATCAATCAATCAATTTAATTATTTGGCAAATAATCATTTTAGTCAGCCCTCAAACAATCATTTTAAAAAAAAGTAGAGAATAGTAATTTTTTAAAACAATTGATTTGCATTTAATATAAAAAAGTCATTTTTGTCCATAATTATAAAATTTTTTACATTTCCGTCTTTGATAAATAAGAAAATATTAAATTATACTTATTTTTTTCTTAGAGAAAAGTTTAATACATATAAAATTATAATTATTTTTTTAAATAAAAACTAAATAAGTATAATAAATTATATTAAAATATTTACATAATAATGAAAAGTTACGTGAATATAATCATACCTTTTCTATCAAATTATATATAAAATAAAAGAGAATATATGTTTCATTTCATAGAAAATAAAAGAAAATTATTGAGAAAATTATTTTTTATCGAATATTATCTTTTAAATTAAAGAACAATACATATTAAGAAAAATAAAAAATAAAAAGTGATATTACTTGTAAAAATATATTTTTATACTTAAAATGTGTAATTTATCAATATTTTTAATGATAAATATATGAATTTTAAATTTATATTGAAATACTTAAAATAAATTTCAATTATTACTATATTTCATAACCAAAAAATTGTAATTGTCAAGAAAATCAAATAAGTATAATAAGTTATAATGGTATAATTTTTTTAAAAAAATTGTAATATAATAAATAATATAATATAATCTAAAATATTATTCAAGTAAAATAATATTCAAATGAATCATAAAATATATACATATCCTTATATGTGATTTTATATATAAACAATTAGTAATAAACAATTGATTTTATTAAATGTCTTTATGAAAATAGCTAATGATATTGACTGATTAAATTAAATAATACAATCAACTATCAATTAATAATTAATTTAATTAGTTAATTGTCAAACATGGTCTTTATATTTTATCTTATTTATATTTATAAAAAAATATTTAATTTATTTTTGATTGATGGTGCAGATTTATATCTGCATCAGCGGCGACAATGAGCTGGCATACATCAAACCATCTCCTAAGAATTCATTCTGATTTTGCTTTACCAATTCAATTTATTCCTCACTTCATGATATTCCCGCATATATGAATTTATTCCGATCAGATTTTATTCTAATGGTCTACTTCTTTTTTATTATTGATAAGGTCACAGCTTTACTAAGTTGCCAGATAGAGAAACATTATGAAAACAACTAAGTAAATATCAACACAATTTAATAATTAACATAAGAATAACAAAACTGTCAATTGATGAGTATGCTGAATTTAGAATGTAACTCTTGACATTATTATGTTTTTTATATCATATATCACTAACATCTAAATAATTAACTGTCAATAAAGCTTTAGGATAAATCATTATGTCCAAAAAAATTGTGTTTTACTTTAATAGATATTATTATAACTTTCTCAAAAAAAAAAAAAACAAGTAAAAAATGGTGAAAAGGTTCGTAAAATTGTTTTAAAAAAAGTTAAAATTTACTTTTTTTCCCATTATAACACAAAGTATTTGCACACACAAAAAATAAGTAATATTTATTTTCTCAAATTTTCAGTTCAAAGAAAAAAAAATTTTTGTTACAAAAATTATTATCCAAATTGCAGAAAGATGCTTCTTTTTCATGTCTTGCTTTTAAAACTCCCTGGAATTAAAAAGAAGGGCTGTTTCATATCAAGGTGTCAATGTCCTCATAAAATATAAAGAATCTTTTATGTATTATTATTGATTGATTCCGCAAAAGCCAAAGTACTCATTTTGCAATGCCAAGCTGCCAAGTGCCAATTAGTATGCAGGAGGTTTCACATGTTAATTAATTATACATTAAGAAGAAAGATTTTATAACTTATATTATATCTGGCTTTTAGAGGTAATTATAAATATAAATTATAAATTTATAAGTTACTAATTTTGGATTTTTATAATATCACTGGTAAATTTAGATAGGATACTTTTTTTTTTATATTAAGACCATTAATTAGCCAAACATTTAGCAATATAAATACCCTTGTTTCAAACCAAGCAGCCACAAATCCACTTCTGTTCCTTTCTCTCGAAACACTCACTCCTTCAACTATGATGGTCAGAAAATCCAGTTCAGGTCGCCAGAAAATTCCTATTGTAAAAATTCCAAAGAAAAGTAACTTACAAGTCACATTTTCAAAACGGCGTTCTGGGCTCTTCAAGAAGGCCAGTGAACTCTGCACACTTTGTGGCACAGAGATTGCAATTCTGGTCTTCTCTCCCGCTGAAAAGGCCTTCTCTTTCGGCCACCCGAATGTCGAATCTGTCATTGGTCGCTATCTTTCTCGAAACCCAAATCCGAACTGCGGCCTTAACAAATTCGCTGAAGCTCAACGAAATGCCAAACTTTCTGATCTTAACATGCAACTCACCCAGATTATGAATCAGCTGGAGATCGAGAAAAAACGTGGCGAAGATCTTGACAAAATGCAGAAGGTCAGGCAAGCGCAATTCTGGTGGGAAAACCCCATTGACGAGCTTAACTTGAACGAGTTACAACAATTGAAGTTTTCAATGGAGGAATTGAAGAACAATGTGGCAAATGAGAGCAATAAAATCTTCATGGAACATGCAAGTTTGCCTTCAACATTTATGGGGACAAATAATGGGTTTGGATCTTATGGTGTTTATGATACCAAACCAAAGATTAATCTTGCTTCAGCCCTTAATGGAAACAATAATTTAACTTTTGGATAAGGGTATAAATGAAAATTTCTTACATTTTAATTTATTTGTTTATGGTTTATTAGAGGGATGGTAATTATAAATTTACCTCGCTAGTTGTTGATGTCTCCGGGGTATTTGTTTGGTTTTTCAATTATGGTTGTTGAAGAATAATATGTAAATCATAAATGATTTTTTGTTCCCAGATTTTGTTGAATTTGGGTTCATCAAGATCTATATATTCAATTGTGAGAGGGGAAGTGGACTTTTCATAAATATTATTGAAGCCGTCTTTTATTTTTATCTCATGTCTACATCAATATGATGTACTCATTTATCCCATAGAAGATTTTTTTTTTCTATTGTTAAATGGAGTCATTTTCTTGTTTTTAACAATTGCACATGGATCCTTGACATTGGTGTACCCTAAATAAAAATGTATCCAAATCAAGGAATGTATAATATGTGATAACTAATAAGAAATAATAATATATAAATTTAATTCTTAATTATCATAAAATGTACCTACTCTAATATCTTTGTGGTAGAATAGATCCCAAATATAAAACCAAAGAACTTCGATTATAAACCCTTTAATTTGCTGCAATGATTTAATCTAATATAGAAATCAAACACTGTGAATTTTCTAACTTCAAGATTATAGAGTTTTTGGAAAATAAGGGTTTGAACAAAAGCTTAAAAAATATAATTCAAATGAAAATATGATTTGAAATTTTGTCAATTAAAAAAATTGTTAGACTAAATTATTTAGAAGAATAAGAAAAAAAACCTAAATTCATGCACACATTTAATTAAGAAGAAATTGAACAAATATTGTAACACTATTATTGAACTCTAGGTGAAGAGTGTGACCAAAATTTCCATTGAAATCATTTGCACCAATAATGATAAGGAATATAGATTTGTCTAGGTAATCACTTAATTTCTCTTTACTATTTAATATTTTTGGAAGATCTTCTGTCATAGTTGAGAAGAAGTATTTGATTTGTTGATCAAATTTCCAACTACCTTTCTACACACTCAGTTAGATATTGATGAGAATAAGGGTCCATTTCTTTACTATCTTTAAAAATATTTTTTTATTTTTTTTCTTTTAAAAATAAAAGAACCTATTTAGAAATTTGTTTTTAAAAATTATAATATTAAATGTGTGACTTAAAAATAAAAAAATAAAAATAACTTGTAAATATTTTCATAATTTATTTTCTTACTCTTGATATTGGTTTTGTAATTAAATAAAATATTTTTTATTTTCAATAGTGACCATTATTTATTCTTTAATCTGAAAATAATTTTTAAAAAATAAAAAATAAAAATATAACCAAATACACCTTAAGATATTAAAGGACATGGTTTTAAAATTGCAATAGTAGTTAGGATTGTAGTTACATTGCAAATAATAAAATTGTGGACAAATATTAAAAAAATGCAATCATTGCATAGAAAAATTACAAGAAACTACAATTATGGACCATAATTTTAAACCATTATCAACGAAACAATTTGTGCCACAACAAACATTCTAATGAAAAAAGAAATCTTCTATAAGTTAAACTTTTTAGAATCCCAATATCCTCTAGAATTCCACATCCACTTGATGAGTTGCTTATACTTGTAATTATTTAGGACCTAACAATCTCGCAAAGACTCAAGTAAGTTGGGGCTATTGGTAATCTTAACATTATTGCTATATTGAGAAACCACAAATGCAAAGTTAAATGATTTATTATAATGCAAGGAGGATAAATTTCTCTAATGTTAATTGGTCATGGAAAAAGTTTCAACTTATACAAAACTTATCAATAAAATCTACCACAATTTTGTCATTATTGAATCAATCAATTCAATTGTTCAAATCCATGCTAGATAGTCAATTTTTTATTTGTATTATATAGTTTAGAAAATTGTTATTTCCAACATTTGTACTTGTTAGAGCATCTTTAAATATTGGAGTATGAATAAAAAAAATAGAGTTGACACCAAATATTTTAATGGTGTGGTTGGAACACCTAAAAATATTTGTGTTTTTGGAATTCAAATTTAAGAGTTGGTTACATATAAGGAATGTGTTAATACATTACAATATTTGTTCAAAGAACTATTGCTTGCTTATTCTCATTTTATCTTTTAAATTAATTACAATGGTTCTTATTATAATATATATATATATATATATATATATATATATATATATAATTGGTATGTCCCACCTTATATTTAAAAATATCACAAGTGATACATGATACTTATAAAAGAGATAGCATAAAGCTATTATTTTTTGGAATAGCATACATGTCCATGGCAATTGTGACCTAATAGTATTTACCACTTTTATAGTGCTACAACGATACTCATGTATTTCAATTATTTTTATTTTTAATATTTTGTAAAAATATTAGTATGATTATTTTAATTTTAATTAATTTAATTATCAAATTTGTCTAACTTTAAGGTAAGATTTGAATGGAATTAAATTTTTAAAAAATGTTAAGTAGTGTCGTAATCACTTTTGTAATCGAATTACTTAATTTGATATATCACATGTATAAATTTTATTATTTTTAAAAAATTTTCATAAAATAATTGCAATATAACCATTAAAATAACAAGATAAAGGAAAAATATTTTTAGTAATTTTATTTAATTTTTTGGAAAAATGATTATATCGATAATTTTTAATTTAAACTATCATATTTTTTTAACTTCATAACTAAATTCAAATAAAGAAATTACTTTAAAAAAATTGAAATCATATTTATTGTACTTACAATTAATTTCAATGCTATTTCCTAATCTTTTAAAGTATCAAATTTATTTAATTTTATGGTCAAATCAAAATAAAGAAATTACTTAAAAATTAAAATTATTTTTATTATCTGCAATTAATTTCAATTTTATTTCCTAATTTTTAAAGTATTAAATTTATCCAACATGAATAAAAAAATTATTTAAAAAAATTGAAATCATATTTATTGTACTTGCAATTAATTTCAATATTATTCTATAATTTTTAAAATATGAAATTTGTCCAATTTCTTAATCAAATCAGATAAAGAAATTACTTAAAAAATTAAAATTATATCCATTATACTTATAATTAATTTTAATATTATCTTGTCATCACAACATTTAAATTTGAGCAAAATAAATTTGCATAATAGTTACAACAAGTTCATGTACAAAAAAGCATTAGCTTTGAACTGATAACTCTCTCATTTTTCCTAATTAATTTGTCAATATCAATTGGGAATGATACAATAAAAATAATTAAATTTACGATAATTATATAACATGCACAATAATATCTATCTATCATCCGTATCTTGGCTGAGAATTCAAAGAGAAATAATGAAATAAAAGTGAGGTTCAGACTACAATGCCCTGAACTGTTCATAGGGTAAATCACCCTGGACACATGAGCCGATCAAATGCCGCCACGTGGATGGCTGCAGACCCACTTCAGGTTACTCCCACTCTTCTGTTTCTGAATTGCCAATTAGTCCTTCAACTTTTTTATTTTATATTTGCTGCCTCAATATAACAATAAAATATTTTATTTTCATATTTCTTCTTTTGTGTACCAAGCTTCTCGTGGAGAGCTTTCTTCTTCTCCACCGTTTGTGTCTGTGTACCCAACGCCGACAAAGAACTCCTTCCAACGCCCTTATCCCTGACGCCATTGTTGCGCCGGTGCTCTCGAATTGGGTTTTCCTCACCATATCCGTACCTATCTCTACGAGCGCCATCCACGAGCTTCTTCTGAAACCCTCATCCCCTCCAGTTATTTGCTCCTGCTTCGTATTATCCACTCGGTACGTACTCCCCCAAGCTCACTTCATTTCTCATTCTTAAGTTTCTAATGCCTGTTCCTTGTATTGGTTTTGATTCTTCCTATTGCATCCTCTTCTGCGTACTAGGTTTTCGTTCAAATTTGTTGTTCTGCTTTTATGATCATTTCTGTTTTGATTTTTCTATTTCTTGATGGTTAGGTCTTGGGATTGTTTGAATAATACCCACTGAATATGGTTTTAGTTTTTGTTAGTTTCTAGTAAGGTGTCAAAAGTAGCCATTTAAACTTCCTTTGGCCTATTATCTTTAATTTGTTAAGAAATAATTCCCTGGAAGAATTTAGTGAATAACTTGCCAGTAGTCTTCTGTAAAGGTTATTTAATCCTTTTAAAAGCAACACTAATTAAGGCAGAGGAGTTAAATAAATAATTATTAATTAAATCTAAGTTGATTAGTGAATTTCTCAGCAACATAAGGGGGAAATTAATTGAATGATTAGACAGGAATACAAGCATGTGAACTTTTCCTTGTCTGAAATTTGGATTTGGATTTTGATAACAATGGTTCTTCTATTTGTTGTTGGCATTTTCACTAATGTTGAATGATGCAGGGACATTCATCCGTTTGTTGTGCTAAGAGATAATTGACTTATATTTAGTCTGAAGCCTCCAAGTGATGTGGCATCACTTAGAATCCATTTTGCTTGTTTCCAGATTCTCTTGGTTTAATTGAATGATTAGGCAGGAATACAAGCATGTGAACTTTTCCTTGTCTGAAATTTGGATTTGGATTTTGATAACAATGGTTCTTCTATTTGTTGTTGGCATTTCCACTAATGTTGAATGATGCAGGGACATTCATTCGTTTGTTGTGCTAAGAGATAATTGACTTATTATTTAGTCTGAAGCCTCCAAGTGATGTGGCATCACTTAGAATCCGTTTTGCTTGTTTCCAGATTCTCTTGGTTTACACAACCAAGGTAAGAATTCTCTTCAAATAAGATGAATGATTTAATTATTTATAAATAATTAATTTTAATAGCTACATGTCTCTTCATTTCATTAATAGTGGCATTTATTGTTAGAAACATTTTTGCCATATGCATTGGTTTGTTGCATAAAGCTATTAGGATTTAGGAACTATACCCTCATTCAGATCACTTTTGGATGATTTTTTTTCTAATTGAAACACATGAAAACCTTAGGCATAAGTGCTTCACCAAACAGTGAAGACTAGTTTGTTCTAGTTTTATCACAACTTCAATATTCAAGCTAGGCTCTGTTTCATGATAATTAATTGAGAATTTGAGATTATTAGTGACATTTAAAGTTTCTTTTACAACTGTGTGTATGGAGGTTTTGAAGGAGTGAAAAGGGGAAGGCTCTTTAGTATTGTGTGCATTTCTGTAATTTGTTGCATTGGCTAGAAAGAAATGCTAGTCTTTGGTGCAAATATCTCCTTTTACGTCTCTTATAAGACAAGGTGGTGCGAGTGTCTTCCATTTGGTGTAGTTTTTTTATTTTTTATTTCAAGCCATGGTAACCATACAGCAAGATTGGAGATGTATGCTTTAGTTAATGTGTACTCATTTGGTCTACGCTTTCATCATTGTGTTTGTTTTCTTCCTTCTGTTTTGTTTATATTTCTTTTCTAAAAATGAATTAGGAGTTAAGGGATTTTATTGTACAATTTTGGAACTCATTAGGAATTAGGAGTCTATACTCTCTTTCTTCTTTCTATTTTGTTTATATTAATGGAGTTAAGGGATTTGAATTTGCTTTCCTTTATGACTCTGTTGAGAATTATAAGCTACTTGCCATCGTTCAAAAAATTTAGTAGATTCTCCTGCTAAGGTAATCCCTCAAGATTTGCTCTTCAATTTCTCTTTTAGCTACTGTGTTTTCAAAGTTAATTGCAAAACATTCTGTTCATACTGTAAACACAATGGATAACCAAAAATTTTCTTTCTTGAAACATTAAGGTATGCAAATCTCCCTCAAAATTGTTATATATCTAAGAAAGTAATTATTTATTATAAGCCAACAATATTTCTTGTGCACAGTTATTTGTCTTGCTCTGTTTTATTTTTTCTTTGATATTTGTGTGTTAGTGTCACTGGAAAGTTTAATTTCAATTAGATTTTGTTAACATTGCCTGCATCGTCAATGAGAGATACTGCACTTTTGAAGGAGAAAGCAATTCATTATCTTTCCAGCCCCATTGCTTACAAAATGTGATTTGCTGTCTACATTATAAGAACTAAGGATTATTTTGCTCTTAGTCCAATATTTCTTATGGTTTGTATGCTTATTGAACATTTATCCAAGAATAGGAAAGAGAAGAAACAAGAGGGGTGTGGTATCTTCCTACTTAGAACATATTAACAATTATTTCAAGTTACTACATCTGCTGTCTACTTGCTCAGTTATGAACCTCTCTCTCTTACTGTTGTTCATGGCTTCTTTCAAAGATTCTGTGCTGAGTGGTGAGTGTTATTTGTGACTATGCTAAGTGTAAATTGGATTATTGGAGGTGTCTATCTTGGTCTCTTAATCTTTCTTAGCTTCTAGTTTAGAATTGAATTATTCCTTGTAGTAAGATAATTGACTTCAATTCTATGTTAATTCACCTTAATATTATGACTTGATCTAAAAATTGTTGCTAGGAATATCCATTCTTGATTGTTTGATTCCCATTGACTTAATTCTTGTATTGTAGTCCTTTGGCATGTGGAGTGAGATTTGTCTGTCTATTGTAAATGCTTCTTTGGTTGTGCTATTTTTTTCCTTTTTGCATGTCAAGTTTTTATCTAAGTATACATTTACATTTACAGGGTTTATCCTATCTATCATGAAGAGAGCAATGCCATGGGATCAGCAAGTTGATCTTGAATGATCTAATGAAGCTCCTTCTTTAGAGTCAGATACAGAGGTCAACTATGGGTTTGAAGTTAAGCAGCCAACAAATGGCGTAACAGTCCTCCATCCTGCCTGCCAAGCATATAATGTCTGAAGGTATTTTGATACCAGCGATTTGGCTTCTAATTGACTAAATGGTTTGTCTGACATTCTATTCATACTGTGAAGATGATAGATAAACCCATCTTGCTTGAAACAATAATGCACACAAATCTCCCTTGAAGTTTTTATGAATCCCAAATTTATTATTACCCAGCCTTAGTAATTTTTCTTGTGATCTCATTGCACAGTTGTTTGGCTTGGTCTGTTTTGTTTCTATCTTAATGTTTGTATCTTCATGTTACTAGTGTTATAAAGTAATGAGGCTAATTAAGTTCTATTGTGAGCTTAGGTAATGTTATGGGCTTGCTGTCTTCAGTAGTATTCAGCCCTTGTATCATTGAGCAATAGTGTAGTGGACAAGCTAAGCAAAAAAGGTAGAGTTATTATAGATATGAGGTGTTAGGAAGGAGAAAACCCAGAGTTTTTGAAAAGAAAATCCTTATTGAAGATGCTGAGACAATTCGTCTGACTAATCCAACGATTGGCATTAGGGCGCCTAACGAGTCATTGTCCATCACCCATCAAATGCTTCCAAAAGCTGTCATTGACCCCCCTTATTTCTATTACGAAAATGTGGCACCTGCACCAAAAGGCTATAATTTAAAATGTAGTGTTTTTATTTTATCTAGTGTTTTGTGTTATGCAAGAATTGGAGCTAATGATTTCCTCTTAAACTAGAATTGTTTTCTCTAATTTAATAACAGAATCTCTCCTTTGCAATCCTTGATAGGTTAAGAACAACTGCCTTCTTAATGGTAGCATCCCTCTTTTTTTCTCAACTGGGAAGCTTTATTATAAGACTCAATTGCTTGGTTATATGAGTAAGATCTAACTCTTCTATTCTCTACTCTTCTATCTTCATCTATTGCTTTCTCGGTAATGTAATGAAAAATCAAAACACAATTATAATAACAAGCACACAAAATCTAGCTTCATATGGTGTGATGGATAGCATGAGAAGCAAATAGTCCATCATTCTACCATAACTGAAAGAAATAGATATTAAGCCATTTTACTGTATATAGGCTTTTTGTCATTGGATTCTGTGGACTATGTCTTCATTTAAGTATTGACTATTTTTTATGGATGCAGTTACCAATATTGAAGTTGAAATTGATATTTGGTTTTTGCTGAGAATATGATTCCATATTCGACGTAGTTGGAATATAAAACTATGCAAGGTCAAGAACTCTAGCCATTTTGATATGAGTTACTTTTGAAGCTAAGCAATGCGTTAGTTTACAATGACTAATTTCAACATCACTATGTTCTGTCATGAAGTCTCTATGTTCTACATGGGATTAAACCCTTAAAAAAATATGCGTAAGCCCACCAATGAGAGTTAGATGCAACTAAAATTAGAACCAGCTTGAGTTGCTTGAATTATATAGGGTCCATATTTCATTCCATGGTGTATGACTCTTATCTACAAATGAGCCTATTGTACCATAATTTTTCTAAGCACTTATCATTCCCGTCCAACTTTGTAATTTATTTCTTTATTATTAATACATTACTTTTCTAATGTAGATAAGAGTCAAAATGGGATTTGTGTTGAGAATTTCATCTGCAAGTCACTTATTTTGGCCTAATAAAATACCTCTTTTTATCTCTATTTTTGGCACTTCAGTGTCTTCACCTCAAGGTTTGTGAATATGGGCAAGACATAGTCACCAATGGCTAAAATGAACAAGATGAATAAGGAAATGAGACATTTTCAATTTCTACTAGACACTAAGATTAGACCAAGAGATGCAATAGTAAAAGTGTTATACTTACTCTATATGATGATATAATATATATATATATATATATATATATATATATGATTGCTGCTTAATGATATTGTAAAGTATATTTGGCATTTCTTTTAATAGTTTACAGCTTAGATGCTCCATTTGCTCTCTATTTATGCTTCTTGCATGCTTAATTAACTGATAATTTGTTGTCTTAGATACGTATATTCAGTTTACTATAACAAAAGCTTCAACCTCATTCTATTTCAAAATTTTTAGTTTTTTAAGCTGAGAACTTTTCGACTAAGGTAGCAGGTTCAGCTATACTTGAATTCATTTTGCAGCCAAACTGACAATGTTTATGTAAAGAGTTTGTTCCAAATCATATTTGAAATACTTGCATGGAAAACAATCATTCTCTATATTTTATTCGTCTAAATCTGATGAATTAAATGTAATCTTAGGATTAACTTCATATTACTCTTGTAAAAATATTTTGCTAGCCCTTTGAGTTATATATTTGATATTATTGCAAATCCGTGCATCTTCAGGGTTAAAAACTAGTTGGATTTAAATGTGCACTGGTTCTGATATGTAGAAACCTGAAACTCTAGGTCCATTATGTGGAAATAGTTAAAATGAGCTAGAATTTGTGGCTTTTTGAATGTGTGGATGCTATAAACATACACAGAATGTTCGTCCAGTCATAGGATTAGTAATGGAAAATTTTAGGTGGACAAAGAATTTCATTTGTCATATTTGTCCATGCATCGCTTTACTAAAAGCATGTTTCTCCTCTCAGATGCTTTGTCAATTGTCTTCTTGCAGGCCTGATTATTTTATAAAAAAACAAGAACGAACTCAACCCCCCGAAGATTGAGAACCCTCTCTATCATTATCATGTGCAGCATGTGATGCTTCCCATTTTATTTTTCAGGTCCACAGGTGCCATGGCTAGACCTCTGCTAATGATATAATCCAGTGTACTACTGGAAGATTGGAGTGTTTTCATTCAGATGGGGTTCCTGGATGGGAGGTTGAATTGGAAATTTCTACAAAAATATGAATATGTTCTAATGTAGAATTCCTTGATTACAACAGTGTCGAGTTTATCATATAAGTAAATGGAACATGTTTCATTGAAATTAGTGTAGAGCTAATAGCTATTTTTAAGGGTTAAGTTTATTGAGATTTGTGTAGAAATTAGGACGTAGTGTTAACCTCTTTTTGATGGGTCAGTAGAGTGGACACAGTTGTTGTGTAATTCCTGTCTCATGTAAATTTCTTGTTGTGGCTGAGGTGATTTACATAAAATGCCCAATACTTTAATGCCTCATTATGTTGGGTGTACATAAATTTCTTCATTAATTCACCTATCTACAAACCTCTTCTTGTTTACAAACTGCAGCCAACACTAAATGCATATCTCAATTGTGGTCAGCAGCTTTACTGTAATAAGAATGAATATGGACAAAATGTTATCCATGCAATTAAGCAGCAGATATGTTTTATCAAGGCATGGTCCACAGTAGAAAAAACACGATGGCATTCGCTAGCACATTGATAAAGCCAGATGGATTTAATCTGTATGTTTCATTACACCTGTAGAAAAGTTTTCCGGAAAGGCAGAAATTATCAAAAAATAGATAACATAATGATAATATGGTCAACCAAGATAATTGAAAACTATCCACATGAACTAGCAAAGTAGAAGCAGAGAGAAGGAAAAAGGTGATAGGGATATCCAAAAAGAGGTTGAATATTTTAAATTTTATTTGAGAGAGATATATTTTTGTTTAAGCTTTACATAATACGTTAAAATGGCATGGAGCTCAAACACTTACTGCTTTCTTTCCATAGGCCTTATCAGAAGAGGCAGTCAGAAGATGGAGAAAAGAAAATAATATACATATTCATAATGAGGTTATAATTATGAAATAAGATATTTGATATTTTATTCGAAAGATTACAAGAGTTTCCATATTTTAATAGCATATCCTTCCACAAGTCTTATAAGAAGATTGCAGAGAATTGAATTAAAATGGTAATTGTAGTTTAAGAGTGCTATGTGGATGAAATAACTAGTTGTACACCTTTATTAACTCTTTAAAAGATGGCAATTGTAGTTAAATATTGAAGAAGAATGCATTAAACGGTACCAATCTATGATTCAGGAAGGAAAAATTGTGTCTCCTAATCCTTTTCTCTTGAAACCTTCGTTTAATAATGTTTTCTTTCTCTACAAAAAAATTAAGCGAGCCCTTCATTAGTGCGACTAAAGATAATGATAGATAAAGAAAGATTGTGCCTGGGATATCTGTTTGCATTACCTGTTGTGCACCTTTGTGTGTGTGATTTTATATTAATGCACATAATAAATTAGCAAATATCCAATGAAAGTTTACAAAGGATGCTTCATCCCTGCTTTGTGTATCTTTCGCAGGTTAGCTTAGAAGAGACCATTAATAAGTTAAGGGCCAAAAATGAATTGCAAATGCAAAAAAAGGTAACTTCAATTTGAATTGAACAACTCTGATGAATAATGGGTGGCTTCCCTTTTACATCTAATCGGAGTCATAATTTTTATATACCATAGGCCATCGCAGTGGTTCTTAATACACTAACATGATTATCTACCATCATACACTGCCAGTAGATTGGGATTAACATGTAGATATGGATAATCACTCAGTTGGCGTATTGAATAAAATTACATACTTCCCTCAGTTAGTTGCATATCATCATCGCTAGTCAACACATAAAAAAGAGACAAGGTTGCATGAACATAATGTGCATGCACCTTACCCAGCCACATTGTACCAACACCTTGATGGCCAGGTCACCCTTTGCGTCAACTGAAGCTAGCAGCTCTGCTAGCCATAAAATGATTAGTAGCTCTGCCAATGCTGCTGGATGCCCGAATTTTGTTATCCTGTTGCATTACCCAGGTACTGAAGCAAGGTTCTCTCAATGAGTTAGCTAGCAACATTGATTTTCAAACATGAATAAGCACTCGCTTCGTACATGCACCTTTGACAGTGTCCCTTTATCTCCTAAGCGGCACAAACAATTTGGTATTTCAAATATATGCATCCCTAAACCGAGCACAATCAGACCAAAAAAGCCTATCATACAAAAAGCAGCAAGAGAAACACATGTGAAGACGAAGAATGAACTCCTGAAAGGCTAAAATTGAAAGAAACAATAACCACAAAAATTGTAAGTTTGATATAAAGCAGGTAACATCTCATAATATTAGTCTAAAATTTCACACGTTCTCATTAAACAAAAAACTTGAAAACTAACAATTCTGTTTCAGCACCACAGTTGGAAAAAAAGCACCTTAATGACAAGCAATAGCTATACTTAAGTAATGTATTTTGATCATAACTTCTAAGAGAATAAGCCTACCAGTCATTAGTTTTAGTTTGAAATATTAAGAGAAAAGGAAAAGAATTAGAAGCATTTCACAAAAAAAATTGTGAATGCCATCACCTAATAATATATTCAGAACATTGGAATGTGGTAGTCCAGAACTTTTAAAATAGTAGAAGTAAAAGGTGAAGACAAAATGAATCTAATTTATCGACTTCAATCACTTTCCAAGCCCATAACCAAGAATGGAAGCCAAAAAAAATGTAAAATACAATTTTACTGATAAACTCCATGCTTAAGTGCTCAGGGTACGAGAAGTCTATGAGCAGTGAAAACTGACCCCATTCTAAGTGATTTAATATCAAATACAACAACTTTAAGGTCTGAAATTTCATAATATGTCATGTTATAATGGCATCAAATTGAAAAATGAATAAAAGAATCCTAGAGAGAAAGTTAAAATTCATATGATAAACTGAAAGGACTTAAAAAATAGGGAGAGAGAGACAATTCTTCTAATCTAAACTTCCTCAAAAACTAAATCACAACAGGTGGTTAATTTTCTGTATGGATGAAGAATAGTGAAAATTGACAACAATAAAGTGTCGCTCACAATCTAAATTCTCACAGTGACAAAAATTCACTCTAGATTAAAGAATGCTAATGATAATAAAAATCAATTCCAGCATAAAAAAATAGACATACTGCTTTAGAATTTTAAAACTTCCCCAAATTCTGATATCATCCTCAAAAAAGCACCTTGATGACAAGCAGTAGCTATACTTTAGACACCACTTCTTCAATGTCCTCTATGCATGAACAACTACTAGAATAGGACTAGGTATCTCGGTTTAAAAGAACAATTTGCAGAACAGGAGATTTTTTTCAGATCTCTAACCACACATCTAAAGGATGATTCATCATTTGCACATTCCACTAGCTGATTAGTAAACATCTTTTCTATTGTATACTTCTGATGATAAAAGTAATATGTCAGAATCATTTGATACATCCAAATTTAACAAGCAAGGCTAAAAAAATAGACCATTATCTCTTCTTTAGGTTACACTAAGTTTGATAATTCTATGATGCTTATAACAGTAAAAGTGCAAATCAGAGTAATGCCATAGAAATACAAGGTTAGGCATGCGCACTAGTGCATGCACAAAATAATCAAGAAGCTAGCTTATTGTCTCTTATTTTTCTATTTCTTCCTTCACCCTGGAATACCTTTAAATAACATAAAAATAATTTTTTAAGAATGCTAGCCTTTTTCTTCAACTGCATAATCTCATGCATGTTTACCATAAATATATCTTAAAATTTTCCTGTATTTAACAATATGCATAATGATAAATATATGAATGACATGGTAAAACATTTCCATGACAATCCTCAATTTCTATATATATTAAAGAAATATTAATATTATTTCATTTAACAGATAGGAAATGTAGCTCAAAAAAGGCTTCCTAAGCACATGCTCCATTTTACCTTAGCAGAAGCTATGAGAATTATTATGGACAAAGTTATTATGTTCAAAGTTTACATACCTTTGTTTCTTCTTCCTTTGAAAAAAGCTCAAATATTTAAGGATTCATTAACTACGTCCTTTTGGGTTATACTTATTTTACTAAGCACCATATGCAAACTGGGCAAACAATATTAGAGCTATTTTTTGACAATCAGCTTCAGACAATGCAAAAAAACATAGAATCAAATAACAATTTTCATTTAACAAAAGAACTAAATGGAGGAATGGCATAGATCATAAACAATATGCCACTTTTATCACTTGAACAAGTCTCCATGTCCTCCAACTGGAACACAAGTTGATATATAACATTTGAACAATTGTGTTCCCCCATCGACTGGTGCAGAGCCCTCAAAACATGGATAAGCTCCAAGGAGTGATTTCCATTGAGGGCATAAAAATTCAACCCATTCAATTTTCTTTGAAAGATGGGATAATATGAATTTCTAAAATTTCCATGGTTGTTATCGATCTCTGTTCTTGTCTAGAAGTTTCACATAAATGATGGTTGGTGTCTTCACTATCTAGAATGGGAACACTGGTTGTTGTCTAAGCACAACAGCTACAAGCTATCATTGCATCTTCAAGGACATTTCTATCCTGGGGTGAACAAGATAAGCCATCTTGATTGGATTCTTTCACACCACAGTTCCTTGAAATCTTGTCAGCATATATATTTCACCAAGATCACAGCAAATTGAAGAAGATCTTTCCACATTTAATCCAGAATTTAGTGTAACTTTGCTAATACCATCATTTTCAGAAATATCTGCTTTAGAACTACACTCTTGTAGTCCATGCCACAAGATCATCCTTACAAAGAGTGATAGATGTACAGCTTAGCAAGCATGTCCTAGGTGCACATGCATAAGAATTTGCATACCTTAACACCAGCTTGTCACTTATAATTCCAAATGAACAAGCTCCAAACTAGTTGTTTGCCACCTCTCGCTAATTGACTGATGGCATTTCAATAAAAGACCTGCATAAGTGATGTGAAGAGAAAATGAGAATACAAAACACTTAATAAGAAATATTCGATACCAACAAGGCCCTCTAACTTTCAATAACAGGTGTGGTTATCTAACTCCACATGCTATTTTATTTCAATCTAACAATTTCATGCTAATAAGTATCAAGACTAACACTAAAAATGAACAAGGTAATCAAACTCAACTTCAATAATATAATCAGAATTAAACAACTACAAACACCATACTTGATAGGACTTCTGGTCAACTTGAATAAGCAATTTCTGCAGTAAAAGTGAACTTCTCCTCTAGTGGATAGACTCTTTGTATCTGAACAAAACAAATAAAGAAAAGCATTAGGCCGTACAGAAATAAAGATCAACAATAAGGTTTATTGCATAAATGTTAATGTTTATATAAATTTGAACATAGAAGAATACATTCAATAGATAATGCAGAGCATGACAATACTTTCATACTACCATATTCCATGGCAAAAGGCTTGGATACATCTGGAATTGCATTTTCTTCATCTTCAAATAGATTCATCACAGAATCCGAGTGGGAAACAATAGGGTGGTCAATCGGTAGAAGCAGCACCAGCTTGACCTCAATGTGATCATCCCATGCTCGGAAACTCACCGGCGATTCAGAGTCAACCAAAACCTTAGGCATAAGAACCCTAACAGAGACTTGAACGTCCTCAAACCAGCTCACCACAACTAGAGAGCGTGAGAATTGAAGATGAACCTTCAAATTCTGGCAGCAAAGATAGGGATTAACGCATCTATTGAAGAGCAATAAAAGAAGTGTTGGGATATCGGACTATGCTTCCCAAGTATACCACCATTTCCCACCATCTTCGTTTCAAATTCTCCTTCACCTTTCGGCCCCCAGTCCTAACTATGATTATATGAACTGCAAACTTTGGCCACTTAATTCAGGGGAGATAGATAAGCACAGAGACACGGATGGAGAAGAAGAAGAAGTTGCCATTCGAGAAGCTTGCGAAATGAAGGGATAAATTTAAAAATAATATTTTATGGTTTACATTGGGGCAACAAATGGAAATAAAATAAGTTTAAGGCTAAATTGGCAATTTCAAGGAAAACAGTGGAACCAACCTACTGGAAGCTTTAAAATTGCCACGTGTTCATATTCAATTAGCCCATGTGTTCAGGGTGAGTTGCCCATGAAAAGGACCAGGGTATTGTAGTCCAACCCTAAGTGAGCAAAAACAATAAAAGCTAACCTAATGATGTTGCAATTTTTAACTAGTAAAGCAAGAGGGAAGGAACAGTAGGATACACTAGGATGGGACACCTATTGCATGATCAATCCCATCATGTTCCCTTTTTTTATTATTTTTTCTTTGTTATTAGCTTTTTCGTTAGCTTTATTTTTTAATGCATTCTCATTATTTTTAATTTATATTAATTCAATTGATTACAGTTGCTCATAGACAAATTTTAGGAAGGAAATTATCTATTGAATATTGGGACCTTGTTTATTTCACTTGCAATGTGATATTTCAATTTTTTATTCATCGTTGACAAAAAAAGTTATAGTAATTAAAAAATATAATACAAATTATGAATATACATATTGACATAATAAAGTAAAATAAATTAAAATATAGTATATACAAAAATACAATAAATATAAGATGATTTTTGTGCAATAATATTAAAATTTTCTTTTAATCTAATTAACTCACTCAATTTAATTATTAAAATATACCTTACTTTAAGAATATTAAAATAAATAGAACTTTCAGATTATTTCAATTTATTCTATCACAAAAATTACATAAAAATAATATCTTAACATGACATGTTAAACAAAAAAATATTAAATTATTTTAACAAAAATTAAAAAATTGTAAAACTAAATGAATGTGGGGTGGGACAGCACAATAATGTTATTGGTGCCTTGTCATTATTATTACTTTTAAAAGAATATATCTCTTATTTTTTATGCTATATGTTTCTTCTCTTTTCTCCTTTTGCAAGCTCAAGTTCATCTTTTTTCTACTTCTCATTTCTTCCATTTGGTGCAATGAAGCATCAATATAGTTTTCCACAAACAAGATGATATGTTTTACTTCATTTCCTCCATTTTAAGTACTTCATCTCTTCAAATTTTTTACTCTTTTTATTATTATCACAATAAAAAAATTTTCTTAATAAGTGAGAGGTATGATCTCACTCGGTGTAAAAAAATATGCAATGTATACTTTATGACTAAAAGTAAATTTACTATTATACTTGATGTTGTATCTAAAGTTTCAAAGAAGTATGGATTTTGACATCTCAAGTATGAAGTTTTTAGAAAAGAAAGCAAAAGATGTGTATCTGAGGATAAAAAATTTTTGCTTATTCCTATCTTTCTATCCATTTGTTTCCTTGTATTTTTTCTTTTATTTTCCTCATCTCCTTTCTTTCTTTCTTTTTTGGTTCCTCCTTTTTTTTTATAAATTCTTCTAAATTAGTTTTCACTTCTCTTCTAATAAGAAAAGAATTAAGAAGTAAATCTATATTGAAGTTCTTGTTTTAACTAGCTTGCCAAAAAAATTAAAGGGTCATCACTTATTGTGCATACTAAGTTAGAAAGAAAAGTGAAAATTCTTGATATTTTATGGATTAAAGTAGAAAAATAAGCTCCTCATCAATTACTCTCTCTAAAAAATTTAACTCACATGCACCATAGGTGTAGTATAAGGGAGCCAAAGAGTGTTAGCTTTTTCATATTTTGAATTTTTATTATTTTATTATTATTTTTTATTTAATTATATCATTATTTGGACAAATTTGTGTGTCAATAACTACCTCCTTTACTTATCTTTCTAAGATTAGGAATTAGGTAAAAGTATTGACACAATCCATAATAGGATTAGAATAACTCAATTATAAAAATTTAATGAATTAGAAAGCAATTGATAGAGCTCAAGTTAATAGTGAGAAAATAGATGACCTGGATTAATGCAAGTACAATCCAGTTAGATTAATTTAATTTAATGGCAAAAAATAAAATGATTTATTGCCATGTCTCAATTTTAGGCATGTCACCAGTATGACATTAGTAAGGTGGACCATTGTGAAGTATCTCTACATAGTCTTGACACAAAATTTAGGCATAATATAGTATGTAATTTCAAGCAAACAATAGTAACATAAAATCATTTATTAGGTATTTATAAACTCTATTTGAAAGAAACAACAGATCTTTCCTTGATTGATTTGACTTTAACTAAGGATAACCATCATGATACCATTAATCATAAATCACAAAATATACTAGAGCTATAACATGGAGCAAAATAGCATAAACAACCCAGTTCGACATTACAGTGCTTTTCTTCAAACTTTTACAAGATTGACTAGTCATTGAATTGTTACAACATCTCCATCATGGTGTGATGCAATGCAGTAGTGATTTGGAGCAAGATAGAAAAAGTTAAGGATGATAGGAGTAAAGAATCAAAGAGAGAGAGAGAAAGAAAATTAGTGATAGAGGTTGAAAGAAGAGATGAAAAATAGTAAGGAAGATAATCAAAATAATATAATAAAAAGGAGAACGAACTAGGAAAGAGAGTGTTAAAAAAAAGAGAAAATTTCAACATATAGGGACATAATGTTAGGAAAATGACAAAAGGAGACGTAAATATAGTTCAACCCTATGGTTTAACCTATTAACACTAGGTTAGGCTTAATGGAGGACATGTTTCTCACAATTTAACTTAACCATATTTGACAAAAATAAATAAATTGAATTAGTATAGTCTCAACCTAACTCTATCAGGTCTAACTTAACAATTGAAATGAGATAAGTTTGACTTAACTTGATTGGGTTCAAATTAAATGACCTGGATTGACATGACTCTACCCAGTTGGTTGGGTTTAATTTAACAATAAAAATAGGATAACTTGAATTCATAAAGACCTAACCTAATTTGAGTGGGCTCAAAGTGAATGACCTAGATTGATGTAAGCTTAAATCAATATAATAGAGGTTCAATTTAACAATGGAAATGTACCAAGATTAACATAGGATTAATAAAGTTTAATTTAACAATAAAAAGACAAATGACCTGGATTGATATAAGCTTGATTTAACTTAATTAAGTTCAATTTAATGGTGAAAAAGCAATAACTTGAATTAACACAGGCTTGACTTAATTTTGTTGAATTCAAATTAAAAAGCAAATGACCTTAATTGACATAAGTTCGATTCAACTTGACTAAGTTTAATTTAATAATGAAAAGGTAAATAACTTACATTGACAAAAGCTTAACATAGTTTAATCAAGTTGGATTTAACAATAAAAAAGGAATAACCTGAATTGATATAAGCTGGACCCAGCTTGACCAAATTTGATTTAAAAGGTAAATGTCCTAGATTGATATAGTCTTAACTCAATTTGACTGAGTTTGATTTAATGATACAAAAAGTAAATAACTTGGATTAACTAGGCTTGACACAACTTGGTTAAATTTGATTTAATGAAAAACTAAATGATCTGAATTGATACATACTTAACTTAGTTTGAGTATGTTTGATTTAAAAATGGAAAATCAAATAAACCAGATTGATATAGGCTTAACTGAATTTAATTAAGTTTGATTTAATGATGAAAAGGAAATAATATGGATTAACACAAAATCGACCCAGTTTAATTAGGTTTAATTTAAAAATGAAAAGGTAATAACATGGATTGAGATAATCTCAACTTAACTTGACAAAGTTTGACTTAAAAATGAAAAGGTAAATGACCTAGATTGATACAAGCTTGACTTAGCTTCATCAATTTTAACCTAATAATGAGAAAATAATAACTTGGATTAGATAGGATTGACATAACTTGATTGAACTTAAGATGAATGACCAGGATTGATATAAGCTTAACTCAACTTGACTAAATTCAATTTAACAATGCAAAAGATAAATAACCTAGATTGTCACAAGTTTAACTTAGTTTGATTGAGTTTAATTTATTAATGCAAAAAGTAAATAACCTAAATTGACATAGGCTCATCTTAATTTGACCATGTTTAATTTAAAAATGAAAAGGCAAATGACTTAAATTGATACAAACTTAATTAAGTTTGATTTAACAATGAAAAGGCAAATAATTTGGGTTGACACAAACTTAATTCAACTTGATCGAATTTGATTTAATAATAAAAAAGCAATAACTTGGATTGACAAAGGCTCGACTTAACTTGATAAAGTTCAATTTGATGATAAAAAGGTAAATAACTTGAATTGATATAAGTTCAACTCAGCTTAATTTAGTTTAATTTAATAATGAAAAAATTATAACCTAAATTGATGCAAATTCAAGTTAGATTAATTAAGCTTAAATTAAAAATGTAAAAGCAAATGACCTAGATTGATATAAGTTCAACTAAGTTTGACCAAGTTCAATTTAACTATATGAAAACTTAAATGACTTAGATTGACATAGGCTTGATCTAACTTAATTGAGTTCAATTTCATAAATAAATAAATTACTAAGATTAATATAAGCTCAAGCCAATTTGATTAGTTTTGATTTAAAACTGGAAAAAGTTAAATGATCTGGATTAACACAAGCTTAACTTAACTTGATTAAGTTTAATTAAAAAATATAAATGGATTGAGTTCAATTAAAAAAGATAAAAGACCTAGATTAACATAAGTTCAACTCAGCTTGGCTAAGTTTGATTTAATATAAAAAGGCAAATGATATGGATTGACAAATAAATAAATTACTTGGATTAATATAAACTCAAGCCAATTTGATTAGGTTTGATTTAAAAATGAAAAAAGGTCAAATAATTTAGATTGACACAAGCTTAACTTAACTTGATTGATTTTTAATTAAAAATATGTACATGGATTAAGTTTATTAAAAAAGGTAAATAACCTAGATTAACACAAGTTCAACTCAACTGATTAAGTTTGATTTAATAAACAAAAAGGCAATGATATGGATTAATACAAAATTAACTTAGTTTGATTGAGTTGATTTAATGATAAAGAAAAAAATAACTTAGATTGAGATAGGCTTAACCCAATTTAACCAGATTTGATTTAAAAAATATAAGTGTCTTAGACTGACATAGACTTAACTCAACTTGATTAAGTTTAATTTAATAATATAAAAAATGAATGACTTGGATTAATACAAGTTTAAACCTAATTTGATTGAGTTCAATTTCATGAAAAAGTAAATGACATGAATTGATATAGGCTCAACTCAATTTGATTGAGTTCAATTTAATAAAAAGTAAATTATACATACATGACTTGATGCAA
Source organism: Sindora glabra (assembly GCA_020226215.1). Classification (NCBI taxonomy): domain Eukaryota; kingdom Viridiplantae; phylum Streptophyta; class Magnoliopsida; order Fabales; family Fabaceae; genus Sindora; species Sindora glabra. Next base: position 20,941,271 of record CM035229.1, on the reverse strand, counting down.
GAATGCAATGCATGTTATAATTCAATTGTTTCTCAAAAATACTCCTCATTTTATCCTTTTAGGGACTTTTTTCCCAAGTGTATTGAGTTTTGCCATTTCCCATTATACACATTTCACCATGTTTAGCTTAAACCTTCCACCAATATTGCTTTCATTTTCTATCTAGTACAATTAAGACAATCCCAATGGTTAGTTTGATCATATATGTAGTATTGATTGCATTTAAGTGATCTAGAAACATTCAAATGGGTAAAACATTCCATGATGTTCTAATACACACTTACTATATGAAAATGCATGATATTCAAATAAGGAAAAAAGGAGGGACATAATAATAGGTATTATTAATGCAAATAAAGGCTAGAGATGAAGAATCGTTAAGCAAAATATTTTAGCATGGAAGGGAACAAATATTATTTACAATAAGGTTTATAAGGAATTCAAGCCTTTTGATGATATATTTTAAAACAATAATGTTACTTGCCCTTATATGTCATAAATTATGAAACTAATCTTGATGAATTTGATTATATGAGCCATATGCCAAATTCTTGAAAAGATTTCACTTATTTCATTCCCTAATGTAGAATGTCTTTACTTTACTTTTAGATAAATAGGCCTCAAGCATAATACCTTTTTACTCTGTCTAAATTGATAGGTTATGGTAACTTTTCATTGTCCATGTTTGCAAGGATCAAAGCTCCACTAAAGAAAGCCTTCTTCATAACATATGATCCCTTATAATTAGGAATCCATTTTCCTCGAAAGTCCTTTCAAATTAGTAACATCATTTTCAATACCAATATCCTTCTTGAAATTGATGCAATGCATTTTTTAGCATATATCCTCATTAATTTTATTTTTGGACAGAGTTAGCCATGGTATAATACAAATAAATCTTTTCCTTTGATAAGATTCAATTGATCATATTGAGCTTGAATCGACTTAGTTTCTTCTAATGGCAATAGCTTAACCAAAATTAGCCTAATTTTACAAATTATAAACAATTTAACTTAAATGAGCTTTAGGAAAGCCATAAAAAGGTTAAGAATGAGGAAATTAAAGAAATGGAAATTAGTTTCATTAAACTTATTGACATTTAGTTTTACATGTCTTAGGCAAACACAAAATCTAAAACTTTAATTTTCCACTAAAGTCAAGAATCTAAAGTCATAAGCATTGAAAACTACTACAATGTAAAGTGCTCATAGACATTCATAAATTAACAATACTTGTTATCTAGAACCAAAAAGTATGAAAACTTTATTTTAGAAAGAGTGAACCAAATTAATGGTATCTTAAAGTCATACTTTCAATTTTAAGTGACTTACTCAAACTTAATCTATTAAAAGTTGAACTACTATAGGCTTGCTTCAATTCTCAATCTTTACTACCTAATTTGCATCGCACAAAACAAAGTAAAAGAAGCTTACTAAAGGTTTTAATGGGATCAAGGCAAAGGAAAGTTAATAATATGGAACAAGAAGCTAATAACCAAAGATATTAAAAGAGTATTGATGGATAAATCTAAATAATAAGTGGCTGAGAAAACATTTAATGATATATTATTCTCTCTTTTTTATTCTTTTTTTTTTATTTTTTTGAATGAACTTTTCCTTTTCATTAAGCACTTAATACACCCTTACATTTATTTAAGAACCCATTCTCTTACTAATTTAATGCTCTCCTAGCCTTTAAGGTTATGTAAAACATTATTTTTCACTTTAGGCTTGCAATGATTTAAAAACAAGGAAAGGTAAATTAGGTACAAAGGGCTAGTCAATGAAAATGCAAAGGTTGGTTATTAAGGTACAAGTGGTTCATTCAAAGAAAGATGCCTTAATTTCATTTTAGCATACATGTAAAAATGTAACCATAACAAGAACTAAAGTAAGTTTTGGAATGACAATGCAATAGGTGAATTTTATACATAAGAAAGATAGTCATGACTAATTAAACAAGCTCAAAGTCTCACGAGTAAGGCTACCAAACTTAATTCTTACAATTTAAAGTTTATTGCTAAATTGATCAATTTTAAAAAGAAAAGAAATTATTCAATCATTCTATAAAAACTTCAAATCCAATTAATTCATGCTTAAAATCAATGAAAAACACCTAAAATAAGCAAGAAAACCTAAAATTGGACAATGAACACTTAAAATGGAATTTAAAAAAATGGATTCTTTTTTTAATAGGACAAATCATGAAGGAAAAACATATTACTAATGAGATGCATATCAAAGCTAAGAATAATTCTTACTTAGCTATCCTTTATACATATAATGAATCTAATCCTAATTTAGACATTATCCTTAAAGTTTTCTATAGATGAGTAAAGGTGCAAAAAAGGAAAACAAAAACACAAATGAAGATAGAATAAAGAAATTGAGAGTAAGACTATAAGAGTAAAAAAAAGTTGAATTGAAAAGTGGTGTCTGATTTATGCTTCTTGTTGTCATCTATGGTTTATTAATCTACTTATTTCATTAATGGGTCAAGTTCAAGTACACAAATTTGCAATTGATCTATCAGTTAATCAGTAGTTAAGGTAGATATTATAATGCTATCAGTCACTTAGGAAATGAATTTCTATTCCACAATATAATTTAAGAAAGATAACAAACTATCATAAAAACTATTAATATTTAACAATCCTAATAACTTTTTATGGAAGTTTAGTTTAGCCCACTACACAATATTAGAAATTCCTTCCAATGTTTTTAAACCACTAAGTAATGCAACAAAGGCTTTGGCATTGTAAAGTATGTATCTAAAATGTTCGTGCATGCCTAAAGCATTTAACTCAATACTCAAGGCATAGTTAGCGATTTTTGTCAATTAAATCCTTTAGAAAGATACTCAAGACTTTACTCCCTTTAATAATTGTAATTATTACCATACATTCCCTTAAACCCTGGATTCCTTCCTTATACATAAGGTTGATGTTTTTAGCAACTAACACCTTACCAAGTTCATTTGCCACTTTCACTAACTTATCACCTTTCCCTAGACTGGATCCATTAAAGACCCAAATTGATTTAAATTGTGCATTCATGGTCTTTCTGCTTTTTCTTCTACCTTAGGATTAACCATATGTGTATTAACAAATATGAAAGTGCATATTTGGGTAGTAGAAATAAGTTGTAAAAAGATCATGCTAATTAACTATTATCAAGGAAGTTAATTTTTGAAGAGGAAAGAGTTAAAATAGATGTTATACATAATAATTTCAAAAAATGGCATGGAAAAAATTGAAAAAAATATGAAAGAAAAGTAAAAAAAAATACTAAAAAAGTAAAAAAAAAAAACATAAGCATGAATATGAATAGTATTTTTTATTTGGCTCACATCGTCCTATGGTTTTACATTCAATAATATCTTAAATGTCTTATCTAATTTTCTTATAAACTAGCAAATAGGATTTTTTAATGTTACATTCTCGAGACTATAACACTCCTTTTCCATGTTGAACAAATAAATCAAGAAGAATACCATCAATACATCTATTAAGATGCATCACAAGAGTTTGAAGGATATTATCTAATAACTTTTTAGTTAATCCATTCTCTATGAATCAAATTTTATCTTCCTAATTTAAGAAAACTCTTTCATTATTCTTGTGGTGCATATTACATGTCTACATTGCACACTTATGTTAATCTCCCATTCTTTTAGTTCTTTGCTTCCTAGTTTAAGAGCTTCTTTCTATTCATGGCATATATTTAACAAAATGAATCATGGCACTCACCTATTAAATATACCTTAACTTCAATGATCCAATGCATATTCTTAGGAAAGCCTAAATGCTTAAGTATCTTTATTCTTTCAAGTCGACATCTATAGATTTCCCATGCAAATCTTAAGAAGGAATATGGAACTTAATTTTAAGCTTTATGAAGGTTTCCTCCATTTTTTCCATAATCCTTTCTTGGAAGCAAGTCTAATATGAATAACATAGAAGCAAGGTTTCCCTTTTGAAATGAACTATTTTACCTTTTGAAACATAGGTGAATGAATGAATGTAATGATATGCTTATGAGAAAATGATATTGTTAGAAAGTCATTCATTCCACTTAAGATTAAAAATGATTACACAATTTATTGGTATTGATTATAGACTTCAAGTATTTAGTAGGATTGACTAAGATACTCTAAATCTTTATTAATATTAAGGAGGAATTCTTAAACACCATTTAGTGACAACTTTGCTTCAATTTCCTAAGCTATCATTGACTTCTTTCAGGCCTTCTCGATAACTAATCTTGTTTCTACAATCAAGTTGTTTGATTGTTATTAAATGTCATTAGATCTTTTCTCCACTTTTATACTTCTTTAGTACTAATAGTTATCATCTTGAAATAAGCTATTCTATATTGTATTACAATATGCCTCTAACCACTGACTCAAATCTTGTAATAGTAATTAAATATCAAATTTCTCATTTTTATATTTGTTACTCTTTCTTTTGATGCTTTGTTTTAAGGCTTTAACATTTTTCTTAAGCTATTTTATTTTATGATCTACCTTTTGAAACTTTTAATGATGTTTCAAGCTTTTCCTTAGTTTGACTTTTGCAAGTTCTGTAACATTTCATTAGCTTTGATTGCCTTATTAACCTATATGTGCTTCTCACTTGACAATTTCTTATTTTTTGCAATCATTATGCTTATTTCTTTTAAGCTTAATGGTATGTCATTTATACTTTACCTCTGCCTAAGCTTAGTAATCAATTGGTTTACTAAACAAATGCATTGGTGGTTTAGGGCTTTCAACCTTAGGATTAACTAAGCCTTTTCCCTTACTAGCTTGCTATAATAAATACCCATCAATTATTGTATTAGAGAATTATCTAGCTTCTACTTGACATACTAATTTCTAAGCTTTAATAGCTTTTTTTATTTTAGCATTGCATTTTGATCTTTATAAAAGAATTCCGTGTTAGACAACCCATAGGTCATTGGAATGAATTGTTTAAACCCTAGTTATCTTCTTGTCACTACAAGTGCATAGCTAATCACACCTCAAAGACCAATACATGGGACCTAAGGTTTTTCTCCAAATCTATACATGGTTGGAACATGTCATATCTAAAAAGTTCTCCATCGGAGTTCCTTTAATTCTTTGAAATAATTGATTAATTAATTTTTAGTTGGTGTTTAATATGGCTAATTATCAACAATTAATTTTTGCAAAAGATTCTTATTTACATAATGATATAACATTAACTTAACCTCAAAGTATTAAAAATAATCAATGTCAGGGAGGTGACTAAGCATCCACACTCCTAATAATTGAGCATAACCTTTGAATTGACCTTTTCCTTTCATCTAACAATGATTAAGTGATCTAATTATTTTTTCCAAAATTATTGGGACAAGATTGACTTTATGCCTAATCTTTTTGGATAATTTAATCATATGCCTATCTATATGTCCTTTTACTTTGGAAAATATTACTAGGCTATAAATAGCCAAAGCTAACAGGGTTAAACCATGATCATTATCAATGTGTTCTAAGGCAAGCCTTAATAGGTAATTTACAAGTAAATAGTAACTATCCCATTTCTCCTTCATGTGCTTCACTATTTTACAAGTTTAAACCCTTATCATCTTTGCTAGTTATCTTGTAGCCCCTTTGTCATTATGGAAATATATCTTATTTTTTGTCATAGTTGCAATATTGAAGAACTCTTCATATTTTTCAATGGTAGGAGTAATGTCATATTGATTGAATGTAAAGCAACAATAAAATGGATCCCAAAAATGTACTATAGCTTTTAACATAGGAATATTAACTAGAATAAAGAAAAGATGGGTGATGTTTCCATATTTTTTTAAAAAAATCTTTTATTTCCATGTTAACAAATTTGGATTCAAGGCTTTAGATTATTTTACTCAAAATCTATTTTTTCACATCTAACAATTACGATGTATTCCTTTTTTTATTGAGTAATCTTATATTCTTGCAATACTAATTCTTGAAGTTCACAATCAGTTGCAAATTTGATGCTTTGTTTTTCCACGTTTTGAAAGAGTTCAAGTGATATGAATGACCTTTAATGATATTTATGTATGATGAAATGATGGATGCAAAATGTTAACTAACAAAAATAACAATCACATTTAATTGAGCAAGAAAAAAAATCACGAGATAAACCATTCGAGTTTAATTTATAAAATAAGGACAAGCCATTCAATTTAATTGGTATATGGCTTAATCACATTTTTTTTTTAGTAAACTTGCATGACTTAGATAAAATATTAATTATAAAAGAGTTCGCACAAGTGTCCTACAAAGATTTTTCTAAGGCTTGAAATTTTCTCTCATAGGATAAATTTCTCTTAGATAAGGTGGTTTTGAGTTTATTCTAATTTATGCTTAGTTGAAGTTCTTTGACACATAATTGATAAAAGGTCCTTAGATTGTCCTTAATATCACCACTATAGGCTAGCAAGGCCTTTAATACTTACCTATGATAGGTTATAAATGGAAAGTGTTCAATTTGAGCAAGGGTGTTTTATTAGCCTACATAGAAATTGATAATCTGATAAAGACATTACTATTTTTCTTTCTAACTAATCCTAAATGGTAATGTAAAGATCAGGTAGGGGGTTTATGATATATATGTAATATCTTCAATGTACAACGTGTGAGAAGAAACGTCAACCATTTCATAATCTTCATATCACTAATTTACCATGAAATAAATAAAGATAACCATAATGAGACAAATAAGGAAAGCACACATATAAAGAAAACAATGAACTCACATGGAACAAGAAAATTCAAAGTTAATAATAAAAAAAAAACATAATAGTCTAACTCTAATTTATTCTCATGGAGTCACCAAGCTATTGTGATGTACCCTATGGTGGATGTGGGAAGCAAGCCATTTCTTATCTCCTCAAATATTGGAGTATGAATAAAAAGAAAATGGAGTTAGTATCAATCATTTTAATTGGTGTGATTGGAATACCTAAAGAGGTCTATATTTCTAAGTTTAGATTTAGGAGTTAGTCACATATAGGGACGATGTTAGTATCATATAACATCCATACAAAGAAGGATTACTAACTTATTCTCATTTTATCTTTTAAATGAATTATAATAATTCTTATTATAATATGTGTGTGTGTGTATTTTTTATTAAAATATATATAATTAGCATACCCTACCTAACATTTTATAATATCAAAAGTCATATATGATACTTATAAAAGTAGGTGGTATAAAGCTATTACTTTTTAGAATAGTATATATGCCTATGACAATTACTTCAAAGTGATACTTGTAAATATATTTTTTTAAAAAAAGGAAAAATTTTTAGTATTGCTTTTGTAATGTTGCAACAATACTCATATGTTCTAATTAATTTTATTTTTAGTATTTTTTAAAATATCAATATGATTATTTTAATTTTAATTAATTTGGTTGTTAAATCTATTTAACTTTATAGTAGGATTTGAATGAAATAAAATATTTCAATAATATTAAGTAGTGTTATGATCATATATGTAATTAAATTACTTAACTTTAATATATCACGGGCAAATTTTTTTATTTTTGAAATATTTTTAATAAAATAATTGTAGTATAACTATTAAAATAACAAGAAAAAGGAAAATTGTTTCTAGCAATTTTCTTTACTTTTCTTTTAGAAAATTATAATATTAATAATTTTTAATTTAGAGTATCATATCTATCTAACTTTATGGGTGAATCTAAATAAAGAAATTGCTCAAGAAAATTGAAATTACATTTATTACGCTTGCAATTAATTTCCATGTTATTCCCTAATTGTGTAGAAAAAAATATAATTCCTTAATTTTTAAAAGATCAAATTTATCCAACTTAATGATCATCTCAAATTTCCCCAACTTTGTAGCCAAATTTGAATAAAGAAATTGCTTAAGAGTATTGAAATCATATTTATTGTACTTACAATTAATTTCAATACTATCCTTTAATTTTAAATAATCAAATTTATCTAACTTTATGGCCAAAAGTGAATAAAAAATTACTTAAAAATTAAAATTATATTTATTGTACTTATAATTAATTACAATGTTATTTCATAATTTTTAAAATATTAAATTTATCAAATTTTATAGCCAAATTTGAATAAAGATCTTCTTTAAAAAAATTAAAATCATATTTATTATATTTATAATTAATTTTAATATTATTCTATCGTGATTGAAATTTGAGCAAAAGAAATTTACATAATAATTATGGTAAGTTCATGTACAAAAGAAAATTAGTTTTGAAACGATAACTCTTTTTTTTTATATGATTAACTTGCCGATGTCAACTGGTAATGATATAATGAAAATAATTAAATTTACAATAATTATATTACCTATACAATAATATTTATTGATTATCAATATCATGGTTAACAATCCAACGAGAAACGATGAAATAAAAGTGAGCAAAAACAATAAAGCTAACCTAATAATGTTATAATTTTTAACAAATAAAAGAGAATGAAAACTAGGATAGGACACCTACTACATGGTCAGTCCCATCATGTTTCCTATTTTTTGTTATTTTTTCTTTGTTATTAGTTTTTTTTATTTTTTAAGTGCATTCCCATTATTTTTAATTTTGTTAATTCAATTGATTAAACTTGTTTGTAGACAAATTCTAGGAAGGAATTTCCCTATTGAATATTAGGACCCTTGTAGCATTTGTAATTTGATCTTTCAATTTTTATTCATTATTAACAAAAAAAATTATATTAATTTTTTTAAAAATACAATACAAATTATAAATACATATATGAATATAATAAAGTGAAATAAATTAGAATACAATTTGTAGAAAAATACAACAAGTATAAGATGATTTTCTTACAATAATAATGAGATTTTCTTTTGATTGAATCGACTCATCCTATTTAACCATTAAAATATATCTTATTTTAAGAATATTAAAATAGATTGAACTTTCAAACTATCTTAATTTAAGCTATCACATGAATTGCACAAAAATAGCACCTTCATATCACATGTCAAACAAAAAAAATATTAACTTTTTTAACAAAAATTGAAATAAATGAATGTAGGATAGGATGGTATAATAGCATTATTGGTGCCATCCTATCCCATTGTCATTATTATTACCTTTAAAAAAATCTCTCTCTTATCTTTTGTGCTATGTGTTTCTTCTCCTATTTTTTCTATTCAAATTACTTCCTTTACTGCTTCACACTTCTCTCTTGGCCCTATGTAGGCTAAAGTTCTTTTTTTTTTCTACTTTTCATTTCTTCCTTTTAGTGTAGTGAACAATGTCAATTCTTAAAATAATCAATGTCTAAAAAGTATGTCAATGAACACAAAATGAGAAATTCATTTTTAAAATGATGGTTAGATATGAATAACCATTGTTGAACATTTTGCCTATAAATTGCATCCTCTTTTCCTTTTTATAACTCCATTTTTTGACAGACAATACACGATTGATATGGTTTGATCATCAACTACTTAAGTGTAAGTTATTGCTCCTAGGCTATCATCCTTTCTTGGCAACAATTCTTGTTAAGCTTCCAGAATCTATAGTGGATATGAAAGTAAAGGATTAAAGATAAAATATTGTTACAATGGAATGCCTAGTAAAAGGACTACAAATAAATATGCATAATAGCCATGGAGACAATTACCATCACTATTCTTTAAAATAGTGAGATCAAAACTTCTGCCTTTATGAACTATGTTTCTAACCTTTATCATGAAGATAATCACCATCATTTTTATTTCAAAGTGGTCTTTATTTATGTCTCCTTAAGTGTTAATGATAAAATTCTTATTATTTAAGATAAGAATGTGCATCATAGATGGATATGTTAATAATCTAGTGTAGTTTTTATATAGCTCTTTGTTAGAAAAAATATTAGGATGCAGGAGTTATATTTATTTAAAAAAATAAATGTAAAATAACATTGATTTTTTTATTGTAACTAACATCTTTGTTTGAAAAATGTCATATTGCAGAAGTTGTAATAAATTTTTATTAACCTATAACTTAAAATAAATATTTTCCAAGCTTTAATAAATATTAAGTCATATGAACTAACATTGGTTGCTATTTAATAATTGATGTATATATATTTTCATTTTGCTTATAAGTTTCTTTTTCACTCTATGTTTTGTTTTGGAGGATTAAGAGGATAACACACCTATTCTTACTACACATTTAAAAAAGTTTTATTTTTTATGATCATGAGCATCTTATTAAACCATGGTTATTTTCTACTATCAAATAGTTTAGTTAGAAGAAGATATATGTGGTTTGATACAATTTCCATGATTATCAAATTCAAACCTTTTCCAAATGTGTAGTATCAATAGGTGTATTGTCCTCATATTTTTCCTAACATTATAAGGAATACATGACTAATGTTTGCATAATTTTGTAGAGCACTTCAATGTAAAGAGATAGATTGATCTCTTTTCAACACAAGGAAAAATATTATGTTGTAAATTGCATTAATGATATAGTATTATTATATAGGTCCTTATTAGAAAAATGTGAAGATGGAATTGTATAAAAAAATAGATTATATAATGTTAGTTATTTATTAAAAATTGATATAGTTTTAAAAATTGAAGAATATATTTTTATAATGGATTGTCACTTTTCTCATTTATTTCATTTATGTTCAATTTGTTACTATATTGTTTAATTGTATAATAAAATAAAAGAATTTTAATGTTACAAATTTCACTTAGAATAAGTTGTGTTTAGGATACCAGATTGATATATATGTATGTGTGTGTATGTGTGTGATGTATATGTAAATTGTAAATTCTAATGCATATGATGTGTATTATTGAATCATTTTTATTCTATTTTGAAATGGTAACATTTTGATTAGGTAGTTAAAGTATTGATGAATTGGTAAAGAGGAATTCCACATTGGTTTTATTATATAACTAACATGGAAAAGTAAGCATATCCTTAGTCTTAAGATGTTGATTTCAATCTATAACTAATGTGGAATATTAAATGATGTCAATTTTCTCTCAACAAAACTTGTGAAAATAAAGGCAAAAGTTAAAATTAGAAGCCTATCTCGAGCACTAAATTACAAATAAATATGCAGAGTGCCTTATGGAATGATCAACATTTCATTTTATTTTATAAAAAATATGTCCCTTACAATTTCTCTCTAACAAATCAAAAAAATACCTCTATTCAAGTTCAACCTTTTTTTCAATCTTGTTGATATCTTTTTCTTAATGTTAAAGTCCATTCAAACTCTTTATTTCTCCTTTAAAATTAAATTTGAACATTTATTTATTGTATGTTGTGTTGATTTGTTTGGATTCTTTATTTCTAATCATATTAATTAAGATTTTAGTTAATATGGGTTTCTTGAAAAATATGTGATGAATTTCTTACCTACAAAGGGCCAAGATGACATATGTATCTTAAATAGCACATGATTCCACCAAAAGTAATTCTAATGTCTTTATGCCTTTATTTCACTTTAGTGGGATTCATAAATATTTCTACCAATGGCTATCTCATTAGAAAATAATGTAAGTTCCTTCTTAGCATTTAAAGATATTATTTCTAGTTTTTGCAATATTTATGCATTATATATCTTATACTATTCAAACCTAAATAAGTTTATCATTCTTTATATTTTTTCAATTTGTTATATTTATGATATTAATTTTGACCATAAACATACTGAGGTAAGGTTTGAATTTTGCTATTATTACTTATATAATAATATGAGTTGTTAGGTTCTATAACTGGGTTTGAATACTGTATGGATAATGGGCTTTAGGAGAATTCTTATGGATTTTTTTAAAAGGAAAATTGTTATTTATTTAATACAATTGACATTTCAAACTAATATCATTAATATTACTGATTAAGTAAAAAACTACCATTGTATTTTAATTATTAACCAATATACTGAAACTAAATACATTAATTTTCTTGTAAAAGAACTAATGTTGATATGGGTATTCAACTTTAGTTCGATAATTGACATTAAATATATGTGATTTACAACGATGCTTGTATGCATTAGGTGGTAATTGACATGGAATGTGTTAAATAATGAACCTTTCATAGTAGTGCAAGTATAGTCTCTATAATGTCTCTTATAATAGCAGCAATGGATAGAAAGGTTAGCACCTCTAACACACTAGTGGCAAGAGGGTTTGACTTCTATTGATTAATAGTCCCAAGGGTTAGCTAGGCAGTGGTCATAAGGGCTAGCTTCTCCATGTGAGCAATGGTAAAAAGGGTTAGCTCCTCAATGTTAGTAGTAATCCAAAGAGCTAGCTAAATAGTCATTATAGAACTTAATTATTTGATTTACAAGGAGGAAGTATGGTCCATTATAGCATAACTTCCATGTTAAAGGTGATACTCGCTTGAAGGTTCTTCCACTCAAAGCTCAAAAGTCCTATTAAATGGCATTTTGATGTGCTGAAGTATTCTTTAAGGCTAACACCATATCCAACACCCTAAATAGGGCCAATATACTCTTCAAATCCTAATGTTATGGTTAAGATATCCATCTTCCTAGCTAATTAGTGTTAGGATCAGGAGCTATACAAGCGCAACAGAATAAACTGATCCCAATAAACGGATCCATGCAAAACGTTAAATCAGAACAAGGATTCATTCAATACCTTTGTTGATGACTCAAGAATTCAGTCGTTGATCACCTCTTCAGCTTCTTTTGGCCGAAAGCTTTAAGGTATCCACACGAACCTACGAATCACCGATGAACGTCCACACAAACACCGGTTGGAATTGTTCTCCTTTTTCTTTGTAGTGCTAGTTACGCCTCTTCAATAATTTTTAGTCAAGGAGAGATGCTAGGGTTTTTCTATGCCTTTTGGGGTACGTGAAAATCTCTATTATTAGCTAACAAGTCTATTTAAATAAGGGTATAGAAAATCCTAACTATTTAGGCTTTGTTCCATGTATAATTATGGGATTATTATTGGGTCTTATAATTATAACATGGAATTCCCAAATATTAGCCCCAAACAATTTAGTCCATTAATTCCAAATCCACTAAGCTCTAAGTGTGCAACTCTACAGGTTTTCATCACATTAGCAATGATTATTAATCATATTAATGATCATAAACAATGAGCAGTGTCTAACAACACATCATTGTTACTCAAGTAATGAAAAATTTTGGTGATTTGACTAAACCTTTACACGTGATCGTCATTTATGTCCTTTTGTCCTAAACATCTAGATTAAGCATGAGACATGGACTGTGTCATTCTTATATAGCCCAATCTTAAGGTTTTTTTATCCCTAAGTAAGCTGACTAAAGCAAATATAATTGACATCCCATGTTAATTCATCTGAGTATGGCCATGCATTTCCTCAGCTTTACTTAATCAAGGGGCCCATAGATGTTGCTCCTGTTATATAGGAGGGAAAAATTCCATCTTGATCATACAAATCCCTCCGCATGATATGTAATATATCCAATAACTACTCTTGCATTCACTCAACCATGAGTGATATAGAATAGTATCAAAATATAAAACTCACATGTAGGGAACCTTGGTGATCTCAAGTTAAAGGACCATATTAATAATAATCACTAAGAACCACTCATAATACTCATATAATGATCCATGTAGTGTTCTTAAGATGGGTCAGTCCAGTATACAAGTTCTCTAACTTGTACTCATGTGTAAACTTAATATCTAATATAAGTCATCATACATGCTAGTCTTAACATATCAAAGCAACCTAATCCACAATAATATATGACTAGGGACATTTAAGAATACAATTATTCTAAGGTTATTATCATAATTAAATATATTACGCAGACAATATATATAAATATAATAATTAAAATTGCCATTAAAATAACATGATTCAAAATTACAATCACCAATATGATTGAATTTTAGGGCGTATACACTAACAATTAGAACTCACCTTAAAAGGCTAATTATGTGAGACTACCTTATAACATTTAAAAAATAATAAATAATTAAATTATTTTTACATGAAATAGAAACTTCAAAAGCAAATAATATATTTTAAATAAATTCTTAACATTTACAATCTTCTTCATAATGGCTTAACTCATTAAAGCTGTGTACTACCCCTACTTGTCAATTTTAGCTTTTTTTCATATTTTTGTGTGAGAATTGGAAGTTGACTCATTAGTGGTGTCATCACCCTTAGTTAAAGCAAGTCTTTCTTTTGCTAACTCTTACTCTTGCCTTTCTTAGCCTCTTTGAGAGACCTTATGTGGATATATGCTCTTTTGTTGCCTTTTCTAGTTTCATTACCCTTAATTCTGTTGACAAAAAGACATATATTACTTCATAAATATAAATAACATGCATAAAAGACATTAGGTAGAAGTGGTTGCTAAAAAGCTTAAATTGACTTGGAAATGCTTGGTTCTACGCTGTTCTAAAAGCTTCTCCTAAGAATGTTAGTTAATGAAGTTGAAATCCTAAATTGGTTTTCCATTTTTTTTTACTCCTATTGGCCTTGGAAACCAACACTCAAGAGGGGGTGAATTGGATGTTTTTAAAACTTTTCTTACTTTTAAGATTCTTTTGAAAACCTTTTAATTTTGAGAAGTTATAAGAATGATTTTGATTTAAACACTTCCAAGAAAGCTTTATAAAATGTTTGCATCCAAGATATGACAATTCAAAGAACTAGTGCAAAGCCACTCATTAACTATGCATAGATGAATAATCAAAAGGCATATGCATAGATGGATATCTTTTTAACTATTTAATTCAACCATTTAATCATTTAAGCATCAAGATCAATATTGAAGCAGTTCTTTTCTAATCATTCAATAATATAAGTAATAACATAAGTATTATAGCACAATGTTTCCAACAAACAGCAACAGCAAACCAAAGCATGTAATAAGAGATAGCAACAATAATAAAGCAGAGTATGCAACATAATATATCAGCAAACAACAGCAGCAAAATAAAGCAAGTGATTAAGAAAAATAAAGTGTAGTGCAGAAATAATAAAGAATAAGTGTAGAGAGATCAAACGCAAGAATTTATAGTAGTTCCTCCTTTAGATATTCTCACCAAGGTGTACATCTACTCTCTAAGCTTTCTAAAGTTATATTTCAATACGTTATCCCTTTAAGGTTCAACTGGTCACTTGAAGAAGCATATTTACAAATCCTTGCTCTTCTTTGAGTAAAAACTCTTTGACAAGGGATACCTCACCCTCTCTAAGTTTTTTCAAGAGACACCTCATCCTTTACAAGATTTTCTAAGGGATACCACACCTTTTACAATTAGGAAATGATAAAAGATAAAGAACAATTCATACAAACTCTCTTAAAGAGTGGATGAAATAAATGAAGCTCTTAGAATAGAAGAATTTCACAAAGTAGAGCTAAATTCATAATTTGATGAAAGAAGGTGTAAAATGATGTTAACAAGTGAAGTTCAGGCTCTTTCTTAGTTGTATTGGTGTTTCTTAACTTATATATGAAGCCTATGAAGTAATATAGCCATTTGGGGTTGTTAGAGATGAAAACTAGCCATTATTTACACACTAAAATAGTTAAAACTAATTGGTGAATTGATTTAGGATGTTTAGGGTGCTCTCTGAATGTCTAGAATCGATTAGTGAATCGATTTACCTAGATAAAAATGCATACTCAACTTTAAAAGATCATAACTTCTTCATTTTAAATTTATTTTAAGCAAATTACATATTGTTGGAAATCTAATTGAGTCTACTTTCAAATGGAACTAGTTTCATGCTCATATATAATGTCATTTTCGAGATATGTTCAAAATAATGACTAAAGGTCAGAAATAATAAATCTATAAAAATCTAATTTTGAGACTCAATTTGTAATATTCATAACTCTTTCATATCTAGGTAATTTTAAGCAAATAACCTATCCATGAAAATTTTTTTGAGTCTATTTTCACATAAAAATAATTTCATACTCATATCATTTGTAGTTTTAAAGATATGATCAAAAAATGAGCACACATAAAAAATGACTGAAATGCAGAAAACTAATTTCTAAACTTATTTTGAAAGAATCATAACTCTTTCATATATTGATCATTTTAAGCAAATGATATCTCCATGAAAATATCTTTGAGTATATTTTCATATGGAAAATGTTTTACAGTCAAATCATGAGTATTTTATGAGATATGTTTAAAAGAATTACTAAAGGTCAATATTGAAAACATTAAAAACTCATATCATTAGTTTTTGAAATGCCCCATAGGCTATCTTATAAAAATATGTTTGTGGGATATCTTTTCAAAACATTTTGATCAAGTTAAGAGTATAAACAATATGTTTGAGCTCTTTATTATGAAATACTCTATTTCATAAGAAAGTCTAAGCCCAAAATCAAAAAATCATACTAATCAAGTTCCTTAGCTTTTCTTAATGCTTCCAAGCTTTTAAACACTTTAATCTTCTTAACCTTCAATGCTTGAATTAAATCTTCTTTCTTGTATTTCTTCCTTATTCTAGAGTTAAGCATAATATAATTTTTCATTTCCTTGCTTCAATGCTCATTCTTCTTTATCTTGGACTTTCTTATTTACAAGTTCATGAACTTTGCAAACCATATAGGTAGTCCAATCTAATATATCAAGATATTGATGCATGATTCATATAGCTTGATTAATCATATGCTTAGTGATGCTTGTATGAAATATAATTCTTTTAGAATATTATTAAACATTGCTATTTCTACCTTAATATAGCATGTCTATTGAAGATTTTATAGCACTTTAGTATAAAGACGTGCAATGTTATTGAAAACCTATTTGTCATCATGCATATACAAGAATAAGCATAATTATTATATCATATATATGCATAAACCAATCTCTATTAAAGCTTGTACAATATATCATTTTAGCATAAGACATACAATGCTATTGCAACATCTATTTGTCATCATAAAAACTTATCATATAAAATCTTAAGGCTAACAACTCTAAGGATTGACATATTCCCACCATGACCTTGTCATGAAGTCCTTCCATCATTTTGCTCCTTAAGATAGAACTTTCTACACTTTTTACTAGTATAACGAAGATCGAAGATGCTTTATAAGGAAAAAATAAAACATACCTAAAAAAGTTTTATATGATTATTATATGAATATAATTTTATATATCTTTAACATAAAGTTATATAATTAAGTGAACATGCCAAAAACTCCCCCCAAAAGTTATATTTTAATATTGGCAAAAGACACCTCCAATCTATAGAACCTATTGATATTTTGGTTTATGCTACTATGCCAATATAACTACTCATTAGTGCTTTATCTGAACTAGTTGGCTACTCCTTGGCATTAAACTCAACACGTAACTTTTCATCCCTAGCCTATGTCGTGGCATCAAGCATTATCGTTGTGAAATCTTTCTTAGTCTTTAGGGTAAAGGCAATAGATTCTTATAAAGGATCTATATTCTAATCAAGACATTTACAATTATACAAATTATACTCACAATAAATGCCCACATGCTAGGGTCAACAAAAACACATAACTTGTATTACAAGTAACTAAAAATTAAAAAACACATTCATCATGCTTTCTAAACTCTTTCATTAATTTACAAAACTAAAGAGCAAATAAGATTCTTCCTTTGATATAATATATTAGACATCCTAAAAGATATGCAATATCAAAGGCAATAATTTAAAATGGTAAAAGCATCATTAAAAAATAGAGCATCAACATTATT
Source organism: Sindora glabra (assembly GCA_020226215.1). Taxonomy (NCBI): domain Eukaryota; kingdom Viridiplantae; phylum Streptophyta; class Magnoliopsida; order Fabales; family Fabaceae; genus Sindora; species Sindora glabra. The sequence goes on along the minus strand of CM035229.1, from coordinate 20,923,536 downwards.
ATATATCCTAAAGGCAAACCTTAACTGTTGGGAATTCATATTATTACAATAATGACCTCTCACCCTCCACGCATTTACTAGGATGCATTTCTCTCTCTAGGATTTAAAATTAGATGTTTTCTGAGTGATTTAGGGTTTTGGGAGCTTATGTGCATGTGTAAAAGTATTGCCCTCAAGTCCCTTTTTATAAAACTTATGCAAGCCACAATCCTAGTCCTACTAGGATAATGCCTCCAAAATCCTAATCACACTTAACAACTCATCTTATCCTTATCCTAGAGAGAGTGAGGAGAGATAGGACTTATCTATTAATTATCTAATATTAGATAATATTATCTCATAATATAAATATCTTAATATTTAGATAATTGCATATAGTTATCAAGTATTAAAATAATATTATCTCATAATATATTTATCTAATATCTGATGACATAATTATTTGATATTCCTTCAATATTAAATAATATCACATAATATTTTATATATATATATATATATTATGTGAACAACATATTATTATTCTTAATAATAATATATATGCACGAAAATAAGTTCAATTAATTGGATATTAATATAATTAAAGTCTAATTAATTATTATTTTATTCGTACTCTTTTTGTGTGACCCTATAGGTTCTTACTACGTTGATAATGACTCATTATTGAGCCATAAACAGCGAGTGGTATTTAGCAATATATCACTACCACTCAAGTAGTAAGAATGTTTGTGATTCGACATCCATATAATACATAATTAACGTTTGCATCATAATCCCTTTTGTAATAATATCTAAATTGAACTTGAGGCATGAAGAATGTCATCCTCATCAAAGTTCAATTTATATTTTTTAATATTGAGTAAACTTCAAAACAAATGATCAATATCACATATTGATTCATTTAAGCATGGCCATGTATTTCTAAGTCTCACTCAATCAAGGAGCCTAAGGATATATCTCTTTTACATAAGAGTAATAAAATCCCATCTATATCACTCACTTCCCTCTGCATGATTCGTGACACACTCAATCAACGCCCTACTCATCATCTTGATTAAAGGTGACATAGGACGACATCAAAGTGAGTAACCCCTCATATAGGGAACTGTAGTGACTTCAGGTTAAAGGACTATATGCAATTGTGACCATATGAGAATTACTAATGACACATGTCTTATCCATGTAGTTTTCTCATAGTGGGTCAATCCAGTACATCTGTTCACTAATAATGTACTCATGTATTGACTTGATATCATATATCCATGATTTATAATCATCAATCACTATATATACCAGTCTTGATGTACTATTACTATCTCTTTCATAATAATACTTGATTAGGGGCATTTTAAAAATAGTAAAATTATTCTAGGGATAATTATTATATTAAATTATAAATTACATAAAATAATAAAAATGAAAATAAAATAACATAATAATTGCATTGCCTAAAATAAAACATAATACATTGTGTATTATTTCAACCATCTATATGATTAGTTCCTAGGACACACACCAACATTAACAACATCACCATTCCTAATAGATAATATAAGCTTAAACTTAGTAATGAAAAATGCTATCACAATGTCACTATGGACATATATATATATGTCACAACCAAATCAAAGGTAAATAATCCATAAATATTCAAAAAAATATTGAAAATGAGGCAAGACAATACACTTGAAAATGGTGATGACAACAAAAACAAGCTTAAAGTTTAATATGAATGAAAAAAAGAGAGTGGAATTGTTAGAGAAATGATGAAAGTAGAAGTTATCGTTGAAGAATGCAAATTTCAAAAAGCAAGAGTAAGAGTAAAATAAAGAACAAAATGAAGGCTATGCCAACAAGAAATTTAGAAATCATTTTTTTAATAAATAATAGATGTCTTCAATAGATGATGTCAGCATGATATAAAATAAAAGTATAAAGTTAAGTCTACATTTACAAAAGATAACACTACTTGCACCACATTTTCACGTTAGTTCTTAAAGATATCCAACATAATAGGTTTGTTGACTACTCATTGAGTAATGGTTTGCATTACTTTCTACGTCCATTTATTTAACAATCGATGTTTAAATTTTTTAATAATTTCAAAATTGTTATCATGTACAAATGGATGTTTTTTATATTTTGTAACCATTATGGAAAGTTGTATAATAATTTAAAAAATTTCATGTATCCAAATAATGTTGGTCTTGTTTATGAACCATCGTCTTAATATTCCAAACAATTTCAAAAATGCATTGTGTTAAAAAAGAAGTCAATGCTAATTTCCACTAACATCTATTTGCAATTTAATAATAGTGTTTGGTATAATAAAACAATATAGGAATGGAATGAAGCAATAATAGATAACGATAATAACATCCTTATAAAATAATAAATACATATTTATTTAATATTCTAAATTGAATATTTTTATAACGTAAAAAAATATATTTATATGAAGAATAATAAAAAATGCTATATTTTATATTCTATTATCATAATTGATATTAAGAATCTTTCCGTTATAAAAGCATAATATGTGCTATTTTATCGAATTGTATTTTGTATTATATAATGTTGTATCATAAATATTCATTTTGCGCATAATACAAAAGTATCTTGTTTTAAATTCTATCATTAAAAATATAATTACTAAAATATTTTTATGATAAAAGTATCGAAAAGTTTACTCTCTCTCTCTCTCTCTCTCTCTCTCTCGTACGCACGCACGTACAAACTAACTAATTTTACCAACTACTTCGCATGTACCTTGATAGATGGCATTACCTCCTTGGCTCCATTTCATTTCTTTTTCCCTGTATCAATATTTTGTACCAATATATATATATATATATATATATATATATATATATATATATATATATATATATATATATATATATATATATATACTTCTCTCTTAATAAACATTTCCTAATTATTATCTTCACTATAATTAAAATCATTTTATTGAGGACATATAACATCTTGATTATTTCATAATGAATTAATTAACTTATTATTATTCAATTCTACAATTAATTTAAAATAAAAATTATTAAAAGTATATTTAATCTAATTCTCATTTTCTTATTAAAAAAATCTTATATGACTTCAAGAGATGCATATATATATAATTGTCAAAAATTGCATTTTAAAAGATTGAAGCACAATATTAAAAAAATTCTATTATTTTTATTGAATTTATTATATTCATTACAAGAAATTCATTATAACATAATATATGATATAAAATTTTAAATTTTTTTAAACTTAAATAAATTCTGTTCTTTCCAAAAAAAATTTACGTTCAATTTTTATATTTCCACTATAACTGGTTAGAGACGAAAGAAGAATTCTCTTTATGTTCTTGTAGGCTTTTTGCATCAAATTGCCATAGTTCGGTAAGAATATGCATACAAGAAATGCTTGAATATAGAAGACAAGGGACAGAGGATTCTGGTTTTCATTCTTTTGGAGAAAATAAATGACGAGTCTTGAGGCAGAACGATGAAGAATGTTCATGGATATAAACCCTTGTCTTTTTATTTTAAATTTTCAATAATTGAATTTTATTTAATTTTGTACTTTAAATGAAATAAGTAATTATTTTCTGATGTGAAAAATTTAAGGACATGGTATATTATAAATGGTTGACAATACATACAATTTCTATGCACTAACGGTGGATAGAATTTATTCTTCAACATTATATAATTTTTAAGATATTACAATGCTTAAGATAAGATCATGACTCTTTAACCAAATGATGTGTCCATAGAAAGATCTTTGAATCTATTTTTACATAAAAAAATTCATGGTTAGTTTATAAGTATTTTATGAGATATAATTAAAAGAGTGAGTAAAGGGCTTCAAAACTAAAAAGATTGATCAAAACTCATGTCCTTATTTGGTTCTGAAATGTCACATAAGCTATCTTTATGAAAGCATGATTGTGGGTATCCTTGTAAAATTTTTTGATCTAACTAAGATTTTAAAAATGTGTTTAAGCTAGCTATCTCTCGTTGAAAGAAAAAGAAATACAAAAAAGTCTAAGCAAAAAGGGAAAATTATACCCATTAATGTATATAGGGTTTGTTGTTTCTTTGAAAACTTCAATCTTTTCATTCTTTTTAATACTCGAATATTTGTTCTTTCTTGATTCTTAGAGTTGATCATGAAATATTCTTCATTTGTGTTGCTCAAATGTCAACATTCCGATACCATTGTTCATACTTTACTTCTCATATACATAGTTCATAGTTCAGCCTAAGTGTTAAAGGATCTTGATATGTGTTAATCTGTATATTGAACATATAAAAGAAACTAGCACAATAACAAGCATTATTGTCATATTGTAAATGTTTATCAACTATTACAAATTATACATATTAAACTTGTTTATAACACTTTTGCTCAAAGACATATATTCACTACTATTTAAACATATATACTATGTTATTTGTCACCATTAAAACTGATCATGTTGAACTTTAGAACTAAATTTCAATTCTTGTGTTTTAACAAGAAGTTTAGATTATTTTATTAGTATCATTGATACTATTTTAGGAGAGATAATATTTTAATGTTATATTCTTATTTATCAGTGTCATATTAATATAATTTTAGGAAAACAAATTTAGATTTTTTTCTATCAAAGTTGTAATTAAAATGGTTATACAAGGTCAAAAAATAATCCTACAAAAAATACATAATAACATTCATGCAATTAGGAAGTAAAAATCTATATATCAATTCACAATTCTATCAAAAATCTATATATCAATTTGCCCAAAAAAAAAGAACCTATATATCAGTTTTTTTTTAGCCCTTCGAGAAAAAATATTTCAAGTAATGTAGGACTTGTTTTGAATGTAAAGAAAAAAATTGAAATACTCCTCTATAAATTATAATTCACAATATCATGATGCTGTCCCTATGTAGCAGGGAAGTAGTATGATTGGTGAAAGAGAGCTCTCCGTTCTGTCAAAGTATGGAAGTGAAGCTTGAAATTTTGTTGATACTCCATCAAAATATATACATGCACTATTTAGATAATTACGATTCTATGTTAGAGGATAGATGTCACTAGAAGGAAAAAAGTTGATATTTTTTATTTTGGACCAACATAATTTATTAATGAAAAGTATTGATGTCAAAAGGCCTTAACATGAGTTTTGATTAATGGGACACATGATACTATACCCATTCCATTATTCAAATTAAAAGATATGGATCTTATGATAAATAGGATCCATAACCTAGTTTTATATTTATAAAGGGGTCCTTACCTTATTAAATTTTTTTTGTTAGTGTGAGCTCCATCAATAATACTGAGAGAGAGAAAAGCGAGCTTTGGTTCTAATTGATGGAGGTAACCTTGAGTAACCTATCCTTGCCATACTAGGAGATTTATGCTATTGATTTTTAGATACAAGGGATTGCATCAAACAATACATAATGGAGTGAACTAGGTACGTTAACCTATATTATCATTTGAATGTAATTGATATGAGAATTTCTCATGTTATATTTTGAAAGCCAAGATCCAATAAACTTGATTAAAGTCAAGCAATTTTATCAATTGGTATCAGAGATAGGTTATGGCTTTTGACTATAGCTGAAAATTTTGAACAAGTGTTTTGATGCAATTTTTGGAATTGAGTAATTCATTTTCTCCTTGGAAAATTTTTTCTACAAAGTATGTTAGTATCATGAAATTTTGCAAATCAATTGCAAATGTGTCTTAAATTTTGTTTATCAATTTTCTTTTCAAGTTCAATATTTATTTGACATTCTAGAGCATGTTGATGTTTAGTAAGTTATGGTTTACCATGAATATGTTATTTTTGCTTTTGTGAATTATTTAATTTTGGATCATCATGCATATATGTTAACATAATTTACATGCCATGCCTTTTATGCTTTGCTATTGATTATATGTATAATGAATGCAAGAAATTATGTTTTATGGCCTCTAGAGGTTTAGATGAGTTAGATGAGAAATAGTAGAAAATAGGAAAAAGTGTTTAGCCTGCATAAAACACAATAAATCTAGAAAATAGGGAAGGAAAATGCATGATGTAGATGCATAAAAACTTCTTCGAACCACATAAAAGAGTTAAGGAACTCTATTTCCTTTTTTATAATAACCTTCGATTTTGAAGGAGACTATTAGTTTCTTTGAAGCCATTTTTTTTTCTTTCCTAAACTAGAAATTTTCAAATTTAAAATCCTAGTTTTATGGAAGCTTGAAAACCTATTTGAAAATGTGGTTTTGTTTGAAAAATTGATTGCTTTAGTTAAGAGACAATATTTTCAGGATAATGAAACAATGAGTTGTAGAAGTTAATAAATATGGAATAACCACCTATTGGAATCCTAGCATTTAACTTTAAAAAAAAAATGAAAATGAAAATTTGAATTAAATGCAGTTTTATGGTATAACATTTGTTAGGTTTGTTAGTTTTTGGATTACAGCATGAATCTAGGTACACTTTGCAAGAAAACCCAATTATTGGAAGACTAAAAATATTGTAAATCATAGAAACGAAGTTATAGCTATAGGTTTTTTTTTTACTTTGGAAACTTTTAAAACATAAAAACTAAGTTTCTGAGTTTTTTATTAGGATAAAATCATTGAGTCAGTTAGTGTATAGATCATACAATATATTTAGATTAAAATTTGTACGAAAATTGCAAAAAGAAAGTCTAAAATAAGCTCGGTTAGGAACAGGGCCAAAATGTTTTGTAGAAACTGAGTGGAGAAGAAAATTTATAATGCATATGCACACTATCCTATACGCACTTTAGCATTTAAGAGCCACACATTGCCTTTTAGGTGACTAGTGGTGGTAGTGGAAATAGTCTTGTGCTCCATTCTTTAAGCACGATTTTTTTGGAAAAATTTTTGAAATTTTTTAGAATAAAAAATTTTTGAAATTTTTTAGAATAAAAAATTTTATGATAATTTTCCCCAATTTTTTTGGATATCTATTTAAAATTATTTTAGCTAAAATTTTCCTAAGTAATTCCTACATTATTAGCTACTTACTATAATTTTTTTAACATTTATAGAGATTATTTGAGTAATGGAATAATTTTCAAAAGATTATTACATTAAAATAGGAATTATTGCATACTCATATTATACCATAAAATTTTTTATGTAACTGTATGTCTGCTTTCATAGGACTAATTGTATAGAATTTTGTATAATAAAAATGAAATTTATGAAAGGAAAATCTATTTTAATATGTATAAGGGAGAGGCTATATTATTAATATTAAATATCTTTTAATATTATATTATTATAGCAAGTTGGCAATAATATGAGTGTAAGATTGAGTGTTATACTTCTAGAATTTCTAAACACCATTTAGTATTAAATTTTAGGAGTATAATATTTAGCTCTTGTATTATGTTGTAAGGTTTTCTAAAATACCTTTTGGTATTGGATTTTATAATATAATATTGCATAAAGTTATGTGATTGAGAGGAAAATGTGAGCATGATTAAGTGAATACATGCATTAATTATTTAATACATTTTCTTCAGTTGCTTTACACATATAATTGGCTTTTATAAAGACATTACATTGGAAAATTTATGACAAATATGTTGCATCCATGGAGTTGTATTCGGTGATCACTAGATTGCACATAGCAGTTGATGAACTAGAACCTAAAATTGAATTGAATTTGCATGCAAATGTAAAAGCAAAACATGAAAAATGGAAGGAATTAAATAGGATTTGTTTAATGATCTTAAAGTGTTCAATAAACCTAGCCATTAGAGAAGACATCCCTATAATTAAGACTATAGATGTAAAGACTTTTTAGGAATCTGTAGCAAAAAAATAAATAAAAATTTGATAAAGCACAAAAGGGATACTATCTATCACTACTTGAAAAGATTTTTTATGATAGAGTTAGTTGAGTCTAGAGCATATTCTAATGCTTAATAATTATGGTAACAAATTGAAAACCCTTGAACTTCAATTGCATCATGTTTAAAAAAGTATTGGAATCATTGCCCCCATAATTTGATGTTCAAAATGTTGCTTATCAAACTTGAAAAGGTGAATGGAGAGTAAATGACATGATAACCATTCTAAGTTAAGTAGAAAAAGATATGAAAAATGAAAAGCCTACATAGTTAATTTAATGGATCATGGTTCTACTTCTAGACAAGGAATGAGAGAACATTTTAAGAATAAATGTAGGAAGTCTTCAAATAATCAAAGGCAGGGCAAAATAATGGTGTTTTATACCCAAAAAGGCCTAGTTCAAAGGAAAGTGCAGTTTTGCAAGAAATTTAAGCATAAGAAAGTAAATTGCTTCAAATTCAAAAAATGGGCATAGATTAAAAAGAAAAAGTTTGAGAAATCTGAAGAACAAGATGAATAGTTAAGGATGGTTGTTTTGGCTGAGCTTGTACTCAAAAGCATTTTCTCATTTTTTTTCATTAAGAACTTATTTTGTTTAATGGACATTTCATGTGATTTTATGGAATTACATATAGTATTTGCTTTAGTACATAGCTTAATTATCTTCATATTTAATTGAAGGTTATTACTTAAATTTGTTAAAGCTATGAAACCATCTTTGAATTTTGAATTATTTTTTAAGATACTTTTTTAGATAGTGGGATTATCAAGATGCCCAAATAATAGGAGTAAAAAACATTATGTTAACTTTGTTACCAACAAATTCATTTACTACTTCTCATGGTTTGGTTTAATGTAAGATAAATATGTATATACATATATATAACTATAAAAAGGGATGTTGAAAAGAATTGTGGATTCTAGGTCAAGTTAGTAGTCAAGGACTACATTTAATTAAAACATGTAGACTATAAAGACTTTGCTTTTTATACATGTTTAAAACTCATTTATAGTCTAAAATAGCTAATTTTAGTGGGAGCAATGTTCACTAGAGGAAAATGTAGTCTTATAACCTAACAAAATAATGTATAATATATGTGAGATAGCTAGATAATTACCTAAAAGGGTTAAATTAAGTTGTCCAACTTACTATGTATCTTATTTTCTCTTATGACTTGGTGGAAAGAATTATTACTTCTCTCCTAGGAAATTAAGAGAGTAAAATAGACTAGAATTACCAAAATATACAAAAATTTTGATAATTTTAGATTTGTATGATGTGGATGCACACGTTGATTGAGATAAAGTAATGTTAAATTAGATTTAGTTATAAAAACTTGGAAATGAAAGTGTGATAGGACTAAAATCATTTTTTATGGTAGGCCCATAATACAATAACCTAGAGGTATTTAGCTCTCCTCATTTTGGTACCAAATGAGTCTAACACATCAATGTGCTCTCATGTTTGTTAATCTAGAAAGATCAAAATTTATTAAGCCCCAGTGTTTTCAAAGTGATAAGGTTATCCTATATGCATTGATTGTAGATATCCTATTATTAATTTAGGTCAATGATTTTGGATTACAAACCATTTCGTATTTAGTAGTACAATTTATTATACATTAACCTATAGAAGATCGGGAAATCTCATATGTACATGTTTCTTAAACTTGTTTTATTAGTCATCGATATAATCATAAATTTGTGACCGGACATATGCTAGAAGAAGTTGTGTCATGGATTTACTGGCAGTCAATTATAGCATCATATCATGTGTTATAAATCCTTATCAAGTTAACAAGTTAAAAGTTTTCTCTAACCTTAACAGGGTTTATGTCATAACAATACTATTGTTATAGAATTCTCTCTTTATAATGACAAATTTACTCATGTAAAAAACTTCAAATTGAAGTACTTGTTTATAAGAGAGAAAAATACGTGAGTATATTACTTATTTTTCATGGATCGTATGCTTACAAATCCAATAACTAAAAGGCTTAAAGGTAAATATAAAGCATGATCATGTGCATAAAGTGAATTTTCCTAAGTTTTTCTAGTATCTTGGGTTAGTGGGAGTTTTGTTAATATGAACTCATTGAAATCTTAAGATATTTTTAAACAAATTACTCATAATGAGATATTCATGTTACCACCATGCATTTTATGTACATTCTGGAGTATAATGTATGATTAAAGACATTTAAACCCTTTTCATTGTTGTCGAGAATTTTATTCTCACCATGCATCTTGAATAGATGCTAAGACTTTTTGTGTAAAGATAAACACATAGTCATATTAAAGTTGTATGAATTTTAGAATACACACCTTAAGATTATTGTTTATGTTGGTCAACGAGATGAGTATTTAATATGTTAAATGTTAATATCCTTTCAGATTTAACATTGTGTATTGTTAGATACTTGTGATCTCAATTTAGATATATCGGTGAAATAGTACATTTTTAGTTGACATTGATATTATAGTGATTTTTATTAATAAATTCTGTAGGTCCAAATGTAAGATTGTTAGTATTTTTTATTTTAGACCAATATAATTTATTAGTGAAAATTATTAATATAAAAAAGTTCTAGTGTGACAATTCAATTAAGGGGCCATAAGGTATTAAGTCCATTCCATTATTCAAAATAAAGGGTATGGACCCTATAATAGATAAGATTCATAATTTAACTTCATATTTATAAAAAAGTTCCTAGCTCATTAGAACTTTATTAGTGTTAGTTCCATCTATGATATTGAATGTCTCTCATAATTGTAATACAAAGAAAAGTGAATCTTGGTTCTAACTAATGGAGGTGATCCCTTGTAACCTATCCATGTCATACTAAGAGATTTATGCTGTTAGTTTTTTAACGCAAGGGATTGCATTAAAGAACAAATAATGGATTTAGGGGAACCAAGTATGTCAACTTATATTATCATTTGATTGTAATTGATCTAAGAATTTCTCATGCTACAATTCAAAAGCCAATATCCAGTAAACTTGATTCAAATCAAAAAATTGATGTATATACTGACATGGTGATTTTTTTGAAATTATTGAGATTAATAAGATAATAATTAATAAATATAGATGTTTATTTTGATGCAATGATATTTTTGAAATTCCTAAAAAATTTAAAATAATGATTTTTTTATTTAGTTGATGTCAAAATCATGACATTTGAATGATGTTGAAAAAAGGAGAAATTTTAAGATATCAATTTTAAAATTACTTGACTTCTATTTAAATGTGATGGTATTTTTGCAATTGTTAGGAAATATGATATGATAGTTTTTTACTTAACTAATGTTATAATATATGGCATTTGAAGGTTGCTAAAAAAATGAAGACATTCAATATATCAATTTTACAATTAACCACTGTCTTTTTGGATGTGACACATTCTTGAAATTATGAAGAAACTTAAAATGTCAGTTTTTAACTAAATTAACATCATAATATGTGACTATTGGGATTGGGGGCCATACAAGCATAGCGAAATAAATCGATCCCATCCATCGGATCCATGCAAAAATGTTAAATTAGAACAAGGATTTGTTGAATACCTTTGTGATGACTCTAGAACTCGATCGTTGATTACCTCTTCAGCTTCCTTTTTAGTCGAAGACTCTAAGGTATCCACACGAATCTGCGAATCACCGATGAACGTCCACACGAACACTGGTTGGAATTGTTCTCCTTTTTTCTCATAGTGCTAGCTACGCCTCTTCAAGGGTTTTGATTAAGGAGAGGTGTTAAGGTTTTTCTATGCTTAGAATGCGTGAATAATAATGAATCAATTATTATTACCCAACAAGCCTATTTAAATAGGTGCATAGAAAACCCTAACTTATTTAGGCTTTATTCCATGAACAATTATAGGTTTACTATTGGGCCTTATAATCATAACATGAATTCTCAAATATTAGGCCCAAATAATTTGGTCCATTAATTCCAAATTCACTAGGCTCTAAGTGTGCAACCTTACAAGCTCTCATTACATTGGCAATGATCATTAATCATATTAATGATCATAAATAATGATTGGTGTCTAACAACACATCATTATTACCCAAGTAATGAAAAAGTTGATGATTTGACTAAACCTGTACATGTGATCATCACCTATGTCCTTTTGTCATATACATCTAGATTGAGCACGAGACATGGACCGTGTCATTCCCGTATAGCCCAATCTTGAAGTTTCTTGATTCCTAAGTAAGCTGACTGAAACAAATGTAATCGACATCCTATGTCAATTCATCTAAGTATGGCCATGCATTTTCTTAGCTTTACTTAATCAAGGGGCTCACAGATGTTACTCCTGTTATATAAGAGGGACAAATCCCATCTTGATCACACAAATCCTTCCGCATGATATGTGACATATCCAATATCTACCTTTGCATTCACTCAACAATGAGTGACATAAAATAGTATCAAAATATGAAACTTACATGTAGGGAACCTTGGTGATCTTAGGTCAAAGGACCATGTTAATAATGATCACTAAGGACCACTCGTGACACTCATATAATGATCCATGTAGTGTTTTTAAGATGGGTCGGTTCAGTATACAAGTTTTCTAACTTGCACTCATGTGTAAACTTAATATCCCATATAAGTCTTCACACATGCTAGTCTTAACATATTAAAGCAACCTAATCCACAATGATATATGACTAAGGACATTTAAGAATGCAATTATTCTAAAGTTATTATCATAATTAAATATATTACACAGACAATATATATAAATATAATAATTGAAATTAACATTAAAATAACATGATTCAAAATTACAATTACCAATATGATTGGTTTTAAACCATATACACTAACAACGACATCTAAAAGTTATTTAGAGAAAATAAGAAAATTTACGACATTGGTTTTGGAATTAATCAACATCTATTTGGATGTGGCGACATTTTTCAAATTACTAAAAAATATAAGATGTCAGTTTTTTACATAGCCGATGTTAAAATATATGAAATTTAAAAGTTATTAGAAAAGCAAGAAAATTTAAGATATCAATTTCAGAAATAATCAATGTCTAAAGATATTAAAGTCTGGTAAGAATCCTTGACATGATAATATTTTTGTGTCATAAATAAAGTATATCTTATTTTTTTCCTCATTATCACTCTTGCTTTCCTTCTTATTTGTTCTTAAACTCAATATTTATCTCTATTTAGCTCCCTCTGCAGAATTCTAGTTATTTTTCCATTCTCTATCATACACTAATGAGCTATTAATACTCCTTCAATAAATATTGAATATGAAACAAATGTCAAACTAGTTTAACACATAAGAGATGTCTTTTCTGACTTCTATTTCTCTCAAATCATTGTCTTTTCTATTTTTGTGATTTTTTGCGTAGGTTTATTAAAGAAAATTTTGTTTATGTTTTTCTTGTATAACTTTTGAGATTATAACTAAGTTTTAGATGCTTATTATATATTTAATAAAATGTTATAATTGAAACCAAAATAATTAAAAAATGATAGAAGATGGAGGAAAAAATGGGGAAAAATCCATGAAAATGGCTATTTTTCACAATTTTATGAAGGGTAAAAACCCTTGGACTTGTATAAATGGATAAGTCTCGAAAAATGTATAAAGTTGATATAAAATTTGCTCTAAATAGACAAGCAAATACGAAGTTATAACCTTTTAAATTTTTGAGATCAAAATACATATTTTTGCGTAAATGCTAATTTATTCAATGTTGACTTTAAATATTTTGGCTGGGAAAAAACTTTTTTAAAAAATATTGCGCAAACATTTCAAGTTGATTACTTATTAAAAACCATCTTTAACTTTGCATCATTTAATAGATAGTTTTTTCTACAAGAAACAATGACAATTTTTTTATTATGGGAACCAATGTTATTTTCTTTTTCCATGATAGTTTTATAATCAATATCATAAAATATTTATTATGACATTGAATAAAACATTGGTTGGATTCCAACATAAAATCTTCTAAACACCTAATATTAATAAGCTTTTTTGCAATAGTAATAATGGCCACACTGATTGAATAATGTCTTCACGATAATTTGAGTGAGAAAAACCTTGTCAAGATTTCAATTTCTTTACCAAAGATAATTAATTGTAGAAGAAAAAAAGTCATGAATTGTGCTATTTCGGAGACTGCTATATAGAGCAGAAAATATATATACTCGTGTATGATGAGGCAATTCAAGATGATACTTCCTCTATCTTTTTCCCCCCTCTGCGCCTTTTTGTTTGCTTATTATCACTTCTAATCTTGATGATTTAGCTGATTAATGTATACGCAAAATTGCATTTTTTTCCCCTCCTTATAACTTGGGAATTGATTGGATTGGTTCCTCAACCGGTCTCTTAGTTATCTTTAAAAAAGACGAACCTGATATGAACCAAACCAAATTTTAAACTTAAAAAGAGTCATTCTAATTTAAAAAATTTCTCTGTCACGAGGACCTATTAGCACAGGTGGAGGAGCACTTAAAAGAAAGAAAAAGTAAGCAATTGTTAATCAATTCCATTAATAATTAAACAAATATTAATCAAGTCTTCTGGTTCAAGAATCATCACCTAAGTAAATTTTGACGTAAGAAAAAGATCTTATAAAACAAGAGTCATCACCTAAATAAATTTCGTCGACGCTTTTTAAATAAATTTTCTCTCCTCGGCAATTCCAATTTTTCTTGTCAATAACAAGAGATCAATGACTTAAAAAAAAGAAATAAAAAATTCTTCAAGAAGAAAATGAAATCCTAAAATAAGTGTAATAAGATTTTGGCATAAGCTTTTTTGTATTTCCCGAAAACATTATTTTTGTAGTTATAAAACATTAAAATAATAAAAAAATATTTTATTTGTTATATGTTATTTGTAAGTAGTGTGTGGAAAACAACATCCACTTAAAGAAGTTTATTTTCTCATTATTAAGACGCTATACATTATTTTGCTAATTACAAAGTATATAAATGACATAAAAACCATTTACCTTTCCTGATATACTGATGGTGAAAAGATTCAAATCTAAAAGTTCCATCATACGACCCAATGCTCTAAACGTTAGACCATATCTAGTAGTTATAAAAAAAATTTGCATGAGTAAATGAAATGTTTTTAAAGAAGAGTATCTCCTAACAAAACAAACAAAGTTATAATTTTTTTTTTTTGCTAAAACATAAAAAATCACCTTGTTCTTAAGTTTATATGTGAAAAACCCTTAGTTTTAATTAAAAGGGTATAAACCCCTTAAACTATATATACGAAGCAATTACTCCCTTACTATTAAGTTTTCATCCAACTTGTTGATTATTCTAAACATTTATTCTCAAAGATTCAATTACTCAAGATTCTAAATTTCTATTTACAATTTTAATAGACTTTTTAGTATTATCCAGACATAAATAAGAATGATTTGTCTGAATAAGAAAATTTTAATTCTACTAGAATTTTCTTCGATCACTTTCGTATAAAATTAGATTTGTCATGCTCGTGACATTTAACCCGATATTTAAGTAATTTGACATTATCCATTGAAATAAGACTAGTTGGTTCAAAGCTCTTTTCTTCTAGCTTTAGATGTTACAACACTAGCACTTATTGAGTAATTCCGCTCATCCTCTCTTTTCTGCTGACTATGGTTAATCTCACTTTGCATATTACTAGAACTTGGCCAGCAAGTCTCCATCCACTTAAGTTCTACCATTCATGATTTACATATAATGTGTTGATATATCAACCGGTGAAAGTATATATTCATGCATTTAGCTTTCTACGTGTCATTATAACAAATAAGCAAATCCAAACAACATGACTTGCTGTGGACTCACAATCAAATTCTAAGGTTTTAGGAAAGGAATCAATTGTAACCTTAGCCCTTGAATTGACTACCTCTTTTAAGTTATCTTATCTACTACAGTTAAGCATATAAGAAAAAAAATCTTCTTGATAAAGCAGCATATCATGCATTAATCTTTGTTAAGATCTCTGCAATAGGAAAAAGGAAAAAAAAGTTCACTGGGCATTGAAACTATAAACACCTAAAATATTTTGCCATCAAACTTTGTTACATAGACAATTTGGAACAAAATTTCTAAAATTTATTAAACCAATCATAAAATTATATATAGTTTAGAGTTTTTATTGCATACTTTAAAATTTAGGAGTTCTTCACATATGAATTAAAGTATAAGAAACTTTTTTATAATTTAGCTTAATTTTTTTCACTCCTTATATTGTGATTGATAATCAATTTTTTTTTAAAAAAGTTGATATTTATTATTGTGAAAAATAAAAGTAAAATCCGATATCAAAATAAATCTTTTATTATGTCACCTATTAATCACGTGATTCAATTTTAAATTGCAAACTTATGATTATTATTGATTTCGTCATTTCGTCATGCTACTTTGTGATAATTTGTTAGGTGAAAGGATCACGTAAAAAAGGGAAAAAAAAGAAAGGTTTAATTTATGACCATATCCCGTTTCATTGGATCAACTAAGAATCATAATAGAATCGGACAAAGTATAACATTCATTTCATTATAATTATGTTTGGCATGTAGATTGTGGGATAAATTAAAAAGTATGTTTGCAATATACCAAATTATATCTAGTTAGACAACATAATAATTAAATTTTTTGTAAAATGAACATCTATTATTTGAGTATTTTCGTAATTTAAGAAGAAGAAAAATGATATAATTATAAAATAACTCAGTTTAGAATGAGAGTTTTATTTATGATTTGATTTGATGGGGTGTTCATGTCTTATAAGACAATCATTTTTATTTCACAACATTGACTAAATAAAGTTTTTAAGTTATATTCATTTTCTTTCCATTTTAATTTTAACTATTCTATAGATTCATTGATGTCTAATGATTATGCATAAATATTTAAAAAAATTATTTGTCAACTTTTTTTGCA
Organism: Sindora glabra; assembly: GCA_020226215.1. Classification (NCBI taxonomy): domain Eukaryota; kingdom Viridiplantae; phylum Streptophyta; class Magnoliopsida; order Fabales; family Fabaceae; genus Sindora; species Sindora glabra. The sequence continues at coordinate 20,906,708 of CM035229.1, read as the reverse complement.
AATCTTATATTAAAATTGATTATTGGATATGTAAAATTTAGGATATCTTATATTACAAAATTGATTATTGATTATTGGATTACATTTAATTTTATAAAATTTTAAAAGGTTGTGTTACAAAATTGATTATTGGATATGTAAAATTTAGGATATCTTATATTAAATTATTAAAAATATTTCACTATTTTCTAAAAAATTTTGCTATATTTTAATATGCATTAAAATTAGTCAAAATATTTATCTTTTAATACTCGGTTCTCACAAGAGAAAAATTTTAAATTCATAATGTTCGATGAAATGGAATAGGATGAAAAGAACTATCATTTAGTGTTTTTTTTAGTAATTCATTTAGTAGGTATTTTGAAATAAAAATTATGCCCAATATAATGTTCTAATCTAATGAACGGGTAGATGTCAATATTTAGGATTTTTTTTTTACCAATAAATTTAAAAAATATTTTAATACATATTTAAAGAACTAGTTTTATCGTCATGTATGGTTCAAATCACATTTATAAGGTTCATCTAATTAATATCATGTAATTGGTCGTCAAACTAATTAAACCATGTGTTGTGATCCAAATTTCAACCATCAGCATATCATAGTTCACTTTCAATGTTAGACTAAAAAATTCCAAATAAGATTCAGTTATTTATTCTCACTGTCAGAGGAAAATTGGTGATCTGTTAGGCTACGATGAATTTACTTTTACGCCTAAACCAAAAATTCACAGTATTTGCCGGAGCTGAAAAAAAAATATTAGATAGATATTAATCAAAGCATAATGCATGAGGTTTAAAAATATTGCCCTGTTATTGTTCAGTTATCTTCTCTATCTATACAGTCTTTTCTTCTTATGAATGCATTAATTATATATTATTTCTTTTTATTTTATTTAATTTTGAATTTTGAAATATGTGAAATCAGCTAGAATTCATAGCCAAAATTTAACTTTAGCAATGCAATTGCATTTATGAAATCTTTTATGTTTGATTAATGAAAAAAAATCCACATCAAAATTAATCACCCTGATTTAACCAATTTTGAAGCAAATAACAAGTTGAGGAAAGCCAATTAGAAATGCAAAGATGAATTCAAATTCCATCTGGCCATAATTGGGAATGGTTTTAATGTGCTGCTCCTCCAGGTCTTAGCAATGGAATGTAGCACAATGATGAACGAACATTTCCAATGCTCTGAATAATATATTAGCAATAACGAAAGTCTCTCTCCATTGGCTACTACTAGCATGGCTCCCGTGCTGTATGGGATTCTTTCATTTTTAACTATACAATATATATATATATATATATATATATATATATATATATATATATATATATATATATATATATATATATATATATATATATATATATATATGCGTATGTTTATTTTTATATTTCACAAATAAATATTATTTAAAAATTATAAATTAATATAGTATGTAATCAGTTAAAGATCATGAAAATTAGAAATATAAAATAAAAATATGGACAAATATCATTCTTGAATTAGTAGCATTTGTTTTATTTTGAAAAAAATATAAATTATTCTTGTCAATTATAAGATGGTTAGATTTTACCTCCATAAATTATGAAATATATAAAATTTTAATTAAAGACCTCAAAATAAGTTCTAAAATTATGTGCAAAAAATGATATAATAAATTAATATACAATAATATTGTAATTCATATTTACTAATACTACTCAACATTGAATATCACTATTTAATTTTTTTTCATTAAATTAGTCACTCGTTCCATGGGATATAGGTCAAAAATATTAAGTGAAAAATAAAATAAATACAAATGTACATAAAAAAGAATAAAAAAATTTATCATTTTCATTTCATATGATAATATCTAATTTAATTTTAATACTACAATGATTATAATGGTGATAAATAATAATCTCTATTTTGCCCCTAAATTTTTTTACAATTTACTTTATTTAAAATTTGATAATTATAAATGTTATAATTTATCTTTATTTTATTCTTTTATATATAATTTATTGTAATACTCATACTTAGGCTAATATAAATATATATATATATATATATATATATATATATATATATAGAGAGAGAGAGAGAGAGACAGAGAGAGAGAGAGAGAGAGAGAGAAAGAGATTATACTAGTTAGTAAATTTACTTTATATGCTAGACACATTTTTTTTATAAATTTGTTACAATTTTAAAATTTTCTTATGTAATCTTTTATTTCAAAAAAGTTTTAGTTTACTAATATTATTAAAATACTAACTATCATTTTATTAAATAATAACAAAAATGAGCATAAAAAAGAAGAAAAGTAGTATGTGACTTATAAAATAATATAAGAGTTAAAAATATAATATATAGTTAAATAATTAAATTAAATTAATAACTTATTTATAATATTTTATAATAAAATGAAATATGTAGTTGTTAGCATAAATAAAGTAGTAAACAATAACTATTATTTTACTAAATAAGAATGGAGAAGAAAAAGGAATAGTATGTAACTAATAAAATAATATAAGAGTTAAAAATATGATATTTAGATAAATAATTCTTTTAAATTAAGTGACTAACTTATTTAGAATATTTTGTAATAAAATAAAATATATAGTTATTAGAGTAAATAATAACTATTATTGTAAATACAACAACAAATAATAATTGTTATTTTATTAAATAATAATAGAAATGATCACAAGAAAGAAAAGTAGTATATGACTTATAAAATAATATAAGAGTTAAAAATATAATATGTAATCATATATGAATAAAAAATTTAGTTTACTTATATCTTAAAAATTTTTTAAGATAAAATATTATAAACAAAAAATTTAAAATAGTAACAAATTTATAAAAAAATGTTTCTACCAATAAAGTAAATTTACTAACTAATATAATCTATTTTTAAAAATGGATATATTAGCCTAAACATGAATATTATAATGAATTATAAATTCTAAAGGAATAAAATAAAAATTACTCATACATTATATAATTATCAAATTTTAAATAAAAATTGTAAAAAAAATCTTGGAGAAAAGTAAAAATTGTTGTTTGTCATCATTATGATTGTTGTAGCATTAAAATTAAATTGAATATGATTATATAAAATAAAAATGATAAGTTTTTCCCTTTTTCTATGTAGCATATTATTTTTGTTTACTTAACTTTTTTGCTTAATATTTTTCAACTCATATTCCATGAAATGAGTGATTAATTCATTGAAAAAAAATTGAATAGTAGTAACCAATGTTAAACAGCACTAGTAAACATGAATTACAATATTATTGTATATTAATTTATTATGTCATTTTTTATACATAATTTTGCAATTTATTTTCAAGCCTTTAATTAAGATTTATATATTTAAGTTAATTTCTATTAATTGTTTACATAAGAATTATATGTAAGAAAATGATGTAATAATCTAATATATAATAATATTATAATTTGTGCTTAAAATTTTTTCAAAAATCATGTAATTTAATAAAAGGTTTAAGTAAGTAGATAATGAGTATTAATTATAAGTTTTTTATAATTAAGGATTTGATTTGCAAGTTTTTAAAGTTAATAAGAGTAAAATGCAACCACTCCATAATTGATGGAGGTAATTCACAATTTGTTCAAACAATTCCCGTTAATTTACTAAGAGTAGGCATAGAATCCAAGTTTTGTATAGTTTTAGAGGTAATTTGCTTGTTTTCATAGTTCGTAAAGGTAAAATCGAATTACCTCATAATTAATGGGAAAATTTGCATGTTGATCCTTTAACAAAAAAGAAAGAAAGAAGAAAAGAAAGAAAGAAAGAAAGATGAGTTCAACTATAAATCCCACCTCCTCTAATAGATAGCGAAGTATTTTCATATTCTCAAACCTTTTGCAAAGATAATTTTATCATGTCCACATCACCTTATTAGGTGAGTTAACTTTCTCCTTACACAAAAAAGGCAAATACATTAGCCAAGAGCCTTTAGCCTTAGCTCAAGTGACACTCAATATCCTTTAAAATTTTTGTATCTTCTATTACGTCTAAGGTTCAATTCCTGGTCTTCATGTGTGTGTATTTTGATGATTTACATTGGTCGATAAATATCAGTTTATAAAAAAATAACATTTATTTTAATACAATTGCATTTTTGAAATTATACAAAATTAAAAGATGACAAACATAAAAAATGAAGTTTAAAACCTTGGATAGCAACTTACAACATCAATTATTTAATCAGTTGTCATCTAAAATGCATTTTGAAAGATGTATTAGAAATGGCAAAGGTATGATGTTGATTTTATAAAATATCTGTTATCTAAAAAGCATTTCAAAAGTCTCGTTAGAAAATGCATAATCATAGGATGTCAGTCCTAATTAATAACTATCCTCTAAAAGTCATTCGAATAGTTGCATTGAAAACAGCAAAAGCATACAACATCTATTTTGTTTAATAATTGATATTTATTTTTTACCTATAAATCTTCCCTTTGAGTTTATTTTTACATATGAACTCTTCTAAAATCTTTCCAATATACTCTAGAGCATGATAAGTATGATATATAATGCAATTGTTAATCTCTCACTCATTTCATCAAGAGAGTATACAATGCAAGAACCTTAACTTGTCTTTTTCTCCCATTTTATACTCTATCATTTCACATTGTGTGAGTGTGGAATGGAAGAGCTAGTCAATGAAATAACTAAATATCTCCCATTTCACTTTCCTTAAGGGAGTGAATAATGAGAGAATTTTAATTTTCGACTCTTTCCTATTGTATACTTTCTCATTTTTCATGGAGTATATAAATCAGATAAATTTTGCCAAAAAATTGCTAGAGTTTGCATCAAAGATGAAAATTTTGATATATAATGATTTTTTCATTATTTTTGCATATTTATATGTAAATGTGTAGTTCTTGTTTTTTAATGATTTGGTATAGTTATTTTATATAAATTTGTAGAGATATTATTTTTGTTTACTCATCAATTTGTACTTTCATTATAAATAGATTAATAAAATTCATAAATTTGTAGAATTATTTCTCTTTCCTCATTTGTATACATATTGTTTTTACTAAAAAAATTATATAATAGTCATTTAAATTACATAGATTGACAAAGACAAAACATATTGAAATTAAAACCTATGTTAAATTAGTTCAAAAATAACTTTCTTTTCATATTTAGTTGTTTACATAACAAAAATCTATAATAATCGAAAAGGTTCTACCTAAGAAATGGCAAACATTAAAAACATTAACCTTTTGTACTAACAACATCTAATATGATGCCCTTATTTGTAGAACTGAAGATATATAAATGAATGATATTTATGAAGTTTAAATAAATAAAACTAAAGACATCTAAATAAATAAATTAATGAAAACATTTAAATGACTAAAATTGAAGAAGTGAATACGTTAAAATGAATGAATTTAAAAAAAATTAACTAGATGAAACTAAAGATTTTAAAAAGAATTAAATGTAATAGAAAGTGAACTTAAAACATTAGTTGTTATTTATGACTATTGTTAAAGTCCATTTCAAACATTATGACTTGTAATTGGTTATCAAATTAAAATATCAGTTTGTTTTTTTATGACTATTGTGCATGCCATTTTCAATTGTCATGACAATTCTTTAATAGTTTACATGTGGTTTATCACTTAATGGATGTCTTAACTCATCGTAACCATAAAAATACCTAAAATTAAGGTGTCATTTTTTATGTCTAATTATTTTTCTCTTCATCTATATCTAGAGCTCTCCTTTCCTATTTGAAACAAATTGGTGATTTATAAAGATAAGTCTCCTTCCATCAAAAATAAAGGTTTCGAAGGTGCTTTATTCCATCAATTTTAAGTTTAATAATGAGCTTGATTTCTTTGTGTGGTACATGCTTTTAACTATAACTATGTTTCAATATAAGATTGGAAACATGCTGCTTGCTCTATATGCCATCTCAAGATTGATAAAACAAGTCTTATTTGTCCTATTTATACTCTTCTAATTGGTATTCTTCAATGGTGGGCCATTGTTCTAGAATCTCTCAATATTTCATGTATAAAAATAGCATGTGTAGAAATTGTAAGTTATAATAGACTATTAAAACTCACACTTTTATGAACTATTTTTTTTACCCATCATAAGAGACATTAGTTCATAAAGGCATAAGCTTTGATGCTTTGCAAACATATTAGTAACTTAAGAATTTTTCGCATCATTATATTTCACATTTATGCATGAAACTTTTGAGTGATTGCAAAATAATAGCCTAACAACAAATAATATTGATTGGAAAAATACAAATAGAACTTTTTTTATGAAATTTGAAACTGTAAATAGAGCAAGTAGTTATCATATCCTCACATTCAAAAATAGAGGATAGTTTGTGGTTCATAATAGATGAAGTAATTAAGTAATATGAAGAATATTGTAATTCAGAAAGGAATTTTAATGCTACTAACTTCACTTAGAATAATGTAAATAAAAAAGAAATATGATCAATTCACAAAATGATATTAGCGTTCTTTCTAGGTTTTAAACATACAATATTGTTGTATGCATATATATGAGATATATATATATAAATTACATTATAGAATTCTTGTTTGATATAAACTAGAAATTATAAATTATAATGGATCTAATGCTTTGGAATGCTTATAGAAAATGTTGTCTAAAAGAAAAGAAATCTATTTTTTTTAAAAATAGCAATGTTAATTTTTTTTTTGTAGAAACTGATGTTAAATATCATTTAATAGGATGATATCATTGTTTTACCAATAATGGTGTCTTATTTCAACAAACATCTAATATTATATTTTGACATCTATTTATTTTTACAAACGAACATGTAAACTTAGGCTATGGGTGTAAATTGAAAATGAAAGGAGTGAAACATGATGTCATTTACAAATTTTACCTTGAAGCTCTTCTAATCATAAAATGATTCTTTGTCTAAAGAGGTATGCTTTTTTCCTAACCTTAAGATGATTTTCATCAATTTTGTATTTTTCTTCACAAATTATTTTACAAAATTGAAGTTCAGATAGCCTTTAATTAAATATGTGAGCTTTAACACTCATTACAAAAGTATAAGATATAAATATGAGTACTTTTCCCTTAAGTTTATTCTTGCAAGTTAGTTTTTATTATTTTATTTGGTCTTATTTTATTGCCTATTATTTTGATACAATTTTTACAGGTTTGCACAAGTATAAAATTTGATCTTATTCATCTTCTTTGGTATTCTTTCATAATATTTGCTCTTTATTTATATGTAAATTTTCATGAATGCTTATTTTATTTGTAGGTATTATATTTAAAAGACTTTTCAAGGTAGTGCAAACCTTACATATTGAGTAATGAGTATCAAGATAAATATAATAAAACACCCATCTCTAATTGTGGTATTATATACAAACTTTCACCATTTTTAATTTTTGTTATTCAATTTATTCTTTAAAGTTGCTTAAATTAGGATTCTTTAGAGTAATAAATATTTTCTTCTATATCTAGATAGAAATATGAGGGAAATATAAAGGATAAAAGAGTGAAAAATACAAGGATGGGGTTATTATTTAGAATGAGGCAATGAGGAAATATGGTCTAGAGTATGCAGATAGGGTTAAGGTTTGGAATGAGGGAGTCAAGAATTGGTGGCCAAGGTTTGGATGAATGGACATGCAATATTTATTATTTAAATTATATGATATATTATTATACATATTAAATGTCAATTATTAGAAAGTAAACATCATTTAATGTTTTTTCAAAGATTTTAGAAATATAAAAGATGTCAATTTTCATGGAATAAAAATCAATGTTATTGTTATATTCTACAATAGTTTAGAAATTGATGTTGAAATCATATATACTATGATGCTCAATAAAATGTTAGTTATTCTTTTACATATAATTCCTGAAACACTCGACATTTATTGACTATTCTATAGTAGAGAATATCTATTCATTTGCAAAACATCTTTCATGGAATTATGAAAATGGCTATTTTCATATGCTTTTTTCATTTTTCCTCCATCTATAATCATTGTTCAGTTGGCTTCAATCTTTGTTGTACATAATTAGTATTTAAGAATTAGATACAATATTAGAAGTTATATAAAGGAAACACAATTAAAAATATTTTTAAAAACTTGTGCAAAAAATTGAAAAAAAATGAAAAAGGCAAAGATTAAAGAAATAAAAGTAAGGAAGACACCTTTTATATTTTGAATTAGTAGCTTAAAATATTAAGGCATTTACTTTATGTTTGATTTTAGTTGATAGTGTATTAGTAGCTCATTCATATATGGTGGAGGATGGAGGAACATCTAAGATTCTATAGAGGGAGCTAGATTAAAATAAAGAGTGAGCTTAGGAAACAAATAAGAAAAAGAATGAGAGTGATAATGAGGAAAAAAATAAGATGTAATTTATTTGTAATGCAGAAATATCACTGCATCTAGATTTTTTACCAAACTTTTGTAATACCTTTAAAAATTTGTTAATTCTAAAACTAACATATAAAGTTTTCTCGTATTCTAATAACTAAGGGTGACAATTCGTATCATCTGGATTGACTTCATTTATTAATTGTGTTATTCATGTTGACCCACAGGTCACCCATTTAACTTATTTAATAATTTTAAATAATAAAATATATATTATAAAATTATTTATTAATTTAATTATTTATTATTTTTTATAAAAAATAATTTTAATTATTAATAAAATATTATTTTAATTTTTTATTATTATTTTATTAAATTAATAATTTTATATATTTATTATATATATCTATTTATAATTAAAATATTATTTATTTCTTAAATAAAATTATTAAAAATTTAATATAAATTCTTAAAAGAGTTAGCGTATCAATCCAAACCTGAATAAATGTGTTAGGTTATCGTGTCATATAAAAAATTACCACTCTTACTAACAACCTTTAAATGTCATACATTTTAATGTTGGTCAATAAAAAACTAACCTTTTTAAATTTCTTAACCCTATTATGGAAATGGGATACTATGTCACTATATAGATGTTAGCCTAAGCCAACAATAATGTCTATATTAATGTGTGACACTTTTGAAGTTATTTGGAAATTTACAATAATGGGTCATAAATAAAATTAATGTTTATTTGGATATAGTGGCATTTTTGTAATTATTAAAAAATTTAAGACATCTATTTTTCACTCAATTGACATCACAAAGTATGGCATTATGAAAATGAGGAAACTTAAGATGTCAATTCTAGAATTAACTAATGCTTATTTTGATGTGGTAACATTTTTGAAATTATTAAAAAAATTAAAACATCGACTTTCTACTTAACTGATATCTATTTTGTGTTAATAACTAACATCGGTTTTGTGTTAATAATTGACTTTTAAAGTCAATGATATTTTTGTATTATAAATAAAACATATCTTTTTTTTCTTATTATCACTTTAACTATCTTTCTTATTTATTTCTAAGCTCTATTTTCATCTCTGTTAAGCTCTCTTTACAAAACCTTAGTTGTCATTCCATCCTCCACTACTTGTTAATGACTTACTGGTACTTTTTTTACTAACATCAAATTTGAAGTAAATGCCTTATTCTAGGCCACTAGTTTAAAACCAAAAAAAAAAAAAAGTGCATTTCGTACTTCTATTTATCAAATTCTCACTTTTTCCATTTTTCTAATTTTTTATACTAATTTTTCCAAGACATTTTTATTTGTGAGGTTGTATTTAAGTTTTGTTTACTAATTATGTTTTTAATAAATGTTAGAGTGAAGTCTAAAGTCACCCTAAATGCCTTTCTTTCTTTTATTTCTCAAATATTTGCCTCATCTATTTCTTTAAATTTTTTCATAATTTTTAAGAAATTTTTGTTTGTACTTCCTTCGTATAACTTCTAAGGTTATATCTAAGTTTTAAATATTTATCATATATTTGATAAATTATTATAATAGAGCCTAAAGGTGGTTCAACAATAATAAAGAATAAAGAAGAAGTGAAAAAAAATTCTATGAAGATGGCTATTTTAATTGATTCCAAGAAAAGCAAAACCATTAGAGCTTTACAAATGGATATATTTTCAAAAGTTACATAAAATCAACATAAATTTTCTTAACAGATAATCAAGTGCAAAGTTATGACTTTTTAAAGCTTTCAACTTAAAATATACATTTTTTTGGTAGGATGCTAAATTTATTCAATTTTTACTATAAATATTTTAGTGTAAAATCCAAAAAAATATTAAAAAAATATTTTGCAAACATATCAATTCAATTATTTAGTAAAAACCAACATATTTAACTCATTATTAATGTCTGGGTTGTATGATACATGAATAGATAACGACAATTCCATTGACATAAGAATCAATGTTATTTTATTTTTTCATTTTAGGTTGTAACTGATATCATAACTTATTTATAATGATACTCAATAAGACATCATCCATATTCCAATGTGTAATTTGCTAAACATCCGATATTAATTAACTATTTTATAGTAATGTCTTCTTACATTATTTTTATGTTGTCCATGATTTTTTTTTAATTTTTATGTTTTCCATTTTTGTTGGATCACCTATCCTAAAATTTATACCTTTTGTTCTTTTTGTCTCCATTTTTACTCTTGTACTCTATTTTGTTGATTGGGCAATCAAGAATCAATAAAATGCTATTAACATCCCATGTACTTAATCCAAAATCTATATATTCACTATATTTCTAAATGGGATGTTACATTAAGCAAATCATGGAGAGTTGTGAGGGAAACCTTGCAACAGATAACGTTCTAGGAAGTTTATTGCCATTGACAAACTTGTATTTTGTGTATTTAAAGTGTTAGCATAGACTTTCTTTAGTGTACTGAAGGCTTTCTTTTTTTTTCTTAATTTTTTAATAAATCCTCTCTACTACCAATTTATGTTTATGTTAGGCCATTATGCAATACCATGTATTCTAAACTTATAATCTTGGCTTAATTGTTAAGAAGAATTAAAACCATTGAGCTACCTATTACAACTTCCTGTGTAACTTATGGAATACTCTTGGCATTTTGGCATGACTATTTAAGCATTGTTCATTAGTATGGTGTTGGATTTATTTGAATTATGTTTTGTTCTCTTTTTGACCACTTGCTTTTGCTATGAGCTTATATTCCTAGTGTTGGTCTGAGTTATTCATTCTTCTTTACATGTTCCTGTCTTTGAAATCTAGCAAAATAACGAGGAGATTCGATACAATATCTAGTGTAAGCCTTATCAAGGAATCATGGAGGTTATGAATACTTTGTTTATGTTCAATACCTAGCTATTACATGAAAGATGTGGTCAATTACTTGGAGTTAAGTGTCATTAATCACATGGTATGTCTTCTTTAGCTCAATTAATATTTTGCTTTCTTAATTTTGGTACAATTTAAATCATGAATTTTTTATATTATTTTAATTCATCTTATTTTTACTCTATTCTTTTTTAGTGGTTTATCAATGGTGTTCAATGATTTTCCTTGAAATATTATTTTTTAACAATTCATCAAGCATTTGCAGTATATATTTTGCTTTAGATGCTCTGCACTGTTTAGTCTACTTATAAAATTTAACTAATTTCATACTTTTCATACTATTTAATAGGTCATGACCAGAATAGTAATTATAGATATTAATCTTTTTCCAACTATGTGAAAACATGTGTTTACTGATACAATATGTTGGAAATATTATATTATTGTGTTCTATACGATATTGCATTATATCTTTTGTTATCATTTAATTACAACTTCTCACTCACATGACTTATGTATACACTACATAACATATTTTATGTTCATTATTTCTTATAAAATTGCTACTTTATTCATGGATTTGACATGCCATGATCTTAGTCACTTAGAATGGATTTGTTGTAGATAAATCTCTTTTGACGTATACTATATTTTACACATTTTTGTCAAAATGTTAAGTTTATTTAAATTTTACTATAAATTAGTATGAAAGCCAAAAACCATCATTGAAGAAATATTTTGCAAACAATTTGTATTAGTTATATAATAAAAACTAGCATCCTTAACTTATTACTAATGACCGGATTATACAATACATGAAGAAATGTCAACAGTTCAATCGATATAGAAATCGATTGTATTTTATTTTTCCACATCAAGTATGTAACTAATTTTACAACTTATTTATAATAATGCTCAGTAAAGCATTAGCCATATTTTAATATGTAATCTAATAGTGTAATAATTTTCAAAATATCATTGCTTTGAAATAAATGTCAAATATTTCTAAAATAGATATCCTAAATTTCCTTGTCCCAACAACCTTTAAATTCCTTATATTATAATGTTGGTTAATAAAAAATGGCATCTTAATTTTTCTAATAATTTTAAAAATATTATCGTATCTAAATAAATGTCAGTTAATGCTAAAATTGACATTTCAAGTTTTTTAATTTTCTAACAACTTTTAAATCTAATATATTTTAATATCAATTAAGTAAAAAATGGATGTGTTAAGTTTCTTAATAATTTTAAAAATATCACTATATCCAAATAGATATTAGTTATTTTAAAACTGACATCTTGAGTTTCCTTATTTTTTCAACTATTTTCAAATACTATATATTATGATGTTAATTAAGTAAAAAATAATTGTATTAAGAGAAAATTAAAAAATATCACCACATTAAAAATGATATCAGTTGTGTTTATTAATCATCATCTTATTAGTCCTAATAATTTCAAAACTACTACCTCCTTAATATAAACATTGATTTTATCTTTTACTAGAGTTTATCTAGTAATGTAGAATTACAATTATGTAGTATTATTGTGCTTCAAATATCCGAAGAGAACTTTTTATATTTCCTAAACTTGATGTGAGATTCTTAGAGTCATCATATCCATAAAATTTAGTGATTTATTGCAATTAAAAATTAGTCTAATATGATCTGATTCATAAAAATTTCTCTCTAAATTCAATAAAAAAAATTAACAAGTAAAACATTCAATTGAAAGCAATGACCTTTTAATTTTCATAAATTCTCTTGTCGTATTGCAATTAGACACTTAAGAGCCACTGTGTAAGAGCAACAAGAGAAACAAGACATAAATAAGTAAATGAGTCATAAAGTAAATATTATGGATAAAATGGTATTTTTATTTTATTGGATAGCAAGAGACTTAACATACTTTTTTTTATAATTGATATGAATATAAAATGCATAAAAAAATCAACCCATCATATATTTCATGTGTTCACATTTTTAAAATTAAATATATCCATGTAATTAAATATCTTTTAAACATTTCTCTATTGCACTACTTGTAAGCTTAACTAGTTTTCTAAATTGGTAAGTTCTTTGGTGCATAGACTTCACTTTTTGTACCAGGCCTTAAGTAGTAACTTTAGTCTCCTTAACTAGTAATAAGTGATTAAGTTACTACCTTGGGTAGTAACTAAATAGAACTTTTTTTAAGTCATATCTAATAAGTAGTAACTCACCTACTTATTAATAGATCAATAAATTTACTACTTGAAATATGGTGCATAGACTTTCTAGTCTTTCCACCATAAACCCATCCTCCAAAATAAGATTCTAGCTTTTTATCTTCCCATGATTGGTCTCAATTAATAGGTGGCTAAGACTATGGGATTGGGCTTGTTCAAAAAGTGTAAGATTACATTTTAGAAAATAAAGTGAAACATTGTAATCCTTAATGAAAATAAGAAAATAAAGCATTCAAAATTTGATAATTAATAATAAATTAAAAAATAATTTTTAATTTTGTGATTATTCACTTCCTAATTAATTTTCTCACGAAAGATGGTGTGATATTACTTTATTTTCTAAAGTGTATATTGCATTTTAGAGGACACTTATTTCAATTAATGTAGCTTAAAAGAGTAAATAGAATTAATTAATATTTTTTATTGCTTAGAAATTTACTAATCCAAATTAATAAAATTTATTTTTAAACATTGCAATCAAGTTTTATATCTAAATGATCTAAATGAAGTGGGACTTTAAAAATTTATAAATGTGAAATTTAATGAGCATTTATAACCATATCATTAGGCTATAAAAATTAAAGATACATTTGATCTATTATCACTGCGAATGAAATTCACATTACCATTCATCCATGTATTATCATATCATTTGAATACTATTAAAATTATTTTAGTATTAATAAAATTTCTAAATTACTTTTATTTTTTAATGACATGGCATCTTTCAATTCATTAATTGTATAAGAAATTTTACACCAATAATGGATCAAATTCAAATCTAAAATTAAAAACAAATAACATGTGTTAAATGCATATAATGATATAGAATGTATTTGAATATATTTTTATTTTTATATTTCCAAAAATTGTACTAAAAAGTTACTTTTAAAATTTATTTTTTAAAAAATATTTTTGAATTAAAGGAAGACAAAGAATAAAAAGTGATCAGTGTTATAAATAAAGAAATATTTTATTTAATTATAAAAATGACATAAAAAATAAGTTAAAAGATATCTAAAAATTATTTATATTTCTCTATTTTTAAGTTACACATTTGAAGTTATAGTTTTTAAAAACATATTTCCAAATAAGATTTTTTATTTTTAAAAATAATAAATAAATAGATATCTCTCATTGTCATAGTAGTGGTTCTTAAATCCCGATAAAATATTTGTTAATTTTATTTCTTGACCCATAAAATATTACCTAATATTATTTTTTGCCTTTGATTTTTTTCCATTTACAAAAAAAAATAAAGGATTATGTCCAATTGAGTTTGACCTTACTTTTAATTATAATCAATTATTGATTATTTTTTATTATGAGTTGTCTTCCTGTTCAATTTTTTTTGTTAAAGTAGAATTAAGATTCTCTATCAAATAATTATTTTTTGGATTGTAAACATTTGTGTTGGTTAAGAGTTTAATATATGAGAGAAATGTGAGGTAAATGCTTACAAGGGTTATACAGAAACTCTTATAGAAATTTGTAAAAAGTGTAGGGGTAGTGGTTAAGAAGTTGCTGGATTATAGTTGAAACCCTGTGTACACATTATCTTAGAATATTTTTATCCCTAGATTTCTTCATCTATAGGTATTTCCTTAAAATTTGAAATTTTTTACATTAAATTGTTTATTTCTTGTTGCTATACTCTAATTATTTAATTGCCTAATGCTTATGAATTATTTAACTACTTAATGCTTGTGTGTTTGAAGGAGATATTTTTTTTTCACAATAATTGATATCAAAGCAGGCACTACAAAAATAACATCTTATACGATGACAAAAATTTAGTCATTGATATAGGAATTCTTTTTCACAAAAGGCTATACTAACAAGAAAATTTTAGTCATTGATATAGGAATTTATTGATGTTTAATTGTTATAACTACTTCAATTACATGTCTTTAATAATGGTTACTATTCATGTTGCCTAATAGCCATGGTTGATGTTAAGACATATTGTCATATAGGAAATGATGGTGGAGAGCCACCACATAGCCCCACTCAGATTCCTTTGCAATGTGAGTTAGGTAAATTTTATTATATTATATTATTCATTTCATCATTTATTTCCTATAAATTTCATGGTACTAACATTATGTTATATTTAGAAGTTGCCACTACTAAAACGCATGGCAAGGGTAGGTCCTTGAATATTCATGAAAAATTTCAAGAAGATGAAATAGTTTGACAAGGAGATAGGTATATGGCATGTGGTGGGATAAAACTTTAGCCATTTCCCTTGTGACGTAGGTGTGCTAGTAAGGCAACATTGTGAGCTCTTCTATAATGACTAGAGAAAGGTGCCTCAGGAGTAAAGGTTATATATGCTATGGAAGTCTAGGTAAGTATTATTCGACATATTTTTCTTATTATTTTATATTTGATATTAAAATTATTTAAAATATTAATCACATGCTTGTTACATATCTTTCAATGTAGTTCTACTTTGAGTTTATAGATATATCACCAGAAGAGTTATGCACCATAATCTTTGATATCATGTGCACTACAGTAGATCAATATTGAGATTAGAAGCATGAGCTCGATAAACATTTCTTGGTGCACAAGGGCCTTGAGGATGAACTTGACTTACAGCATGTAAGGTGAGCAATTCCTCCAAATATTCATGTCAATCATTGGGACAAGTGTTGTACCTACTTTGATAATTAAGAGTATAGTGTAAGGATAAAGTTATAAATTAATGACATCATTTTAAATTTTCAATTATATTTCACTCTTGTTATTGTAAATATTTTGTTATCAATTTGAAGGAGTTGTTCAAAAGAAATAAGGATAACATGTTGAAGAAGTTGTATAATAATCGCCATGGATCAAAATCCATTGTAGTGCATTAGCATGATAAAATATGTTAAGTGAATATTCATAATATTCCAAAATCTTCCAACATCTTGCTAATATACCTTGTTTTTTTAGTAAAATGTTCATAGAGAAATAAGAACACAAGTGAGTTATAATTGGTGATAGATAATTTTAGGAACCATCACATATATCATATAAGGGAATGGATGTATAAAGCTATCATAAATGCTCTTGTAAGTAACTTAATTTTTAATTTTTAATTTTAGAAATCTTGCAAAAAACTTTTTACTCATTTAATATGATTTTTTTTAACAAAATCATAGTAAGGATGATGTAACTAACCACCCAACAAGTTATACATTATCCACTAGCTTTTCGATAACTTTAGCATGGATTGATAAGCCTTCTATTGTCAACAAGGTACTTGGTACTAGTTAACTTCATAGAAAAGTGGCTGGTCATGTGATAGCTAGGATGCCATATGCCATCTTTGGCACCTCTAGCATTTCCTTCTAGTAGCAATAGGATATAGGATTGGTTGTCGAGACACAAAGCCACATTGCCCATAGTCAATAGATCATGCATGCATGACAAGAGCATATACTTTATCAACAATAGATGCAAAAGTAGACCTGAAGCACAAGATTGATATGCCTCCCCCACTACGCCACCAGTTTGTCCTTAGTTGTACATTAGTGTACTAATCATACTTTGTTAATTTGCTTTTGCAATGTACTAAACTCAAGCCTGACCCTGGCCTCCTTTCCACCCCTTAGGTTATGTTTCAAATGATACCCATGATGATGATTACATCATTGACCTAGTTAAGTGACTTTTTATATTGTACATACATTTTTTAGTAGGTACTTTACATTGTTATTTATTAATGTTAAGATAATTTGTTATCATATATTATTTAGGATTTTATTTTACATATTTTTCATATATTCAATTTATTATTACAATTAATAAATTAAAATTTTAATTTATTACTAGTTAAGAAAAAAATTAGAGATGTTATAAATTTATTGTACAATAATTGATATTTAAAATAATTACTAAAAATTATGTATAAAAGTTAATAATTTTTTAAAAAAATAAGGTTGCACCAATAATATTGTTATCTGTATAACTCTTTTTTTAATATGGAAAAAAAATGTCATTTATATAGGGTTTAACTTATATGGACGACATGTCATATATGTAAATCTATGTCAAATGACTTGTGTGAAGCAATATACTGATGACATATGTCATTTGTATAGCTTAAACTATTGCAATAACATTACTTATTGTTGGTGTAGGGGTCAATAGTTATCACTATATATTGATAACACCTATATCGATGACATATCATCTAAAAAGTTTTATACTAATGACAATCAAAGTTATAGTGATGACTTTTGTCATTAATATAGCCCTTTTTTTATTATTAGGATGAGAGTAGTAATTCAAGATAATAAAAGTCTCTATAATTCTATATATGAGATAAAGATAATGAATGACAATGATGATGGTGGTCATAGTCATGGTGATGCTAGATGATGATGATAATGATGATGATGAGTGTTATAGAGATAGTTGGTTTGATCATGGGTGTGAGTTAAAGAGGAAAATTGATGCAATAAATGAAATGTAAATTTTAGCACAAGCAAAAGTGAGAGAGTTATAGTTAATGACGAGTAGAAAAGTGAAAGTTATCGTCTATGATGGAGTTAAGGATTTGTAGAGATTTTACTTATTCATAAAAGTGTTTGTAAGATTTGATATCCCTATGGATGAAAAGGTCATGGATATACTCCAATGAAGCTTATGATGTTTACTTGAGGTGAAGCTACTTAGTAAGGAGATGATCTTTTATACTGTCAAAAAATTTAAAGAATTCTTATGGTTGGTGCCCCATAGTTGATCTTATTTAGCAGTAAGTAGAGTATGAAGATTAATGGAAATAATAAAATTTATGTCAAGATGAAGATTGTTAAGTTTAATCCAAATTCTAATTATTATCAAATATTCATTATTTCCTATTGTGATTTGTCTTCCTATTCAAGTTAGGTTTTTATATTAGAGTAGAATTGAGTTTTCTTATCAAATAAGTATTTTTTAGTTATAAATATTTGTCTTGGTTGAAGGTTTAACATATGAAAGATATGTGAGGTAAATACTTATAAGGGATTATGTGAAAATCCTTATAAAAGTTTATAAGAGATGTAAGGATAATTGCTAATAAGTTATGTGATTTTGGTTAAGAATTTTTACATGCATTATCCTATAATTTTTTTATTATAATGAATTCCTTCTCATCTCTAGTTTTTTCTCTTAAGAGTTTAGGTGTTACAGTAATATTCTAATTAATTTAATTATCTGATGCTTGTGTATTTAAAGAAGGAGATATTTTTCCCAACATGTTCATCAATGAAATCTACAATAGAGAAGTTTGAATTTTTTTTAATAGCAAACAATGCAATTAACCTTACTATGTATCACACAACCTTTCTAAAATTTTATATCATTCAAATAATTTTTCTTGAACTTTCAAAAATTTAAAAATGCAAAAATTCTAGTTAAAAAGAAGAAAAGGGTACATGAGGTACTCGTAATTCTTCCTAATTATTTGTAGCATGAATTTTAGCGAATTTGTGAATGAGTTTTTCTTATAAATTAAATTACAAATGATGATGTTTAAATCTTTAGTGCGTTTGGATTATAATTAAAGAGAAATATTTTGAATAAATTATTATTGAAGTTTCACTTAACCTTTCTTTTGGCATTAACTTGATTATATTTAAAGAGGCAAAATATGTATTTTCTTTATTTTTTTATTTGTTTGAGTTTACCTTGCTGAAAAAATAATTAGAAAAACTTAGAAATGAGGGATTATTAAAAATTTTAATAAATAAAATTATATGAGAAAATTATTATTATCATAAAACTTAAAAAATAATAATATAATAATTAAAAAAGTAATTATTATAAATAAGTTATATATTAATATTACAACATAATATACATAAACTGATTATATAATTAAATAAATAATATATAATTCAAGAAATAAACTATTAATATTAAAACATAATAGAAAAAAATTAAAAATGAATTAAACCTATGAATAATGATAATAATTTTTTAATTAACTTGGATGATATGAAATTAGTAATAAATAAATTAGTAATGCAATAATAATAATATAATGGATTGTAAAACCTAGTAAGATCACTTGGTAAATATTTGAGATTGAGATTAGAACTTTAATAACCCAATAAGATTCCTACTTAATGTAAAAGTAACTCAACTTAGGAGTGATCCAATCTATAATTTTTATCTATTAAATTAACGTGATAAAATTAGGTTAATTCATTTTGGGACGAAAATGTTAGAAGTATGAATTAAAATCACAAAAATATAAAATTAATCATAATAAAATTATGAGCGTACTTGCAGCATAATTTGATGAGGTCATGACTTATCTGAATGATGATGAGTAGAATTACAACCTACTGACCCCTTAGGTTATCAAGATAGAGAGAAAAAAAAATTTAAAAGAGTGGAAATCCTTATTTTTTTGTGTGTTCAAATAATAACCTTAATCTCTCTATTTAAGGTTAGCCTTGTGATAGGAGACTACTGACCACTAAAGGGCTGTAAGTTGGGACCTCTATCCATATGAGTTTATGTATGATCCAATTTATCATGAATCATACACATTAAACCAAGGCCAAATCTGTTCTATGCTTAATGTTAAAATACAAAACTAATTACTTAAATAAATATTCCAATAATTAATTAATGCTAATCAATATAATATTTCTAATAAAATTAATTATTTTATTTTTAAATACAACAATCTCCCACTTGGATAGCATTAATTAATTATATAGAATAATTAAAACATCAATAATTAAGCAATTAGTTATACATTAAGCTATAAACTTAATTCAGAGAATGAGACCACACAAAATCACTGAATCCGATAGGGAGACAAGTGATATAATATCTCATAATCTGAAAGGAACAGAATAACGTTTAGTCTTTCAACTATAACTCAGAAGAGAAATTACTTAAAATTATTGAATCCGATAGGGAAACAAATGATTTATATATGTATAAAACATATTACCTATGTTTCAATATCCAAACTGAGTGATGATTACAAAAGTGGAATGAGACCATACAGAATCACTGAATCCGATAGGGAGACAAGTGATGTTAAATTAATGTCTCATAATCCCAAAGAACTGGATATATATATATATAAGGTTACTAAGCAATGATTGCATAAGTGGAATGAGACCATACAGAATCACTGAATCCGATAGGGAGACAAGTGATGTTAAATTAATGTCTCATAATCCCAAAGGAACTTGATATATATATATATAAAGTTAATCTTTTGACCACAGCTCATAAGAGAAATAACTTAAAATCATTGAATCCGATAGGGAAGCAAATGATTTATATATATATATATATATATATATATATATATATATATATATATATATATATATATATATATATATATATATAAAACATATTACCAATGTTTCAAAATGAGCAATTACTGGTCACAAATATCAATAAAATAAGCATATCTCAGACTCACACTAAACTAAGACTTCACAAAAATTTAACAAGACTTGTATGAGTTAGTTGATTTTAAATACTTCTATAGGTAAGCCTTAAGTCAACGGATCCCTTGCATGTCTGCACTAGGGCTATGTTTAATGCGAGTCTGAAATTTAGCAATCTTTTCTCTCTAACAAACAAGAGTTTATCATCAAAAATATTTAATATGTCTAGAATTCCTGTTGTTTTAAGAAAAGCACATAGCAGAAGCCTTATCACAATAAAAATTGGTGGAGATCGTGATATAAAATTAATTAATTGCATGCCAAATATCAACTTCCTCAACCTTACAGCCTGTCAAGTGACCTCATAATATGCGATAAACTTTGCTTCCATTGTTAAAGTAGCTGTGAGTGTTTGTTTTAACATTTTCCCATGAAACAACTTCTCCAAACATCATAAAGATGTATTTTGATGTTAACTTACGATCATTTATGTACAAAGCATAATCAAAATCTGAATAACCAATACTTTCAAGTAAATTAGATTGTCTACAAGTCAACATATGATTCATAGCATCTTAAAGATACTACATATTACTATCTTGGTCATTCTCTAATGATCCATCCTAGGGTTACTTGATAATCTTCCAAGCACACTAATAGCATAAAGCTAACGAATGCAAACTAGTGCATATATAAGATTATCAATAGAAGAAGCATAAGAAATCTTATCCTATCTGTTCAATCCAATTAGCTTGGTACAAACCTAAAATATTATAAGTTCTATTACGATAGATCTAAACTCAATAGTTAACCAATCAGGTTCTTTAACATGAGGATCTTTATTTATTTGAACTAAACTATCAATGTTATCTCCTCTAGTGATAAGGGAATCTAAATAAGTACAGGCAGAATGGTGGCCTTGTTACATAAATTGATAACTCTAAGTATCAAACTCCCACTATCCAAGTCATCCTCAAAATAAAATATCCAATTAAATCCGATGACCTTGGTATTATAAAAGGGACAAAAAAATCTGCAACCTCTTGATCTAGTCTAATTTCTTTAACTAGGGATTATAGAGTCTTATCTCTACTTTATAACTTCACACTTAAAAGTTTTAAGATATGAGAATTTAAGTTTAATAACACATCTTTGTTTTACCAATCTTTCTAATCTCTTTTTAGAAAAATGGCCTAAAATTGATCCCATAGAATGGAAGAATTTTAACTCATTCTAAGTTATTTATGCCTAATTATAATATTGACGGGAATATCAGAAATACAACAGGAAAATTGATACGTAAAATATTTACATATTTATTTTCCCTTGTATGATGCATTTTTGGATGTTATCTTGTTTAATTTAATAAATTTAGTTGCATTTTGTGAATGGGTCTTGAATTTGAAATGAAATCAAATCTTTTAGATAATGTTGTATTTTAACCCTATTTTAGGTTTTAGGGTATATCTGGAGTTCTAGATGTTGGATTGGGTTTTTATTTATATGGTTACAAAGCTAAGAAAAAGCCCTGCAACTTTCATGTTTAAAGAAAAGCCCAGTTCGGAATCTAAGGATCTCAAATTCTACTTGGAAGATGAAACAGTGGTTTTGATGGAATCTGACCTTTGGTTACTAATCTGATCATAACTTGGGATAGAAATGTCAAAATTAGTAGTTCTTTATGGCATTTGAAAGATAAGATCTGGCTCTACAACTCCTATGTTGACAGGAAGTTGTAAATCTTCCATTCTCATGGTGAAAAACTACCAACAAGTCAGAAGAATTGTTGCTGCGAAAATAAAAAAGGGTAGTTAGAGACCATGGGTGATAGCTAAAGAATGTGATTGGTAGCTAATGGTCAAGATTTATGACTTGCAGCTGATTCATTCACCTATAAATAGGTAGAAGTAGAGAGCATTTGCAGCATTCATTGATTCATGCATCTTAGATAGTAGTTTAGTTCATGCATTTTTAGTTCTTGTATGCCTCCTACATGGAAGGTTTTACCTCCTACATGGATGGATAGCATTTTCATTTTCATGCATTTGTAATTGTATCCTTGTGTTTGTATCATGAATGTGATTATGTTTTTATTCTATTTTATGTTTGTTTTTAATTTCATTATGTTCTAATTTTTTATCTTCCTAGGGTGATGACGTAACTTGATAATAACGGATTGAATTCTAATCTATTGAAACTAATTTCGATTTTATTTCCTAGATTGAGTTTTAATTATTGCTCTTAATACTTTCAATTGATTGGCCACCTTTTGAATGAACTCAATATGCATGTTGAGATCGGAAGGAGATATATGTGTATGGAACCTATAATTAAAACCATAAATTGCATATGAAATAGGAATATATTCATATGGTTTATGTAGTCTTAATAAGTTCCATAAATCCTAATGCATGATTAGTTGTTGTAATTCACATAGAAATATAGTGAATTAACAATTAGTTATAGAATTACTTGACCTTGGAAGAGGCTAGTGATTAATTTAGGGAAACTCGACTATCAATTAAGGAAGTTAAAATTGGATTAGTGTAGATAGATGATTCGATCCAAAATTATTAAGTGAAGTCTGATCCCTAGATCTTTTATTCATATTCATTTTTACTCCAATTGCATTCATATTTACTTTAAATATTTTTTGCATAGTTCTTTATTTACTCACTTCATTTCCAACTAATCGGTTTGCCAAATAGTGTTAGGATTATGAATTTTGGTACTTAGTGAAACAATCCTCGAGGGAACGATACTTACTTATCACTTTATTACTTGTTTACGATAGTGTGCACTTGCGCTAATTGATAAATCATTTTACACGTAACAAGTTTTTGGCGTCGTTGCCGGGGATTGTTATCATTAATATCAATACCAAGTAATCTTAATCCTAATTTGATTTTTATTTTACATTTTTTTCTTTGGTGTTTCTTTTCTTTTTTCAGGTTTGTCCTAGTGTATGACCAAATCAAGAGTTGCCGAGCCACTGCTATTTGATTTTGAGATCGAGAAAACTTGTCGAAGGAATCGAAAGATACAGAAGCAGTTAACTGTAGATCAAGGTGAAGCAATGGCAGATTTGAGAGAAGAACCAGACATCAAAGCACTTCGTGACTATGCCACACCAACAGTCATGGATACCATTTCTGGGATCAGGAGACCACCTATACCAGCCAACAACTTTGAGATCAAGCCAGCCATAATTCAGATGATGCAAGCAAATCAGTTTGGAGGTTCTCCAGCAGAAGATTCGAATGCACATATAGCCAACTTTCTGGAAATTTGTGATACATTCAAGCATAATGGCGTTTCTGATGATGCCATAAGGTTGCGACTTTTCCCTTTCTCACTTAAGGATAAGGCCAAAAGCTGGTTACACTCTTTACCAGTGGGGAGCATCACTACATGGAATATATTGGCACAAAAATTCTTAGCAAAATTCTTTCCTCCAACTAAAACTGCAAAGATGAGAAATGAGATTGCTTCATTCACCCAACATAACATGGAAAGCCTTTATGAAGCATGGGAAAGATACAAAGAGCTGCTAAGAAGATGTCCTCATCATGGGCTACCAAATTGGCTGCAATTACAAACTTTCTACAATGGATTGTCTAATGCTACCAGAACACTTGTAGATGCTGCAGCTGGTGGATCTTTAATGGGAAAAAGCATAGAAGCTATTATGGAGCTGTTGGAAGAGATGGCAGCAAATGCTTACCAATGGCCTTCTGAACGCAACACTTCAAAGAAAGCACTTGGAGTCCATGAGCTAGACATTCTGACCACTTTGTCTTCTCAAGTTGCCTCTATATTCAAGCAAGTGAGCTCATTAACAGCTCAAGCAAATGCAATCAGAACTCCTACAGATGCTTGTGATTTATGTGGAGGTCCTCACATGAGCACACAATGTCAGGAAGAAAATCCATTCATTCCTTCTCAACATGAACAAGCCAACTATGTGGGGAATCAAAATCATCAAAATGATCCTTTCTCAAACACATACAATCCAGGATGGAGAAACCACCTTAATTTAGGGTGGAGGAATAATCAGAATGTGTTCAAACCTCAAGGGAATTATCAACAACAAATTCAACAATCACCACCACAACCAAAGGCGAATTTAGAAGAAGCATTGGCTCAATTAATCATGAATACTTCCTAATTCATGGCCAGAACAGAAGCTGCACTCAAGAATTAAGAAGCAACCATGCAGAGTCAAGCAACTTCAATAAAAAATCTGGAGGTGCAAATGGGCCAAATTGCAAGTATGTTGAATTCCAAACAACCAGGCACTTTATCCAGTGACATTGAAAGAAATCCTAGAGAGCATGTAAAGGCTGTCTCATTAAGGAATGGGAAGCAATTAAATGAGTCAAAATTGAGGAAGAAAAATGAAGAAGCTCAGAAAGAAGATGAGGTGATTCCAGGAAGAATGATTTTCCAGATAATTCTCCACCATATGTTCCCCCAATTCCATTTCCTCAAAGATTGGTGAAAGCTAAGCTAGACAAGCAATTTAGCAAGTTTCTGGAGGTGTTTAAGAAGTTGCATATCAACATCCCATTTGCTGAAGCTTTAGCCTAAATGCCCAGTTATGCAAAATTTATGAAGGAGATTTTATCAAAGAAATGCAAACTGGAGGATTTTGAAATAGTGGCCTTAATTGAAGAGTGCAGTGCAATTCTCCAAAAGAAACTACCGCCAAAGCTTAAAGATCCTGGGAGTTTCTGCATACCCTGTACCATTGGAGAGTGTGAATTCGAAAAAGCCTTATGTGACCTTGGTGCAAGTGTGAATTTGATGCCATTATCCGTCTACAAGAAGCTGGGATTGGGAGAAGTGAAACCAATTACCGTGTTACTACAGCTAGCAGATCATTCAATAAAGCATCCACGTGGAGTCCTTGAAGATGTGCTAGTAAAAGTTGATAAGTTCATCTTCCCAGCAGATTTCATAGTGCTTGACATGGAAGAAGATCAAGAAATTCCTATTATTTTTGGGAGACCATTTCTTGCAACTGGACGAGCTCTAATTGATGCACAGAAAGGAAAGATGACTTTACATATTCAAGATGAGCAAGTGTCCTTCAACATTTTTAAAGCCCTATTTCTTCCTGATGAAGGTGATGCCTGTTTTAAGGTTGATTCAGTAAGCAGCTGCACCAGAGAAGTAGTAGATGAAATTTGCTCTAATCAACCTTTAGCAGTCAGCATGATGGACACATCTCATACTATTGATCCCAAAATTCTAGAACAAGTCAGCTATCTCGAAGCCAATTCACCCATTTTCATAAAAAGGCCATTCGAAGATTTAGGAGAAAAACCACCAAAGCCAGTTCCTTTAATTAAAAAGCCACCAAAATTAAAGCTGAAAACACTACCCACTCATTTAAAGTATGCTTTCCTAGAAGAAGATTCAGCTTCGCCAGTTATCATCTCATCTGATTTAACTACTGAAGAAGAAGAAAAGTTGCTGAAGGTGTTAAGACAGCACAAGTCCGCACTGGGATGGTCGATTGCATATATTAAGGGAATAAGCCCTTCAATCTGTATGCATAAAATACTACTAGAAGAAAATGCCAAGCCCTGTGTTGAACATCAAAGAAGGCTCAATCCAAATATGAAGGAGGTAGTTCATAAAGAAGTGCTCAAATGGTTAGATGCTAGCATTATCTACCCAATTTCTGATAGTCCATGGGTAAGCCCTGTACAAGTTGTACCAAAAAAGGAGGCATAACAGTGGTTCCAAATGAAAATAATGAGTTGATCCCATAGAGAACAGTGACCAGATGGAGAGTTTGTATTGACTATCGGAAGCTCAATAAAGCTACCAGAAAAGATCATTTTCCCTTGCCATTCCTAGATCAAATGCTAGATAAATTGGCGGGACAAGCTTATTACTACTTCCTTGATGGATACACTAGTTACAACCAAATTTTGATTGCTCCTGAAGATTAAGAGAAAATAACTTTTACTTGCCCATATGGAACATTCGCCTTCAAAAAAATGCCCTTTGGATTGTGCAATGCTCCTGCAACCTTCCAACGAACAATGATGGCAATCTTTTCAGATATGGTGGAAAATTTTATTGAAGTATTCATGGATGATTTCTCAGTGTTTGGGGAATCTTTTGATCTCTGTCTAGCTAATATGCAAAAGGTGCTACAGCGCTGTGTGGAGACCAACCTTGTATTAAATTGGGAAAAATGCCACTTCATGGTGAAAGAAGGTATCGTGTTGGGACACAAAGTTTCAATTCAAGGGATTGAAGTTGATCGAGTAAAAATTGAAACTATTGAAAAATTATCTCCACCTGTGACAATCAAAGGCATCAGGAGTTTTCTGGGCCATGCTGGTTTTTACAGGCGATTCATTAAAGATTTCTCAAGGATCACAAAATCGCTATGCAAACTGTTAGAGAAGGACATTCCATTTGTGTTCGATGAAAATTGCATGTCAGCATTCCAAACCTTGAAAAAAGCCTTGATCTTAGCACCAATCATTGTCGCTCCAGATTGGAATTTTTCGTTCAAAATAATGTGTGATGCAATTGACTATGCAGTTGGAGCAGTCTTGGGCCAAAGAAAGAATAAGATTTTTCATGCAATCTATTATGCTAGCCGAACACTCAATGAAGCCCAAATAAATTATGCAACAACCGAAAAAGAGCTCCTTGCTGTTGTATTTGCCTTTGACAAGTTCAGAGCTTACTTAATTGGCTCCAAAGTCATAGTCTGGACGGACCATTCTGCAATAAAATACTTAATAGAGAAGAAAGATGCAAAGCCTAAATTAATCTTATGGGTACTTCTGTTACAAGAATTTGATTTGGAAATCAGAGACAAGAAAGGGACCGAGAACCTCATTGCAGATCACCTTTCTCGACTTGAACTTCCCAAGCTTGAACTAGAGCTGCCAATCCAAGAATCTTTTCTAGATGAGCAGCTGTTTAATGTAAAATCATTATCAACTCCATGGTATGCTGACATTGTGAATTATCTAGCAAGTGGGATGATGCCATATAAGCTCTCTGGACAACAAAAGAAGAAATTCTTAGCCAATGTGAAGTATTACTTCTGGGAAGATCCATTCGTGTATAAACATTGCCCAGATAGAATCATAAGGAGATGTGTTCCAGAAGAAGAGATGACCAGTATCCTTTCCCATTGTCATTCATCCCCATATGGCGGTCATTTTGGAGCAAATAGAACTGCTGCTAAGGTTCTTCAGTCTGGATTCTATTGGCCTACCCTATTCAAAGACTCTCAAGCCTATGTAGCCGCATGTGATAAATGTTAGAGAACAGGGAACATCTCTCAGAGACATGAAACCCCATTGACTAACATTCTGGAGGTAGAATTATTTGATGTATGGGGCATTGACTTTATAGGTCCTTTTCCATCTTCATTTGGCAACCAATTCATTCTAGTGGCTGTGGATTATGTATCCAAATGGGTAGAGGCAGCAGCGTCTCCTACAAATGATTCTGGAGTGGTTGTGAAATTCCTGAGAAAGAATATATTCACAAGGTTTGGAATACCTAGAGCAATCATAAGTGATGGAGGCAAGCATTTCTGCAATCAACAACTTCAATCTGTGCTCACTAAATATGGAGTAACTCACAAGGTGGCAACTCCTTATCATCCATAGACCAGTGGGCAAGTGGAGATATCAAATAGAGAGTTGAAATGGATTCTAGAGAAGGCAGTGAATTCCAACAGGAAAGATTGGGCCAAGAAGTTGGATGATGTATTATGGGCTTATAGAACAGCATTCAAGACCCCAATTGATACATCTCCTTACCAATTGGTATATGGCAAGGCATGTCATCTTCCAATTGAATTGGAGCACAAGGCATACTGGGCAGTTAAGGCATTAAATTTTGATTTGAAGACAGCTAGTGAAAGAAGGCTAATGCAACTCAATGAACTTGAAGAATTTCACCAACATGCTTATGAAAATGCTAAGCTCTACAAGGAGAAGACAAAAATGTGGCATGATAGAAGAATTATAAGGAAGGAGTTCACACCAGGGCAGAAAGTACTTCTCTACAACTCAAGGTTAAAACTCTTTCCAGAAAAATTAAGATCAAGGTGGTCAGGGCCTTTTACTGTGGTTCAAGTTTGGCCGTATGGAACTGTGGAGATTCAAGATGGTGATAGGAAATTCAAAGTGAACAGGCAAAGATTGAAAGAATACAATAACAGTGTATTCAACACCATCAAGATTGTCATCATGCTCGAGGAGCCAGCTGGTAAGTATTAAAAAAAAAAAAGGACTTTGTCTAGCTAAAGACGTTAAAGAAGGGCGGCTACTTAGGAGGCAACTCAAGACTTCTTTCTCTTCTCATTTCTTTTCTTCTGACTTATTTAAGCACACATCGCACAGCATTGTTCATTTACAATTTCAGCTTTCATCATTCTCATCATGGAGGAATCCCTTGTAAAGCTTAAAAGCAGATTCCCTACTCTTCCCAAAGATGTGCTTAGGAAGATCTACAACTGTCGATTTGAAAGAATGAAGGCATTTAAGCGTTTGGGTCTTCCCGAGGATATATGTTGGATTATTGAAGCTAAGGTATGTTTAGCAGGTGAGTTTAATGAATCATTTGTTAGACGTATACCAGGTATGGGAAGAAGTTCTTACTCTAAAAAGAGAAGAGATAAAAGAATGAGAGTCTGCCATAAGTGTGCAAGGTGAAATTGTAATAAGCTCTGTAGGAATAAAGGAATGATTTCAGTAAATCGAGAGGACAAAATTCGATTCATAAAGGATAGACTGAGTAAAGAGTCATTGGATGATATCATTCAGACTCTTGAGACGCATCCTAGTGAAGATGTTCATGCTATTCTTCTTGATTTAATGAACTTATTCAATACAAAAAAGGAACGCTACAGTCTTGGGGATCTGACTGTAAAAGACCCTGTTTGCCAGTTTATAAGAAAATTGGATGGGAAGCAAATCCTCGGCTCATAGAAGTCGTTTAAGCTGTTACTGAACAAAAAATCAGAGGAAGATGTGAGCCACAATCACAACTACTGTACATATGTTTGTCTACTTTACTTTTCCTTTATCTTTTTATCTTTACAGCTGCTTTTTAACTTTCTCTTCTTTTTAAGTTTACCTTTTCAGCAACTTTTTGACTTTCTTTACATTCCGTATTCTACTTTGTTCACGCCATTATTACACTTATCAGTTGTGCACAGCATTTTTTTTATCTTTTTCTGATATTATCTGATTTACGTGATTTCTTTGTTTCTGCTTTTGTATTATAAGAATGCATTTCAGCAATCACACTTTGCAAAATGTCTGAAGGCGAGAGTAAAGAAGAGGAAGAGGTTGAGAAACCATCAAAATGTAGATTTAAATCTATCTGTGTTTTTGGTGAATCTTATGCTGGAAAGAATGTAGAATTTGTGACAGCAACAACTGAACTTGATCATACATTAGCTGCTAGAAAGATTGCTTGTGTGTATGGAAGAGGGCTTCATAGCTTAAAAGGAAGTGCAGTATTTTCTGCCTACATCAGAGGAAGCAAAATACTGAGTATCCTTGTGAACGATTTAGATGATAAAAAATACACCATCGGTAAAACATTAAAGGCTTCAAACTTGCCTGAACGAATTGGATGCATGCTTTACAGTGCTGAAGCCTTTATTGCTTTACCTGGTGGTTTAGAAGCATTAGATGGAATTTCCAGCATTGCATATTGGATTAACTTGAACTTTCATTAGAAGCCAGTAGGTTTATTAAATGTTAATGATTTTTATGATAGTTTGCTGTCTTTTTTAGATCAAGCTGTGGAACAGAGATTCATAACCCAAGCGACTCGCCGGGCCATAATGTCTGCCTCAACTGCTGATCAGCTGATTGACCAACTACAAGGTTATAAACCTAAACCAGATCCATCAGTGAAAAAGATAGATTGGCAATCTCCAACCAGCAGTCAGAAGCATGAGCCCGACACTACTCTCCGGTTGTAACTTTCTTTACTCTTATGGTTTTACTCCCAAAAATTCTTTTATGTGTGAGTTGCTTATGCATTTCTTTTAATAAACCCTTTTTGCTAATCTGCTGAAGACATTGGGGACAAAGTCTACATTAAGTGTGGGGGGGAAATTATTAAAAAAAATTTTACTTTTTAGGATTTTTTGGTAGTAAAACCATGAGATTTATTATAAAAAAAAAAGGATGGCCGAGTAAAGAGTTATTTTCTGCTCTTGATACGCATCCTAAAAAAAATATAAAAAAAATATTTTTCTACTTATTAGGTTCTTTTCAATAATTTTAAAAGATTTCATAGTATGATTGAATAACTTTCTTATTTCTTAGAATTAATGGGTTTGGTAATGGATTTTGAGTTGGATTGAGTTGGAAACCTTTAACCGTGAGATTTTGAGCCTACTTGTTGAATCAGTATTATATTTCTTGTGTGTGATATTCACCTATTAAGTTGTCACTCTAGAACTTGCATAAAATCTGGTTAAGATTACAATTTACATGCATACTCAGATATGATAAAGGCATTTTTTTCCTCAGTTAGAACTAAATAGCCAACCCTGCAGTTTTACCATTGATAAGCCCCTTTGAGCCTGATTAACCGTTTCTTTGCTTTAACCCATTAATATATCATTTAATGAAATATCAATTGTCTTTACTTAACCCTAGGGATTAGTAGAGCATTTGAATCTTTGAACAATGGGTTTTTGACAAAGTGTGGGGGAATATGTATTATTAACTTCAAAGTTGCAAGGGTTTTCTTTCAAAAAGAAAGAAAGAAAGAAGGAAAAAAAAGAAAAAAAATAATAGTTCAAAAAAAATTAAAAAATTAAAAAAATAAATAAAAAATAAATAAAAGAAGAAAAGAGAAATTGATGTGTACTTGAATTTGAATCGTGGGCTGCTATGTTGAGATAAAATTATTTAGAAATTACCCATGTTTTGATTGCTCTATTAATTTCTCTCCTTATTTCAGCCTTTCATATCCCTGTTTTATCTTTCCTTTACCTTGGCCTCATTACAACCCTTAATAAGACCTTTTGATTTGAAGTTTGCATGTAAATCAGGTAGTGGAGATTGAGAATTTATGCAAGCTTATGGTAGTACAATCTTTAATAGGATGAATTTGAGTGAAACACTTGCTTATAAACACTTGAGAGAAGAAGAGTTCCAGTGATTATATCAATCTAATTCAATCCTACTTAAATGAAGTTGCAATCCCTTTTTGATTTTATATGTCAAGATTTGTTGATTCATGAATGCTATGATATCTTTGTACTTTAATTATCTTTCTTATATTTTTGTACTTTTTATCTCATGGGTAGATTAGTATTAATATTAGTATTAGTATTAATATTAGTTTTCTTCTATTTTGTGTTTGTCCGAGGACGTCCAAAGCTAAGTGTGGGGGAATTTGATACGTAAAATATTTACATATTTATTTTTCCTTGTATGATGTATTTTTGGATGTTATCTTTTTTAATTTAATAAATTTAGTTGCATTTTGTGAATGGGTCTTGAATTTGAAATGAAATCAAATCTTTTAGATAATGCTGTATTTTGATCCTATTTCAGGTTTTAGGCTATATCTGGAGTTCTAGATGTTGGATTGGGTTGTTCTTTATATGGTTACAAAGCTAAGAAAAATCCCTGCAACTTTCATGTTTAAAGAAAAGCCCAGTTCGGAATCTAAGGATCTCAAATTCTGCTTGGAAGATGAAATAGTGGTTCTGATGGAATCTGACCTTTGGTTACTAATCTGATCATAACTTGGGATAAAAATGTCAAAATTAGTAGTTCTTTACGGCATTTGAAAGATAATATCCGGCTCTACAACTCCTATGTTGACAGGAAGTTGTAAATCTTCCATTCTCATGGTGAAAAACTACCAACAAGTCAAAAGAATTGTTGTTGCGAAAATCAAAAAGGGTAGTTAGAGACCATGGGTGGTAGCTAAAGAATGTGATTGGTAGCTAATGGTCAAGATTTATGACTTGCAACTGATTCATTCACCTATAAATAGGTAGAAGTAGAGAGCATTTGCAGCATTCATTGATTCATGCACCTTAGATAGTAGTTTAGTTCATACATTTTTAGTTCTTGTATGCCTCCTACATGGAAGGCTAGGATTTCCTCCTACATGGATGGATAGCATTTTTATTTTCATGCATTTGTAATTGTATCCTTGTGTTTGTATCATGAATGTGATGATGTTTTTATTCTATTTTATGTTTGTTTTTAATTTCATTATGTTCTAATTTTTTATCTTCCTAGGGTGATAACGTAACTTGATAATAACGGATTGAATTCTAATCTGTTGAAACTAATTTCGATTTTATTTCCTAGATTGAGTTTTAATTATTGCTCTTAATACTTTCAATTGATTGGCCACCTTTTGAATGAACTCAATATGCATGTTGAGACCGGAAGGAGATATATGTGTATGGAACCTATAATTAAAATCATAAATTGCATATGAAATAGGAATATATTCATATGGTTTATGTAGTCTTAATAAGTTCCATAAATCCTAATGCATGATTAGTTGTTGTAATTCACATAGAAATATAGTGAATTAGCAATTAGTTATAGAATTACTTGACCTTGGAAGAGGCTAGTGATTAATTTAGGGAAACTCGACTATCAATTAAGGAAGTTAAAATTGGATTAGTGAAGATAGATAATTCGATCCGAAATTATTAAGTAAAGTTTGATCCCTAGGTCTTTTATTCATATTCATTTTTACTCCAATTGCATTCATATTTACTTTAAATATTTTTTGCATAGTTCTTTATTTACTCACTTCATTTCCAACTAATCGGTTTGCCAAATAGTGTTAGGATTATGAATTTTGGTACTTAGTGAAACAATCCTCGAGGGAACGATACTTACTTATCACTTTATTACTTGTTTACGATAGTGTGCACTTGCGCTAATTGATAAATCATTTTACACGTAACAAAAATCTTTCAAATTCAAAAGATACGGATCATTTTGAAAGGTGGCATACTAAAATAGTAAAATCATAATAAATTTTCTTTATCAAAAGAAATAACTACAATTATTGAAATAGAACTAGAAATTAAAATTTGAAAAAAAATGCATAAATGACATAATTCAAATTAAAAGTATCCAACAGATAAACATAAAGAAAAATATGATCCTATTTAATTAATTTTATTCTACTTCCTACTACTCCCAATGCAGTCTCTTCCATCTCACTTGGGATCTGCCTGTTTTTGAGCCCCTTCTTGCTCACGCTTGTTCTTTAGCTTATAACATTGAGACTTTTTGTGTCTAGGGATCTTGCAATAATTGCACTTGCTTTTAAATTTCTTTTATTGTCCCTTGCCCTTATCACCACTTTTCTTGAACTTATACTTTCTAGATATATGTGTCTCTGGTTTCTTTCCTGACTTATTGTAGGAGTCCTGAGATAAGTAGTTGATAAAATATGGTTGTGGATTACTTTTCATAGTCTCCTCTTCTTGAGTTACTATAGAAATCCTTTGGTCTATTGTCTACTCTCCCTCTTGTGAATTATAGGAGGTTCTCAAGTAATTATATTCAGCTGGTAATGACTGAAGGACTCTGTAGACTAAAGTACTCTCTCCTAAATCAACACCGTATGATCTCAGCTTATTGTAGTAATGAATCATTTTCATAATGTGTTCTCTAACACCTAAATTTCCATCATAACGAGTGTTATCAAGCATGGAGAAATAGTATACTTTTTGAGTCTTATCAAGCTTCTTGAATTTTTTATCAACAGCTTTCATATAATCCACAGCAGTGTCCTTATTTGGGATACTTTCTATAATTCCCTTCTCAATAGTGAACTTAATCACTGTCAAACAAATCTGGTTCGATTCATACCATTGTTTATAATAGGTCTTATCTGCAATACTAGACTGGGGTAAGAGATCAGCCGGCTTTAGTTCTCTAAGAGCCAAATCCTCCTTAGAGATTCTCAAGTACATGTTCAAGGACTCTCTCCATTCATTATAGTTTGTTCCTTTAAAAGTCCTCACCATAGATAATTGTTGAAAGGCTGAGACTGATGCAACAAGATTGGAAAATTATTAATTATGCGTGCACAACATAATTACAACACAAGATTCCCAATTAAACAAATCAGTCAAACAACTATCTAACAAAGTGGTATCCAAAATACATGTACCATAAATTTGGCTTGTACAAGAGCCTACATAAAAATGTAATCAATATAACCATACCGATAGGGTACAAGAAATATTGAAAATATTATAAACGCTACATGCCTATTCTAAGGAGTCTAAACTCTAAAATTATATTAATAATATCACACCGATAGGGTGTATCCATCATCAATGTAATATGCTCCTAAATACTTAGAAGGACATTATTTTTATGGAAAATAATCTTATTATATCCATAATCTATCACAGGTGTGAAATAAATGATTTTAGGTGTCTTTATATGTATAAAATTACATAATTAAGGGTTCAAAATTTATCTAATATAGTTATGCTTATAACTAGAGAGAGTGTCTATACACCAAGCCCAGAAAAAAAAAGTGAATAATGTCCATAAATTTTTTTTTTAGAAAAAAATTTCATAAATAAATTATGTTTTTATAAATATAAACTTTCATAAATTTAAAATAAATATTTATTGCCTTCAAAAACTTCTAAATATATATATATATATATATAAAGGTAGAAAATTAAAAATCACACGATTGGCCTAAACATCAGTTTCCAAAAGCCTCGCGCATTTCACACACGTGCCTACACGCGTGTAGCTCGTGCATTTATCTTAAACTCAGCAAAGCCCAAAAGGACGTAGGTGTGAGCTCACGTGCCATCACTGACATAGCCATACGTGTCAGAAAAATTTACTGCTAATACTGCATGTTAGTTGTTGTCTGCTTTTGGTGGGTCTGGTTCACGCTCTACGTGAGCGCCTGTCCTTCACGTGCGACAGTCTTGACTGGCAGAGTCTGACGTGTGGTTTTCATGTGCAAAGCAGCATGTGGCCCCCGCTTCTCGCGCAAGCACAGCAACGTTTCGTCTTCCTCCCACGTCTGATTCAATTTTTAATGCTAGTTTCGGCCATTAATGGGTTTCTAAGCTCCAATTTTTTTTTATTTAACCCCTTTTAACCCCAAAAAATTATATCCAATCTATTTTAACACAAATTTATGTATTTATCAAAAGATAAAAGGTTTCAAATTTGTGTGATTTATGTTCATAAATTTTAGGAAAAAAAAATTCAAACTCCAATCCACAATAATCACAAAATTTAATACAATCAAATCATAAAATAATATTTTCAATGTACATAACATCAACATTCAAGATTGCATTAAAAGAAAAAAATAAATCTATTATTTTAGAATTAAAAATCCTCAATTTATGTCAATTCCAAGCACGAAAATTAAATCAAAAAATTAGGAATTTCATGAATTTGCCAAGATAATTGAAATTGCTCATAATAAAATTTGATGAGGTCATGACTGATCTGAATAATGATGAGTAGAATTACAACTTACTTGACCTCTTAGATTATCAAGATAGAGAGAAAAGAGAGAAAAAAAATTTAGAAGAGTGGAAATCTTTATTTTTTTTTGTGTTTAAATAATAACCTTAATCTCTCTATTTAAGATCAGACTTGTGATAGAAGACTACTGACCACTAAAGGACTATAAGTTGGGACCTTTACCCATATAGACTTATGCATGATCTAACCTATCATGAATCATACACATTAAATCAGGACCCAATCTGTTCTATGCTTAATGTTAAAACATAAAACTAATTACTTAAATAAATATTCTAATAATTAATTAATGCTAATCCATATAATATTTCTAATAAAATTAATTATTTTATTTTTAAATACAACAGAAAATCCAGTCTGGGGCACTACTTTCTGCTAAATGGACAGTCCAGTTTTAGGTTAAAGTTTTTATAGGTGCCATTATCATGTAAGATATAAGAATTTCTTTTCTTTCTAATTAAGAGATGAGAACTTAACAAGCAATAAGAATTTATCCTCAAGACGTTGTTTTGATTAATCCAAGATACATGACAGTGAAAATTAACCCTTGTACCAGCAATACGAGAAATTTTAAAAAGAAGTAAATATTAACGCCATCGATTTAATGTATTTATATGGCACAACGTACACAAGAAATTTTTAGAAAAAAAGTACTAATATGTATATACAATGATGTACGTTGCACAAAATAGGGAAAACTGCAATCAAAATTTAAAACCTATAGCCAAAATTTATTATGAACAAATCAAAAATTCTTTGTTTAGAAAATCCTATACCTTTTATAGTTTCAAACGAAGGAAAATGTAAAATAACAAAAATAAAAATAATTCTCATTAAAAAATAGTAAATTTTCGTATCTGCTTCCACATTATCGTTTTTAAATTTAAGAAGCAACCCACAAATGATAAGCATTTTATTAAAAAAAATATTTAAAAAAATTGAATAATTTCAATTTTTTTAATTGCTAATAATTTTCAATATGAGAAACTTTGATAGTTTCATCTCAAATTTATGAGGCTGCACAATATTTTTTAAAACGGATGATGCTACAAACAAAGTTTTTGTACATACTATTTTTAACCATTGAATCATTGTGTTAGCTCTAGTCCAATAATTACATCTAATTGTGTGATTTTGACCGCATAATATATTTCGCACCTACGAACACAATATACCTCAATCTAATAGACTTATTTATCATTTAAAAAATAAAATCACTTATTCTAAGGATACATTTCATGCGATAAGTAAACTAATTTATAATTTATTAACTTGATTAATAAGTTATAAGTTAATTTTTAAAAGTATTTTGCACATTAATTTATTAAAAAATAAATTTTAATTTAATAAATTATTTAAAATAACTTATAAGTTATAGTCTTTTCAATTTTTTTTAAATTTATCTTTCTTTTTTTATTAATTTACAACTCATGTCATTCATAACATAAATATAAATATTATTTTTTTATAAAATATAATTAATTTAATTTTAATATAATTATATCCTATTTTTAAATTATAAATATATAAAAATATGTATGTAAATAAAGAAATAATGTCATAAAATATAATTAATTAAATATTAAATATTATATTTTTATTTTAAAATTTTTATTAATATAATTTAATTTTTAGATAAATATGAATTATTTTAATTATAAATTTATTTTTATTAATATATCTTTTTATGTCATTTTACAATTTCAACTAGTTCAATAATTAATTTTATGAAACACTTTTTATACAATTAATAAATTTATCAGTTATCAATTATTACATATAAATGATCAACTATCAACTAACTTATTAGTTATTAATTTATTTATTAATTATTAACTTACTTATCTGTTATTTGTGCAAAATAAAGCATAAATAAATATGATCCATTTGAAGGATCTCCTCATCTTTGTGATAATTGCATTTAATTAATAATTAAAACTATACATAAATTTAAAATTAAACTCAACTTCTACAAATTCTTAAAAACTTAATATAAATTATTGTTATCATTGCCGCTACTTCTTCCTCATCCTCTACTTAAATGATTGTGATTGTTATGTGGATTTGTTATTTCATCATTTGCATGGGGACATGTCATTGTATATTTATTTGTACATGTGATATACTATGTTTTTTTCTTTATTAGATTGCTTAAAGTTGAGTTTAACCCAAGACTCAGTAAAGATTCATATTTTATTCTTAATTACAGAATGCTTGATTTTATTTTTTTAAAAAAAATTAGAATTGGAGGGGAGAGGTTAGGATATTACTCTCAACTTGATTGTGACATTATTTGTATGATGATTTAGTTTAAGAATTGTACATAATTTATTCATTTTCTTTCAAGATAAGTTATACCAAAATATTTCTTGAATTACTCGTATTCTTTTCAATTTTATACTTATGTATTTCACAATTTTTAAATTAAAATTACTCATGTATT
This sequence comes from Sindora glabra, assembly GCA_020226215.1. Lineage (NCBI taxonomy): Eukaryota > Viridiplantae > Streptophyta > Magnoliopsida > Fabales > Fabaceae > Sindora > Sindora glabra. The sequence goes on along the minus strand of CM035229.1, from coordinate 20,867,799 downwards.
ACTAATAGAACTAAAATCAATTTCTAATTAAAAGATTCATTCCATGCCTTAACTTTTTATCAATCTCTTTTTTTAAGAAATTAGAAAATTTTTGCCCTATTCTATCTTATAAGAAACCCTCAATAAAAAGATTGAAGTATAACTTTTGTAAAACTTTAATTTTTGTAAGAAAAGTATAAAAAAAAAAAAACACTAATTAAAGTTTCACACACTTTCTTTCATTACAAAAATGACATAATTATATAGGGATTGAAGTTACTCTCTACTTGTTAAATTTTATTGTCGTACTTCTTCGAAGTATGATTTTACAAATATCAGAAAATTTGGCATCAATATAATAAAAATAATTATCAACTTTTTATAAATTTTGCACATCTTTTCAATTTTTAAAAGTTTAAAAGTTTACGTTTTACAAACTATATTAATGGATCTGTAAAATTTACAATATACCTTGTATTAAAATTACTAAGAATATTGCAATGTTTCCTTTCAAAAAATTGCAATATTTTAATAGGTATTAACCTTATAGTTCATCCAATATGAATGATAATGAGAGACATTGATAGGGACTAAAATTCATATATCCGTCACCATTTAAAAATAAACTGCATTTATTTGTTTTCATATTCTTATAGATAGATTCGACATCCATCTCCGTATGCTCATCGAATTCTGAACCTGTATTCATTCTCATATCTCCAATTTTTTAAAATAATGGATATATATTTATATCATATTATATTTTTAAAAAAAATAGAAATTACATATAAAAATAAAATAATAATTATATAAAAATACTAATAATATTAATACAATAAATAATGATAAATTTTTTTGTAATACTAATATTATACTTGAGTATAGGGTGGCAGAGATTTGCTGGACTATTAATACTTAAGTATGGATCCCTAATACATAATTCTTAAAGCCATACTTGATTACCATATTCAAATATAGGCTAACAAAGACTAGATTTAGTTTGGACACTTAACTATAGTTTATCAAAGTTCAATCCCAAATCCATACTTGAATATAAGTTGAATTTTCCAGTTTACACCGAATTTTACCTAATGTTTTTGCTAGTCCAAACCCAAAATTTATCTTTACTTAATCCAGTTTATCACATGTATGACACTCTATTCATTCTATTAACTTACAACAACATATAAACCATTCTACTAATAACTTTAAAACTCAAACCATCAACTTTCCTCATTTAAATATCAAATAAGCAAGATTTAACCAAAAAAAAAAAAAAACTAAGCAAAATCATACAACTTAGTAATTCAAGTGGATTATTTATTTACCTAAAGTGTTGAAAGAGATGAAGAAATGTTAGGAAAATAGTTAGTGATCCTATACACATTCTATTACACAAAACATAGAAATTTTCCCTAAATCCCTAATTTCTTCCCTTTAGCCTAAATCCTACCAATGTTATTGCAAAGCACTAAGATTTCAAGAACTTATTGAAGTTGATTGGAGCTTATGGATGATTCTTGAGTTTTCTAGGCCAATTATTGCCAAAATTTTGTGAAATAGAGGTTAAGTAGTTAAGAGAAGATGGAAGCTAAATATGGCAAAAGAAAAATGAGAGAAGAAGTGAGCTTGAGAGCTTTTAATGCCATTTGGAGCATTCTAGGAAATTTCAAAAAAGGTTAGCTGTAAAACAAGTAAATAAATTCCTAAATCTACTTCATACAATCCTACTTAATTCTAATTTTACTCTAACCTTTGTTCGACTCAATCATACTTATTTCTACGATAAAACTACATTTCCTTTAATTTAAATATTATCCTAAACTCATTCATAATATTTCTAATTACAAGCAGATATACATAATGATTAATATAATGATTGAAATATAATTTTTAGAATATTAAGGATGTGATTATTTAGATTTGAAGATAGTTGCGCATAGAATATCCATGTACCTAGACTGCAAATCAATCAAAGAAAAGTTAAGAAGAATGGGAAGAGAAACCTCATTAAAGATAAAGGAAGAAGCCATAAAATAGTTAGAAATAGAGCTTGTGGAAGTTGCAAAGCATCCAAAATGGGTGGTTAATAATGTACCAGTACCCAGAAAGGTTAGAGAAGTTATAATATGTGTTAATTTTAGTAATTTTTATGGATCAATTTAGTAAATAGTGATGCTTATGCATGGATGGCTATTCTAGCTACAATCAAGTTCTGATAGATAAAAATGATAAAGAGAAGATAAACTTCATCACCTAATGGGGGAGTTTTTATTATAAAGTAATGCAATTTAGCTTGAAAAATAATGGTGCAACTTATTAATAAGCAATGTTCTCTTTGATTATTGATATGATGCATAAGGAGTTAGAAGTTAAAGTTAATGACATAATGGCAAAATTAGAGGAAAGGGAAGTCATGTTACAATACTAAGAAATCTATTTAGACACTTCAAAATGTCCAAAAGAAGATTAAATTCAAATAAATGCACTTTTAATGTATCTTTTGGAAAGTTATTAGGTTTATAGTCTATAAGAAAGGAATCAAGGTAAATCTAAAACATAATAAAGCAACACATGAGATGATATCTCAAAAGAATGAAAAAGAAGTAAGAAGCTCTCTCAGTAGGCTAAATTATATCACAAGGTTCGTCGTAAATTTAACTTGTGAACCTATAATCAAGTTATTGAGGAAAAACAGTCCTAATGAATGGAACAATGAATGCTAATATGCCTTTAATAAGATAAAGATGTACCTATAGAATTTGCCAATATAAGTGCTTCCTATTGGAGGATGACTTTTGAACTTATATCTTATTATGCTAAACAAACCAATGAGCATGATGCTAGGTCAACATGATGACTCAAGGTAGAAAGAAAAAGCAATCTACTGTTTAAGCAAAAAGTTCAATGATTATGAAACAAAATACTTTGTGATAAAAAAAAACATATTATGTTCTTTCATGGATTGTAAAATGTATGTGACGATATATGTTATACCACATCACATGGCTAATTTTAAGAAAGGATTGTTGAAATACATCTTCAAGAAACCACCTTTTTTGGAAAGAATGGCAAAATGGAAAGTTATCCTCTTAAAGTATGACATTATGTATATGATAGGAAAAAATATTAAGAGAATTGCTAAAGCAAAACACTTAGAAGAAAACATCGTAAATGATGATAACAAAATCAATCTTAAATTTCCTAATAAGGATATTTTGGCAATAAATGAAAAAGATGAAAAGGAAAAGTGAAAGATTTAAAAAATGGAGCATAACATAGAAAATGCCCACAAGATTATAGATTTGGTATATATGCAAGAGGCACTACATCCATATTTCACTGATTTTGTAGTGTGATTAAAATTCACATGTATAGCAAACCTTAACGGTGATAAAAAAAATGGCGTTATGATCTAATGAGGCTATAACAAGCCACTTCAAGTGTATTTCACTGTAACATAAGCTACTATTTCCAAGCAAAATTAAAAGCCAATCTTATCAAAAGTATAAAGAAATACAAATGCAAAAGAGATTTTTCAACTTTAATGCTTCATAGACAAAATAAATAAATAAATTTGAGAAAAAATAATTTACATGGTAAAAAAGGATGAAGGCTCCCAAAGTTCCATAATCAAACTCTAAAACACTGAAAGTGAAAATAAATGTAAATCCATGCTCTGAAATACACATCTATGCTTTGAATGTAGATTTATGCCTTTAAATTATAATCTAATGCAATAACTAAAAATTAAACCTCAACTAATCCAACACAACAATTGATAATTAAACCTCAAGCTATTTGCCTCTAAAAGATAGATCCATGCTTCCGATTCCATGATTTAGTGCCTGCAAATCAAGAAGCCTAAAATAGTTTCACCTCTGATCTTTTCCTCTTCAAGGGAAGTACATACTTAAATTTTTTTCACCTTTTCAATAAAATAAAATAAAAATAATCTAAATCTAAGTATTAAGAAATTAAAGGATAAGAAAGGTGAATAAAGGGGTACTAAACCCTCCCTCAAGTATTCCTAATTTTTTTTCATTTTTATTTGAAGTATTTTTATTACCTAAATTTCTTTTCATATATATATGTATATATACTTCTTTTATTTCTAAATGATGTTTAATAAAGATCTATAAAGGAGATCTATCCTCCTTCCATGACTAAACCATTGATGATTCAAGGTCAAATGATTTCTTCTTCTTTTATCTTAAATGCTCACTTCTAAATAATCCTTGCTTATAGATTGAATAATTACATGAAGAATTAACTTTTGTTCTGTTCTTATTATAACCAAATCATCTAAGATTCCTAAATGCAAAGATTTTTCCATTTTAAATGATACATGATATATATACATTATGAAAATTTTTCTCCATGAGATACCTTTCTTATTGCATAATCATTAAAAGAAAGATCATGAAAATCATAACCTTTTCTATTATTCTTTATAGAATGGCAGAACTACATGGTCATTTCCAAGGAGATTTTCATCACTTAGCAAACTCATATCATGCAAAATATCATCTTAACACATTATTTGTGCATTCTATCATATTATTACATTATGATTCACCTTTGCATATATGTTGTTTCAATGCCTTTAAATAATACTCACTTTAAATTTTTATAAAATTTTCATCATATTTTAGTGGGTGATATGGTAAAAAACCTAGCATAAGAGTATGGAAAAAGTACTCACATGATTAGTGGTAGAACTTGATGAATCCTTCTTCTTAAGTTCCTCTATGAATACAACATACTAAACTAGTACAACCTTTAACAAAACCTTAAAAGGAAATGTTTAAGGATTAAACATTTTACTTGTTTGCTAGCTTCACTCTTTCAACATAAAATGATATTTCTCTATCCTTCCTTGTAAATATCCTTCTTCCCTTGATCCTAAGTGGTGATAGTATGATGAAGGCAAACCTTGAATAAGTATGGATAAGGATGAGGGAGAGGTTTGGTTTTTTTAGGGGAAAAAGAGGAAGAAATGAAGAATTTGGTATTTTAGAAGTGAGAGTGTCATACTTTTCTAAGAGAAAAAAAGGTTTTTATGTTTTGTTTACCCTAACTAATACACTAAGCAAGTAAATCTTGCCCTTCTCCAACTCACCCCTCACCTGTTATTCTAAATTAGCTTTTCCATGTACTGGCTATATAAGCATCTAGTGTGATAATGGTAGCTAAAGTAAACTTACCTCTTATCAAGACTAGAAGCTTCTTGCACTTATTGGTTAAAAATCGCTATCCTTATTCCTATTGACCTTCAAATCATCCTTTTGTAATTATTTCAAATAAATTTTAAATTACCTTAACATGCATTGGTTAACTAACCTTTTTAGGGTTATCATGATAGCTATACTTGATTTCCAAGTTTAAATCATATTTGATAGAACCTTGAGTTCCATTAAGGAACTTTTGTGGACCAACTAGTTCTAGAAATCCTAAGGCCAAAAAGGTCCTCCTATTTTCAGTTCTTAGGATCCATTTCACACTAAGGCTTGACAACCATCTCACATTTTAAACCTTTATCACTCAAATGGACTATTGTGAACCCCTCTTCCACTTAATGGCCTACCTTATACACAATCATATATTTACCAAATCAAGACTTAAATTTTATCCTATTATGATCTAGCTACCCTTTCATATCCCTTCTTTACTTTATCAAGTCATCTTTCATAAGCTTCTTATATGTATTCCTCAAATACTCCTTTTTACTACCTAATCACAAAACTCTTAGGGAAAAATTCATATTTCTACATATACTTCAAATTTTTACATGGAATTTTCCACAAAATAGCTTTATATGTCCTGTAACCAATGACACTAATTTTGCATTAATTGGATATCCCTAAAAAAAGTTATGACCAAAATACTACAAGTTATTTAGCATAGTGGTACCTAAATTTGCCCTATCTTCCAAAAAATTCTATTATTAGTTAGCTAGGAAATAAATTATGAAATTTGTATAACTTAAAACCCTAAATGCCTATTTTTAAAAATTTCTAATAGTTTGTAATTAGACACTTCTTTCTTAGGTTATAAATAAATACTATTAAGGGTGTGAAAAATATGCTAACACATAATTCCCCTTCACATTTCCTTAATGTATTGTTTAATTCTTATCAACCCACTTGATATTTCCAATTCCCTCAATTACTTTTTCTCCCATACTTTATTTTTCAATGTAGTTCTTTTTTTTTTAATTCTTGCCTTATATAGTTTCCTTAAAATATCTTCCCAAATAATCTGCATTTTTATCCTTTTTTAATTCTCAATAATTCAATACCTTATAAAATTCTCTGTAATAAAAATTTTTCAATTTATTTTATTTCAATCCAATTTGTACCTTTTGTACCTTTCCTATTCAACCTCATATACCTTATCACTTTTAGGATGTTATGGTAGAAAAGGTCCGCACCTATACTAATCAATAGTCTTAAAAGCAGGCTGGAAGCAGTTGAATGGATCGACTCCTCTATGAAAGCAATTATGATAGGGGCTAATTGGATAGCTGTCATGGAATTCAATTGTTCAATCTACTAGAACATAAACTAGTCTATCATTGCATGAAGTTGTTGCTGCATGTACATATGTTGTGTTGCTTTTACATCTGCTAAATCTTTATCATCGAGCATGCATTGAGCTAAGTTTTTATGTCATGGGTAATGCATACTTTAATATCCTCTAACTTAAAGCACAAAGGCCCTATTGAATGACCCTTTGATGCAACAAAATAGTCTTTTAAGTCAACACCACATCTAACATTTTAAACACAATTGAGATGCTCATCAAATCCTAAGGTTATGATCAGAATGCCTTTATTTCTAGCTAGACAAAACTCATACTTAAAGGCATGCTATATAAAAGTGTCCTATAGCATTTAACAAATAATAGATAATTAGATTCAATTTTTATGAAATAAAAGCTTCTAAAATGAATAATACATTTTAAATTAATTTTAAACATTTACAATCCTCTCCATAATAACCTAACTTTTTAAGGTTATGTGCCATCCTTAGTTGTTAACTTTAGCTCACTTCTATAGTTCTATGCGAGAAACAAAAGTGACTCATCGAGGTCATTGTCCTTAGCTTCTGTAAGCCTCTTTTCTACTAACTCTCACTACAACAAATCAACACTTATGCCATGGTTAAAATTGTGGCACAAGATCAAAATTTTTGTGATTGTGCTATTTAGCCATAAAAATATTAATTGAATGGTCCTATAGCATAAATAAGCAAAGCAAAGAAATTATCATAGGAAAAAAAGTCCTATAGCATAAATGAATTTTTTACCATGAGTTCACTTGTCGCTAAGAGATTCTTCTAGCTACAAGTATAAATGTGGCAAGAAAGGTATATACATAGGTAGTAACTCATATTGCCACAAATGAAATTATGGTAAAAAATAAAATAAAATTATTATAAAACTAATGTAATTAACTAAAATAATTTTTATATATTTAAATTGAATCAATTATCTAACTAATTCAATTAGGTGCTATCTTATCATTTTGTTTGCATATCTACTGAAAACATGTTAATGTTTTTTACCTATATTAAAGTAATATAAATTGTTGAAACTTTATCCAATGCAAATTGTATTTACAAAGAATTAAACTTGAATCTTCAAGTTAAGGAATGTCAAGGCTTACCATTACATTAGTTTGCTTCTTTAGTCTTATAATACAATATATTTTATATAAAATTTTAATTGATCAATTAATTTCAAAAATAAAATTATACTCATATGACACTAATTATAATAAAAAATATTAAATAAATGCATATAGTAAAAATACACTAATATTAAAATAAATTATGATTTTATTTTAAAAATTATTTTTATAGACTAAATTTTTATTTGTTTCATTACCAATTTTACTTGTATTAAAATTTTTCTTTACAAATATCTTCTATTAATTTTATCTCTCACAAATAATTAGTTAGTTACTTTTATATTTTTATTAATATTTTTATTTAAATATTATTAATTTAATTATTAAAAATAAAGTAAAATTTTTATATTTTTCAAGCAATTTTTATTATTTTCTAAAAATTTCTTCAATAAAGGTTGAATTATATAAAGTAAATATCCACAAAAATCATAACTTCAAACTATTATGCATATTTAAATTTAATTATAAATTAAAATTTAGATTATTATAAATTATTTATTTTTATTTTTTATTTATAATACATATTTTTATCATTTATAAATATAAATTAAATCATTCAACTCTTCACAATTTTTTAGTATTAATTTCATTTCTCATATGATATTTATATTTAATTTTTATTTTTATATTTATCAAGTCACTAACCCATCAATAACATTATAAATGAATAGACTAAATTAATTAAATTATTATTTATAAGAGAAGAAATTAATGTAAAATATTTGTGAAGAATGAAATTAATACAACTAGAATTAATAAAGAATAAAAATAAAAATTTAAACTATTTCATATATATCACTCTCTTGAATATAAATTACTTAAAAAATTTTAACGTAATAATTTAATTATTATTATTAAATTATACATAATTTTACATAATTATTATTTTCAATTTTTAATGAAAGTTTCATTAATATTACAATAATGAATGTAAAAAAAACTTGTTATTACATATTTTCATAATAAAACTTATTATAACTTATGTCATAAATCATACTATTTATATATAATATATTAATTTTAGTATTTTCATAATATATATATCTTTTTCATCAACATATTTTTTAAGAATAATGAGATGTGATAAAAATAAATCTTTCTATAATATTTTATAAATTCAATGATCTATTTTTGTTTATATGATATTTTAAAAATTGAATCGAATAACAAATAAAAAAAATTGTTGTATATATATATGTATATGTTATTCCTATTAATTTTTAATTTTAGTATGTAAATAATTTAAATTCATTGAACAATTACATAACACAATCTTTAATATATTGTAATATTTATTTTATTAATGTACATTAATTTTATTATATAAATTTAATTAATGAAAAGTTAAATAATTATTTATGATTTATGAAAAATTATTACATTCTAATAGATATTAAATTTGACATACATGTAAACAATAATATTTAGAAATTTAATAATTGAACTCTTTCTTATATATCTTAAGTTTTGAGATTTAATTCTTATCTCTATTACTTAAAAATAAATAAAACTACATAACTATATACTTTATAGGTGGTTCTATCTTTTCAAATACATTTTATAAATTATTTATTTAAAAATATTATGTTCTACAACATTTTTATTTTGATTCATTGAAAGCTAATCAGTTGATTAAGTAAGCTGTTACTAAATTCTTAAAATAATTATTTGACTCGATCAATTAGTTAAATGCCTCTAACTTAAATGATGAATTAGTTATTTACTAAATACTCATAATATATAAATATTTATATTTTTTTTAATTATTTATTATATTACAGCATGTTGCATTTATTATAAATAACTTTTTTTATATGTATAGTTATAAAATAATATATTTGGTTATAATTTTATTTATAAAATTAATTTGTGACATAAGTAATATTTTATTACAAATGAATTTTTCTAACTTATATGATAGAATAAATGATACTATGTTACAAGAAATATGAACTTGTAATTTAATTTATAGCACAAGTGATACTTTGTCATAAATTAACTTATTATAAATAACTTTTTTATATGTATAGTTATAAAAATGACATATTTGGCTATGATTTTATTCATAAAATTAATTTGTGACATAAGTAATATTTTACTATAAATGAATTTTTCTAACTTATATGATAGAATAAATGATACTATGTCACAAGAAATATGAACTTGTAACTTAATATATGACACAAGTGATACTTTACCACATGGAATATATTCTCATAACTTAGTTTATGGCACAAGTGGCATTCTGCCATAAGTAAAGTTTTTTCTTATAATGTAAGTAATACTTTGTCACGAGGAATATGTTCCCTTAGCTTAGTTTTATAACACAAGTGATATTTTGCCATGGATAAAGTTTTTTCATAGCACAAGTGATCCTTTGCCATGAAAAATGTGTTCTCGTGGCTTAGTTCATGATACAAGTGATATTTTATCATAGGTAAAACTTTCTTATAGCATAAATTTTTTAGTTTTTTATACATTTGTTTGAATTTTTTGTTCCCATGGCAAGAGATGAAATTACCACAATTTTTGAAATTTCATGGCATAATTCATGACACAAGTATTAATTTATTGTAATATCTTACTCCAACTTTTAATAGCCTTTTCAAGAAAATGTGTATGGATATGTATTCTTTCTTCAATTCTCTCGATTCAACCTACTTAATTCCTATTGATAAAAAGACATATTAATTCACAAGTATAAATGATATATAAACAAGACATTAAGTAAAATTAGCCACTAAATTGTACAAATTTTACCTTAAAATGATCATTATCCTTTTATTTCAAGAACTTTTCCCAAAATTACTAGTTAATGGAGTTGAATACCTAGAGCAAATTTACTTTTGTCTTGGTCTTAAGAATGGTGTATTCCCATCTCAACCATGTCTCGAAGACCTTCCACCAATTCATCACTTATGGCAATACTTTTCTGCACATTTATGATGTGTTAGGAAGATCAAAGGCACTTTACAAGAAAAAAATTAGAAAAGAGTTATATGTGATTATTTTATAAATACAGTTTTACATATCTATAACACAAAGTTATCCAAATTAAGTATATACTAAGATTTCCTTATAAAGTTTATCCTTTAATACTAAAAGGACACACCTCTAATTTATATAAGCTATTGATATTTTGGACTGTCCTGTTAATCAAACATAACTATTATATATTGCTTTATTTTTTCTATTTGCCTACCTCTTAGCATTGAACTTAACGTTTAACATCTCACCCCTAGTCTATGTCATGATAATGCCTCTTAAAGTTATAGAACCTTTTTTAGTCTTTTTATGTAGGAGTAACTACCTTTCTAGAAGAATCTATTGTTTTAAAAAAATTAGTATCAATTATGTACAATGATACACAGATAAAGTTAAATGTTGACATTACTCAATGATGAAGAAAGTGATAGATACCCAAATTGTACTCATAATAGGTATTACTTAATGGGTATGGCAAAATATATAACTTGCATGATAAGTTACTAAACTAAGATAACTTCAATCATCATGCTTTATAAACTTCTCCACTAATTTACATAACCAAAAAACAAATAGGATTCCTTCCATTATATTTAATGTCCTAAAAAGATACAAAACATGCAATTGTAGAGGTATTATCATCAAATAGAGCATAACCATTAGCATCCCAAGGGCAACTAAATCCTAAAAGCATTACCAAATACAATAGGTAATATAAGCCTAAACTTAGTAATGAAAGACGCTACCACAATGTCACTACATAAAAATACATACATACATACATATATATATATATATATATATATATATATATATATATATATATATATATATATTAACTAAACAAAGCTAGATAATCTATCAATATTGAAAAAATAATAATGAAAACAAGATAGGAAAACATATTTGGAAATGGTATGATGATAAGAACAAGCATAAAGCTAATTGTGAATACAATTGAGAATGTGACAAAGGATTGGGAATCACCAAAGACATAGTGAACATAAAAGTTTTTGTTGGAGAAGTGCATTTTAAAAAGTCAGAGTAATGCAAAATAGAGGACAAAATGGAAAATATGCAGCCAAAAACTTTACACATCAATTATCTAATAAATAATCAATATCTTATATAAAAATTATTGGCTTGATACAAAATAGATGTATAAAGTGATGATATTTACAAAAATACTACTGCTCTATTAATTTCAATGTCAAATAAATAAATAACTAACATCTAAAGTTTGCATAATGCTCCATAAAGTAACGAGACATTATTTTCAATGTTGATTAAGTAGAAAATTGGCCTTTTAAGTTTCTTAATAATTTCAAATATGAAATTACTTCCAAATAGACATTAATTATAAGTTTCAACTATTATCCTAATTTCAAAAATGTAATTGCATTTAAATATTTCTTAATTATTTTTATATATTCTCATCTTATTGTTTCCAATAATTTTAAAAATACCACAGCATCAATGTAAACATTAATATATACTTTGACTAACATTTATTCACTAACGTGAATTTGCAATTTTATAATAGCGTTAGTTATAGTTATCTCATCATTAAAGAATCAATTATAATGTCTTCTCCTGCAATAGATCATCTTGTTTTGGTTAGTGGTCAACCCTCACTTTCTATGGTCAAGTTATTTGAAACATTAATCACCAAAATGTATTTTTCTTAGTTTATTATATTTTATATAGCAAGGTTAAGTGAATTTAATTTATCTACAATATTCTAGTCATCTTTTTATGTAATCATTAGCTTTGTCTTATGAAATTAACTTGGTAACTACCAGTGGGAGAAGATTATTTATTGTTATTAGTTCTAAAAAAGAAATATTCTTGTGATTATGATTGATTGAAGCATGTTATTGTTAAAGATTTGGACTTCTATTTATGGAAAAATCTAACTAAAATTTAGGATTTCTTTTTGGAAGGGATAATGAAGCTTATTAATGATAGGCGGATAGCAAGGTTCTAAATAGATATATGGATGGGTAATGAAACATTATATGACTTAGTTCAAGGTGATCTTCTAAAGGTTATGAAGCAATCTCTGGATTTTAAGCTTTTGAATGATCATGGCCAATGGAATTTAAATAGATTAAAACATTGGTTTCCAGTCAAGTGGTTATGCAAACTACAACTACCTTACCCTTAGATAACATAAGTGGTTTTGATTCTTTAGTTTAGAAGCGCATCAAGGAAAGTGACTTTAGCATCTTCTTAGCTTATGCAAATTTGAATGGATATGTACAACTTTCTTATGATAAAAAATAAAGTGTTTTATGGAAGCTTAGTGCTCTAGCAAGCATTAAGCTCTTTGTGCTCTATTTCCATAGAGGTTCAATGACCAATCAAGCAAGAAGTGACTATAATTTGGGTTTAATTTTGTGTGTTTATTGTTAAAATGCTACAAAAGATACTTTGCACTTGTTACCAACTTGCCTAAAAGCTAGAATGGTGTATATTTAGTTAATTAATAAGAGGAAGAAAGCTACATTTTTAGCCTATTATAAAAGGACTAGTTAATGGCAAACTTGCTAGATAATTAGGGAATCGATGGTAATCTAGAATGGGAGGTAGTTTAGTATACTACTATATGGTAGCTGTGGAAATGAAGGAATGATAGGGTATTCTAATCTACTAGTAAAAGACTTGTGAATGCTCCCTATTTCATTTCATTGTGCAGTATATCAAATGGGTTTAAAAAAGCTTTATTAGAGACCTCTAGGCAAAAAGGTGATAATGCTATTATAAGATAGAGATTAAGTGGCATTTTCTTCCTTTAGGATAGGCTAATGTTAATATAAATGGAACATCTAAAACTAATAATGGCTTAGCAAGTTATGGTGGTTTTATTCAAAAGGAAAATGGCTCTCAGCTAAGTGGTTTTGTTCAAAATTTTAGGATCTATTCCTCTATGATGGTGAAGTTGTGGGGTGTTTTTTATAGTTTAACTTTGGCTTGGCAACTTGGATATAAATTTTTTATCCTAGAGTCTAACTCTAACAGTTAGTCCATTTGCTTAATATGGAAAGCCGCTCTTCTAAAAGTTAAAGCTTTCTATAATTCAATGTCAAAATCTTTTCAAGAATGATTAGAAAGTTGAGGTGCATCATATTTATCATGAAGGAAATAAGTGCGGGGATTGGCTCATATCTTTCAATCTAAATTATAAAGTTAGATCGAAGATTTTTAAGTTTATGCCATTTGAGATGACTAATTTATTTTTTGGTGATATCTTTGCACTACAACAAAATAGTTTAAGACAATGACACTTTCAATGATGACATAATTTGGTCGTCAATGATACATTTGGTGACATTTGTCAATGATAACCTAAGATTCAAACGGCACTATTTATTTATTGATGTGTGAGAAATGAAAAGATTCAACGATAATAATTGTCATCTTTGTTGTCGTAAGAGGTTTGAACCTTTCATTGATGACAATTGTCATTGTTGAAGACTCTCCTTAAAATTACAAGTAGGAAATCCACCATTTAGTAACAACAACATCTATCATCGATAAATGTCTCAACCTTTACTAACGACAACTGTCATCATTGAAAGATTCCTTGTGCCACCTTTCGACAATGATAATTATCATCAGTAAAGGTCTCAACCTTCATCAATGATAGTTGTCATTGCCAAAGGGTGGCATAGGAAATTGTGCCAAACTTTCAACGATAATAATTGTTGTCCATAGAGATTAAAACCTTCACCAATAATAGTTGTCCTCGCTGAAAGAGTGGCACAATTTCTTGTGCCAACTTTCAATAACGACTTTGTCATCAATGAAGGTTAAGCCTTTTATCAATGATCCTTCAATAACGACCAAGAAATTTTATTGTTGTTGAAAGGTAAGTCTATAAATACCCCACCAACGCACTTTCATTCTCATTTTATTATGATGAGGGGGAATTAAAGGCAAGGCAATGGAGGTATGTGATTTCTCTTATATTCAAATATATTTTCTATTTGTATTTTTTAGTAATATAATATAATTATTTATGTATATTGTATATTATTTTGATTTGTTAGATACTATTATTGTTCATTATTATTTATGTTAGGTTAAAGGATATTCGATTAGTAGATTTACTTTAGTGAGGTATGTATGTTAAATTTCATAATATTTTATTTTATTATGTAATTTATGAGGTAAATAATATAATATGAATTTATTTAGTGTAATGATATATAATGTACTTATTTAGTTTGATAGCATGACATCTTTAGCATGAAACTAATGCTAATTGGATTTATATGTTATAAATGTTAAATGTGTTTATATAATTTTGCTTTTATGTACAATTTGTAAATATAAATTTTGTTGTTGTTATGTTACTAAGTAAAATTATAGTTTTGAATGATTCAATATGTGTATAGATCGTCTAATTAGGTAGATGGAGTTGTTATGAGGATTTGTTTGCAAACATTAAAATTTAGGATATAGTTTTGGAATACAAATTTTTTAGTTTCATTAAAACAATATAATGTACAGAATTAGAATAATTATATAAATAAATTTTAAAAAATATATCAACACAAGAATAAACTTTTAGGTATGTAATTAAATTTTTTTCAATATAACTTTATAAACATACTTCAATGAAAACAAATAATAAAAAAATTAAATGTTATAAACATATTTGATGGAAATATTATATTTAATGGAAAATTTTTATATTCAACAATATTAAAAAATTCATGACATATCATAAGAATTTTCTACAATGTAATATAATTTCATATGATTATACAATTTAATAGGGATCACAAATCATAAAAATTTCATAATAATGTATAATTATTAAAATAAAAAAATTATCATTCAATAATGATTATTATGTAATTTTTAATAAATATTTCATATAACAATTTGTGTAAAAAATATCTATAATAAAAAAAGGATGAAGATAAATTGTTGCATGAAAAAATTTTAAAAAAAATAAAAAAAAGATGAAGATAAACTGTTATATGAAAATTTTCATATCATAAATTGTTATATGAGATTTTTTATTTTTTAATTTTTAATATAAAAATTTCATAAAATTTTTAATTATTATTAAAATAAAAATTTTATAACAATGTATAATGACTAAAATAAAAAAATTGTTAATATAAAAAAAATTTCATATAACAATTTATGTAATAATAAAAAAATTTTATATGATTATACAAATTAATAGGGATCACAAATCATACAAATTTCATAACAATGAATAATGTTTATTCAATAATGATTATTATATATTCAAATTCCCATGTATTTAATATTTTTATTGGAAATGCATTAAAAATAATAACTATTCAATAATGATTCGAATAAGTTTTATTATAACTTTCATGTAATTTTTCATTTTATCTGTGAATTTATAAAATATCTAATATTTTTATTTTGTATAAAAATAGTATCTACTCAATATTGATCATTTGTATTTATACAATACAAATATTTTCAAATACAATATGATTTTTTTATATAATGAAACCTATTTGAAAATGTTTCATTTGAAAATGTGAATAAAAAATATTAAATATTTGAAAACTAAATATATGAAAATGTTTTATTTGAATATATTAATATAGAATATTAAATTTTTGAAATTTAATTTTTTATATATTCAACAATGATATTAGATATTTTATACATGATAAAAATAAAAAATTTACATGAAAACTACACATAAAGTAGTAACAATATGATTACATATGATTATATATTTTAAGAAAATCACAAATCACAAACATATCATAACAAAAATGTAATGATTATTTTGATGCAATGTACACAATTCTCGATCGTTAACATGGATGTATAATTTTAAATATATGATTAAATATTAAAAAAATATAATTTAATAACTATATTTTAATAAATATGTATAAATAAAAAATATTGAATCTTACAAATGTACTTGATAAAGATATTATGATGATATGAGTAGGAATCTTAAAAGGATTATGAGAATTTAAAATTTTTCATTAATAAGAATTCTCATACAAAATACAATCCACGCTAATTTAACGATTGCATACTAATAGAAACTTGAGAACTTTAAATGCTTGAAAGTTTATCTATACTCATAAAATATACGTTGGGTCAAAAAAGTTAAGTATTTATAAAATATACGTCAAGGCAAAAGAGTTGAACTGTACATCTTATGAATGTAGTATAGTAGGTTGCAAAATTGAATTCTTAATTCTAAAATGTTAAACAATAGGAATTTATTTGAATGTTTAAAAAATTTAACCATACAAACAATAATACACCTGAATAATGGTACTCATAAAATATTGTAATGCAAGTGTAAAATTATTGTAAATATATTTTTATAATAATTTAAAATAGAATTGCATTTGCATTTGTATTCTAAACTTAGATTTGTTTAAGAGTTGATTAATCTCTATTTGTCATCCAACCCTTGAATTATCCTACCAAGGTAGATAGTTTAGGATACGTTTTATAGTTATTATTAATGATTTGCTACTCATTTGACATTATACAAATTTCTTGTCATCCTAACTATTCTCTAGGCGTGAACTGTACTGATGTATAGTTTACACACTTACACTTAAAGAACTACAGGAAGATGCTACCAAAATTTCTACGTGTAAGAAACGATGAGTATGGATGAATTGATAACTACATAAATATCTCAAATGGGATGGGATCCTACTCTTTAGAATTGGAATGGTACAATAGATTTAGGACATATAACAAACATTAATCGTAACACTTAATTCCATAAGAAGTTATCTTTTTCCTATTCAGCGGTATAATGTCTATAAATGAAAGTTAAATCCATCTAAGAAATTACTTGTTGAATGAGTATTGAATGGTGTGATAGCATTTATTGAGAGAGTTAGAAACTTTGTTGATGAAAGGGATTTGATGAGATACCTATGTAAGAAGTGTGTGAATCTATTGTTCCAAACATTAGGAACATTGAAGGCATATATTATAGATAATGAATTTCACCCATTATATATAAAGTAAGGTACACCATGGTGAAGCAAATATTTTAATTTCTAGGGGAACGAAAGGGATATCTCTTGATGATAAAGATGAAATGATCGATATTATACATGATTTCATTAATCCTCATGTAATTAAAGAAATAGTTCATGATGAAGGAGAAGGGAATGAGGATGTATCCAAGGGGGACATTAGATTGAATTATAGTGATTATGATGATCTATTTGCACATGTAGAAACAAAACTGTATCCAAGATGCATATCATTCTTAACCTTAAACTTTCTAGTAAAACTTATACACTTAAAGGTGCTATATAAGTAGACTAATAAGTCATTTGATGTCCTCTTAAAATTCTTGAAAGAGGCACTTCTGATAGATAATAAATCGCCTGAATTATATTATGGTGCAAAGAAATCGCTTAAAAAGTTAGGATTGGGGTAAAAGTCAATCCATGCGTGCAAGCATGACTTTGCACTTTTCTAGAAAGAAAATGCTTTGAAGAATAATTATCCAATTTGTGGAAAGAGCCAATGGGTCAATAAAAATATGAAAAGGAAAAAAGTGTCTCAAAAAGTGCTTTGATACTTTCCATTAACTCCTCGACTAAAGTGATTGTATGGGTTAAGGCATACTGCAAATGATATGATATAGCATCACACTAGAAGGTTGATAGAGGATAAGGTAACATGACATCTTGTTGATAAGGAAGCTTGGCAGAAATTTGATAGAAGGCATCCAAATTTTTTTTCTAACCCAGGAAATGTTAGGATTAGCTTAAGTGCAGATAAATTTAATGCTTTTGGTAATAGGAATTTATCTCACAGCATATGGCTAGTGGTCATGATTACTTATAACTTGCCACCATAAATTTACATGAATCAATCCTTTTCCATGTTAATCTTATTAATACCAAGGCCTCAGTCACCAGGTAAGGATATCGATGCCTTCTTAAGACTGGTTGTAGAAAAGTTAAGGCATCTCTAGGAGATGGGATTTAAGACTCAAGATGCTAATACAAATACAATGTTTAACATGTGGGCCACTTTGTTATAGATTGTAAATTTTTTTCCCACTTGAAGCAATCTCTCTAGATGGAGCAAACAAGGCTATAAAGCATATCCTATGTGTAATGACAATACTCCATTAATTTGAGTTAGGGAAAAAATTACTTATGTTGGTTATCGTCATTGGCTTCCAAGGAGTCACATATGAAGAAATTAGAAGGAATTCAATTGGAAGCTAGAAAAGAGAGCCTTTCCTCATCTTTTTACCAATAAAATTATCATGGACCAGTTGGGTAAGGTGGCATAGAGATTTCTTGGAAAATATGTTCAATTTAGTGGTCTAAAGCGGAAGAAGGGTGCTGATGAACTTAATTAGAGTAAGAAAAGCACATTTTTTACTAATTCCAACAATGAACTTAAGGTATAATATTGATATGATGCATGCTGAGAAGAATGTATGTGATAGTATTCTAAGTACCTTATTATATATTAAGCATAAAATAAAAGATAAGGATAATGCAAGATGAGATCTAGCGAATATGAAGATAAAGATAAACTTGCATTTATATGAAAAGAAGAAATAACTTTTCAAATCACATGTTGCATACACCCTCAACCAAGAAGAACGAAGATGATTTTGTCAGTTTATAAAGAATGTGAAATTTCCTAATGAGTTTACTATGAATCTCAAGAAGAATGTGATTGATCGTAATATGAGGTTAAAAAGGTTGAAATCATATGACTGTCATGTTATCATGCAGAGATTATTAGGACCTTTGGTTCGAGCATTTTTACTATAGGAATTATCATATCTAATTATTGAGTTGTGTAACTTCTTCAACCAAATATGCGCTAAAACTCTCAATAAAAAGAATGTCCTATAAGCCAAGCAAGACATTGTCATCATTTTATGCAAGCTTGAAAGGATATACCCTTCGGTATTCTTTAATATAATGGTTTACCTAGTGATGCATTTGCTCGACAAAACATTATAGGGTGGTCTTATTTATTTTCGATGGATATATCCATATAAGAGATATATAAAAAAGTTGAAGGATTATGTCAGGAATCATGCTTAACCTAAGGGTTCAATTGCAAAAGGATATATTGTTGATGAAGTATTCACATTTTGTTCCATGTACCTAGAAGGAATGAAAACTAGATTCAATTGGCCTAACCAAAACCAAGATGTAGCATCCAAACACATAAAAAAGGCATTGTTAGTGCTCTAATCTTAATGTTAATCTCTAGGGAAAAAGATTATATCTTATTTTGATAAGAGGATCAAGATATTACCATATGGTACATCTTGAATAACTATGCAAAGATTGAAAAGTATCTCTAGTAAGTTTCTATATTTATTCATAGATTTCTCCTAATTAATTATAATGGACTAAAATACATATATTGTGTAGTGAGCATCAAGAAGAGCTCAAACGAAGTGGTGCTAATAACATAAATGAGTTATAGAGAACAAAATTTCCTGCATGGTTTTACTCTAAGGTAAAGGTTTATTTTTTCCATACGTGTCATATCAATCATGTAAATGTTATTCCTTACTTGTATTTTTTCCTAATTTAAATTTTTTGTTAAAATACTATTTTTATAGATGTACCATTTACATAGAAATGGTTTCCTGAAAGCCACTGAAGAGCTACTATTATTAGCTTTCAATCCCAGTTTCACTATTATAATATACTCAGTGTATATTGTAAATAGAGTGCATTTTGTAGTTGAAACCTAAGATATGAATCATAAAGTACAAAGCAATGGCATTTCCATTTCAGGAACTGAAGGTAACATGTTTTATGGTGTACTAGAGGATATTATAGAGCTAACTTATCTAAATAAGTATACTGTGACTTTATTCAAATGTAAATAGTATGACACTGATCTTATAAAGAAGATATTTTGTATTGACAAGAACATTACAAGCATCTTTGTGAGCAGGCAATGGTACAAAGATGACCTTACATTCTTGTAACACAATGACAATAAGTTTTTTATATCGAGGATCTTCTTAATAGGCTAAATTAGAGGGTCATCTATAATGTGGTGTATTACGACATATGGAATCTACTTGAAGATGATGTCAGTTAAGACTTGTCATTCCAAGAAGAAAGCAATTCTTTCAATTTCAACCTCATAGTTGATCATGGAGATTTTCATTTAGTCAAATTAAAGGATTAAAGAAATGGTCTTTCCATCATTTCACCTTCTAAGAATACTAAATCTACCACATAGGGAATGGATGTCTTCATCGACGATTATGATAGTTTTGAAGATGAAATGATTGAAAATTATATGAAGGAGGGGCTTTTATAATCTAATGATGGCGGAGAAACTAATGACCATAGGGATGAATATGTTATGTGGACTTCTTTAACAGTGATGATTATAGGGTAAGTATGATATGTAATAAAGTTATGTTAATATTTCATATATCTAAATTATAAATGTAACTATATTATATGATTAATTCTTAATATATGTAGATAATTGGGCAAAAAAGGTGATAAATAATTAGTATGAATCGAAATCCATTACCGCACATTGTTATGATAAGATAATTCAACTTGTTCATTATTTTAATGTATAATATATTACTAATTCAATAACTATATTTATACTTTCTTTCTCTTGTAAAATATGAATAGAGAAATAAAGTGATGGGGTGAATTAAGTCAGTGCCAAAGAATTTCAGGGATCAACATACGTATAAGACGAGGGAGTGGGTGTATTCGACTCCTGCAAGGTAGTATGTAAGTTAACTAAACCATATATTTTAACAATATAAATTTTCTTATAGTCTCTATAATTAATTTTTATTTCAATAATTTAAGACGAGAATGACTAAGTTAGCAACCCATCATACACAGTCCAGTGTATCATTCATTGACTTGCTTGGCACCCCTATACGAATCGACAAGGTTACTGTTGTTGACAAGTTGCTTAGCACTCATCAAGGGTACAAGAAGGCGATGATCATGTGCTGGCTAGCCAAACATATCACTCAGCAGGCATATCCAACTCCAGGACGAGCTCTTACTATGTGTCCAAGTAGATAAGTTGTAAGAATAACTATAGGTGAGTCAACAGCAGTTGGAGTAAAGTCAAGAGCAAATTTAACAAAGTCAACTATTGATTCAAAAGCAGTAACAACAACTTGCTCAATAGCAACAATTCAAGACATACTTGATGAAACTCACTTCATTACTCAGACAATAAGATCTCGTACCACTTATGCCTTTATTCGTTGCCGCACTACCTAGATCGAGCAGATTTGCGACTGCATCCTCCATTCAATCACCCGGTTCTTTCGAGGCACCACCCTCTATATATCGTCCATATTGTTAGGATGATAATGATATAGTCCTAGTATGGGTGACGATACATTGGGTTATCTGCATCATTCTTCTCCCTAGATTTTGTATTTATGATTTTTTTATGTATAAATATTTATATGGATCATGTATATAAATTTTTTTATTTATGTATAAATAATTATACAATTATATTATGATTATTTAATTTTTTTATATGGATCATGTGATCATGCTACATATTATTATTAGTATCATTAGTGTATAACAATTTGTATAATTTAAATTAGATAAAATTAAATTAAAAAATATCAAATTAATTCAATTAAATTAAAATAAAAAATATTATTATCTATATTATTAAATATAATATGTTAATTTAATTATATTTTTAATTTAAAAAATATATTAAAAACTTTTAGTGACAACATAGTTATTGCTATAAGTTTAAATTTTAAAAATGTAATAATTTTAAAAAGACTTTTAGTGATGACAGATTCATCGTTAAAAGATGCATTTCTTTTTTTATTTTTTATATTAAACTATATAGGATGACATTGTCATCGCAAAAACATTGAAATTTGAAAAATTTTGAATTTTGAAAAGAGTTTTTGTGACGACTTTGTCGTCACCAAAAACCCTAGTCTTACCGATGACAAATTGTCATCAGTGTTGATGCTTTTAGTGATGATCTTATATCGATGATATTTTTTACGATGATTTTTACTTTTTCTGTTAACCAAGTCATCTACAGCGATGATAATTATTGTTGTTGAAGGTCTTTTTTGCTGTAGTGTTGGGGCTCCTACTTCACAAGTAGTTTCTATGTAATTTTTTTTCTTTTAAACTTAGGTCCTGAAAAAAAAAAAAAAACTTTTGAAATTTCCAATAATCTCTACTTTCAACCTATCCTAGAAAGCTTATCTATTTTTAGCTTCGCAAATTTGTTGAAACTCTTGGTCTTCTTGTCAAACTTATGACACTAAAATAAGAAACAAATTTTCTTATGCTTGAACCAAAATCCCTTCATAAGCGACTTACATTTTAGTGTCTATGTGTATGTTTATATGTAAGATAAGATATGCATTTTTTTTTTGTAACTGCGATAAAATATGAAAACTATAATTAATATACAAATTGTGTTTAAACTGATATCTTCTATGAAACTAAAGTTGGATAGTCTTAGTTGGCATATAGACATGCTACGAAACTCTTAGTGATCGATTGCAGGAGAAATAATAAAACTTCGACACCTCATAAAACGTGCAAATCACTAATTCACCTATGTAACAAGTGAATAAATTTCCAATCTAGCTCTCGACACAGATGTTTTCTCTTTCAATTATTGTGAACTTAGCTCTATAAGAGTTTTGTGTAGTAATTAAGATTTTCAGTTTTCAATTTGAAAAGAATTATTAAAATAAATCTAATTTAATTAATTGTATATTGGATAAATTAAAATAGAATATTATGTTCAAAGTGTCTAATGTGATGAATTCACATCCCAGGGAAACAAAATTATAATTAAGCTAAAAAGTATAGCTTTTAACCCAAAATCATCATGAATGTAATATAAAAAGAAATCAATTTTCATGTAAATATGTAAGCATTATTGTAGCAAAAACAGAACTATAGTAAGTTTTTTAAGGGTATTAGTACTATGTCCAGATTTCTTGCAACAATTTACTCACTTTCTAAATTTCGTCCAATAAAAAAAGGTAAATGAAACAAATAAATACAATTCTTAATCACAAAGAAATTGCTAATTTTCACACCAAAAAATGTAAAATATGTTTTAACTGATGCAACTCAGAATACATTGTTTTGAAAATAAAATAATACTATAAGAATCGAAAATGGAATTTAAATTAAATTTTAAATGCAAATAAAGAATTGTTATTAAATATATGATAGCAAAATAAATTTGTAAAGTTTAATTCAATAAATATAAAATATTTAAAACTCAATTTTAAATCTCATTTTCTATACCTATAACATTTTTTTTAGATTATATCAAATGAGAGTGATAACCTTATATGAGAGTGACATATATGAATCATAACCATCAAATCTAATATTGATAATCATGATTCAAACATAAACTTATGTAACTTTTTTAAATAATCATATCATCATTATTTATATTTTAGTTTTGATTATTAATGTAAGATTTGATATTCACCATTCCCACTCTTATATAAGAGTGGTCTCCCTTGATATGTTCCCATCATCACGTGACTTATATATATTTATAGGATAAACTATAATTATATTTTTTAAAATTTAATCTAATTACATTTATACTCTTTTTATTTTTCATAAATTTGCACTTAACTTTCTTATTTTTTTAAAACAAAGGATATGAGTGTATATTTAAAATAGAGGAAAAGATAAATAAGTATATATTAGGGGAAGATAAGAGGAGGATGAAAAAAAAAAGTGTTACCAATATCACTAAATCTCAACCTGTTGTTTTAGTATGCTCCACTAAAAACTGGCAAAACCCAAAAAAATGAAGAGTTAAGATTTGATGAAGTGGTGCTATAGAAGTCCTCATTATTTATTAAAAATGAAAATTAATATATATTTTTTAAAATAGAAGAAAAGTTAACCTAATTATATTAAATCTTAAAAGAAGGGAGTGTAATTTATCAATTTTTTTATACAATACAGACATAACTTCTATTAAAAGAATAGATCCTAATCCAAAATCCATATAAAGGATAAATGAAACTGCAAAATTTGCTTTTACAGCTGTTTAGTCAATCCATATTGAAATCAGAGTTGGATAAGGAAACGATAGAAGACAAAAGAAACAATGTAACGGCTGTCAATTCTGATGAAAATTTTCCTTTATTCACGTTCGAAACGTGACGGACTCACTCACACTACACCAATAAACTCAGGGGAAATCATGTTCCTTTCACACTCAAATTTTCATTTCCCCAACCCCAAATTCTCTGTCAGAGTTCGTGTCTGATTTCCTGGCATTTTGAAGTGGTTAGTTCTTCCTGTTTGAGCCTTTGTAAATTATTTATTTATTTATTTATTTGATATATGATTTTCTTTCATGATGATTGCGAATAATTATATGGATTTTCTATGTCCTTGTTTCGATGTTAATTTATGTTGTATATGTTTGTTTGGCTGCTCAGAATTGTGAGTATGACATAAAATTCTATGATTTTTTTTTTTTAAATTTCAATATTGGGTTGTCAATGGTTATCCCCCCCCCCCCCCCAACAATGATCTATTGCTTCAGTTTCTATGGGGAGTCCTTGGGTAGGTAGCAGGAGATAGTAAACTCGATGTTTGTGTGATTATTTGCTACAGAATATAAGTGCATCCTTTTTTCAATAAACTTTAATATTTATTGATGTGAAAAAAAAAATCCTTTACTTTGTAAAAGTTTTGTTCTATACAAGAAGGATCAATTTTAATGAGATTTCTGAGTTACTCTATTTCAAATCGTGTAAAGTTCGAGTATGGTATTAAAATCGATTATTAAATGGACTTTAATTGTTCATTTATTGAATGAACAAGGTTTTTAAGTTAAATCAATCAGCTTTCCCCAAAAGATTTTTAAATTGGAATTCAAATTCAAAGTTTGTCATACTTTAGTGAAGAATATAATTTTGGTATATTGATAATTTGGGGGGTGAATTATATATTATCGTTCAAATTTGTAATACCACATAAAAATTATTATAACATTTTTGAAAGAAAAAGTATACTGGCATCCCATAAGATATACAAAAATTACACTTTTCTTTATCGTTTAATTTAAAATTTTACATTTCATCTCAATGAAGCACATTCTGTTTGGAGTATTTCTTAGTTAATTGTTTATTTGGTCAAAATTAAGGTTTTTAAGTCAAATTATGTTCAATTATATTACTCCCAAAGTATGAGTAGCCCTTTGTGAAACATAATTAAAAATAATGCAATTTATTAATTTAGTTTTCTTATTTGTGAGATGTGTAATTTTTAATCTATGTGATAGAAGTGTGGGAGAATTTTTTTTATTAGATATAAATCCTATTATTTTCAGAGAAAATATTATGACATCTCCTGAAATTTCTTAGAATAATAAAAGTTCTCTTATGCCGCAACCCAAACTCAAAACCGACGTAAACCTTCCATAAACTCTGAGTTTTTATATAATTTTTTGTAGTTAATTAAATAGAGACCATATGCGAGGAAAATTTTGTCATTGGGATTAATGTTGTTTGAAATCCCTAATTTTAAATGAATATTGGTATTTTAAGAGAATGTTCGTGACGAAGATTGTTACTTGCAATAATTTGTTAGTTTTAAAATGAGAAGGAATTGCGTATTCTTTCAAAGTTTCGGGAGAAAATATAATATTTTACTCTTTTTTTAAAATTAAATAGTCATATATATGTATATATATGAATGCCATTTTTACAAGTTTATTTCTAAGTATGAATTTTTTTTGTATGATCAAATTTTTTCTTTTATCATAAGTCATTATTTACTTAATTTTTCTTGCATGATAAAATTAGTTAATAACAAAATTATTATTGTTAAGAAGAATTTCATTCCGAAACATCTTATGGTATAAAACATGTTGGGCTTATTTCCAACACAAAAAGGAGAGTTTAAAACTTCAAATCATATACATGCACGGAAGAGTTTTTTCAGTATTAATTAGTTAATTAACATCATTGACTAGAGAAAAACGACTTTTTAACGGAAAACTATTGCGGAATTACGTAAAAAGCATTTTACAACAAAAAGAAAGGTTACCGTAAACTTTACAAATTAAAAAGGAAGTAGTTGTAATTTTTGCATAACTTGGAGGATGTTTGTGTATTTTTACAATAATTCTATATATGTGGTCTACCTCTCCCTCGACAAAAATGATACGTGACATTGCTTTGTCCCACGAATTTGTATCGATTAGTCCGCAACTGTCAAATTTAATGGTCAAATAGCATAAGATTTTAGTGCAGGCCGAAACTCCCTGAATTGCAGAACCCACCGCAAGCTAGCCGTTAGTTGGAGTTAGACATTATGATTAAGATAGCATGTAGCATATTTCAGAGACTGGGCCCCAGCCATTACCAACATCCCCTCTTAGTAACTTCCACATTTAATAATGATTTTCTTTGAATTTATTTCCTCTGAAATATAGTCATCCACAGCTTGTTTTGGTCAGTTTCCAATTGCCACGCAAGCTTGGTGAGTAGAGACATGTTAATCTCCCAACTGCTCGAAGCTCTCATGCCACCATGTTGCTTGGGAAACTGAGAGTGCAAAGATCCACCCATGCTAGTGCAGTATAAAACCGGTTATTTCCCCCTTTCACTCCCCACCAAAACTTCCTACACATACCATCAAGTTCGGCACACATTTCTTTCAGGACGCATATACGTGACATAGTATAGTTGGGCAGTTGTTGTAAAACCAAACTTGGCATTATGGCATGACATGCCCATGATAAAGTCCTATTTGTCCACCCTTGAATCCTTTGTTTGACCTTTTCAAAAGTTATCGAAAATCTGAAGGGCGCTTTCATTAAAGGAACTTTGGAATGCCTAGATATTTGGCATTTGAAATAGTCCCAAAAACTCTTTGACATACTTCTGTGAACTTCAAGGTAAATTAGATGAGAAAAATATCTCGTATTTATGGAAGTTTATTTTCTAACCTAATTATAATTGATACATATTTATGCATTCACTTGAACCCTTAGCCCTATCCACATTTGCTCTAGTAAAAATAATAACATCTACAAACATCAACTAATACATCCATACCCTATAAATGAGACAACGCTACTATACTCACATAAGTAACCTTGAGAACACTTTTAGAAATCAAAATGAATAAATGAGGACAAGTGGAAACCTTTAGCATAAACTTCTAGTTGACTTACACCTTTCACAAAATTTAGCATTCAATAAGATAGTAGAGATGTATTGATATATAATTCAAATCTAAATAATTTCATGATTTTTATTACTAAGTTTTATTCCACTCAATCATATACTTTCTGTGTGTCAAGCTTAATTCTCATGTGACTTCCTTTCCCATTCCTCTTTTAAAAGGTGTGAATTATTTCCAACTCCAATAATCCATTCTTTAATATTCACCAGTCAAGCACAAAGCCTAATTAGGTTGGGGATATTAACTTACTCAACACCATCCTCATTTTATTTGTTATAATTTTAAATATCAACTTATAAATAACATTGCACAAATTGATGAGACAATAATCAAGAAATGAAATGGATTGACCATGTTTGGGAACAAGAATAATATGTCTAAAATTAATCTTCTTATGCACGTAACCATTAGTAAAAAAGTCTTAGATGGTTTGATTATCTCATCTCCTGTTACTCGTAAAATGAAAGAGCCCTCCCATCCCATTAGGTCCTAGCGTGGATTCATGATTACTTCCCAAATTTAAGTCCTGATTGGCACTGCACACATTGATGAGCTTTCTTACATGGTGACCATTGGATGATAAAATCCTCCGAATGATTTGAAATGGATGGATTGAATGATGAGAATTGAATTTCAAAATTATGAACAAAACAATCTTTAACAGTAACCATTTACGATTATTAATTCTGATTCTCACTATATTATTCCTTCTTTACCTTACTATGGAAGAATCTTGAATTTGTGTCCCCATTTTTAATCTATAGCTCTCTTGACTTTTGCTGCCATATGGGTTCTTGGCTTTTCAATTTTTCATCTTTAATTCTTATCTGGGATGGATCAGCATGTCTTGCATCATCCAGTGCCTTGTTCTGTGCTTCCAATCTCACCTAACAATATCCAAACACCTCCCTATTTTACACTTTAAATTTCCCTTTAACCTCTTTGTTCTTCTTAAGCATCTTGAAAATAGCAAAACTTAGTTGCCTAGAAGCATTCTTTGCATTTACTCCTTGCTTGAACTATCCCTCAACCAAACCTTATAAATCTAAGAGGCCGTAGATTATTATCTATATGCAACCAAATATCAAATAAGATAAAGTCGTGATCCCATTGGTTGCTAGAAAGTACTTTGACACTTACTCTCGGATAAAATAGCCTCCAATTTGAACATCCAGTAACCTATCTCGAATTTTTTTAATGTGTTTCTGATTTGGTTTGCCATTCATCTACACCCCAATACAATTATTTCAATACTAGTAAAACTATTCACAAATTCTGCAAAAGCAAGATCAAATGAATCACCTACCGATCTTCCTCCACTCATGTCACTTGAGAAAGAGGAGAGCATTAAAGTTACCAATAATAATCCAAAGAAGATCAACTCCTCCCACAATAGTATAAAGCTGCTTCCAAAAAGCATGCTTTTCATTCTAATAAGGTGGACCATAAAAACATGTTCAAAACCATTTTGAATCAATAGAGTCATCCCCAACCTTCACATGGATTAAATTACTATTAGACACGATAATTTGAATTTCATAAGCTTTTGTCCAACACAACACTAAACCCCGCCCCTCCGCCCTCGAACCAACACAATACAATGATTTTGCATACCCAAAGAGCGAAACATTGCTTTTCCTTTCTTAGTTGTTACCTTAATATTAAAAACATACAATTTGGTCTTTGTCTCCTATTCAGAGGCCAGAAAGATCTATTTGTCGGGGCATTATTCATATCCTAACAATTCCATGATATGATCTTTGTCGCACTTGATAAGGTCCGCCAACCATCAGGGAAAAAGTGATAGATCCTGGCCAGCAACTGTACCATATCATCGTCTTCATGGCACGCCACTTCCCTTAGAGGTGGTTTTATAATTCATCTCTAACTTAGGCTAGTGTTTGAATTGCTCCGCTTGAACAATTATCGTGTAGAATAGATCCATACCTTGTTTCCTCGCTTTTACCACACTGGAAATATAACTTCCACTTTCGGGAGAAAGCCAACCACAGAGAAAAACTTTTTCTTTCTCCTCACACATTAAACTCACTTATTTGGTATATAACCATCCGGTACACCACATTGAGCACTGATTAATACAGATTCGAGTTAAGTAGGATCACATTGAACGGCAAAACTCTTCCTATCGAATTTTAACGCAATTAGACATACTATATGATCCACAATAGGCACATAGCACTAGGAATTATACACTACTAAAATATAAATGTATATTAGAAAACAGAGTAAAAATTATAATTATTATAAGAAAAATAAGAACTCAAAACTTAATAAATTACATTCAATTACAAAATTAATTTTAAATTTATAATTATTCACACCCTTTAATTTTAAATTCAATTAAAAATTTGGAGAGTAGAGAATTTAAATTTAAAAATTACTTTTCATTTAAATATTATTTATACCCGAACCCTTCATCTTCTCCTGAAATGGCTTTTCACCTCAACCTGAAGTCCACTCCGCGGCCCTATTTTCTGACAAATAGATGGTCCAGTGTCAGTTTAAAGTTTGCATAGGTGCCGTTACTTGGTAAGATATGAGAATCTCCTTTTTTTTTTTTTTTTTTCAATTAAGAGGTGAAAATTTCTGTAAATAGCAATAAGAATTTATCCTCAAAAATGATGTTAATTTTAATTCATCCAAGAGACATAAGAGAGAAAATTAACTTTTTTTAATCACTAAGTGAGATGGATAATTAAAGCTGTAGACAAACTTTAATTCACGGGTAATAAAAACTGATTTGCAAATTTTGATAGATTCGAATATTCAAAATTATTTTTTTTTTTTACAATAACATATATTGATCCATACAAACTATAATCCATGCCTTCAGATAAATATGAACTAGTTTGCAAACTTTTAATTAAAGTTCATGGAGGAGTCCGTATCCGTATAGGTATAAATTGGATCCAAACTCTGCAAATTTAATCTTTTTTTTTAATGGGTAATATAGATCAAAGGACATGCGAACCAATCTGTGTCCATTCTATATTACCTATTTGACAACCATATCAATAATCATTTTGGAATTAAAATATTATTAATAAATTTCTTTTCTTCTAATAAATATTATTTCTGGGATTCAAATCCCCACCTATTAATAATGCAAGTTAATTCGCTCTTAACCAACATGCTTTGTATTGAATCAACTCCTTATAGGCAATTAATCCTTATTGCCATCAATATATGAAATAAAAATGTAAGTATTAATGTCAACGATTTAAAAAAATATATATCAGTATTTATATGATATAATACATATTGTATATGCAAGAAATTTAACAAAAAAAATCAGTATGCATGTATAATAATGTAAATCGTATAAAATAGGGAAAGTTGAAATGAAAATTTAAGACCTTTAACAGAAGCTCTTTATGACCAAATCATAAATTCTTTGTTTAGAACATCCCAATTTTTATATTTTCAAACAAAGATAGGATTTTTATATTTTTAGACAAAGATAAAAGAAAAACAAAGAAATAAAGATAATTCTCAAAACACAAAAAACTGTAATAAATTTTCCTAACTGCTTCCACCTTATCTTTTTTTTTTTAATTTAAAATGTGCTTTAAAATGTAAACCGGAAATTATAAGCATTGATAAAAAAAAAAACTTGAAAAAATTGAAACTATTTTAATTGCTAATAATTTTAAATATATGAAACTTCAATTATTTTATCCAAAATCTATAAGGTTGCACTTTATTTTTTAAAACATAATTTATTTTTTATACTATAAGAGTGTTTGATAAAGAACTTTTTGGTGAGCTTTTAGTTAATTTAATAGTGTTTAGCTGTTTGACCGAGTCAATAAATTAATTTAACTATTTGGTAAACAGCTTATTTAATTAGTTGATTGACCCTCAATCAGCTAATTTAAAAAAGATAGTAAACTCAGCGTTTTCAATTAACTTATTGATAATAGGCTTATAAAAATATAAAATTATCCTTAAATAATATATGTATTTTCACTTATATCCTTACTAAAAAAAGATTAAATAAATTTATTAAATAATAATTATTAATTTCTATAAAGCATTTATGAAATATAATAATTTATTTTTAAGAAATATAATAATTTATTTTTCAAAAATATAATAACTTAATAAATATAATAAATTTTTAATTATATTTTAGATTTATCATATTTTTAAGGAAGTATGACTTTAAAAATTATTTAAAAATAAATTATCATTTTTATTAAAAATAAATTATTATATTTCTTAAACATAAATCATATAATAAATCTAAAATATTATTAAAATAAAAAATATTTAAATGAATCATAAAATATATACGTGTTCTTATATGTTATTTTACATATAAACAACTAATAAGAAACAGCTAATTTTACTAAATATTTTTATTTAAACAACTAATGTTATTAACTAGTCAAATCAGTTAATATAATCAACTATCAGTTAACAGTTAATTGAATTAGCAAATTGTCAAACAAGATCTATAAATAAGCCACATTCAAATACCAGAGTGATGTTACATAAAATTTTTTGTACATACCATTTTTACCATTCAATGTTTTTATCAATATTTGTACATAATTGTATGACTTTGACCACATAATATAGTTTGCACCAACTTGATTATCAAATGATCAACTCATTTATTCTAAATAGGAAAACTTTTAGGAGAAATTTCCTAAACTTTGTGGTAATTATATTTAGCGCCCAAAACTTCTAATTTTTTCATTTAATAAGTAAAATTATTCATATTATTTAAAATTAAATTCAATATCCACCCTTATTTCAAAATTTTGATAGAAAATAATAATAATAATAATAAATTCAATATTATTATTATTATTATTATTATTTTCTTCTTTTTTATTCTCTCTTTGGATGACCTCACAATCTTCGTGGAAGGTTTATATATTAATTTATCCTTGACATTAATTGTGAAGTCTCACAAACAACAGGGAAGGGGAAGAAGAAGTAGCAACGATAACAATGATTTCCTTTAAATTTTTAATAACAAATGAAAGTGGGGTACAATTTAAAATTTACGCATAATTTTCACTGGTAATTATAAAATTTATAAGTTACCACTAATTGAGTCAACCCATAGTTGGCGAAGACAAATCAAAGTAACAAGAGCGGTTTTCAATGCTAATTTGATAATTAGATTTATTCCATTACGTTTGAATCGTCGAGGCCCCATCCATCGCAAAGCTTAGTCACCAAGTTTCGGGCCCATTGCGCGTTTTAAACCGCAACCATAATGGCGGGGACGTGGGTTCTGCAAACATTATAAAGCTCTTCTGGAACTAAACACTCTACAGAGAGATTTCTTGACACCCAAGCACTCACTTGTAGGTAGCAATAATCCCAGAAAACAAACCATTTTTTCGATTTGTTGGAAGAATTTCTCTTTGTGCTGTAAGAATTTCTCTTGCTTTACACCCAGATATTTTTTGGTGGAATTTTATGTGATTTGTGGATTTTGGATCTTGGGGTTTTTTTTTCCAGTGGGTCAATTATTTTCTTTTTAGGTTTTGTTTCTTCTTTTCTTAATGAATGGTGATTGTTATGTGGTTTTACTATTTGGTCGAGCTTATGTCATTGTATATTTCTTTCTGGATGTGACTGTGCTAATTTTTATGTGATTGGCTGCTTAAAATTTAGTTTGACTCAAGATTCAGTATAGATTCGTTATTTTTTCCCCCTTCTTTGGCAATGTTAGGTTGCAAAAACACTGGGTTTTGTTTTTTGTCTTTTTTTTCCCCCCCTCTCTTTTCTCTTCTTCTTTCATTTCATTCTTGTGTGAGTTATAGGGTGGAAGAATGGGGATATCATTGTAGACTTGATTGTGACATTATTGGTAGTAAGATTTGGTTTAAGTATTGTGTATAATTTGCTCATTTTCTTTCTAGATAAGTCATGAGTTATGCCCTTTAAACAATAACAAGACCTAACACATGGCAAGTAGGGAATGTAGCTTGACTCGTGAGTTTGGATGGTGCTCCTTTCTATTTTCTGGTATCCAAGATTATAGGGAAATGTTTAACTGGGTTTAACAATAATGAACTTGTTACAGTTGGCTATAAGGCTATAGTTCTAATTGTCTAGTTTATTCTTGTAACTTTTAATTGAGAAACCTTGGTGTGCTTTCTTTATGACAAGATGTGATAGAATAATAGATTTATTTATTTAGTTCAAAGGATACTCTATTTATGTTGATGTCAGGAGAATGCTTTATCTTTTACATGTGCTATTTCATCATTAGATAAGGACTAGTTGTGTCAAAAATGATAATACTGGTTGAAGCTTTTTC
This sequence comes from Sindora glabra, assembly GCA_020226215.1. Classification (NCBI taxonomy): domain Eukaryota; kingdom Viridiplantae; phylum Streptophyta; class Magnoliopsida; order Fabales; family Fabaceae; genus Sindora; species Sindora glabra. The sequence continues at coordinate 20,833,601 of CM035229.1, read as the reverse complement.
AAAATAATTGTTCCCTCAAAAGCTACTCTATTCTAAGATTTAGTAAATCATAGCAGTTCTATAATTTGTACTACCCTGTGTCCCAATTGTTGCACAACTGATGCCAATGTGTATGATCTTCTGTTAAATCAGCTTCTTAGTTGGGTATGTTTCAGTTATAGCTAGAAGAACAGAGAAAAGTACACAAGTGGCTCTTCCTGGGGTATTAAAAAATTATGACCATATGAAGTGTATCTAGGATGAAGAATAGTGGTTATTTGTGCAATATGTAAATAACTAAGTACATGTTGATGGAAATAAATAATGGAAAAGGAATTGATCCCTTTGTTTCTTCCCATCTTTGGATGTCACACTTCATGAATTCTTATCATCCAGTTTTTAACAAAGTCATCTTTGCTTTTTAGATAAGCATACCTCACTCAGGATATTCTGCAGAGGATATGGCCGCAATTTATTAGGACAATGATGTTGTGGAAGTTAATTGAGATACCTACATTGCAGCGTCTCCTTGTGCTTGTGTTGTTTTGAAGAAAGTTATGTATATGCTAGTATTTCTCATTCTCACAGATACGTCATTCTTTTAGGGAGACATTGAGTATATTTTTATACTGGATGGGCACTAACAAATCAAGATCTAATCAAGAAGTAAGCAATGATAAGGCCAGTGGGTCACAATCTGCAAAGAATCGGGAAGTGAAGGTGAAACAAATGTAAGAACCATACCTTCTTATAAAATTATCATTTTTTGCAAGAAAAGAAGTGCATCTATACCAATTATAGGCATAATGCACTCCCTTACACTTTTTATGGGAACAGTTGATCTCTTTGCTCTTGTGTGGGTTTCAGATCATGGCTTCTAAACATAAGTGTTTTTGGTAGATTTTCAGAGGCAGCAACCTTGAGCTAATTTATCTGTTGTTTCCTTTTTAATTGTTCATTAGCTCATTGCTTCAAAAGATTGGCTTGTTTTTATTGAATTAGAAACTTATGAAGTTCTCCATGTTATCATGGCCTATTATTTTATTTAATTTTATTACCAATTTTCACAGCATGGATTCATTATCAATGGCTACTCCTCAATCCTGGATATCTAATTCATCAGACATTAAGAAGATTGCTGAAAAAATCGAGGAGCAATCATATTCCTCTGCCACAAATGAGGTATATTAAATGAATCAGATCATATGCTTGATGTTTGGTCTTACTTGTACAACATTCTACATACTGATTTTTCAAATTCTGTATATTGCTTGCCTTACTCCATATATTGAGGATCCATTTTTTTGTGCCCATGATTGCAATGGGAATACAGAAATCCTTGTGGTCAACAAGCCATATCACCCTTTATTACTGTATGTTCACTATGTTTAATCCCTTGGGATTGCAATTAAAATTCTTTTCACCCTCAACTTTAGTAATACCTTTGATTTTAAACTGGTCTTCCATTTGCTTCATAGTCATCAATCTCAAATCTAGCAACTCTTTGTTGTTTTTATTTTTCTAAATGCCAAGATTTTATATAGGATCAAGGGCTGCAGCCTGCATTTGATCTTATATATTTTCTATCCTCATCAAATTGTGAATTTTATCCTCATTGTCGATGATATATTATAGAGTTCTGACACAAAATAATTTCAAATACTGTGTTATTATTTTAGTATGAACATTTTGTGTAAAACTTGTTTTTAGAATGATTATCTTGCAAAGATATCAAGAAAGTTAAGTCAAATAACAAAATCACCTTTGGGTGCTGGATTCAGTCGTCTGCACACCAATCCTTCCAGTTCAAGTGAACGTTCCTCTGCTCCAGGTAAATGAAAAATCTTTCTCTGCAATCCCACAGAAGCAACTTTTGTAACCTTTGACTTCAAGGTTTTTATATTTACAGGCAACACGCATTTAGTTTTTGCTTTTACCTATATAATTGTATCCACATGAGCAACTCTTGTAAACCATTTATTCTATTTCTATTGGCATTTAATCATCAATTTTATCACTCCTAAAGTTATAATTTAGTACACACAGTGTAACATTCAATGGGAAAAGGTCTAAAATGAAACTAAGGGAAAAGACCCCCGTGTAACAAAAATCTGATGGAGAATTTAAATATAGCAGTAATCATGGTGCTGGTAAGAAACATTTAAGAGGAATAGGACACAATGAGGTTGCTCTATGGTATATCTAGGTTCTGTCACAGTTAGGGGGAAAAAAAATAGAAAAACACTTAAGTTGCACCAGGTTTTCATTTGTCATTTCAGAGACTCTTAGGTAATGAAGAAAAAGGCAGAGGGGCATCTCATTCAAGAAATACAATTTTCTGTTATTGGTGTTGTATAGCAGTGACAAGAAAGAGGATTATTTTGAAATGATGCATTGAGGGTTCTGGGATTAATAATAATCTTGGTGTTTTACTTTTTTGGAAGAAACTCAACAGAAATTTTCTCTTTTTATTTTTTATTATTTATAATCAGTCAGTTTATTTCAATTATAGGGTTTAATCATGGAGGATAAGTTCTTATGATCTTTTCTCAACAAGGATTTCTCCACGCTGCTAGAGAAAAATGTGAAAACCTTAGAAGTTCCCCCAATAACTTAATTGGTTAGAAGCTTTTATATTCCAAACACAGTCACACTGCAATACAATTGATCTTTGATTGACCAAGCATTTATTCCTATCCTTCGCATTAACTTTTGGATCTAGATTGGGTTGTTTTGGAAAAGCTAGTGTACTGACACTTGACTGAGTAAATTTCTAGAAATCATAAGTGCTTTCTTCTATGCAGTTTTTAGTCATTTCAAATCTAATTGGTGCCTTTTAAAACAATTTCTACAAAGCATACTTTGCTCTAAAATTTTGACCGTTGTGATGATTCACCATCTCTTGGCTGGATGTATGGCCAACATTTTGTTTTGATTTATAATAGCAGGGGGAAGAACTGCAGATACAGAGTTGCAGGAAAAGGTCTATCAAAGGGTAACATCTAAAAGTCCTTTTTTTCACAAGTTAGTGGTGCCCAGTATTATCAATAATGGAAGCCTAAAGAATTTCATGCCAGGGAAGGGGGGGGGGGGGGGAGGGGATATGTTTGCGTCTTATGGTGGTGTAGGGAAAGAGCACTGGATGGAGGAAGATGAAGACAAAACTCATTTTAGAAAAACTTGTGTAAAGTTTGCCTTACATCCTATTCCCTTTCCCTTGCTCCCAAACAATCAGAGATATAAGAAATTCCTTATTGGATGCTTAAATCTTAAGCTGTCAAGTAATTTGCTAGCACGACCCCTTGTGACTTGTGCTGGTACCTGAGGAACTTTCTATAAGTTGCTAGACTAAAACACCCTTTAGTTTGGTCCCAGAAGAAGAGGGGTTGTGCAGGAGAATGCCATATGGCCATGCCAACAATGGGATAATTCCTATCGAGTAAAATGTGTTTTTCCTCAATAATGTTTGACTTGTGTATCAGTTATTGTTTACATTGTATTTTTTCATGTAAATGATGGTTTACAATATATGTGGCTTAGTCTTGCTGACATTGAAGGGGAACCTTAACCATAATATATTATGTTATTAGGACCTATCAGCTTCTTCCCTGCATCCATATATTTTGGTAGTCACACTTGAACATTTTTTTTACCCTCTTTATCTGCATTCTGACATTATTTACTGAGTGGCACCTGTTCTTGCAATATTATGTTATTAGGACCTATCAGCTTCTTCCCTGCATCCATATATTTTGGTAGTCACACTTGAACAGATTTTTTCCCCCTCTTTATCTGCATTCTGACATTATTTACTGAGTGGCAGCTGTTCTTGCAATATTTTCTTTTTATATTTAGAGAGATACCATATCCTATGCAGTATTTAGTTTTTCTATGTTGTCGGTGATTGTGCAATTGATGTTTAGAAATCTCTAGTTTATGCGTGCTTGTTCGTGATCAGCAATGAACAGTAACTCTAGCTGTGCAGATTGGAAGGATGAAGGATGCATACATGAAGAGGCTGACTATGTTTTATCAACTCATGGCTTGTAAATCTCGGCAGGTAGATGACTACATTATTTATGCAAATTTGTGTAAACAATAACCTTGATTTTACTGATATCTCTTACTTTTTCCTCTAATTTTAATATTTTCTACTTTGATTTTTCTTCTCAGGAGCTAAACCCAAATGATATGAAGAAATGCAAACATTTGATGAAAATATTGGATGACATTTTCAAGCACTTAAGGGTGATTAAAAGCGAAATTACTGATGATTATATGGAGAGACTGGACGTAATTGAAGAAAGAATTCGTTATATTCTACATCATGCCCGAGCACAACATTCTGCTGATAGAATGCAGCAGCATGTCCCATCAAATTTTAGAAATTCCGAATTGGAATTATCTGGAAAGAAACCAACGTTGCATGGAAACCTACAGAGTTCTCTTGAAACAGAGCAAACTCCTACCAAAAAAAGGTTACTTTCACAAGAGAATTCAGACACTAGTCAACATTCTTCTAAGAACATGTCACCTTCAAGTTGTGAGATTGCTGACCAACAACAAACTAGCGGTGAATTAGAATCAGGTTCAAATGCTGCAATACAGCGCTTGCTTAAAGCGGTTGGTGAAGAAATGATAGTTGCCTGCATTATAATTTTTTTTTTTCAATTGACGCTTAAAAAATGCATGTGGATACATACTAAATGTGATGGATGTGCTAAAATTTCAGTTAACCAGCATATCTCCTGAAGCATTAAGTGCATCTGTTAGTGAAATTGGAGCAGTAGTCCATCTGACTGATAGAATGTCAACATCAGAACCACTAAATGGATCAAGGAATGCCACTGGCAGAGATTTGGAGGAAGATATTTGTGCACACTTTCAATCAAAAAATATTTGCGCAGGCTCACCAGCAATGTACACTGCTTATGCTAAGGAACCTGTCAAAAGATGCTATATTGACACTACTCATGCTAAGGAACTTGTCAAAAGTTGTTGCTTTGGCACTAAGAGACCAGTCTTGAATTCTGGTCTATCTCAAGAACAACTGATCAGACTTGAGGTAATGTGCCTTCTTTCTGATCTTTTTCTTTTTATTTTTTTATTTTTTTTGGGTCATAATTTCAGCTTATTGAAGAATGACTTCTGATTATGTCTAGTGAAAAATATAATTTCCTAGACACCACTGGCGTTAGTATCTGCTCTATTAGCAAAGTATCCAAAGGATGGCAAAATTTTGTAATCGTTTGTTTACTTTCATCCTTAATAGACTACACCTAATCTTTGAAATTTGATTAGGAACAAATTTTTACTTTTGGGGGATGTATTTCAAGGGTCAAGAGCTCTGAAATTAGTGATGTCTCGTGGAAAAGTTGCCATTTACAATCTGTTGCTTAGGATTATGAACAACTTATATTTTGACCTGTACTTAGCCTCATTGTTAAATTCATCTTATAGACTCCTTGTCCTTGAAAAGCTTCCTCAACATTTTTATGCTTCTACAAAAATTTGTTTTTTCTCTTTCTAGGAATTGTCTCTCTTCTCTGCTGGTGTTAGAAATATCAGATCATGTAATATAATTATCACTCCAATTTCAAATTGATAATATTATTATGACGTCCACCTTATTATTTTTAAATTTTTCATGTATAGCCATTTCTAGATGGACAACTATATACATCATTCCAGTGTTCATCAATCATCATATTAGTACAAACTAGTGAGTATTGGTACAAATGGCTTTACTTTTCTAAGCCTAGAAGTATGTGTGTTTTGCAGGAAGAAATAAGAGAGATAAACAAGCTATTACTAGACACTGAGGTAGTTATTAGTGATGAAGGGAGAATACCTTGTAGTGCGGAGCTTGTAGAAGGATTAATTGTCAAATGCCATTTCAATGCAGTAGCTGTCGACATGAATCTGAAGTCACTGCAGGCTTCAGATGAAGTGGTAATTTTTCTTTTAATATTGTGGTGTGCATATGCTTTTAAGCAATATACCATGATGTTCATCTTTCCCTTAACATTTATATCATTGCCATGCAGTCAATAATCAAACCATTACAATTGCTTGTTCCCATCAGTTATCCACACTGCTCCCCTATCATTTTGGATGAGATTCCATCAGAGGTCTGGTACGAATCATGTTGTCTCTGTCTTTCATTTACATTTGTAAGTACTTATCTGTATAGGAGTATAATACGTTTGTAGAGTCTGAAGCTAATTATTGTCATAGTATTTCCGCGGATGAGATAAACAATGTGCAAATTATTTTATCTTTCACAATTCATCCATAAAACACAAAGAAATACAATTAGGACTCATACTGTTTCAATTATTGAAACAAAATCACGAGAATAATCTAGTTCATGTAATTCTTCCGAGTCTCAAATGTATCAGTTAACACATGTTTAGATATAAAGCAAATTTTAATTTTGATAAATTTTGTAAGGATTGATATTGACATTGATGAGTCATGAAATGTATGCTTGTTGTTGCAGTAGTAATTAAAATTGCTCTAGAATTGGGGTGAGAAGAATGGAAAAATGATTAGAGAAGAATTTGGAAGAGGAGAATGAGATAACACTAATACTATGGAATGAGGAAATGGTTGAATACATAACACTTAACCCTCATCTTCAATTTGAACCAATCCTTTTATTTTGTCATGGTAAGTCTTAGAAATGAGAAAAAGAAGGATTATGTTTTTGGAATTGTTTGTCTGCATAAATTGCGAATTTCATTGAGTTTGATGGAATTGTAACGTTATGGGGGAGATTTTAGAAAACTTGGGATCATCAAGAGCAGGGATGTAGTTATAATTGTCTGATTACAAAGCCAGAAGCAAAGGGATAAAAATTAGGACTATCCCATAATGGGCATAACATGTGTATGCATAATTGATAAAGATTATTTAATATAATTCTGTCCTTTCAAATATTTATTTGAACATTTCATTCAAAATCTTCATCGCCCTTTATTTTGGTTGGACAGCACGGACCTCGCTGATTTTTCAACAAGAGCAAAATGGAAGCTTGGACAGTTGCTCCGAACCCTGATGCAACCGTTCTCAATCAAAGACATAGTAGTGTCGTGGGAACATTGTGCCAGAGAAGCAATAATTGACTATGCACAGAAAAATGGCGGTGGAACCTTTAGCTCCAAATATGGGGAGTGGGAAGAAGTGGTCCAATATGATTGTTAAAGGAATTCAAATATTCTCGATGTTGACACCATTGCCAGAGATTCCTATCATTTGGCAGTACGGTGATTAGGCGTATGTCTGCGGGGGATTTCTGCACCCTTTACTTGTGTATGTACCAATATAGTCTATCCCTATACTAGGAATAAATGAGCAAGACTTAAGAGCAGAGCGTGAAATTTGTACAATTTTGAGCAGGAAGCCCTTTATTAGGTCTAGTTTTAGAGGAGAGTATTTTAGCCGAGGGTTGAATTTTGGCAGTGTTGTTAAAGCACCTCAGTACAACATGGTTTTTATTGTTGTGCTGACTTCAAATCTATCCGAGAGTTTTTAGTGATACATGTCTTCTATCATTGTGCCAGTTTCTTTGTTTGTTCAATTTTGCAGAGATTCAAAGCACCTCAGTACAACACCTCTATTCTCTGCTGCTCCTGTTGTACCGTGCTCTTTCTTTTCGCAGGTTCCTTCTGTCTTGATATTGTTTGGTTTCTCCTATTTTTGGTTGCAGACAATCCTCAAAATTTGCCCTTTTCATGTTGTCTTTTTTTCTTTTCCGGGTCTTTAACATGAATCTTTATGCTCAATTATAATGTTTTATGTTGGATGCTTGTTCCGTGTAGAATCATCAGACTATTAATAATAAACAACAAAAATTATACTACATACACACCCATCTAGGCACCTTACGGACATTTTTGTCTGGACTCTATCACCTTTTTCTGTTCAATTTTAGGAACTTTGGTACCTATCTACACTTCTTAGACACATTTGTCTGTACACTGTTTCCTTCTCATTTTCAATTTTAGGAACTTCAGTACTTTTTCTCAAGGTGAAATTTCCATAGAGTCATCGAACTATTAATAATTAACAACAAAAATTATACTACATACTATTACGACCCATTTTATAAACCATCATGATCAATATAAAAACATCATCCAAATATTTTTACAAACCTTTATAAACCAAATGAATTCTCTTTAACCAATTGTTTTTATGAAAAACTTGCATAATACAAAAACATTAAGTTGAAATTTTCATTAATTTTTTTCATGCACAATTAATGAGGTTCAATCCTTTTGTTAGAAGAGGAGAAAGAATTGTGGGGCCATATCCTCAATTAAAAAAAGCAACATCTATTTATAATAAAATATAGGGATACAAGAGATAGGCTTAAGCTCATATATGCATACAAGAAACTAATAGACTCATTAACACTTTTCTTCAAGCTGGAACATAGATATCAAATATGTCCAGCTTGTTACAAATATCATCAATCCGTTTTCTTAAAAGAGCCTTAGTAAATAAATTAACTTGTTACAAATATCATCAACCCGTTTTCTTAAAAGAGCTTTAGTAAATAAATTAGCTAGTTGTTCCCCAATTTTTATATGTCTAAGATCAATAACACCCTCCTAAAGTTTCTGCCTAATGAAATGATAATCAACCTCCATGTGCTTAGTCTATTCATAAAACACAGGATTCATTGTAATGTGGGTGGCTACCTAATTATCGCACCATAATTGTATAACTCCAGATGAAGTAATTCCGAGTTGAATTAAAAGATAAGATAGTTACACAAGTTTAGTAATAACACAAGCCATAACTCGATACTCAAATTCCACACTCGAATAGGATACTATTACTTGTTTCTTACTCTTCCAAGATACAAGGTTTCCACCAATAAATATATAATAGTTTGAGGTAGATCTTCTATCCATAGGACATTTTGCTCAATCAGCATTAGAAAAGCCTTCAACTCTACAATGACCACGATCTTGATATAATATTCCATGTCTAGGTACCTTTTTTAGATATTTTAAAATGTGCACAATTACATCCCAATGGGAGGTCCTTGGAAAATTCATGAATTGACTTACTACACTCACTAAAAAGGCAATGTCAGGTCATGTGATAGTAAGATAGTTCAATTTACCCATTAACCTTCTGTAACCTTCCGAATCTTTCAATTACTCTCCTTCTTCCAATTCAAGCTTAACATTTGGAATCATAAAGGTATTACATGGTTTTGAACTAAGCAAACCAATTTCCTTCAAGAGTTCAAGAACATATTTCCTCTGCGAAATAAGAATTCCCTTTTTACTCCGGACAATATCAACACCGAGGAAATACCGAAGTGATCCTAAATTCTTAATTTGAAACTTAGACTGAAGGGAGTTCTTTAATTATAAAATTCTAACCTTATCACTACCGGTAATTATAATATCATCAATATAAACTGCAAGAAGTATGCACCTAAATTTAGAATGTTTGTATAACACAAAATGGTTATAATCATCGTTCTTCATGCTAAATTCTGTTATAACATCACTAAATCTGTTGAACCATGCACAAGGAGATTATTTTAAACCATACAAATATTTGTTTAATCGACACATTTTTTCTTTCTCCCCCTGAGCAACATAACCAAGAGGTTGCTCCATATAGACTTCTTTATGTAAATCTCCATGAAAAAAGACATTTTTAACATCAAGTTGATGAAAAGACCAATGCTGAGAGGCAGCCAAAGAGAGAAATAGGCAAACAAATGTAACCTTAGTAATAGGAGAAAAAGTCTCAGAGTAATCAATGTCATAAGTTTGCGCATACCTCTTAGCCAGCAAGCAAGCTTTCAATCGAGCAATGGAACCATCTGGATTGACTTTGACTGTGTATGCCCACTTGTACCCAATAGGCTATTTATCTTTTGGCAAGGGCACAAGTTCCCAAGTATTGTTATTCTTAAAAGCATCTATCTCTTCATCCATAGCAACACGCCACCCAGCATGAGAAAAAGCCTTTGAAACAGTTCTAGGTAGAGTAATATGATCCAGGGGCGTAATGAAAGATTAGAAAGACACAGGTGAGGTGGAATATGACAAAAAATTGGATATGGGATAAGATGTAGAGGGGTTACCTTTCTGGGTACAACTACAAGTACCTTTACCATAAGTAATGAGAATATCAAAATCGAATAATGAAAAAGGTGGATCTTCTAAGGAAAAAGCCATTGGTAGAGGAGACGAAGTTGATGGCTAGGCAACAATTAATGTGGCGCTTGATGGTAGTGGTAGGGTTATGGGGACTTGTTGCCTATAAGAATAAACAAATTTAATAGGAGGGGAGCCTGTGGTGGGAGGATGGAGTCCTGAGAAGTAGTGGTATATACAAAGAAATAATTATCAATAAGTTCAAACTCAAGTAATGAATTAGTAATTATGGTAGAATCAAGGAAAGGAATGGACTCAAAAAAGGTAACATTAAATGTCACAAAATAATGTCTCAAATTAGGAGAATAACAATTATAACCCTTTTGAGTGAGAGAATACCAAAGAAAAATGAATTTTAAAGATCGAGGGTCTAATTTAGAAACTTATGATCGATAATCATGAATAAAACAAGTATAACTAAAGATGTATGGAGTAAGATGAAACAATGGTTGAGAGAGAAACAAGAAAGAGTATGGTACCTCACCATCAAGAACTAAAGAAGGCATTCTATTGATTAAGAAACAAGCTATAGAAATAACTTCTACCCAAAATACCTTAGGGAGTTTCATCTAAAATAGAAGTGCACATGAAACCTCCATTAAATGATGATTTTTTCGTTTAACTATCCTATTTTGTTGTAGGGTAACCATACAAGAAGACTCATGTATAATATTATACCTAGATAAATATGAAAAGAACTAGGTAGAAAAGTATTCTTTAGCATTATCACTGCACAAATATTTGGTAGAAGCATGAAAGTGAATCATAATTTCATAATGAAAGGCACAAAAAAATATCAAATAACTCAAATGAATTTTTCATTAAGTTAAGTAGTTCTTGAATAATCATTAATAAATGTAACAAAGTAACAATAATCAAGTTTTGACATAACTGGATAAGGACCCAAAACATCAAAATAGACTAACTTAAAAGGGGATACAACCCGTTTATTAACTCAAGAAACGTAAGTTTGATGATACTATTTAGCAAACTAACAAGACTCACATTAAAACTTGAAATAGAACTTAAATGAGGACACAATTTCTTTAAGGATGACAATGAAGGATGTCCTAATCTACAGTGTAACTAGTATGGAGTAATGATAGCAGCTATAGCAATGGACGGAGCTGAAGCAAATGATTATACTCATCCTTAGTCAAAGTTATATGCTCAAATTCTAGTGCAAGAATGCTAGAAGTAATGTTTGCAAATCAAGATGTATTTCGTCTAACTAGCTTAGGATAAGTTTTCTTTATATGGCTCGGCTCTTTACAGTAAAAACAAATATCATTATTAAGCTTATTACGACCCCTTCCTCTACCACTTCTACCACCACTATGACCTCTTCGAGTTCTTGAACTAATTAAAGTAGAGGATCAATTGAGGAAGTTAATGGTAACTCTCAGGGCAGCTCTCAGGCTGCCCGAAGAACACGAGAAAAAATAAACTGTTGAATTAACTGCTTAAAGCTAGATAAAATTTGCTAGTAAATAAGACTAAGCTCAATAAGTAAATTCATGAGAAATAGTAAAGCAACTAACTATTCTCGTTGAGTGCGCATTGCCTTAACATCTTCAGTAATAAGAAGAAGATTGTCTCATTGTTCATAAATATTATTCCACTCGATATAAATTTGAGACACGCTTTTTCCTTGCACATTTGGCTGAAACAAAGCTACAGATAAGTCATAAATGCAACTTAAAATATCTTTACCTGAAAAAAGGAATTTAAGGAATGTTCATAAGTTTTTGACAACTTTGAAATGTACACAATTATTTTTGACATCTTTTTCCAAAGTATTACTTATCAAGATAAATAATTGTCTATCTTTCATAATCTATCAATTTTTTGTATTATCAGTGGGTGGATCATTAGTCAAATGATTAGATCTGCTAACACCCTCAAAAAAATACTCAATCGACTTTTTCCATGCAAGGTATTCACATCCATCACCATCAAGTTTTCAAATAGTAATTTTTGTAATAGTAGGAATTAAATCAAATAAGAGAAATTTAAAATCATTATTTTAGGCACCCAAACCAAAGTCCATTTTATTTGTTTCCATCATTATCTTAAGAAATTAACTGAACAGTAACACTAGAAAATCAAATAAATTCAAAAGAGTATAAGTGAAGCAATCAAAATGCCGATTCAAGTATACAGGAAGGTGCAATTCACAGAGATGAAGTTGCACCTGGAAGTGTGTCACCGGAAAACTCTCCATGTGTCATCATGCACTAGTAATGTCCTCTACACGTGGGTTTCACGTGTTATCAAACAGTGAGCATGTTGCACTCACGTGCTACCCAGAAAGTCGCCGGCCACCAATCTCCCTTCCAATCCACCCAAGTTGCAAAACGAACCAATCGTTGGCCATCAAACACTTCGAATAGAGTCTTCTGGTATTGTTCACGTATACTCAGCAAGCATACGTACACCAACAGTGACTACAAATACTAGATTCTCTAATTTTTCTTCTAAATACGCAACTCTAAGTCACCACCAAATTTTTTCTGTGACCTAGTCATATATAGAAAAGAAAGAAGAAAAAGAAAAAAAAAAGGAAAAGAGGGTGGGAGGAAAAAAAGAGTGTTTTAATTTAGGAATGTATTTAGGTTCTAAAGTTTTGTTTAGGCTCTAGGTACCATGTTAGAAGAGGAAAAAGAATTGTGAGGCCATATCCTCAACTAAGAAAGGCAACATCTATTTATAATAAAATATAAGAATACAAAAGATAGGCGCAAGCCCATATATGCATACAAGAAACTAATAGACTTACTAACACCTTTAAATGCACCTCTTTGAATATGTTTGTAAAATCAAAAATTCATATATTTTTTCAAATAAAAAAACTTTTTCCTATTTCCTTTCTTTCCAAAGGCATTTCTAAGATCAAATTTACAATGACTTCTTTTAAAGTTAGAATATAAGACGAACAGGAAAAGATTTCTTTTCTAATTAAAAAATAGTTGAAACATAATGACTTCGATAAAATAGAGGATACAAGTGAAGTGATTTCAAAAAAATTTAATAATTAGAATGTCATTACTTCTAGTATATTCTCAAAAAAAATGTTTTTGAAGAAACTATTCTTAAAACATATTATTTGTTGGACAAGATTATAAAAGATCCAAAAAGACAAATTTATGAAACTTAGCTAAATACATTTTCTTGAGAATATGCCTCAAGAAATGAGAAGGATATTTTGAAGAAAACTTTCTAAATACTAAGTAATATTTTTATTTCAAATATTCAAACCATGAAACAAATACAATAAAATAGAAATATGTTAGTAAATCTCAAAAAAAAAAATTAAAAGATTATATTCTAATTTTAAATACTTTGGAAATAACATCAAATAAATTAGAAATAGTTTCAATTTAAGATCTAATAGATACTATTTAAGAAAATACTTACAAGATTCTTTGGAAGAGATTCATATTTACCTTTAATAGGAATGGAAATCCTTCTTGCTTTGGAAAGAAATCGTGTGGCCAACTCACCATTTTTCAAAAAAAAAATATTTTTGCAATAACTATAAAGTAATCGAAATAATATCAAAAACTATATATGTACAAAAATATGCATCATACACATAAATTAATTATACAAAAAGTTACTTAATCCATACTGTAACCTAATTGCTAAAGTTTCAAGATGATTATACAAACTAAGATAGTCAAACCATAATAAAAAAATTTAATATCTTAAAGCAGATATTTTAAATCAAATGAAATTAAAAATTATCAACTCAAACCAATTATCAATAGTGTATATATTAGAGTTAACAAGGTCAAGATTCCTAAAGTCAACCAAACACAATCCTATATAAGTGCCATCATATAGTAAAGATCTTATAAGATACCATTCAGGTCCAGAGCATTTGAAAAATATATCTACAAGTAAAATGAGTAATAAATTACTTTTGAAAAGTTATCACGCAAATTTTTCTAATTAGTTTTAGTCCAGAAAATACCTCTATACAAGACATATACCAAAACTTATTTTCTTACTAGAAAATATTTCTCATTAAACCATTCTATATACTGCATTATTAACACTTAGACAATATATAATTTAATCACATGGTTTGGTCATGAACACAATGAATATAATTTAAATGACTATTAAATAGCTTTGAGGTTTAAAAGATTTTTCCTTGTTACTTTGAGTTAATCTTAACCATACATATCCCAGGGTTATACCTCCCCTTTACCTCACATCATTCCATGTTTGATGTGACTTAGAACATAGGGAATTGAGCTAATCTCCACAACTTTCCACAAGTTTTCATAATCATATAATCATTTCATAACATCACATATGGCATTCAAGCGAGTGATAGTTAGGCCAATAATGTCATAAATGACATTAAAGTCCAAAAATCACATTTGGCATGCAAGCCATTTTATACAAAACTCTCATCGGCTCTTTATTCACATAAGGCACTAATTAGCCAATTTTTACATATAATAGCATAAGGTTAAAATATTATCCATCAACCATAACTATCACATAATATGAGACATAACATAATTTATCTAGAATATTAAATAATTATCTCATTACTTTACTATGACCATACAAAGCATTTGAGTATCCATCTCATATGTTAGATTACTATATTACTTACTCAAAATTTTATCGACATTTAGTCATTTTCACAAGTTTCATTCACAAATATTCTTTCATATAACCTATTAGTGCATTTAACAATCACAAAGTAATTCAATCAAAATTCATACAATAACCATACAAGTATGCTTATGGTCTTACCATGAAACCTTTAGAGCAATATTCATTTTTTTATAATATTGTCATCAACCATCAAGTACATGCTTAAGCTATCATCATCTCATTTATTCAAATTTATAAGTGTGAAATCATCATGTATCTCGTATAGTTTTTCTAACAACAACTGTGTGGTGCTTAACTTGGTTTCTCGAGTTCCCCAGCTTCTGATTCTAAATAGTTTTAAACTTATACTTTGAATATTATTTTAATAAGAGAAATATTTTTCTTTACTTAATCAAGCATTAAGACATGCTACCTAGCAGTAAATAAACTACTTAATTCTACCAAGCATTAATATCAAAAAGGCTAGAAAATAGTCAAAAACTAGTACTAGTTTCTAATAATTAACCTTGTATTTATAATTTTTACTAAAAATAGTAAACCTTATTAAAACTTAATCTCAATTTTCAGAATGAATATTGAGGCATTTCATAACATAATAAAGACTTTTCTTTACCCAAAACAAGTCATACAAGATATCTTTATACCTAATTTCAGAAAAAGGCACTTTTAGTTTGGAAAATTCATTTTAAGTACCAACTTTGATAAAATTTTATGAAAAATTTCAAAATAGATAATAATCCATAAAATATTATTTTTAATCCATTTTCATACTTAAAATAAGTTATACAAACTTTCCTCAACTCAAATTTCCAATATACTAAGAAAAGGGTTGTTTTTAACTTCCAAAAACTCTTTTTATATGCAAATTGTTATGAAAATTTCTAAAAATTTCTAGCGAAGTTTCCTAGGGTTAAAACATCATTAAACAACCATTTTCAATGATAAAACATGTTATATAAATAATTAAATTATTTTACTTGAAAAACTAGCTTTTAAGAAACTATTTTCCACTTGAAAGTACTAGTTTTGAAAACATTTTTTCAACACCTAACATCAAGCTTCCAAATATATTTTTAAACATATTTTCACGACAAAACCTTAACATAAATGTTAATAAACATTTCTAAAATGATTTAGAGCTTGGTGTAATAAGTTTTTCTTACAATAACAAAATTTTTTCTTACCAAATAGCAATATGGTGGTGAGCTTCTTAAGCTTGATTCAGGATTATTTTTGTTTGAAATCCTTGATATAATAGCCTTAAATCATCCTTATCAAGGTCTAGTTTAGTTTTCACTAAATTTTAGTATAAAAACTAAATTTTTTCTCCTTAAAAAATAAGGAAAACTATAAAGCTTTTCACGGTTAATATAAACCATTTTCTTCAAAATATTTTCTTATCACTAACCCATCATGAAATTCATGGCTTTAACTCAATCACAAAAATCACATATACATCTTATGCATGAATATTTTCTAAGAAGAAAAAAGTAAGTCTCTACTAACCCAGAATAACTTGTGATTAAGAGTACAAACAAATCAAGTTACTCGTAAGTAACTCAAAATTAACTCACAAAAAGCTTAATTCAAGTTTGACTTCATAAATAAGTCAAGCTCAATTAATATGCAAATCAAGTTTAAACTATATATTATACAGCTTGAACTGCTCACAGGCCTAAATGAGCTTAATAATTAAAAAATATATCCTTATTTTTATACTATATAAATAAACAATACATAAAAATTCAATCATATAAGTAATAGTCAATATTATATGAAGAAGTATGATACTTTGATTAAAATAATTAACTTTCGCTAAATGTATTATTTATATTATGTGATAATTATGTAGATATTTTTTATTGAATTTAATGGTTATAGAAAATTTATATTAATAAGTGAAATAAAATAGGAAAAAATTATGGTGCTTGATTTATTTATGAAAAATAAAATTTCACATGATCAAATGTAATGAAGTCACAACAACATAAAGACTAAGAACAGGAACATGACAACAACATAAAGACCGAGAACATCCTAACCTTAATTAATTACTAATTATCTTCTTTTGGACTTGGATTAGGAGTTTTTTCTAGTTTTTCCATCAATACCCTTGGAAATCACCATATTCCCTCCATTGCCCTCACAATTGTGTATATCTTCCCCTAATGCCCATGTTTACATTTTTTACATTTAAGGTTTCATAAGATACTCTTAAATACAATTACTAAATTACTTCAAAACCTTATCAACCTTAGATTTTAAATACTTCTATTTTTTTTTTATTTCTCCTACATAATTCCCAGAAAAGTCTTCTGTCCACTATCTCTAATGAATACTTTTGTTAATATTAATAATACTTCTATAGCTTAACCACTAATAAACCTTATCTGATTTAATTCTATTGTGTTCTAACTATTGAGTTTTTATTGAGTGTTACATATATACACCCAAGCACCTCAGAAACACGCCTAGGTGTGTGTGTCTTTGGGGTGTTCAGTTTGGCCACGTGGCAAATCTTTCTCTAAAAAAAAAGCATACAAGTAAAATTATTCATAACAAGAAACTAAATTGATTGACAAGTTTTAGAATAGTTTTGAACTTATTGATAATCATAGAGCACCAATCCCTTTTAAATTACCTCATTAGATAAAAATTACAAAGCAGCTGACTCTTACTACAAGAACTGATATTTGATATGGCCAACGCAATTACTGAGCACATGAAATTGTAAGCTCAACAGCTTCTTGTTTGACACAACCCTTTTTGTTCATAATTTGATGGCATGCAAAAGTAAGCAGAGACTACCATCTATCTTACAGATATAGAATAGGAATGCAAATATCATAGCCTAATTAAATAGTAAGTTGTTGAAAGTAAAGGGAACAACGGGCACTAAGAAATTAAAAGATATAAATATCTCGTTAATTAAAGATCTTTCTGTTCTATCAAACATTGCGGTTCAAAAATATGATTATTTTTCTTTTCTTGAATTTCGGGCCCGTTAATTTACCCCCAAAAAAAAATGAGATGATTATTCACATCTACACAAGACTTTAGAATCAATTTTTCGTTAAGGTGTTTGATGGCATTAAACAAAAACACGTTTAAATTAATATTAATTGATGTATACGTCTATCGACCTATGTTATTTTGTAAGTATTTATGGAGTATTTTATTCATCTATATGATAAAATGCTTCTCAGTCAACCCTCGTTTAACACTTCAATTCTTTCTTAAAAATGATATTTTACTCAATTCTTATCTCTTACTTTATTTGACCAAATCCCTTTTTTTTTTTACCTATATATTTACCTTTTTAATTATCATCATAACGATTGATTGTTGTTCTAATGAGTTAACAAAAAAAAAAAATAAAGTACCGTTTGTTATCGTAACACCATTTCCTTGTACCATTCTTCAAAAATAAAATGTTTATATTAAATCAATATGATACCATTCAGTTATTATAGTATAGTAGTGAGTATTCCCACCGGAGTGACTTGGGTTTAATCCCCGGCAACAACGGATTTTATTTTCTATATGGAAAAAAAAAATTCAATCCAAGCTTTTTTTATGCAGCAGTTAGCTTTTTTTAATCCAAGCTGGATTTTATTCTCTCCCCCATTAGTTAGCTTTTTCAATGCAGCAGTTATATTTTTTTGGTTCAAGCTTTTTCAAACGCTGTCCGGCAAAGCATGAACCTGTCAGCATTGAACAAAATATATATAAGCAAAACTATTGATAACAAGAAACTGAAATGACCAGTAGTTTTTAAAATCTTATCTACAATGGAAAATAATTGCTACCATATAGGACACTCTCTTTTAAATTGACAGCTTCATCGGAAAAAACTAGAAAGTAGGTTATCCTGAACTTGATACACAACTAAAAATGCTGCCTCTTACCACAGAAACTGATATTTGATATGACCTAAGCAGTTAAATAGCACAATCAATAGCTTCTTGCTTGATACAGAGCCATATTGTGCATAATTGAGTAACACAAAAGCAAAAGAAGACCGTCACAGGTACCTACAGAAACCAACATCAAAGCAATGTTTAACATGTCAAATTTCATCAGCAAATCTCATAATCATGCTAAAACCTTGGTCCTCAAAAACGAAATCAATTCTTCGGAGCATTTGGTGGTAGCTCCGGGGGAAAACCAAAGCCCCATGTTCGAAGCACTGAGGGAAAACCTGAACCACTTAATGGTGGTTGTGAAGCATTCACCATTTGAAAATAGCTTCGAAGCCTTGAAAGTTCAGCCATCATCTTCTTCTGTTCTTCAATGATGTCATCTAGCTTCTTCTCAAGTCCTCGTATCCATTCTGCCTTGATTTTCTCCAAAGCTTCATCAATGGCTTCCTGTTGGAAAAACCAGAAGAAACATAGGGAAAATAGAGCCAAAAAACAAACAGAGAAACAGGAACACAGGGAAGCAAGCAGCAGAAAGGTTCATTGTAATATTGCATTTTTTATCAAAGTATTGCTGCACTGAAGGAGTTTTCTCTCTTCTTTAAAAGCTCCATTTACAAAAAGGTAAAGAATGTTTATTTATAGACATTCAATACAAATTACAATTTAACATATATTTCTTTTATTTATAACACATTTTGACCAACTCTTTCAGAAGACAAAAAGTATATGATATTTTTTTTAATATTTTTTTTTAGATTAGCTATTTCCAACACTCCCTTAAAAAAATCGGTGCATTCTTCCACTTGGGAGGATAATAAGGAGCCTGTAATTTTATAGATGGTTCTGTTTCCACCTTTATCTCCCACACCTAAGTTATATGAAAATGTCCTCAATGTAAGTCCAACTCGGCATGTGATGGGGCTATAAATAATTATATTCACACAGCGCTTCCATCGCAAAAAAAGTACAATTTGTTGTTACAGTCATCGAACTAATAGTGCGTCAAATTAATGTCACTTAAAACATGTAATTCTATTTTTTATGTATAATAAAGATTATGTGAATAGCATTATTTGCAATTAATAATTAAAAAATAGGTTAAATGCAATTTTGATCCACTAAATATAAATTATGTAATTTTAATCCCTAATTTAAAATAATATATTTTAGTCTCCTAAATATTAAATTAGTGCGATAGTGATCCTCCTATTTTATTTTTCTAGATTTCTTGACCTCACTAGCTCATGTTCATTTAATACTTCCTTACGATTAACCTAAAATGACTTTCATATTTCTAAATTTTAAAAATTTTTAATAAAATCAATGGATTACATGGGTAAAATTAAATCATTTTGAGAGTTAATAATTTATAAAAATTTGAAAAAAATATGAAAAATAATACAATAAAATTTAAAGATCAAATAAGAATTGACAAAATTTGATAAAAATTGATGAAAATCAAAGAGAGAACCAAAATCGCATCAATTTAATATTTAAGGACATCAAAATAGATTATTTTAAATTAAAAAGATCAAAATCGTATAATTTATATTTTATAGAGATCAAAATCAAGTTAAGAAATTAATATAAGTCAAGATTCACATCTTCATGTTGAGAGTTTGGGTGCACCATATCCGAAATGCCTTAGCAAACGATACCATTGGTATACGGAAAACCATCCCAGAACAGGCCCTTTTTCATTGTACTCAGTCAGAAGTTCATTGTGTCCTCGATAACTTCCAGAACATGAATTTCAAATATTCTTCTAATAGCAGGATCATCTTTTTCATCCCAAACGAAGTATTTCTGCACAATGTTAATACAATAGATTTTTATTTGAACCTTGAATCCATTGACAATCCAAAGAGTTTTACTTGACTCACCTATGTGACCCGAATTTATGATGAAATCTGCAGAGTTTGCTTGGTTGTGCTTTAACGCTAGAGTTCTTGAAATGGGTTTAAGTCCGACTTTTAAAGATTTAGGCCTTCAAAATGGAAGCTTTAAACATTGCAAGCCACAAGCAGCCCAGTTCGTAAAAGTCCAAGGTTTACGTGGGCCAATCAATAGAGAGATTGGCCGAACAGTCTGTGAATTTTTTATATATATCTCAAATTTTATATAAATTTATATTTTCAATTTATACGAAATTATATTCTTATTTTTTATTTTTAATTATATAGAATTATGTTATAAAATTGTACCAATTTAATATCTAAGAGGACCAAAATAAATTATTTTAAATTAAAGGGATCAAAATTACACAATTTATATATAGAGAGACCCAAATTATATTTAAGCTAAAAAATTAATACAAGTTAAGATTCACATCTTCATGTTCTGAAAAGTTCGGGTGCATCATATCCCAAATGCCTTTGCAGACGATACCGTTGGTATGCTGAAAACCATCCCGGAATTGGCCCTTTTTCATTGTACTCAGTCACAAGTTCATCAAGTGTGTCTTCGATAACTTCCAGAACCTGAATTTCAAAAATTCTTCGAACAGCAGCATCATCTTTTTCATCCCAAACGAAGTATTTCTGCACAATGGTAAAAACAAGAGAAACACATTTATATCTTTACACAAATGAAAGAGAAATGTATGTTACAATAGATTCTTATTTGAACCTTGAATCCATTGACAATCCAAATGGTTTTCCTTGACTCATCTATGTGACCCGACTTTATGATGAAATCCACAAAGCCTGCTTGGTTGTGCCTTAACGCATTTGACATACGCTGAATAGCATCACGTGGGTCGAAACTAACAAAAGGGAATCATAACTTTCAGTATATAATCAGAATGAGCTAAAGCTTTCCTTACATATATCCACGCACTCTCAAGATTGTACATCTATCTTCGGCACGAGAAGGACTGTCACCAGAGGGTGCAAGGAGAAAAGACTTGGCTTGAAAGGGAAGCCTTAGATGTCTGCCTGCTCTAATAGGGCCAGCATTGCCCCTACCTCTGCTTCGGCCTCTGCCTGTGCCTCTCACCATAGCTATAACATCTTAAGCCTGTATATAAGAATCTATGCATTAATATAAGTGATTGCTACCAGTATCCAAAAGAAAAGTAATATTGGATTCATTACCAGGAATAGCCTCTAAATCAAAGTGACTAACTAAAGCAGAACAATAGTTTTGACGAAGAAGGCAGTATAATCATGTGGTATAGATATACTGATTAAGATTTGGGGGAAAAAAGGAATAGATTTATTGATAATGCAAGGCATAAACACCGAAGTGTGCTAGATACAATCAATTCCATATATTGGAGACTAAAATTTTCTGCCATATATAAATGACCTTCAAATTTGATTACCGAGATTGTAAGCCATAAATATTTCACTTTGCAAGCCTCTTTTACTTCAGAATGCAGTAACTGAGCTTTTATTAAGAGAATACAATAAAAACTATGAAAATCTGGGTACAAAAGAAGAGGTAAAAGGACACTAAAGACCGATGGCAGAACCAGGATGTTTATCTTGATGGTGTAGAACATTTACAATTTTTAAATTTTTTTTTTTTTTGGTGGGGGGGATGGGGGCAATCTAAAAAATTATACACAAAAATGAAGACATCAAGATTTTTTGAGTGGCCTGGGCCCTTCTCTGTACCTCTGTCTCCACCCCGCTAAAGACATGTCCAATATTGCATGCATATATACCCAGTTCTCGTGTTTAGCTCAGCTCCAAGTTATGAACACCAGAATTTGAAGAAAATGTTAATTGGTAGAGCACAAGTTAGTTTATACCATAAAAATGATAAAGACAAACTGTTGACACTATGGCAAACGAAAATAAACATACACTGTGGATCTCATCTTCTTCTTGCATTTTTCTCTGGAAAAAACATAGTCAAAGTACGCTATCATTGGGCCTATCTTGTTACAATATGACATGAAGCATAGGTGGTGGTGCTATTTACACCAAAGGAAGAAAAAAAAAGAGGGGTCACAATGAGGGAAAGTGGGCCTATACTATGTGTAGCCCATATATCCTATCACAGTTTAAGACCACCACGAACAATTCTGCGTATGTGTAAGTAGCCTTTTTTATCCATTAGCACCAAGAATTCCTTAAACAAGCCCCCAAAGACCAGTCCATGCTGAAGAGACATCAGACTGTTATAAAATCACTACAATAACTAGGAATCAAATGCTCACATAGAAATTGGGAAACTTGCAAATTTTTAATAAGCCTTTTCCCCATAGCGTGGCCACTACAAGCTAATCTATTTGTCTAAGTAGTTTTCTGCATCCATAGATAACAAGATCCAAAAGATCATAATACACATACCATTATTTTCCTTACCCCTTTTCAAATGATGACTTTGCAATCAAAATGCCATCAAATCACTAAAACATGCTCACTTAAAATCAAAGGTCACTAAGAAAATTTATATGCTAATCCTAAGCAGCAGCTATCAATGCCTCACAACAACAGATCGATTATAAACAAGGATAAAGCCCAACCCAAGCTTCTAAGTCAATATTAATTGATGTATACTTCTGTTATTTTATTGGAATTTATGGAGTATGTTACTTGTTTATATGATAAAACACCTCTTAAACAATCCTCACTTGACACCTCAATTTTTAACTTAAAAATCATATTTATCTCAATTATTATCTCTTAATTTGTTTGACCAGATTCTTATTTTTTCCTACATTTTTTTTAATTATTTCCATAGTGATTTATTATTGATCTAATGAGTTTAAAGGAAAAAACAAAGTTCCATTACTCTTTCATATAATAACCCTACTTGAACCATTTTTCAAAAACAAAATGTTTATATTAAATCAATTTCAATATCATATTATTGTTTAAAACCTTCAACCATCAAGTCGTTGTAGTATAGTGGTGAGTATTCCCGCCTGTCACGCGGGTGACCCGGGTTCGATCCCCGGCAACGGCGGATTTTGTTTTCTCTATGAAAAGTTTTCAATGCAGTTTTTTTTCCCTCTTTAAAGTCCAAGCTTTTTTCTGATCTGCAAGTTTTAAAAATGTGTTTAGAACGAAAAATAATCGGTATCATATAGCATAGTCTCTTTTAAGTTGACCAGCTGCATTGGTAAAAACTGCAAAGTAAGTTGTCTTGAACATGATACACAACTAAACATGCTGACTCTTACCACAGGAACTGAAATTTGATATGATCTAAGCCGTTAATGAGCAGAAAGAAATTATAAGCTCAACAACTTCTTGCTTGATACAGAACCATTTTGTGTATAATTAAATGACACAAGCACAAGAAGGATATAAGTATTAATATAAGTGACTGCTACCAGCATCCAAAAGAAAAGTAATAATGGATTCATTACCAGGAATAACCTCTAAATCAAAGTGACTATTAAAAGCAGAACAAGTCCAATAGTTTTGACCAGAAGGAATTATAATCATGTGGTCTAGGTATATTGCTCAACATTTTTTTTTGTTGGGGGGGGAGGGGGGAGGAATGGATTTATTGATAATTCCAGGCATAAACACCAAAGTGTACTGGATACAATCAATTCCATGTATTGGTGACTAAAATTTTCTGCCATATATAAATGATCTTCAAATTTGATTACCGAGATTGTAAGCCATAAATATTTTATTTTGGAAACCTCTTTTACTTCAGAATGCAGTAATTGAACTTTTATTAAGAGAATGCAATAAAAACTATGAAAATCTGGGTACAAAAGTAGAGGTAAAAGGACACTTGAGACCACTGGCAGAACCTGGATGTTTACCTTGAGGATCAGGAACATATATAATTTTTAAATTTTTGGGGGCCAATCTAAAAAAATATTATGTACAAAAATGAAGAGATCAAGATTTTTTAAGCAGCTGGGGCACTTGGCCATCCCCCAGTCTCCACATTGCTAATGTCCAATATTGCACGCAAATATACTCAATTTTGGTGTTGAGTTCCAACTTACACCAGGATTGGAAGAAAATGTTAGGTTCTATTCGTTTCTACCAAAAATATTCTTTACAAAATTTAGTTATAAAATGTTAGAATGATAGAAAATGTTATATTTGTTTGACATTAAATATGTAAAAATTTAAGAAAAGCAACTTCATCTATCTTAAAAAAAAAATTATTTTCCTCTAATAACATGGCTTTAGATATCATTTTTTTTATCCATCAATACAAATGATTTATTACTCCTTCATATATATATATATATATTCTTACAAAATATACTTTCAGACGAAATAAACAAAGCTTTAATCGGTAGAACACAAGTTAATTTATACGATAAAAATGACAATCATGCACACTAAGAAATGAATTTAAACGAAAATAAACATACAGTGTGGATCTTCTCTTCTTCTTGCGTTGTTCTCTTGCAAAAACATAGTCAAAGTAGGCCTATCTTGTTACAGTGTGAAATGAAGCATAGGTGGTGGTGCTATTTACACAAAAAAAAGGAGGGGTCGCAATGAGAGAAAAGTGGATCTATACTATGTCTAGCCCACATATCCTATCGCAGTTTAAGACCACCACAAACCATTCTACGTATGTGTAAGTAGCTTTTTTTTATCCATTGGCACCAAGAATTCCTTAAGCAAGCTCCCAAAGACCAGTCCATTCTAAAGAGACTTTACCATCAAACCGTTACAAAATCTCTACATTACAATAACTAGGAATCAAATGCTCACTTAGAAATCGAAGCTTGCAGATGTTTAACAAGCCTTTCTCTCACATTGAGGCCACTACAAGCTAATCTCTTGTCTAACTAGTTTTTCGTATCCATAGATAACAAAGAATCCTTTAACAAGATCCGAAACATCATAATACTCATACCATTACTTTCCTTGCCCCTTTTCAAATAATGACTTTACAATCAAAATACGACCAAATCACTAAAGTATTGTCGCTTATAATGAATGGTCACTAAGAAAATTTATATGCTAATATTAAGCAGTAGCTGTCAACGCCTCATAGCAATAGATTGATTATAAACAAGAAGAAGGCTCAAATTTAACTATTTCATTGAATTATAATCATGAAATCCATTTGTTTCGATGGGATATATTTTTTTATAAAATATAATTATAAAATATTAATATGAAAAAATTACTTTTTTTATAAAAAAAAAATTGATTTCTTTCACTAACAAACTTTTAAATATTATTTTTTTAATCATCAATACAAGTAGCATATCTCTGATCCATTAGTACATACACATTAGTACATACATAGATGACTTTTTCTTATGAAAAATATTTTCCAAAAAAACAAGAAAGTCATAATGTGTTTTGAAAATTTATTCAATCTTTTATTTAACATTCCTTACTATTAAAATTTCAAGGATAAGCACAGGAGAAGAATTGCATCTGGCTACCCATAGGTGGGGTTCACACCCATAGGTGGGGTTCACAGTCAAGAATATGGCCTGGAAAATTTTTGTTTCTTTTTAAAATATTTCCAATCAATCAGTACTGTTTCAGAAGGCATGCAAGGTATCGAATTATTTTAGCAAGGACTGTAAACAGATAAGAAAATAAGAAAACCCTATTAAACTGGATGACCCAAAAGCAAAGTTAACAGAAATGTAGCGTAAGAAGGCATATGAATAGTAAGATAAAAGAAGACACTGACCGAACCTCTATGGAGATGCTAAGATTGACCCCTTAAGTTTCTGGATGTTTGCCAGAGGTCACGAGAGACAGAGGGGGTGGAATGAGTGCAGAGTAAAATAGAACCATTTCAGTCATTGCATAGGTGCGTGTTGGTATTCCGTCGCAACAATTTTGCTGCCCAAGTGTACAAATTGGGTACATTATTTCCCTTTGATATCTCCATCGGCGTCTTTTAGTATACAAATTGAAATAAATTTTAAAAAATATTAAATGAGAGGTAGAGATATTAAATAGATTGAGTTTAATAAATTGACCTAAAATTGATATAATTTTGCCTAAGTTAATTTGAGATTGATATGAAAAATAATAAGTAACTTGACTTGATGAAGAATTGGAACTAATTAATCCAATCTTTTATTACATTATGTTCAAGTGGGAAGCGACATTGGTATTCCGTGGCAACAATTTTGCTGCCCAAGTGTACAAATTGGGTACATTATGTCCCTTTGATATTTCCCCCGGCATCCTTTAATATATAAATTGAAATAAATTAAAAAATATATTAAATTAGAGGTAGAAGTGTCAAAATAAGTTGAGTTTAACAAATTAGTCTAAAATTAATATAATTTTGCCTGACTTAAGCTGAGATTGGTATGGAAAATAATAAGTGGCTTAACTTGATGAAGAATTAAAACTAGTTAATTCGATCTGTTAAAAAATTAAGATTAGTAAGTTAAGTTATTAGGTTAACTCATTAATCTTGTAATAATAGTAAATAATAAATGATTAATGTATTATATACTTAATATATATATATATAATACATTAATCATTTATATATATTTAATAATATATAAGTTATTAAATATATTTATTTTTATATATTATATTTTGGACTTGGTCAATATATATAATATAAAATTCTTGATCAATATAAAATTCAAATAGTTTTATTAAATGTATATATTATTAAATGCAAATTCACATATTTACTAGATTTTAATAATATATATTTATTTTTATATATAATATATATGATTTACTAATATAAATAATAAAATTCTAAGTGATAATAATAAAATATAATAATAATTAAAAATAATAATAATAATATATTTTAATTAATTAATGATATAAAATTAATAATTAATAAATAATTAATATGATAATAATAATAATAATAATAATAATAAAATATAATAGGTTATAAAATTCACATGAATCCATCTAATAAATGTCGACTTAGGATTAGTATTGTAATAACACAATCTAAACTCGACCTAATGAAAAAAAAAATCCAACCTAAGGCTAATCCAACTTAAAATTTTTATCTATTGGGTTAGCTTAATAAGGTTAGGTTAACTCATTTTGATAAATCTAATTAAAGGTTTAAAATTCTAATTAGCATGATATTCTTAATTGATAAAAAGTTATTTGATATAGTTTTGTCTCTCCAAAATTTCATTTGGATCTTTCCTTTAAAATATTCCTTGCCCTCTATTTTAGATAAATAGCATGGAGTTTGAAGATTTTTCAATGAAACCAAAATGAAAACTAGGTTAGTTACTCCAAACCTTAATGCAATTATTCCAAATAAAAAATATGGCAATGTCATGGGAAAATCTTTCCGAAGAAAAAATAATTGACTATGTACAACAAAATGCAAAAGAATCTTTACCTCAAAATATAGAAAGAGAAAAATAGTTCCAATGATTAGTGAAGGAATTCAAAAATGATCATTTCCATATTCCTATCATGTAACAATGTTGGTGATTAAGTGTATTGTTACAAAAGATTTTTCTACCCTTCATTTTTAGATGTAACAATGTAATTTATCCTTATAAGAGGAATAAATGAACATGACTTAAGAGTTAAGTAGGGGTGATCAAAAGATAACAACCCAATCCTAATTGATTGGCTGAATTTGAGGTTACTCAATTAAGATAAAGTAAAATCAGTAATTCGGTCAAAGCTAGAAAATTTCTTTTATAATTTTTTGTATCTCGATCAATAGCAATTTGTTTTTAACCATATTAAATGGAAACAAACTAAAATAGGTATAACACATTAGTGAAACGCCATCATTTGGAGGTGAAGAACTGAAACATATTAGTGAAACAATGTCGTTTGGAGGTGAATAACAAAAAAATAAGTTAAACAACAGTAGAAAAATCGAGCCAACATTTTGCCTATTTTGCAAATCTTCCTCTTCTTCTATCAAAAACAAAAACAAAAACAAAATCCTAGTAGAGCAAATTGTAGCCTCAATCTTCATTTTCCATTGCTACCCTACTAGATTTACTATGATTTTCAAGCTATCTTGCACTAAGAAACCATTGTCCAATTCCGACACTACAACAAAACTTACCAAAACTTACCAAGTGTTCATGCTAGTTATGTGCTTTTCAATTCCATTATAAGCCAACCTTTAGCTCCCATGGATGCCATTAATAACTTCATGTATTTCTAGTTTGGCTTCCAAATATCTTGCTAGAGATGATAGTAAAGTCCTTGTCATGGTTGGTGCTAGTAATATGGCACCCCATTTGATTAAAGCTCATTTATTAACAAGACCCAATTTAAGAAAGGTGATAATCTAGAATTTGAACAATGGAAAAGATGAGAACTTTGGTTGAGAAAATGTGAGAAAGTGAGGGATTTGGAGAATTAAGTTTTGAGGCAAATGGGTGTTTGAATGAGATGATTGGACTTAGGGATATTATGAGTTGTACAACAAATTCAAAGATCCCACTTGTGAAAGGCGAGAAATTAAAGGTTAGAACTCATTTGAATTTGGTTAGCTCTTTCACACATTCAATGAAGGAATGTGATAATGAGGCTATAAAGAGAGGAAAAGTGTTCATAGATAACAAGGCTGCAATGATGGAAGTAGGGGAATTAATGGGTGCCTCTAAAAGAGGAGTGATTAAAAAAGATAAGATTGGAGGGAATTTGGTGGAGCTAATTATAGGAGATATGATTGGGAGAAGCACTTTGGAGGAAGTAATTATGTTTAAGTCGATGGGTTCTGTAGTCATTGATATCCTTGCAGCACAATTAGTCTATGAGCACATATGTTGTTGAAACCCATGTTTAACTGATCGAAACTGACTTTGTCAGTTAAGTTCAGTTGGACACTGGGTTTTAATCGAATGCAATTGAAAATTGATGTCAATCAATTAATTTTGGTTAGTTTAAAAAGTCTCTTTAATCATTTTTAATCGCCTGCTAAACACCCCTAAAGTTAGGCTTGAGTTTTGTGCAATTTTAAGCAAAAAAACCCTTAGTTAGATCAAGTTTTAGAGGAAAGTATTTAAGCCAAAGGTTAAATTTTGGTAGTATTGTT
This sequence comes from Sindora glabra, assembly GCA_020226215.1. Lineage (NCBI taxonomy): Eukaryota > Viridiplantae > Streptophyta > Magnoliopsida > Fabales > Fabaceae > Sindora > Sindora glabra. Next base: position 20,803,945 of record CM035229.1, on the reverse strand, counting down.
AAAGCACCTTAATACGACATAGTTTTTATTATTATGGTGACTTTAATTCTATCTAAAAGTTTTGAATGATATATGCCTTCTATCATTGTGTTTATATCCTTATTTATTCAATTTTGAAGGGGTTTAAAATGCCTTAGCAAGACATCTATATTCTTTTATATTGTTGTATTGTATTCTTTCTTTCCATAAGTCTCCTTTATTTTGATATTGTTTTGTTTCTCCTATTTTTAATTGTAAATTATGTGAAATATGGGACCTTTAATTTTACTTAAAATAATTATTTAGTTTTGATAATTATTTAAAATTAATTGGATATTTTTAAATGTAAAAATAAAAATAAATGTATTATATAGTACTATTATAACTTGGAATATGCTTCTACTTACTAATTGCTTATTTCTGCCTTGTTACTCTGCATTGCCCTATGCATGCTTAATTCTTATTTCCATTAATTTAACATGTTTTGTTTCCTTAAATGGAATAAAATTAAATTATATTTTCAACTACTTTCCATATTGATGATATACTAAGTATTTGAGTTGTTAAAAATATTGAAAAATCATCAAATGGTTTGTTTGCTCTTTTATTGTCAGCATACATTGTACTGGTTCCTACGAAATTTTCTATTTCTATTGGTTACTCTTTGTGAAATGTCGCATCAAGTTAACACAATAATGAATAATATATTAATATCCAATGGACATGAACAAGTTACAGTACAAAACAAAAAAAAGGATAGTTTCCTATAGAAATTTTAAATTTTCTAAAAGAGCAAGTTGACTATACTTTCATAATACAGAATGAAAATAACATTTCGAGCCAACAAATAAAAAAAACACTTTACATATTCAAAGCTATTAACTTTGACAATAACAAGACCTCAAATTTCTAGAAAAAAATAAACTATTTAGAAGACCTTTAGGTTAAGGTTGCTCTTTAGGTTTTATGCTTTCCCAATGGCTAACTCTCACCCTTTGGTTATAACTAGAGCAACTCATTTCATTGGCAAGACACATATGCATCTCCTCTTCTTTATAGAAGGATTTTTTATTTTTTCCTAGATCTTTTTCTAAATCTTTTTCTTGGTACTTAAACTTGCAAATCTACACTATTAGAATATATAAACCTTAAAGTTTTTTTAAGAGACAAATATTATCCCATCAAAGGTTCACTATTTAGGGTAAAGTATGAGAAAAACACTTATAGATACCTTGTAACTAGGTTATAAGAAGGAAATTTTCAAGTGTTTTGAGGTAGGATTCCATAATTCCTTGAAAAAACAAATAGGAAAATGTAAAAGGACATTGTAACAAAATAAATATTAGTGAATAATTACTAAGGTTGGATTTGGCCTTAGGAAGGTGAAGGAAATCGAAAGGAATAATTTTTGCTTTGAACCATCAAATCACTATACAATGGTGATATATTCTCTTCCCTTGCTTTTTGGTTTCATACACTTTATTGCTTATAGTTACTTATCAAGTCATCTATTTTTTTTTGGGTCTTTTACATGAATCTTCATTTTCAATTGCCATGTTTTATATTGAATATTTATTGTCTTCTACTTGTCTTATGCTAGATTAGTTAGTCAATATGCTTATTTGGTGCTACAATGGCTAAAAGATAGTTATTTATTGTCTGTTTGCCATTTCCATTTTCTTTTCCAATTTAGAAAATTTCTTAGTACTTATTTCTCAAGGAGAAATCTCCTTACAGAATCTTCAAACTATCAATATAATAAGCGAACAAATATTATCCTACATGCCCGCCCAACTAGGCATTTCAAAGACATGTCTATACCGAGCATGTTTTTAATGTGTCAACTTTAGACATATGACAGGCCTTCTTCTAAAAAAAATGTATATAAGCAAAATTATTGATAACAAAAAACTAAAATGGCTAGCAAGTTTTAGAAACATATTTTTAAAATTATTGATAACCATGGAACATCAATCCTTCTTAAATTGCCTTGTTTGATAAAATATACAAAGTAGAAAATCTTGAACTTGGTAAATATGTTGACTTATTACTAAAATTGGTATTTGATATGGCCATCGTAATTACTGAGCACAAAAAATTGTAAGCTCATTAGTTTCTTATTTCATACGGAGCCGTTTTTCTTCATAATTAGATGACATACAATAGTTAGAAAAGGATACTATTAGTATAACAGAGTCACGGACGTAGAATGAGAGAAAATGGATCACAGTTGTTGAATGCAAACCAAGAAGTTGAAAAATATAATTTTCTTGTTTGGAAAATCATCCCATTCTCTCAAATGGTCCAAAAATAAAATAATCGTTCACTTCAACACAAAAATCTTAAGGATCAATTTTCCATTAAAGTTCTTGGTGACATTAAAAGTTAAAACTAGTACAATAATAACTGATGTATAGATCTATATTACTCTGATAGGATTCATAAAGTATAATTACTCATTTAGATTATAAAATGTCTCTCAACCAATTCTCCATTGACAACTCTAACATCGGAAAAATGTTATTCAATTAGACTCCTATCTCTTGATTGATCTAGTCAAATCCTTGTTACCCCTCTATCTTCACTTTCTTACTATTAAATCAATTTGAAGTCAAGAGCTTTTCTAATGGATTTATAGTGAAGGATTACAACATTACATTACTCCTTGATAAAATAACACCACTCGCATGTACCACTCCGAGTAAAAAATATCTTTAAATAGTTATTATAATTAAGTAGTGACCCATGTGTATTTATTTCAATAGTATAATATTATAACTATATATTAATCATTTAAGAAGAGGATTAGATAAAAATTTAATTAATATATAATTACCAACTTAAAAAAGTCATTTTTCACTAATTTTACTTAATATTTAAGTAGATATTTGACTGTAAATTTAAACACACTATTTTTAATATAATTATTATCATTAATATTAATATTTAATAATATAATTTACTCTAAGAATAAATTTTTTAATAATAATATATTTTTTATTTACAATGTTACAACATAAAATAAGATTTTAAAAATAGTAATTTTATATTATAGATTAATATTTATTTTAATAATATAATATTTTAATTATACATTAATTATTTATAAAAATAATTAGATAAAAAAATTGATTACTATATAGCCATCAACTCTAAGAAAAAAAATTATTTCTCCAATTCTAAAATATTTGAAAAAAAAAGCATTTAATAAAATAAAACTTGAAAAAATTTAAGAAAATAAAAAGTTAATATTTCCACTCATTTTACTCAATATTCAAATAGGTAATTGATTTTGAATTTATTTTATAAAAAATTAATTTTAAATTAAAACAATGCATTAATTAGATACTAGTTTTTAAAATTATTATTATTAAATAATATGATTTATGATAAGAATATATTTTTTTGTAATAGCAATATGCCTTTTATTTACCATATTATAATATAAAATAAACTTTTAATATTTACCATATTATAATATTAGTTTTCTCTGTTGACTTGTGGTCCCTAATTACAGGCCCAACAACACATCCCTTTGAAATGGGCCAGCTACTTTGAGGCATAAGATTTATGCGAATGGAGTTGAACATGTTTTAAATTGCATTTCGAATGCAATCTTGCACAACAATACAACAATAATAATAGTTTCTTTTTTCAATTTTACTTCTCAAAACCATATAAATCTTTAAACAATATGGAAAGTATTAATTGGTAGGAAAGAGCGTGTTTATGTAATGATATTATAATAAATAATATTCAAAATTCACCTTTTTTTAAAATACACTAACTCATATATCTATCTAATATTATTGAATTTGCGAGAGATTGCATTTTTTTTTGCAAATTTAATTTTTATCCTATATCCACACCTCTTTTTTTCAAGATATACTCATTCATATGTCTATCTAATATTATTGAATTTTTATGAGATTGCATTTTGTTTCACAATTTTAATTTTTATCATATATCCACTACTACAATTTAAAATCATAAAAAAAAGTAGTAATTAGTAAGAGATAATGTGCTCAAATAAAATTTAAAAAAATATATAAAATATCTCCTTCAATTGAATGGTTGAATTTCACCCTTTAATTTAAAATTTTTAAAGATTACACTCTTAAAATTTACAAAACTTAAAATCAATTCTCATAATCATCATTTCATCAAATTATATAATTTTTTTTCATATAAGTTTTGAACAAGATTCACAATATTATTATATACTAGCTTATCTTGTTATTTTTTTTGCACATAATTTTGCAATTGATTTTCATATTTTTAATGAAAATTTTATATATCTAATTTAATTTCTATTAATTATATAACCTACAAATTATGTAAAAAAATAATGAAATAAATTAGGTTATGATTGAGACGCACTAATTACATTGGTGTACTATTTGTTTAGACTATTTAATTTCATTCATCTTACAAGTGCAAAGAATGAATAAAATCCAGTGACCTAAATTAATGGTATACCAATACAACTGGTACTCGAAGTCTCTTCCAATAAATAACATTAATATACTACAATTCTTGATTAAAAATTTAATGAAAAAGATCACATAATTTTATAAAAATGATTAATGAATTTGGTAATGAATATTAATTTTAAATTATGTATGATTTAAGAGTGTGGTTTTAAGGTGTTTTTAAGTTAAAGTGAGGAAATCCAAACTCCCAAAATTAAAGGGATTATTTTATATTTTTTTAAAATCTAATAAATAATACTCAATACACCCATTCTTTTGACCATGCACGGAGATGTCCACCCAGAACCATTGAATTTTTTTTGAGACACTACACATATATTCATTCAAGAAATCTAATGATGTTAATTGAATGTGAGAATATATTGTGGAAAATTCGGGAAAATATTTAGAATATTTAACCTGAATCTTTAGCCTCAATTATCATGTTTTTGTTGAATGATTTTTGTTTCATATGAATTGTATGCTTGAATAACTAATCGATATGCTAATTTTGTGTCACAATGGCTAAAAGATGGTTATTTGTCTGTTTATAGTTTACACAGCAGTTCTTGTTCCTTCTTAATTTCAGAAACTTTCTTAGTGCTTCAAAGTGACGGAGTTTGACGCTTTAAACGTGGCTTACTCCTTTGATCACCTTGATACAAGCTATGAATTGAGCGGGTGATTATGTTAACCACACTTCTATAAATAAGGTTAAGTTACTTTGTTAATTTATTGTTCCCCAAATTTCATTTAATTTTTACTTAGATCCCTGTTATTTAAAAGCTTGAATTGAATTATTATACTTTTTTAAATCTTTGTAATTGGATGTTTCCTATCATTTTCTATTTAATTTTCTTAACAACTAACTTATATAAACATGGTTTATCAATTATTTATAAAGTGAGAGACAAATAAAACTATAAAATATTCTAATTTATTCTAGGTTATTTGTCACTCAAATACAATTAATAATTATATGAGAGCTCTCCTTCAACAATTATTAAATCAAATTAAAAGAATGTTGTCAATGTGTGCCAATTACAAGCAAAATCTAAAAGAAAATTGCCAAGAAGCATCCAACTATACATTAAAAAAAAATAAGTATAATGATATAGTTGAAACTTTTAAACTATAAGAATCCAATAAAAAAATTGAATGAAATTTTGGAGAACAACAAAGTAATTTAACCTATAAATAAATAAATATTTTTCTCTGAACAACTTTGAAGCGGTTGAATTTTAATTCTATCAACTTTGATACAAAACTTTATAATTACCATTCACTATATGCATAATTAATTATTTTATTAAATTAAGTATAATTTATTAAAATTTTTAAACAAAAATTATAATATTATTTTTTTAGTTCATCACCTCATTTTTTGTATGTAATTTTAAATTTATTGTCATGTCTTTAATTAAAATTTTGTATACCTTTATTAATTTTCGTTATTTTTTACAAAGAAATTATCTGTGAAAATACTACACAATAAATCAACATTTAATAATAGTGTGATATTTGAAAGTACATGAAAAAAATTATGTATTTAAATAGAAAAATGTTATCTTAATGATTATGGGTGTTAATTTTAAGATTATATATGAAGTTAGTGGGACAAAATCCAACCACATCTTTCGGTTGAAGGTGATTTTTTTTGCCTTAAAAAAATCGGTAGATATTCAGTAACTTTTTATAATTTGGTAACCTCTCTGTTCCAAATGTTAACGTGCAGCAGGATTAATCTATATTCAAGTTGAATATTACACGCATCTTTCACCTGTAGTTTCACAGCATAATGAAAGAATTAAAAGAAAAAAACTTCAAAGCATGAAACTATCAATATTGAATAAAATGTATATAAGCAAAACTATTGATAAAAAGAAACCGAAATGAAAAATCATACAATAGAATTTAATTACCACAATAGAGCTCCTGCCCCTTTAAAATTGACAGCTTGTTTGGTAAAAACTGCAAAGTAATTTTCTTAGACTTAGTAAACATGCTGACTCTTACCACAAGTACTGATACTTGATATGGCATAAGCAGGTAATGACCACAAATGATTACAAGCTCAATAACTTCTTGTTTGGCACACGGCCCATTTTGTGCAATATGAGATCACACACAGAAGCAAAGGGTCACCGGCACATACAAAAACTAACATCAAACTTACATGTTTAACATGTCAAAATTCATAATCATGTTAAAAAACTCGATCCTCGAAAACAAAATCAATTCTCTGGAGCATTTGGTGGTGGCTGTGAGAGAAAACCAAAGCCATTTGATGTTGGCAGTGAGGGAAGCCCAAAGTCCCTTAATGGTGGCTGTGAAGCATTCACCATTTGAACATACCTTGAAGGCCTTGAAATTTCAGTCATCATTTTCGTCTGTCGTTCAACGATGTCATTTAGCTTCTTCTCAAGTCCTTGCTTCCATTCTGCCTTGATTTTATCCAAAGCTTCATCAACAGCTTTTTTAAATGCCGGTGAACCCTCAAAGTTCTTCCGCTTGGGAGGACAATAAGGAGCTTGTAATTTTATAGATGCTTCAGATTCCACCACTCTCCCCCGCATGAAGTTATATGAGAATGGTCGAGGTAGAATTTTTTTAAAATAAATTAGTAATTTACATATACTAATTAATGATTGAGCTATATTTTTAAGGGTAAAACTTTGAAAATTTATCAATATTACAATTTTCATGAATTTTACAAGTAGGATATATAATATAAAATTTTAATTTTAATTATTTTATTATAATTATTTGATAATTAATATAAATAAAATATCTATATGAAATTTTTTTGAATTATTTACTTCTCCATTTATTTTTATTAGTTATTAAGATAAATGGATAAGAATTAAAGCAAACAATTATTAACCACAATTTTAAGAGAAAAGAATTTTAATTTACAAATTTATTATGAACTAAAAATTAATAATTAATATGTAAAGTGATTGATTATTTTTTAGAATATTAAGAGTAAAGTTAAAAAAATTAATAATTTCATTTTTAATTTTCTAAAGATATTGATAAATAATAGAAATTTTTTATCTAAAATAACAAATAAAATAGAATGGAGGAAGTCATATATAAGTTAGAATTAATTTTGATAAAATTATAATTTCATAAATAAAAATATAATTTTAAATCTATAATTTCATATAAGTTAAAGTTTAACTTTAACTTTTATTCTTTTAAACAAATTCTCTTTTTCAAATATAATTAAAAAGATATATTTAAGATAAGTAGATTAATAATATTTTTTAAATTAATTCATATATAGTAACTCTTAATTAATTAATAAATACAATTGCAACCATATTAATTTATAATAAAGTAACTGATAATTCCTCTATTACAACTCGTATTATATTCAAAACTTATGACCTATTTAATATAAATATAATTTTTTATCTTTTCTTTCAAGAGATACTTGATCATATATTATTGATAATATAAAATTATTAATTAATACATTCATTTATAATATTAAACTTTGTTTAAGAAAAATTGCAACTTGTGTATCACATGAGTTATAATCTAGTTAATTATATTTTATAATATCATATATTTATTTACATACATATTTTTATATGTTTATAATTTAAAATAAGGATATAATTAAATTAAAATAAAATTAATCATATTTTATAAAATCATAAAGTAATAAAAGGAATAGATAGATTTAAATATATTAGAAAAATATTAGCTTATAAATTATAAATTACTTAAAATAATTTATTAAATCAAAATTTATTTTTTTAATAAATTAATACCCAAAATATTTCTATAAGATAATAACTTCTTAATTAAGTTAATAAATTATAAATTAACTTATTTATTATATAAATTAGAGTCTAAACCAAATTTACCCAGACTATTAACTTTACATAAATTAAAAGGTTAAGTTTATATAACCCCCTTGAACTATAGGTAAATTAGATTTTACCTTTTTAAATTATGAAAATTTGAATTTTACCTTCTAAAATTACATAAAACTTGGATTTTACCTATCATTACTGAGTTAATCAAATTTATCAGGACAATCATTGATAGCATATTTCACTTACTAGCAATTAAAAATCACTGTTATACTCTCTTATTTTTAAAAAAAATTTCACTTACTAATAATTATAGACCACCACTAAATGTTAAAAAGTCATTACTAAATATTACAGGTGTTAACTTGATAATGGTGGGGGTAAAATTTAAGTTTTATATAATTTTAGAAGGTAAAATCTAAATTTTTATAGTTCAAGTGGGCAAAATTTAAACACATCATAATTGGAGGGGGTTATTTGCAGTTTTCTCTAAATTAAAAGCTAAAAGTCATAACAAAGAAGCAGATAACTAACAGAATGAAGGAAAATAAGGTGCGAAAACAATTTTATTTATTTGATAAAAAAGATGAAAATGGAAAAAATGAAAAGGTATGATGAAAATGATCACGAATTCAGCCTAATAATTTTCATTAAAATGAAATAAAAATGGAATTAACGAGGAAATCTTCCAAAATTGTTCCTAATAGACTATTTACTTGCCATTGAATATTAAGAATGGCAATTCGTGTCATTCCAATCTACTCATTTATTAATCGTATTATTTGTGTCGACTCGTGAGTTACCCGTTTAACTTATTTAATAATTTTAATTAATATAATATATATTATAAAATTATTTATTAAATTTAATTACATAGTACTTTTTATAAAAAATATCCTTAATTATTAATAAAATATTATTTTAATTTTTTATCACTATTTTATTATATTAATAATTTTATATCCTTATTATATATATCTATTTATGATTAAAATATTATTTTTTTCTTAAATAAAATTATTAAAAATTTAATATAAATTTTTAAATAAGTTAGCATATCAACCCGAACTAGAATAAAAGTGTCGGATTATCATGTCGTGTTAAAAATTATCACTCTTATTGAATACTATATCTCATTTTTTAGAAGTGGCATTTGGAAGTAATATCCTTATTTTCTATACATTGTGTTGTTAGTGGAACAATAAATTAGAAATGCAATCATTATTATTATTGTGGTTGTAGTCTTAAAATTAAGCATAATTAATTTCATTTATTTCTAAGTAATTGATTTAATTTAACTTAAATTATATAATATGTATAATTTTATTGTAAATTTGGAACACCTTTTTCCTAATCTTTTTTTTTAATTCTTTAGAATCCAATACTCTCCCTTCTTGCATGTTTGTATAGAAAACAAAACAAAAGAAAACTAAAGTAAAGAAAAGAAGTGGAAAACAATGTTTTCTCCTACTTGATTGCAATGTAGGAAATAGGTTGAAAAAAAAAAAGTAGAGAAAGAAGGATGAGACCCACCAAAAAATTTTCTTGTCACATGTGAACAAAAAATGAGTGGAAAAGTCACTTATGATAAATTTGTCCTTATTTCATTTATCTTAGAAAAACTTATTTAGCTTTGTATATAACCATGCAAAAATTTTAATGTTTTGGATCAAATATGCACTTGAATCTTGTTTTAATGTTTTACATTACTACAAGAACGAAACACATACCTACACAACTAAGCAACATCTATGAGAAAATGTTATTATTAGGAAAAAATACATCAAACTCCCACAAAGTATGAGCTTATGTCAAATAATTACCTTAAACTTTCAAATCTTTTACATAACCTTTTTAAATTTTATGAAACTAAGAAAACATTAAGCCCTTATTAATTGAAATCGAGCAAGGCATGAGAGCAACACTAATTATCCTTCTATGCATGCTTCAAAGGAGCACTAATTGATATACTAAGGCAAAAAGACAAAAATTAAGGTACTTTGATTAATGATAGGTGATTTTTATGTTAAGAATTTGAAAAAGTTACAAATTCTCCATCAAGTTAACTCAGCTTAGATTCTCATATCATACTTTTCTTGCAAGTCCAAAAGAAATATAAGAGGCAAAACCATTTTTTATGTTCATATTAATTCCGAAGCTTTCGTTATTTTCATTTATTCTTCTCTTTTTTATGAAAACATGAGATGAGAGCTTTGCATCATTAACCCTGGGATAAGCCATTAAGATGTGAACTCATCCAAATCTTCATTGTCCAACAGGAAAAAAATAATCGCCTTATAGACGTCCGGTCCTATTTTCTTAATCTTTTGTATAGGTTTTAAATTTACTTTGATTAAATATAATATTTAATTAATGACGAAAAAATTAGCAAATGTTTGATATTATTGAAGTTGATTTTAATAATTTATTTCAAGAATTTTTATGTATTTTAACATTTCAAATAAAGAGGAGGACAGATAATCATAATAAAAATAATAATTAGTAACTATTAATAATAGTTATAAAATTTAAAAAATATGATAATTAATATTTCTTTAAAAATATGATAATTATTAATTATGTATTATATTTATTGATTTATTTTCAAATCTCCGTGTAAGATTTTAATGGATTAATCATTTTTGTTAAAAATAAATATTAATGACGGAAAAATTTTAATACTATATTAATACTGAAAATTTAATACTACTTCTACATAAATATTATTATATGTATTATTTTTTAAATTTGACAATCTAATCGGACAAAAAATTATATATTTTCAAAGGAAAATCAACAATTTTTTGAAAAATCAGATAATTAAATTAAAAATAATATACATAATTATACTTATATAAAAATAATATTAAATATTTAATATTAATGTAGTATTAAAAAAAATTTCCGTTGAGATGAGAGGGAAAGAAGTACAGTGAGCGAGAGTTTACTCTTTATAATCACAATTATCTGTCGAACTAATCTCACATTCACGGAAAAATGCCTATGTACTTTGCTATATTATAATAAATTAAATTTGAATATTTGATAATTAATGATTGATGATTTAATATATATTTCAAGTAAGGGCCGGAATTATTCTAAAAAATATTTCAAGTTTAAGGTGATTATTTGACGTAAGTCCATACTTCATGGGGGTTTTATGTATTTTTCTCTAATAATGACATTTTCTTATAGATGGTGCTTAGTTGTATAACTGAAACAAGATTCAAGTGCATATCTGATCCAAAACATTAAAAAACGTATTAATTTAAGGATCACAGAGATAGACCGAACTCAAAGGTTTGAGACAGACCAGATTATGAGATCCAAACTAAGGCTAATAGAGAATAATTCTGAAAATTTGGAAGAGCAAGAAAAGATGCGCAAACAACAAAGAGAAAATTCAATTTTTCAAATGAGAACTAAGATTAAAAAAATTGTCAATCCTTTCTATTAAACGCAGCGGCCATCCATAAACTTTAGTTCGTGGGTTAGTATACATGTACAAAACTAAGAATTTAAATTATCATAAAATTATATATTTGAATAGAATTAAAATATTATTTATATTTTCGCCCTTTTATTTATATACGTTAGTATATGTAATAAATTAAATTTCAAACATTTTTTATAGAAATACAAATTTTTTATTTTTTTTAGCCGATACAAAAAATATGGAGATAATTATAAATAAATTGTGTGATCAATAATTATAATTAATATATATTTTTCTAATTTTATTTTTTAGGGCAATTACCCCACAGTACAACACATTAATCTGCCTTGATTAGTCAATACCTTAATAATACAGTGGCACATAATATTAGATTAGGAACTTTACTTTCTATTGTATATGAAGTTTGAATTCAAAATTCACGTAAATGAATTAACACTCTCATTATTAAAAAATATCTTAATTAAGCCATTAGTTTTCTAAATAGGTCGTGTTTGAGTTTCAGATTTCGTGGCTTTAAACGTCATTATTCAGATTTGTTGGAGAACTAATAGCAATGAAATTTTCATCTAATCACCTTCTCTGTTTTTGTTTTTTTTTTTTTTTCATAAAGATTTTGCATAACAAATTAGAATATATTTCTTTTTTGGAGGATTTACTATGTTTCAACGTGGACCTCATGGATTATTACAATTTGATCAATCTTTACTAATTAATTGATTTTAATGTTTACTATTTTTAGTTAAAAAAAAACTAATGCATAGAATCATAATGAGGAGGATGTAGAGAAAGGGAGGACGCATCAGATGAAGCAAAAGGTTGAAGACTTTTCTATGCTACAAATTAAAATTATTGAAAGAATAAAATTTGGCTATAGCCCATGCATTAGAGTTGTTGAAAATGGTCTACAGGCCAAAGTTTGTGAGTTTCATGGACTCAAACATCAAATTTAAAGGACTGTTTAAATGAGAGTCAAACTCAACCTAGTTCATATGATTCATGGTTCATACGAATCAACTTGTGAATTGACTAAGCCAAGCAGTGAATTTTTATTTGATTCTTATATAGGCTTAAATTCTAAATTCAAATAAAATCATACTCTCTTCTCTCATTTTTAAATATGTAACATCATACTGTAAATTATTTGTAAGTAATATTTTTTTTAGTGTTTTATGACTTAATTATATATGGATAGCATTTTTTAAAGGTATATATGGATATTGAATGTGTTATGATTTATTTATGTATGGATATGTCATATTTTTTAAAATTTTTTATTGTTTAAAAATTTAAAATTCAAAATATTTTTAAATTAGAAAAAGCATGTGGGCTAACCTATTTACCCCTAAAGTATATAAGATTGAACTCAAGCTTTAAAATATAGGCCTGTAAATTTGTGGACCAACTTAATCTAACCCATTTAAGGGCTAATCTACATGGATGGATTAGGTCAAGCTAACCTATTAAATAGCTATACCTTTTATGTCACAAAAAGCTCCTACTTTCTCTTATTGTCAAACACACATACCCAAATCTAAGAATTTCCATAAATATGTGACTTGACTTTTTGTTAAGGCATTTATAATGTGCAACTTCCATTAAACCTAAGGGTGGGAGTTTGTCGAGTATGGTCAATTAGTAAGCCCAGTGCCAATCAACCAACCTAAACTGTGGAGTATAAAATTGGGCTTGCAACTGATCAGTGGAATAACTCAATCCAACATAAATCAAATGGCCAAATTTAGGCAATTCCAAGCTATTTTGAAAAGTTAATGAAGGCAATCCCAACCTTTTTTTTTAGGGTCCAAAAGCAAAATTATGCTTCCTTATGCTAGTGTTAGGCTACATTTAAGCATGAACCATTCTTAAAAACCTATCTAGAAGCTCAATTAGATCCATATATATTTTACCTCTTATGAAGCCATTGATATCAATATTTTAGGCTATATAAACAACATAAAAAAGATAGAGAAACAGGCAAATCATTTCATTAAAAAGGTAATATATAAGGGAGCTTAGAAAGAATATCAAATGAGTTTCAAATTCTTATTTATGTCACCTAAAAGAACTACCATGTGCAGTGCACTGCACCTTCCAATAAGTATTCCACCAAAAAAAAATCTTTGTATGTGTTATGTGCCACTAAAATGCAACATAGCCACTTCTATACATGTGGTTATATATGCTATTATGTATCATGATTTTCTATGAAGGCTAGCAACACTCCAAAAATAGTGCTAGCCTTGAACACTTATATGCACGAAAGTCCAAGAAATGATGAATAAAAAAAAATAAAGAACTAGCATTCAAATCCATTTATGCATCATGGTGTCTCAAATTATGAACAAAATAAGGCACTATTGGTTTCAAGAAACATGCATAATAGAAAAATACAATATGTAACATAGGACTTAAGTAAAATGATAAAAAAAATTAATTGTACAGGTGAAAGCCAAATGGAAGAACCTTGCAAATTTATAGTCCACATTATGGATCTTATGTTTTCTTTGTCTCCTCTCACATTACTTATGCCAAACTTACCATTATTACATTCATGGGCAACTGCCACTTTTAAATTTGCAGTAAATGTAATACACGATTTATGAAGATACCTTTTCAATTCATTTTTCACCTTAAATGTGTCATAACCCAATTTGGCCAAGGTTGGTATAAGATTATTCTCAAATAATTCTATCAACCTATCTCACTTACACTAGTAATACACTTATTGATAAAGAAACATCCAATATATATTCATTTTTAAGAAATTCATTAGACAATAAATAGTTTATCAAAATAATAATTAGGTCAATTTATGATTTTAGAGGTAGAGTATAAATTATCCTAATTACACATATGATAACTTAGCATCCATATCCTAGTCAACAAAAGAAACTTGGCCTACTATGCTGCTTAATCCATTATTTTGACATATACTAGTGTATCATTTCTATATTTGCTACCAATCCATCAAAAGATGGGTGTCAATGCCCTTGAAGAAAGGTATCTTGCTTATTATGGAAGTGCAAGAAGGTCTTATCATGTATCTAAAAACTTAAACTTATAAAATAGTAACACTATCTTTTAGCGGTAGATATTTAGTAGCAATTACATAAAACCCACTAAATCATTGAATTTGCTTAAATTTCTCTGGCAATTACATATTTACTATTATAATTATATCATTTAGTGGCAATTAACTTCAATTGCCTTTAAATGTTAATAAGATTTAATTGTTGTCTTCCTTAATTTCTTCTTTTACTTATTATTGTTATTTTTATTTTTATTTTCCTAGCACAAAACTTAAGCGAGAAAGCTAGAAGTTTTCTTTCTTCTACCACACAGCTAAGCCAAAGAGCAAAACAAAGTACAATATTTCTCCATCCATTGCTCTAACACACATGCACCCACATTTTTCCTTCAAGGAGGAACACCGATGGCAAAGCACAAGTTCTCCCCTATTAATTTACTATCAACATCATCCCTTGTAAGTTCATCTACTCTATAAAATATGATTTGACTCGTATTTGTTTGTGATAGTAAATTTTTTATTTCTTTCAAACTTCTTTGATTCTTAGATTTCTCATTTCATCCATATCAAATGGGATATCCAAATTAGTTCCTTTTGTTTTTTGCCTTACTTATTATAAGAGAGCCTTTAATTTGATATATTTCAAATATGCTTTGGATGATATGTGAAATTAGTAAGAATCTCGAAATTAGGTTTAAGTGTTCTAAAATTAACTCTTATTCATGTACTTCAACTATTGTGTGGAATCCACATAGTATTTATTTTTGTTTGTGTACTGTTGTGGAATGCAAAGTCTTTATTTCAAATATACTTAGGATGATTTTTGTTCATGCACTTTGAAATTAGGTTTAAGTGTACTAAGACAATTCTAGATGAACTTTACTATCATTTGTTGTTTATTTTATGGTTTTATGGATGATTAAAAGGGTTTTATGTCATGAATTTTGTGGCTGTCAAATGTTTCTGGTTTTTAACTAAATATTTTATGGTCCGTTGTTAAAGCCAATCTTTAACTTGTAATAATATATATAAGTTTTATTGTTGTACTAGTTAATTCACTAAATCTTCCTTTTTCTTTATCAATAATGAGGATTAACTATTTTTATTGTTTATATGTCATTTTTTTATTTAATAGTTCATAACTATTTTAATGCTTTGCTTCACTGATATTTATTGCTTTTTTTTTTACAATGGATTTAACTAATATCCAATTCTCCACATTTAGTTATTTTGCATGTTCTTTAAACTATTTAAATCCTTGTTTCCTTAGATTTATAAAGCATTAAGATGTCATTGTTGGTGTGTGTCCCAAGAGCCAATCATAGAGATAATTGTAATATTACATAATGTATTACATTTCATTTAGGCAATACAATTATTATATTATATTTTATTTTATTTTACATAAATTATAACTTAAATATAATAATTATCCTTGGAATAACTTTTACTATTTTTAAAATGCCCCTAGTCAAGTATTATTACGAAAAAGATAGTAATAATACATCGAGACTAGTATGTATAGTGATTGATGATTATGAATAATGGATATGTAATATCAAGTCAATATATGAGTACATTGTTAGTGAATAATGTACTGGATTGACCCACTATAATAATATTACATGAATAAATGTATCATAAGTTATTCTCATATGATCACAAATGCATATAATCCTTTGACCTGAAATCACTACAGTTCCCTACATGAGAAATTACTCACTTTAATATTATCCTACATGGATAGATGTGTCATAAGTTATTCTCATATGATTATAAATATATATAATCCTTTGACTTGAAATCACTACAATTCCCGATATGAGAAATTATTCACTTTAATATTGTCCTATGTCACCTTTAATTAGGATGACGAATAAGGCATTGATTGGGTGTGTCACGAATCATGCAAAAGGAAATGAGTGATGTAGATGAAATTTTATTACTCTTGTATAACAGAGAAATATCCTTGGACCCCTTGATTGAGTGAGACTTAGAAATGCATGGCTATGTTCAATTAGATTAATATGTGATATTAATCATTTATTTTAAGTCTACTCAGTATCAAGAAATATAAATTGAATATTAACGAGGATGACACACTCCATGCCTCTAGTTCAATTTGGATATTATTACAAAAGAAATTATGATGGAAAGCATTGATCATATATTAAGTAAATGTCGAATCATAGACATTCTTACTACTTGAGTGGCAGTGATGTATTGCTAGATACCGCTCACTGTATATGGCCCAAAATGAGTCATTATCAACGTAGTAAGAACCTACAGGGTCACACAAAAAGAGTAGGAATAAGATAATTTTAATTAGGCTTTAGTTAGACTAAAATCCAATTAATTGAGCTTATTTTCATGCATATATATTATTATTAAGATAATAATAATTTCTCACATAATATATATATAATATTATGTGATATTATTTGATATTAAAGTAATATTAGATAATTACATTATTAGATATTAGATACTTATATTATGAGATAATATTATTATCTAATATAAGATAATTATATGCTAATTTAATATTAGATAATTATATTATGAGATAATATAATTATCTAATATTAGATAATAGATAAGTCCTATCTTTCCTCACTTTTTCTAGGATAAGGATAAAGTAATAGTTATTTAGTGTAATTAGAATTTTTTTGAAGTATTATCCTAATAGGACTAGGATTGTGACATGCCTTAATTCTATAAAAAAGATTTGAAGGCAGCACATAAAGGACTTGGTCATAAGCTTTATCAAACCCTAAAATTACTATAGAAAACGTCCAATCCTAATCTTAGTGAGGAAAATGAACCCTAGCAGCTTCGCCGAGGGGAGAGGTCGTTGTTCACTTCGTGTGGATACTGTAAAAACGTTGTACATTCGAATAACGTTTGATTCGTGAATCAGTCTCTCAAAAGAAAGAGCACAAACACAAACAAGGTAAAACCCTAACCTTGATTTATGCCTTTTGCATGAATCCTAGGTAGATTCGGATCAAAATTTAAAATTTCGCTACGTATGTTAATCCGTAACCTAACAGTTATGTCTCTGTTATTTTAATTTTTTAAATAATTAGTAATTATATGTCATGAAGCTGTAGCAAGATCAAAGAAGCCATTAAAAATTAGAATTTAGGGATGCATGTTAAGTCCATGCATTGACTTGTTGCCATGTCTTTGTTAAAATGTTGATAAAGCATTAAGATGTTATGTCTCTATTATTTTATATATTGCAAGTAGAATTAAATTAGAACTGGTAAAGATTATTTTGCCTTTTTTATTATCTATAGTTTAAGAATGTGTAAGTTTGTTAAGAATTTAGACAAATTAAAATTGATATTATGTGAAAGTAGTTACAGAATAAAATGGACATAAATAAAATCTAAATGATAAAATTAAGTTAGATGATATAAATAAAAGTTAAGGTTCCAGAATTATGGTAAAATAAATACCTTATCGCCATGTCTTTTAGGAATAACTTAAATATGCCTAATTCCTATTGATTACTCTTCTAAATCAAGCTAAAACTTGAATGTTTCGTGGACTACCTTTTTGGCCCTTAAAACATGAAACCTTTGGGTGACAAGCAACCATGGCCAAGGCCATGGTAAAGATACCTTCTGAATAATGTTGTGTTTCCTCTTTGCACTAATTTATTTTTTTTTAAAAAAAGCCTTTATGACTTTATCAAATATGACTATCTCAAAAGGGTCCATTCAAAGAATCTTCAAATCAAATTACAAGAAAACTAGAATTTAATGTTAGAATTTACAACGGATCTAATTGATATCCAATTCTCCACATTTAGTTATTCTATATGTTCTTTAAACTATTTAAATCCTTGCTTCCTTGTATTGATAAAGCATTAAGATGCTGTGTCTCTGCTATTTTAGTTTTTTTAAAATCACTAGTAATTGTATATCATGATATTGTGGCTAGATCAAAGAAACCATAAAAAATTAGGATTTACAAATGTATGTTGAGTCCATAATGGGATTATAGGAGGACGATAATATGACATGGATTTTCATAGGCTTCATCTTGCCCAGTCTTATTTTAGTTTTTTTCTATTAGATACTTGTCAAGTCTGTCTTCTACACAAGCTATAACAGTTTTACTGTTAGATATGTTTAATTATTTGAAATGCATCTTAGTTTTCCTTCATACTTGTATTAGTAATGTGTCATGTGGCAATCAAACATGTTATGATATTTTCAACTAGTACACCCATAAAAAAAATAAAAAAATAGTTCTTTTTCCATTTTGGACAAAGTTTGCTTTGCTGTTAGAAAATTATTCATCATTTTAGTGGTAAGCATTGAACGTCATGGTTTAGCTTACCTTTTATTATGGCAATTGGTTTTGTTTGATGTTATAGCTTCTTAGTGTAGTCTGTTATTTGACTAGGTAGACTGGCTTTGTGCCAAGTAGACATGATGATTGGTACATAAAGGTGGTCAACTGGTTGTCACATTATGATCTGTACATGGCTTTTATCAAGCACTACTTATTTCTAACTTATCTTCCGTCACTATATATATACCATTCTCTTTGCCTCTAATTTACTTTCAAAACAATTCACACTAAACTTGTAACTACCCAATAGAGCTTTCGCTTAAAGGAAGAAGAAGAAGAGAAATTGAAAAAGAATTGAAAGCTGAAAGAAGTTTAAAGAAAACTTAGCATACCAAAAAGTTCTAGCCTTAATAAGACTAAAGTTAGGTGTTGAATAAAATAACTTTTTGAGGTAATTTGTTATAACTTTCTTACTGATTATCTCTTACCTTGAAAAGTAAGGCTTATTTGATACATAAATGGAAATAAATTTTCTTCTTTAGTATTGCTTCTACAATAGAGCTTGAAAGACTAATATATAAACTATGATTTTAAGTTTTTAAAGCCATGGTTTAGTTTTATATAATAACCCACACAGATCAGCCCCCAAAACATAAATTTCAAAACTATCACTAGATAATGTAGATTAGAGAAAAATTATTACTTTTTAATGCATAGTTGGATGGTGGAAATTTTTCTACACCTACATAGCATATGTTTTATAGATCTCGTACATTCTCTTTTAAGCTTATACCTTGATCTCTTCCTCCTCCTTGGTGAGGTAGCATTTATGAGATCAGTCATGACTAAAAGAATGGTATTAGTGAGGTAGCATTTATGAGATCAATCATGAATTGGATCAAGAATAGTATTAGTGAGCTCATATGTTCTATATAACATATGTTTTGCAAATAAAAAAAAGTTAGTTGGTGAGGTAGCATTTATGAGATTAATCATGAATAAGTTTCTCCCTATAAAATTAATTGGATCTTCAAGTTCTAGTAGAGGATCAATTGGACAAGTATATTATTTAAGGTTTAATCCATTGTATTTTCAAAATTTAATTAATATTAGTGCTATTTTTAATATTTGATACATCCTATTATAGGCTCTTGATGTCAATAGTGGTCATGGGGAACAGAACTACCATAAGTGCTAAGATTGGATGTGGCTCCTCTGAATATCCATCCTATTATTGAACATGGTAACTTCCTTGACCCATTTTTCTTTCCCTCTTTTTGCAACTTTACTAGGATGATAGATTTTGCTTCCACACATTTTGGCTTCTCTTTATTGTTTATCCTAGAAATTAAATCAAACATTTCAATACAAATGAAGTAGAAAAATTAGAAATTTCTAAAAATTAAAGTAAATGAAAACTTATGAGGAAATAATGTGTAATTAAATAGGAAATAGTCATTGTTGTTTAATTGTTGGTTGCCATTTTTTTAATCAAATTTTCCAAAATAAGTTAAGTTTCTTTTCCTATTAGGACCCTATTTGTTACATACATATACAGAAACAATATTAATTTCTTTATCCTAGCTTGAAATTTCTCTTCAATATAGTGAAAATAGAAATACATAACCTTGAGATAAAGGGAATGGAAAGGCCAGTGGAGACACTTGTCAATGTTTTTCACATTGGTTACAATTGTGAAGTTTAATTTGGGTTGTGGCTATCTAAGCTGAAATAAACACTAACCATTTCTAAACTTGTTAAAAATGTTCTGATTATATTTTTATTCATTTAATTCTTTAGGAATACTTTTATTTAGAACTATGAACCCGTGATGATTATTTCTTCATTCATTAATATATAAAATACAATTGTCAATTATAAAAATAGGATGTCATGTGTATTATTAATTGTCCATATTAAGTATTATAGTAAAATAGTTTGTTTTCCTACAATGATAACTATATAACTACCATCTACTTAGTTAAGTAATAAGCACAACAAAAAGTCAAGCAATGAGCACAATAAAAGACAATTAATTAATTTGTATTTCATAGTCATAAAATGGGAGGAAAAAGTGGCTCCCCAAATTTCATTGAATAAGACATTAACAATACATTGAAATTGTTAATAGATACTCAATTTCAAGTTATTATGAGTAAAGACTCAATTGAACATCAAGATATTCCTCATTGTAAGTTTCACAGTATGTAAAATGTTAAAGCCAAAGGTTCCTAATGATGGTAGTTACATCTAGTAATAAAACGGGTTGCTCTCCTGCTGGACATAAAAGGACATAAACTTTCTTTGTTGCAGTTAGATGAATGGATGAATCATAAAAATCAAAATTGGACCTCTTATTTCAATATACAATTTGCTCTTTGGAAGCTTCAAAACCATGAAAGAAAAAATCTTCCTTCTTGTATTTGTACCTTTTATTTTTTTTTTATTTTCTTTATGCTTATCTAGTTACTTCACTTGATCATATAGTATGATACTATATATAAAATGGATATGTTAAATGTCTAGTAGTATCAATATAAAACTAGATAACCTTCAACTATTTGCATGACTTTTTTAATTTTCAAGGTACATTGTAATTTCTTAGGTTCAAGTTCAGAAGTAGAAGAAAAGTTAATATTCTATTTTGCTTACCTTCTAAGAAGTTTTATTGATATTAAAGTGTGTTTATATATAATTTTCTAACTACATCCAATTTGTTTTTTCAGGTCATACTTTATGATATTCACAAGTACTCAAAATATGATGATTGGACAACAGTTGAAGATTTGATATGTTATGTGTTAGTTTTATGTACATGGATGAATATTAGTAAAGTAATTTTCTATTTACTAATATATGAAGATCATGTTAAAACTATATGTAACTTGTTTTGAGAATTTAAATGACATTTTATATAATCTTGTGTCTCCTATTATTTTTTAGTAGTAAATATTGTGTACTAAAATTTAATTTAAATTTCATGAATCAATAATAATAAAATCTTTAAAAACTATAACAACAGAAATTAATTGCAAAATTGTAATCAATATGAGTTTTATTGATAATTGTCAATTAGTATTATATTAGTGGCAATAATATTTGCCATTAAAAACTAGGTAGCACCTTTGAATTAGAGGTAATAGTTTGACACTAAATAATTACCATTATTATTGTAACGTTTTAGTTGCAATTATTGGAAATAATTGGCAGCATAACATTTATCGCTAAAGATTAGGAGAATTAGTTATAATACCTTTATAGTACAGGCAAAAACATTTGTGGTTAAATAATTACTGCTATTACTAAAAATCTTTAGCGGTAATTATTTAAATTTTTACCAATATTTATTTTTAATTCTTTAGTGGCAATTATTAAAGATAATTAGCAATAAAACATTTACCACTAATGACTGAGGGGATTGGTTTTAATACCTCTGAATTAGTGGCAATAACTTTTGCCACTAAATAATTACTGCTATTACTAAAAAGCTTTAGTGGCAATTAATTTATCCTTTATCGACATTTATTATAATTGTCGTTATAATCTTTGCTGACACAGACATCAACAATAAATTTGTGATTGTTGGTAAAAGTATTAGGGGTAATTTTTATTACTGCAAAAAGCAATTTTAATTGCCAGTAAAAGGCCAATTTTGATGTAGTGTAATTATAAAGCTTAGTAAGAAACATTCTACCAAACAATTCATAAAAATTTATCTAAGAGAATTGTAAAAGAATGTGATAAATAATTAGAAGTATTTTAAGCTTCCATGTTATACAAAACTTCAAACAAAAGATACTTAGCCTTTTTATCATTTACATAACCAATTACCTATAAAGGTATCACTTGTTAATTTAGAATAATAAAGATTTCCATAACATCAATAATAGTTGTGATAAAAACATATATCAAACAAGTTTCTTCTTTATAACTTCCAATCATTCTTAACCCTTACAATCACTAATTTTTTCCCTTCCAAGTTAACTTTATCCTTCACAATCAAGCATACAAATCTCAATATTTAAAGTCATTCATAGTTTTATTCACCCCCATCACATAATCTTACTACCATTCATGGCATAAATCATAGCTTAATCAAATAATTTATCATTCATAAGAGACATAACTTATAACATTTCATTCATAAAGAGCATAAGCTCATAATGTCACATTCATTATAGATTTATGTGAACAATCATAAATTAGGCCATACATAGGTTACCATAGTTAATTAATATCAAATCATAACCTTGTTGAGATGCATGAGTTAGCATGGTCATATCCAAGCATTCTTAAACTCTAAGGAGCAAACTAGTTAATTTATCACTCATATTACTTATCATCCACCATAAATAACTTTCAAACATCATTTATTACATGAACATCATTCATGCTATTTAATACATTAAATATAATCTTTACCCAACAAAACCTAACTTTTAAACCATCCATTACGATGTTCAATGACTAATCTTATGCATAAATGCTAGAATTTAAGCATTTTAATTGATTTAAGATAGATCTTAGGTAGAATACTATTCATAATACTTAGGACGGTAGCTTGAAGTGTAAAGATAATGATTGAAACCTAAGTTCATCAAAGAAAGAAAAATTTATGGATTAAGGTTATAGGTTGTTTAACTTCTATCAATTAATGTAGCTTTGGAATCAATAGTATAAGGGAAATTAGATGAACATAAAGAATATTAAGTGTTAAGTAACCATTAATTAGTGAATAACTCACCTTAAAAAGAACAAAATTAAAGGAAGATTAGGAATTCCCTTTTGGAGCTCTAAGTTTCTCTTGGTAAATTGATGAAGATCTTCGATTGGAAATGAGAAAAATGGAATGTTGAGGTATTTCAAAGCTAAAAAGGTTAAAAAGGTATTTTGAAAAATAAATTATAACATTAACTCATTAGTTGACTTTATTGGGTTATTGTTGACTATGCCTGCTTAAAAAGTGACTTGAATGACTATAGTCAATTATATAGTTAATTACTACCTTACTTTCTATACAAAATGCTTAATTAATCTCTCATGTTCTTTACCATTCTTATGTTCTCATGATACATTTCATTGTCTACATCTTTTCTATTATATTCATTCTATTCAATTCAACCACAAGATCTAAGATATATCATTCAAACAAAACAAGTAGATCTAATTAATAAGTAATTAATACTTAGGAAATTAATGTTTAATTTCTTAAGGGTGTAATAAATTATTTCTTTCTTCTTCAAGTGTGATTTAAAGGCAATATTTCTTGCTTTCTGAGCATGACTTAGAAGGTAGGCCTTATTAGGCTTGAAAATTTTCCTTCTGATGTCCCTTTATTATTGCCATTTGTAATGGGCTTTCAATATTCACTTGCATTCCAATCATACATCCTAACCAAAGTGTTTCCTTATAAATCTCTTCAAATGACCATGTAATGTAGGCTAGTTTGAACCTCAAGTCAAAAGCATTTACAATAAATATGATAAGGATTCATGGTTTCAATTAGAACCTTATACTTGTCATAATTGATCTTCATTTCCATTTCCATGAAATACAACATAAAATCACAATTCTCAACTAAGGCCCATGCTTTCAACTTACTTTTACACAAGAAAAATATGAGTGTAAAGAAAGTTATAAGTAATTTGTAATGAACCAAATAAAAGTTAAGGCAACATTATAAAAAATCTTTAAAAACTTGATAAATGCTCTAACATTATCCCAATCTTCAGTGGATCCCCTCTCCCTTAAAATCTTGAAAATATAACTAGAAGTCCCTATCATCCTCATCTAATCTCTCAAATGCCTTTTGGAATTGTCAAGTTGATTCAAGCATTTATTAGGTTGAGTTTCATTTAGTGGGCACATTTAGGCACATTAAGCCTTTGCAAGTTATGTTTTCCGCTTGAATAGCCTCTTTAATAGCCTAAAAGGTAATGATCTAACATATCAAATAACATTTTTTCTGACATTAATAGACTTGTAATAATTCTTTAACCCCTTAATCACCATTAAGTTAAGAATATATACATAACATCTCATATAATTAGCACATGCTACTCCTTTTTTAGTTATCATTTAAAAAAAGAGCTTGAAAATACAAAAATATTAAGAATTAAATTTTATTTTATTAGCCAATATAAAAAGGACGAAAATCCTTATACAAGACAGAGTTAAAAATATAAATAAATTTTGAAATGCTAGCAAAGTGGCTCATTAAAAACAGGTTACATAAATAATTTATATTTTAAGTATACATATTTAATAATAGAAGTGACCAGTAGCTGTCACTTGCATATAGTGGTTGTTGCTGAATTCAATCCTTATTAAAATACTCATAGAAAGAGAAAGATTTGCAGATTTTTTGCGGATTTGAGGCGATTGAACGGTTTTTGGCTTTCAATTTTCATTGTGAGCTTAAACGTGTGGTTTAATGGTACACATATGGGTCAGCCCACAAAGGAAATTGTCCATGTTCTTTAATTAATGCCCAGCCCAATATTCTCTCCAATGGCCCTATATGAGTTTCACACTTAGCCTTGACCCATTACTAAGGCAAAAACCTAAAAGACCCATGTCATCCAACTTAGCAGAACTAACCCAATGGCTCATCACTACCGCTCCATAATTTTCAAAACTAAAGCTAAAGGCCTCGGGCAATAAAATAAGGGAAAAGCAATTTATCTTGTTATTTGTTACAACGCTGAACGCATGATGGAAGCCCTAGCATAGCACGCACGCTTGAACGCTTCGACTCCTCTGACTCTTCGTCAACTTCCAACCAGCAGAAGTTCGACGGCACAGCGCTGCAGTTCAACAAGCTGCACGCAGGTAGTTTTCTGTTACAAATTTTTCGTTACCATTCCTGGTTTTTCAACGATAAAATTAGCATATGAAAACTAAAGAACAAAGTCAATTGCAGAATTGAAGCTTATGTTTGAACCTTGTTCATTGCCCCTCCCACTATGTATTTTTCAAGAATCAACAAATTCTGTTCGGCCTCTGCTTTTGAAATTTGTTAGAATGTCAAAATGTGAAAGATGATTTTACATATATTGAATATATTCTAATCTGTATTATACAAATTACAAACTCTGTTCGGCTTCTGCTCTGAAAAGCAGATTGATTGTGAAATTTGGTTATGGGTGGGGCTTTTTGGACTGTTCCTGATGTATTTACCCACATTAGTATGCGGACTTATGCAGTTTGTCCTGCGTGGGGCCAGGCTCGTATGAGCCCTCTCCTTCGATTTTACATGTCTACCTCTCTGTTTATGTTAGATTTTGAGTTTTTCGGTGACATACATGTAAATTTCGAATTATATTCTAGATTCTGATTTTTGGGGATAGACGGATCAGGAAAATTCTTTGCATGCGGAGAATGTAGAAAGACAATATATGTGTATTATTCGAGTTCATTTGTAGAATTCAAACATTATTGAAGCTTGCTGTGCATTAGTGTCTGGAGATGTAAGGTTTGTTTTGGCTGAGCTTATAGTTGAACGTTGAAGTACTTGTTATCAAAAGCATGGTACTTCTCTTGATATTAACTGATAGAGTTATTTAATTCCCCGTTCCCCACCACCCCCACTGCCATTGCCTTTTTCTCTGTGTTATTTGGGCTTACTGAAGCGTTGATAAACAATTTAAGGTTATGAAATTTGTTGAAAACTCAGATACTTTATTCGTTATGTACATCAGAATGTATAGAGTTTATTGCAAATGTGTCCTGATCCTAGAGTGGCTTACCATATAAGATTCAAAAGATATCTTGGATAATTAATAATTTCTATAAAATAAATAAATAAATAGAAGATTGAACAGAACAATTATGAGTGCAGTTAATATTTCTCTATTGCTTTCATTTTGGTCAATGAATATTTCTCTCTTTCTTGTGCTGATCCTGAGTCAACTTTTCTTACTCTGGCTTGTGATTAAAAGGGTTGCACAATGCAGTCCAACGAGGCATCTTCTTCTATGGTAGTTGATAATGACCCATCTGAACCAAAAGCTTTGCCACCAAAGCCAAAGTTTGAGCCTTTGAAGCCTCATGAGATGTCTGATGGGCGGGTTCAATTCAGGAAGGTGTCAGTTCCGCAGCATCGTTACACCCCTCTCAAGAAAGCCTGGATGGAAATCTATACCCCAGTATATGAGCAGATGAAAATTGACATCCGTATGAACCTGAAGGCTCGGAAGGTTGAGTTGAAGACAAGACTGGATACACCTGATATTAGCAACCTGCAAAAATGTGCTGATTTTGTTCATGCTTTCATGCTTGGTTTTGATGTCATAGATGCCATTGCCCTTCTGCGTTTGGATGAGCTCTATGTTGAGTCCTTCGAGATCAAAGATGTCAAGACTCTTCGAGGCGACCACTTGTCTCGTGCTATAGGAAGATTATCTGGTAAAGGCGGTAAAACAAAGTTTGCCATTGAGAATGCAACTAAAACGAGGATTGTTATTGCTGATACCAAGATTCACATACTAGGATCTTTTGCCAATATTAAGGTTGCTAGGGATTCCCTTTGTAGCCTAATCCTGGGGTCACCAGCAGGCAAGGTATATTCAAAACTAAGAGCAGTTTCTGCTAGACTGGCAGAAAGATTTTGATCTTCTCTTGATTATGGAGTTGCAAGAACCTTTTTCCTGATATATAGGTTCTTGACATTTTAGTATGAGGTTGAGTCTCATGAGGAAGAGTAAGCAAACTGTGCATCAGCTGTAGCGTCATTCATTTCTAGATGTATACATTCTATTTATATGTCACATTTAAATTAACTTGATATGATACGACAGTTTTGCTAATTGCTATTTGACTTGTGCTTTATTATTTAGGTGAATTAGAGTGAGTTCATTGTGAAATTTCCATGGAGTTTTAGAGGAAATTACCTGTATCTTTTAAGCATTTAGTTCGTACAGAAAATTATGAGAAATTAAACTTCCTAATAAATTCTTATGTAATCTTCTTAGAAAACACTCAAAATTATCTGGATAATATATGGAAAGTGATATTTCTTAAAAAGTAGCTTTTTATGTTTTATATATTTCAATTTTGAATATTTTAAGAAATATTAATAAAATAATTATTATATTTTTAATATTATTATAATATAGATTAATAAATTTTAATTATTAATTAAATTTAATAAAGATAATTTTATTATATTTATAAATAACATAAGAAATAGAATTTATTTAAAGGAGAGGTAGGTAAATAATTTTTCATATTTTATAAGAAGTAAGATTTTTCAAAAAATTTTGTTTTTTCAATTTATTAGATGTTGATGACTTATTTTTTTATTTTTAAAAAATAAGATTTTTCATACTATTCAAATGAATCAAAGGACTTGTTGATCTCTTAATTTTGTCCTTCTGTTTTTGTTTACAACTTAATATTGGATTTAAGGAAGTGGAATTTAATGGTATGTTTCTCTTTCCAATTTTATTTGCAATGAACGAACGTTAGCCGGTAAGCTTCATTATATGCCTTCTGTCCAAGGCCATAAAATATGTTGAAATCTTTCTTCCATAGGTTAACAGGTGGAAATCAACATGCTTGTGTGTTCTTGCTTTACTGCCTTTAATATTGGATGTCATTCTGATTTCGTTTTCTTTGCCTTAACATGTTGCCAGTTTTTAAAAACAAGCTCTTTGTAACGCAAACAACTGTAATATGTTGAAAATTAGCAAAGTTGAACCATAGCATTGAATCTGATATTATCGTAGAAAGTCCAAGGCAGGAATGAAGATGTTGACAAACTTGCTCCATGTTCGCACAGTCAACATTCAAATATTCTGTCCAGTTCATCCATTCTTGTGAATTTGAAGTCACTGAGTAGTTCTGGAGGTTAGATTTGGATGTCCTCATTGTTACTAATAAAATTCATGTGGAATACTAACTGTTGAACGCGGGGATAAGACCACTCGTTTGGGATAAAACCATATTGATACTAGATGATGGTAACATGAAAGCAAAAATAAGCCTCTTTCTTTCTCCTTCTCAAAATGACAGAAGAACTATGTGACAGAAGGCCTAGAGCAGTAATGGTTCAGCTGCTAATGAAGTACTTCTGACAACATAATCGGCTTGATCTAAATTTCAAGTTTATGGCTAATATATATTATGGATCAAAGATGTTGCCATGGTGGTCAAACTTTTGATCTTGTGCTGGATCATGCTAAAACGGTTGATTTAGTACATGAAACCTTTGACTGGTTCAAGACTCCAAAGAAATGACTGAGGAAGGGCAATAAGAGTGAAGCGGTATTTCTTATATTGGAGAGGTCTTTAGTGGGAGAGGCAGGTGAAATGGACAGGTAGAGAAAGCTTGACTAGGTGATTAAAATTTAAAATCTTATATTAATTGATGGTAGCATGGATGATCGAATCTGGCAGCCTGTTGAAAGGACTTAAAAAAACCTATAAAATTGTTAAACTCAACATAAAAAATTTGCTTGGAATGGTCTATGAATAGAACTGCTAGCATTGCCCGAGAACACATTTTTTTGTTTTCAGAAAATATTACAACTGAGGATTGCGCTTTCAATAAAGGTCTTCATATTGGTGATCTTCACATTTTTCGAACAAATCCAAAGTAGATCATTCACACTCGATTTAAAAATTTATAAAAAATTATTCTTCATCATGGTAAAGTTTTATCTCCCTTTTCTTTCTTTCTTTTTTATTTTTTTGTGAATCACTATTTCCAAGTGAAATAACCACTAACAAAAATTGATTTTAAGGATTTAAATTCCTATCCATTAATAGATAAAACCAACTTGAGATCAACATGCTTTCCATTTAATCAAATAAGCACAAGTTTAAAAAAGGTTGTGATTTTGCAGATGGATGATCAAGAGAACATATAGTGGAAAAAATTTGCAGCAGGAATATAGATCGACTGAAAATGGGTATCACCTTGAGATTCACTTGTTTGTCTGCCTTTTTTCATGGTTATGAAATTAATTGTGCGAGGAAACATTACTCAATCATGTTTAATTGTAAGTACAACTCATTATCTTGGTGCAAAGGATGGTTGTAGGCATACTAATACTAATATTAATGTGTTGAAAACAGACCCAACAGTTAACTCGAAGGAAGACATTTCATAGATCTGTTGGTCGGAATTATTTTTATTCCAACAGTAATATTAAAAATTTTAGTACTACTTCTTTATTGAATTACAAATAGAGGTAATACTTAAATTTTAATATTAAAGTAGGATTGAAATTATTTCCCAATTGGTCAACTATTGGGTGAATTAAATGACGGTCACAAATAAAATTTAAGATTATTTATTGTTATGTATTTGAAAAATTCATGCTAATATATAATTTTACAATATTTGTGAAAAAAATTTCATACTTTAAAACTATTTTTATTTAAAATTCATAACTTTTATATAAAAAATTAAAATAAATCTTAAATTTTTTTTAAATCAAATTTTAGTTTATAAAGTTGTAACTTCTTATATAACATTGTAACTAATTATCAAGTTTCTACTTGTTCGAACTCACAAAATCAAGCATATTCAAACTTACAATACAAATATAAATCTCATTTTAATTTAACTAATATGCATATGAAATAGGCAAATCATAATAAATATTGCATTATAATTGCACAAGCAATAATATAAGCATAAAATTTGTTATTAAAAATTATTTTTTTAGCAACTCAAATATAAACTATTTAGACTTAAGTATTGAAAGTACAATTTTTTTTTACTTTTTGGCTTTGTAAAATAAAAATAGCAAGGATTTTTAATAAAATCAAAATATTAAATAATTAAATAAACTAATAATTTGATAAAATCATAAATAATATAATAAGTAAAAATTTATATAGAAACTCAATTAATCTCATCTTAAGTCCGTAAATATCACAAACTTTATATTTTAAAATTCGATTTTGGCTCGTCAATTACACAAACTTGTTTAATTCAAATGCAAATTGAGCATTTTACAAACTAAACTCAACCTGCTTCATTTACGGCCTATTCTTATGTATTTGTTGCATATGTACTTTGTACAAAATTGTAATTTTAACCTTTTGGCTTCCAACATTTTTGTATACAAAATTGTAATGTTTTTAATAAATTTCATAAAACTTGCACGCGTACAGAAACATATACCTGGTGAGTTAAGTGTATATATACATATTTTGTGTCCGTGGGCATATAAATTAACTAGTATCCAACGTACCTTGTGGATTTGAATTCATGTTACATAAGAACTAATAAAATCTAACAAATAAAAGCCATCCTAAAGCGCACATGAAGTTAATAACTGGTGAGTGCAACAAATGAATCTTTCATCTATGTAATTGTGAACCATTTGCTTAGTCCAACTTCCAAAAATTTACGATCAAACGAAAAAACCACCAAGAACCAACTCAATTTGAAGGCTAATCGGATTAAAAAGGAAAAGATTCAAACCAGTTTTCAAGAAGCTGTTTCTGGGTCACTGATTTTACCTGTTCATATCAATTTTGGAACAATATGATAATAGACACATTTAGATAATTCAATCTACATAGAAAGAAAAACAGTAATCAATCCAACAAACTAGTCACACCATAGTTCTCGTTTTTAACACTGCATTAAAACGTTCATTGTTTATACCATTCAACCCACATATTAAATACAAGAATGCTAAAGGATAATATGCTGGAAGTACAATATTTCTACATGAAAAATATACCATTCAACCCAAAATATTAATCATTGACATCAAAACGTCCCTGATACGAAGCGTAAATGCGATAGAAAATTTGTACCATAAGAAAACCCTGAGGATAATTGAGGGGCTGGGAAATTTTTCAGAATTTTAAGGTTATTATATGGAAGCCAGAAAAATCATTTATTTCAAATTAATCAAGAATAAAGCCTCTGAACTTTGACGTACTTCTTGTTCCTACAGTTGGCTTCACGTTCATCATAGGAGGGAGGAGCCTGAGTTAACAATACACTAATCTCCTCACAAATATAAATCTCGTCTTTTATTGACTATAAGATGTATGTTCCCTTCTCAAATTTCTGTCATTACGAGCAAGGCAGAGATCTTTCATCAACACCTTCGTTTTTCAATGCTTTTTCTTGTAGTCAAGACAGACATGCATAATACTGTTGCATCTTGCGAGATCTATCTAGTTTTGGATAAAAGGTGTCAACTATATATACATCAAATCAAATGCCAAACTTAAGCAATATAAATATGTAGTAAATCAGATTAATGATATCATATGAAAATTACTGTAAAACCATATGCTATAACAATGAAATGCTTAAGAAAACTTCCAATGGCCATGAAGCTAATTGCAAATCCTCTGCGCTCTAGGACAAGAAATATAAAAACAGTTCATTATAATGAAATAAAATCTGATTATGGGCCTTATAGATTAATAAGTAAGGTTTTAATTAATATGACTTGATCTATTTGTTAAACCGAATCAAAAGATATATTCTTACTTATTCTATAATGTTGGTTATGCTAAGTTAAAAATAGATTAAGTTAATAGAACTTGCAGATCAAGTGTCTTACTTTTACCCTTATTTATAAGAGATGTATTTTCAAATAATATTTTTATATTTGAAGTTTCAAAACTTATTTTATTATGTAAAATAAATTAATTAAAATATATTATTTGACAATTAAATATGTAAATTCTTAACTCTATGCTACAATACAAAATTGATAAAAAAAAAGGAAAAAAATAAATAGCATTATATTTATATTGTAGTATAAATTATGAATGAATTTTTAATTATTATTTTATTAAATATTTATTTTAACTATAAAATAAAAAATGAAGTAGATAGATAACGAGTCATGAATAACCTTTTTATTAATAAATAAATATTTCGCCAATTCATTTGATTCATTAAAAAAAAACATATGGATTTGAATCAATTTAAAGGTGAATAAATTAAATGAGTTCATAAATTTACATCCATTTTACCACTCCTTTCTACTACTATAATACTGTACATCATTTTTCTATCACAAAATATACATATAGCAAAAAATCTTTTACTTACATAATTTTTTTTATGAACAAATATCTTTCAACAAAGGTAGGCTTAGACTGATCTA
Source organism: Sindora glabra (assembly GCA_020226215.1). Classification (NCBI taxonomy): domain Eukaryota; kingdom Viridiplantae; phylum Streptophyta; class Magnoliopsida; order Fabales; family Fabaceae; genus Sindora; species Sindora glabra. The sequence goes on along the minus strand of CM035229.1, from coordinate 20,770,778 downwards.
GACCAAAATAATCAACCCTTTTTAAGATATAAATTTACACACCGTTACATCAAGTAATCGGTTGAAAATCCGGCATAAATTCTTCTTCTTCCTCCTCCTCCCCCGCCCCGCCCCTTCACCCCCACCCCTTTTTATTGAAAATCAGTTATACACAAAGTAAGGCTTCAGCTCCATATTCGTAAAATAACATTTTTTTTAAAAAAAATATTTATTAAGAAGTCATCTAATTTATATAAAAAGTAAATTTTTGCAGAAAATTAAACTTTACAAAATGTAATTTCCTTTAGTAACTTTCCGTGAAATGCTCAAAATTATTTGATTAATACTAAGAAAATAACATGTTTCAGAAATTAATATTTTGTGTATTATTTAGTTCAATTTTAAAATTTTCAAGAAATGTTAATTATATGACTATTATACACTTTATAACTATAATACAAAAAACTTAGAAATATTAATAAATTTAAATTATTTTTAATTTTTTTGTATCATAATTTTTTTAAAACTTGTAATTTTTTATTTTTCATAAAAAATAAAATTAACTTAATGAATTATATAAATATTAAAATGACTCATCTCTTATATTTTTCTTTTGAAAATTGAAATTTATGAATATTATATAAAGCACATATAATTATAATAGTACTGTATAAAACATCTTACATGTTATAAAATACTTAACTCTTCAATTTCATTTTAATGAGTAAATAATAGGGCAATGTTGTAATTAGTTAATATTAGTAAGACTTTTTTTTCATTTATATTTATAAAAAATACAAGAAATCTAACTCATTAAAGAGAAGTGGATGAATTACTTTTTGGCAAGTTCTATTTTTCTTATTTTAATATTTAATAGCTAACTAAACAATTCATTCAATTTTTGCTTCTCAAATTATTATATTTTTCACAAAATTTCCTCTTGACCAAACCACTCCTGAATTTTCTGCATCGTTTCTTACAATTTACTAGAAATGCTGAAAGAATCTCATTGGAAATCCATCAATCCAGGAATCTCCAACCCAAAGAGTCAGACTCTGCATGGGTTTCTTCCTTAGCATTAGCAGACAGCCTCATAACGAGCGATTAATTGGCTTGTCCATGCTGATTAGATATAGAACAAGCCTTTTCAAACAAACAACCATTTGATATAATTTCTTGGTCATAGTTTGTCTGAAAATTTAGTAGTTTACTTAATTTTTTATAAATATTATATTTTCACAGTAGAAATTTTTTTACTTTTGTGAAATTATTTTATTGATAATATTGTAAATTTTTACATACTAAGCGAAATTTGTATAAAGTGAAAAACTCTTCGTAAAAAATAACAATTGCAGGAGAAACTTAAATACATATTCATGGCTTATAAAATAGGATTTAAATTTGATTAATTATTAATGTAAATTAATTTTATATTATTATTCACTCAAGTGTTATCACAATAATAAAAGTTGTTAAAATATTTTTATTGTGATAAATTTTATAGTACTTTTGAAGGTTTCAAAACTAAAAATGATATGATAATTTCAAAAACTATTACATTAAGATTGTTTCATCATATTCGTTAAAAATGTAAATAATTATAATTGAATAATTTTAATGTAATGATTTTTTGGCTTGACACAGTACTTGAAAATTTGAAACCTTAAAACTTTAAAGATACCTTAGCAAACATTTTTTATTAATGAGAAAAATTATTAATTTTCAAGATATTTATCTTCTTATTTAATTTAATGATAATATAAAATATTTATATTAATAATATATTAAATTTAAATTTTATAGAAATAATTTTTTTTATTTGAATCACTTGATATTCTTTAAATTACATTGAACTTCTGATTAATTTAAATTTGAATTGAGTTGGATTCTTTTTAAGGGACAAAACTCTTTTAATGACATTGATAATTTTCTCCATTCTCTATAAAAATAATTTTAAAACTTAACATAATTCTCTAATATTTCGATTCTTTTCAAATAGATTAATTATTTTTATTATTGAAATTCCATTGCAACGAGAGAGTGAACGGAGATGTGAGCCATTAATTGTGCGGAGAGTATTCTCATTGTTGCCTTGTAGGATTTCAAGAGTGATGCCGCTTGTATAAATTCTTCAAAAATTACGTGGAGATTAGCAAGTCGCGATGTTAATTTAGTTAGTAACAGTCCAACTTTTGCATTTCCCAACCCGGTCAAATTTAATTCGGACGATGCAAATTTATGCGTATTTTTTGTCAATTTATGCGAGGAACATTGTCATGAAGAAAGACTTGCACGGAGCCCCCTCTTATAACTTGTATTTCCATACTCACAGGTCACAGGACAACAAATTGGTTGGAATGAAACAAAATACGGGATTTAAATTTAATTTATTATAATATTAATCAATTTTATATTTGTTGTACATTGCGTTATATTTTAAAAGATCAAATCTTACGTTGGGCAAGTTAGATCTTAAAAGAAAGTTTATATATATAACTTCCTTTTTATATAGAATGATAAGAAGAGAAAAAAGTGGGCTTGCATGCACAAGATAAGTCAAAGTAAAATGTAAACAATGGATTTGTCTCCCTGTGCATGAATATCATTTGAGGCCTAGTCCCAGTTCATTTTTCTCTAAAACTAGATTTTAACTCTATTAAATAGTGCACTATTTCCCTCATTTTTACGCACAACACAATTCAGATAACTTTCTCTAATAAACTCTCTTCTTACCCTAATTATTTCTCCTCATTTGTGGGTTACATTTCTCAGTGTTCATTTTTTATTCTAATTTTGTATTTTCAAGACAGACAAGTCTGTTAAATATTTGGAGAATTGTTAGTTTAAGGTTTGCACAGAAAGTTAAGATAATTTCTTGAAGACTATGATCTATATTACATCTCAAATTATACTATCATTTTTCATTAACAATATTATCATTTCTTGTCTATTGCCATATTATTAAAAATTATTAAAATTCTTTTATTATCAATAAAAATTATTTGTTAATATTATTTTTTAGTAATATATCAATTTCTATTTACTAATAGTATAAAAAAAATTTCATTGACAATAAATTAAATTTAATCTCTTAAGTGATGTTTGGTTTGCAAAATTTTTCTCACATTTTTAGGAATTTTTTAAGAAAATATAGGATTCTTATGTTTATTTCAAATAAAAAAATTCTAAAAAATATTTATATTCCTAAAAATATTATTCCCAAGAATGTTTTTAATCCAACATTCCTCAAAATATTCCCAATAGGGGAGGTGAGTACCTTATATTCCTATGATATAAGAATATTTTAATAATATTAAAAATTATTTTATACATTCTTTCATGAAGATATTACCTCTAATAATATCTTATTTCACTAACATTTATCATAGTTGACCATTGTCAGTCATTACTTATGACATGAGAATATTTTAATAATATAAAAAATTATTTTACACATCTTTTCATGAAGACATTACCATTAATAATATTTTATTTTACCAATATTTATCACAATTAACCATTTTTAATCATTATTTATCACTGGCCACCACTAACTACTGCCTCCACTATCCATTATTAATAACCACCATTAACCTTTACACATTGTCAACAGCTACCATTGCTTATGACCTCCGTTAACACCACCCATCAACGGTCACCACTTGCCACTAGTAGCTTCCATTAATCATCACTCATTGCTAGCGACCTTCATTGTCATCACCTATCGTTAGTGACCTCTATTAGTTATTACCTATTATTAGTAACCACTATTAATGCATGTTATCATTGATAACCACCATCAATTACTATTCACTACTAATGACTTTCGTCGATCATTACTCATGACCCGTGGTTTCTATTAGTCATCACTCATTATTAGTAACTATTATCGCCACTATCCATTTTTAGTTATCATCGTCACCATCATCTATTACCAATAAGCTTTATTATTCTTGACTTACGACTAGTAATTATTGTCACCTATTATTTAACATTATTAACCACCTCTTACCATCACCCATTGCCATTAATCACTTAATTTTCAATAAAGATATTTTTTATATTTTAATAATATTTAACAAAATGTATAAATTAATTAAAATATAATATTGTAACATTTATATATATATTTTTAATTAAATTAAATATAGTAATATCATATTCCTACAAAAATTAAATACTTAATAAAGACATCCTAAAGTTGTTTAAAATTTCCTTAGTTGATTTAGTAACAATTAAGTTTGTTCAAGGTAATAAACTTACTTTTTGAACATTATAATTTTGACATTTGAATGATCTTTTATGAGTAACTAAAAAATGTAGGTTTTTTCTCATGAAACTTTTTTAACTTAAAAATAAATTCAAAGAACTTTTCATAAAGTAGTCATTTACTTAAAATAATTAAAATATAAAAAAATTATATCTTTTACAATTTAAGTTCAAAATTTAATTTTCAATATCTAAAAATTTTTACCTTTATCTATTGTTTTAGTGATATCTCAAAACATATATAATATATAGGCATGAAACTAGTTTCATTTGAAAGTAAATTCAATTATCTTTCCAATAATAAATAATTTGCTCAAAACAAATATAAAATAAAGAAGTTATAACTCATTAAAATTAACGTTATTATTTTCTAATAGTTAACTGCTAGATTATTAGAGCTCAAATAGTCAACCATTTGCCTCCAGAAGTGTGAATTTGCTTTATTTGAGCAATAGTTTACTATTATACCCTTTAAATGTTGATTGTTACGATTTGAATTAGTTTAAACCAACATTTAAGCCTAAGATGGTTGCCCAGACATTTCCAAGTCACTCTAAGCTCATTTCATCTTATTTCTCATCATCAAACTGTTAGTGTATATGCCCTAAAACCAATCATATTGGTGATTGTAATTTTGAATCATGTTATTTTAATGGCAATTCCAATTATTATATTTATATATATTGTCTGCATAATATATTCAATTATAATAATAACCTTAGAATAATTATATTCTTAAATGTCCCTAATCATATATCATTGTGGATTAGGTTGCTTTGATATGTTAAGACTAGCATGTGTGAAGACTTATATGGGATATTAAGTTTACACATGAGTACAAGTTGAAAAACTTGTATACTGGACCGACCCATATTAAGAATACTACATGGATCGTTATATGAGTGTCATAAGTGGTTCTTAGTGATCATTATTAATATGGTCCTTTGACTTGAGATCATCAAGGTTCCCTACATGTGAGTTTCATATTTTGATACTATTCTATGTCACTGATAGTTAAGTGAATGCAAGGGTAGATATTGGATATGTCACATATCATGCGGAGGAGTTTGTGTGATCAAGATGGGATTTGTCCCTCCTATATAACAGGAGTAACATCTATTGACCCCTTGATTAAGTAAAGCTGAGAAAATGCATGGTCATGCTCAGATGAATTGACATGAGATGTCGATTACATTTGTTTCAGTCAGCTTACTTAGGAGTCAAGAAACCTTAAGATTGGGTTATACGGGAATGACACGGTCCATGTCTCGTGCTCAATCTAGATGTATAGGACAAAAAGATATAAGTGATGATCACGTGTAAAGGTTTAGTCAAATCACCGACTTTCACATTACTTGGGTAACAATGATGTGTTGCTAGACACCAATCATTGTTTATGATCATTAATATGATTAATAATCATTGCCAACGTAATGAGAGCTTGTAGGGTCGCACACTTAGAGCCTAGTGAATTTGGAATTAATGGACTAAATTGTTTGGGCTTAATATTTGGGAATTCATGTTATAATTATAAGGCTCAATAGTAAGCCTATAATTATACATGGAATAAAGCCCAAATAAGTTAGGTTTTTCTATGCACCTATTTAAATAGGCTTATTGGGTAATAATAGAATTATTATTATTATTATTCACGCACCCCAAGCAAAAGCATAGAAAACCCTAGCACCTCTCCTTGACCAAAAAATCCCTGAAGAGGCGTAGCTAGCACTACGAGATGTAAGGAGATCAATTCCAATCGGTGTGTGTAACGGACATTCATCGGTGATTCACGGGTTCGTGTGGATACCACAGAGGTGCAGCCACATAAACGTTGTACTGGTGATCTGATTTACTGGTTTCCATTCCGGTTCGTGATTTGGAAGCAGATCGGACTTGCTGTAGCGGTCAGAAGATTTTTGCCGAAAGGTATAAACCCTGATCCCTAATCTATGGCGTTCTAAATCCGCATGGATCCTTGGTGGAAATCGTGCAAAAATTTTATTCCGCTGTGCATGTATGATGCGCGATTTCCAGCACAAACCTATCACCCTAGCCTCCTCTCTCTCTTTCTTACACACACACACACAATCATTTAGGCATTCTTAGGCTCACTCCTCTCAAATTCTCATCCAGCCTCTTATCGCTTTTAATATCATTCTAGGTATAATTGCTTATAGCCTTGAAGAATGAATTAGAAGAAAACTTTGGCTCTACACCACTTTCTTTGGTCCATCTCTAATTTTTAGTAAGATTTCTTTAATTTTTCCTCTAGAATTTGAATTTCTCCTTATGCCCTAGGTTGATTTTGCTTCATTTGCATCAAATTAACTTAACAAGGGCCTAAACCCAAGAATCCATAATCTAACTCAAAATTTTCTCACATTATTTAGGTAAGTCCCTTTGCCTAAGCCCTCATGGTGAGTTTCCTTATTAATTATGATTTGAATAATACTTGATTACTTTGTATTTATTATTAGATGGCTTGATTAGGGGTTATACCATTCAAAATCTCAGTTTTGCAATTTAGGTAAAGGAGAACACTCACGTCTAAAGTGAGTGAAAATTTCTACTCTTTATCAAGAACCCTTTTTATAGAAAATGACATGTGGTATATATTATTAATTTTGAAATTTGCCTTAAATTGAGCAATGTTTTGAATAAATTTCAAGTATCTTTGTTTCTTTGCAAGTTTGACTAAATTTTCTATGATTATGAGAATATATGATTTATGATTGAATCTTTACATAAGGAAGTTAATGATAAAATGACTATGCCTTGATGACGGAAGGTTAGAGATATTTAATAATTAGATAAAATACATGCTTATAATATGAAAATGATTTAAAAATATTTATCTTGGGATTCTAGGTAATTAGATTAAGGGAATATTTAGGTGCACCAAGTAGAATCCATATGAATGATTAAAAGAGTAAGAAAGGTTGAATATTGATGATGATTTGTAGACTTATTAACTATGAAATGAAAATTGTGCTTGAGAGGGCATAAGAAATTGTTAAAGTGTTATTGAAAAGTCACACAATTGATATTCTTATTTGAGGTTTCTTAAATCCTAAGTAAGAATAATTATGTCATTTTATGGATTTGTAAATTATACAGGATTAAATTGACGGAAAAGATTTATACTTTAAACTTGAATGTTAAAAATACATCTATATATGTATATGTATATGCTTGTATGACCTTATTTTTTTCCACCCCACATTTGATGGGTAGTGGAAATCTTTGCTCACTAAGTTTTATACTTAGCCTATTTTATTTCCCTCCTTTCAGATCAAGTTACAAAGTTAGTCATCATGACGCCTTACCAATTTTCAATCTTGTGAACTTTTAAGATAAGGCTCAGATATAGCTTTTGAGATAAGCCTTAGCATATAGACATCAAGATTTATGGTGATATGAGTGTGTCAAGTTAGACCAATCATCTCATGCATGATTAGTTTAGGTTGCATCACATCATGATATATATTGAAAACTTTGTTGATACTATAAAAGATGGATTTATGAATTTCCTGTTGATAAATGATATGAATATTTTCAAGACAATATTGCATTGTTTTATCTTGTTCTACCTTTTGAAATTTACATGCATAGCATGAAAAGGATTGTTGGAGTATTAAATAGGATACTCCAAGCTAGTCACATTCTCAATTTTGAAGGCATAAGACACATTTCTATAGTTTGAATTTTAATTTTGATGCATTACCATATATTTATGTCTTCTTCCAATTTGCCTTACTTTTATTATTTTTTGTGTTTCCTTATGAGTTTTAGGATTTGATATAAAAACTTGAATATTTAATATTATTGGTGACAATAAATTATTTCTAATTTTTTAAAATTATGGATATTATATAATTTCTTACACATGTCAAAATCGATTGAATAGTATTTTTGTAGCAATAGAATGCCCAACTCACTATGCCAATTAAATGTGCCTTAAGGATCAAAATACTATTAAACATGCTAAATCTGCCCCTGGAATCAAAATCCTATTAAATGTGCAAATCCCACACCCATATTACATATTATAATGTAACACAAATGAAGTAACACTAATTTCAACATATTGTGTCATAAATGCAAGATGTGAACAGATAGAGAGAAGGAATAATACAACTAGCATTTTTCTTCAAGCCTCTTCGCCAATATTATGCGTCTGACATTTCCCCCTCCACCCCCACCCCCACCCCCCCAAAAGTCTCAGAAAATAAGCCTGCTTGTTCTGAAATTGGATTCTTCAAGCTGTTTCTAACAGTTTTGGCAAAGATAACAACGAAGCTAACTACTGTGATCTGTGAGAAGAAAAAGGATCATGGAAATTCACACAAAGTGGCTGAAAAATCCTTCCATTAGCTCATGGCCAATCCCTATCATTGTCTAAAACCTATACATTGACCTTACAAAACATCAATTAAAGATTGCTCAAACAATGTGACAAATACCGTATATAGTCCCAAGACAACATTATCTTGTACACCTGAAATGTTGCATAGCAGCAGTCAATCAAACTCCTCTCCACCACGAGAACAATTTATACAGGTATATTTTCCTCATTCGAGGATTATATGTCATGAAGGCTCTGGCCTTGACGGGATCTGCATTCAAATATTCGAAAGCATACATCTGTTTGCCTTCTTCCAACCCATCTATGTTCATCACAGCCTGTAATAGCTCATTGGCATCAAATGAATATTGGCTTTGCTCCATTGCATCAGCCAATCTCCGAATACTTGATGCCACTGCCATTAATGCATCTTGAAGTGCTTCTGAGCTGCGAGGCCGTTTGGGAAGTTGCCTAATTGGTTGGACCACAGGAGGTGGCTCTTGACAACCATCTGGCGCCTGGCCATACTCTGGAGGCCCAGTGTACGACTCAGTTCCATCTGATTCGCTCACGTCTTCAGAACTTGGAGAAACAAAGGAGGCTGATTCATCATCACAGTTCTTAATGTCCACTAGATGGTTTCCGTCCTTCATCTTGGCCCAACGACTGGGGGCTTGATAATTTCCACAAACAATTTTAAGTTCATCATACATCTCAATCTGCTTTCCACGGAAGCCTCTCGCATCAGGGTGTGCCTATTCATTGCATTAGAGAACACTTGAATATGTAATCTAAACGACTACAAAAACATTCAAGGGAGTAAGAAAGTTGAAGAATAGACTTACTGCAATGTATCTCTTCCAAAGCTCATCACTGTGACACTCTATCATCTTTGTATTTGGATTCCACCTGAAACATTCCTGACTTAGCATATCTTTCATTACTTTGTACCTCTTCTTAATTGTCTTCAGACGGTTTATGACTTTCTGATTGTTCAGATTCAAGTTGAATCGGGTGTTCACAGCCACACAAGCAGCAGTATATGCATTTTCATTGAAACATTTGTCAATTTTGTTTCCATTTCTTGCCTGTATAGCCAGCGCTTCAATTAGACACTTATCCATTGCAAGCGACCACACCACATTTCTTCCTTTGTGTTTTATGTCCCTTCTTTGTCCTTGCAGATCATAATGTTCCATTTCTACATACAGATAGAGCAAAATTAAAACCAAAAAAGAAACCATTCACAACAGGTAATGCCCATATCATCATACCATCTAATATAATAGTTTCATCCCCAATTTAGTTCAAGATAATACAAATCCTGACTCTTATATCAGTTTTACTTCTGAAGGAGACCAAAAACCCCAGGAACAATAAACCTCGATTTGAAGGTGCATAGCATAATGTCAATGTTCAAGAAGCTGCTGCTTGTGATCCGCTAGCAAATTAATGATTTGACATTAGAATCCCACATCCTATTTTGTGAACCATGTTTCTGCCTCTACAAGTCACAAATGCTCTCCTAAACAAATAAGGTAAAGATTTGATCATGGTCCACTGTTAATTTACATAAATGGCATCTATATTCTGGAAACAATCTCAAAGCAATTCCCACCTTTCTAAGAAACAAAGAAAATATATAAACATAAATCAATGCCTATACATCCTTCAATAACTGAAAATAGAAAATAATGATACTAAAAGTGAAAAGCATTCTAAGATCACTGAAAGTTGTATTTAAAATGTATAGTGATCAGCAAGTTGACATATTCTGCCAGTGAAAGGTACAGATGAGAACTTCAGCAAAATAGACAGATGCAATTCTCATTATTTAAGTCTTGCTTTGTATATCAATGAGAAAATTGATTATTAATAATTGATCACACAGAATCCATGTCTGGTAACACTGTCTGAGAATTGATTTACATAGAATTTCTTGTCTAGATGATGTATAGAAAAATCACTTATAAGCAAGGTTATCAAATCATGAATAGCCTTCATAAAATTGAAAAGCATAATTTATGAAATTGTGAATCCAATTGAATCAAGATTCCATAAGATTCATAACTCAACTTGAAAATAGCATATTGTGATCCTATACATAATAAAATGATAGATAGAAGCCAAAGAATCATAACTAGAAGCCAAGAAAATCACTTCTTCAATATCATATACTCATTTAAATCATTGTTTTGAAGATTCAAAACTCTTAAGTCAAAAACTTGTCATATGACCTCAAAATTCAGAACTCATGCAGATTCAAAAGAAATTCATTAAGTTATAAATATGTATGTGACACAATAATCTTGCTCATATTAGAATATAAGAGGTTAAGGAGGCAATTTTTCTCTGCACGACAAATCGTTAAAAATCATCAAATGAAAAGCAACATTCAAAGGATTCCATCACAATTCATCAAATTTTAGGAAAGATTCATCATAAATAAATTCATTACTTAATTCAATTCGATCCAATATTTGAATTGATTTCCCTTTGGATTGAATTGAGTCGAAAGATTCAAATCACAAATCGCAAGATTTTGATAACCATACTTTTAAGTATTAAATTACTAAAAAGAACAATGAGAGTTTTTGCTTTTTAGTTACAAGTGGAACAAAGGCAGGAAAGACCAAAAATAAAAAATAAAATAAATAAATGAAGGAAAGGATTACTTGGGCACTAAACTTAATAATTCTCTAAGTATAATCTGAATTAAAATAGAAGTTACTCTAAGTAGCTTTTAGTTTAATTGGTCTTTTGACTTATAATTGGTAGTTGAAAGATTTTAAAAATCCAACCAAACATCTCTAAAAAGGTTTGAATTTGATTATTAGAATTATAATTGATAATTGAGGGTGCTAATGCTATATTGCAAATAAGCACTCATGCATGTATCAGATGCCAGCCATCAGATCTCAAATTAATCTAATACATGCGAAGTTATACCTGAAGCTTTAGATTTTCAATCAATTTATGCAGTTAATTATGTCATTTATTCACGCAATACAGGATCAGGTTACTGACAACCCAGTATTAAGCCAGCACTGTATCCAACATATAAATTATAGTATTTACATATACTTTCTGTGCATGAAAATAAAAAATATCCAGGTCCCCACATAATCAAGCTATCCATTCAAGGAATGCTAAAATTTATACAACAAATTGCATTAGGAATTATATTACTCTGGAAGTCTGCCTCAGACACTAGCAGATAAGCTAATAGCACAAATGGCTATCCCACAGCTCTGATTTTTGGTGTACAGGTGTACTATAACAGATTTTATTTCATTTTAAATATATAGGGTTATCAAAGTTAAAAACCAATTGGCAATTCTGCCAAACCAAAGTAAAATATTAATTTTCCATATACTGATCATTGACAAAATTTCATTTCAACAACAGCAACCATCTAGAATTTCAGAAAAAGGATTCATCAAAGATTTGCAAAATAATCACATTTACACCCAAAACCAACGCAGTGCCAAGATGATAAACAAGAATAGCACATCCCAAAGTAAGGTGCACCAAGACAGCAGGTTAAAGACAAACGACAATTCCAATAGACCAAGCTGAACTACTAGCGAAGCAAACAGAGTATGCCTTCAGTCTCAGAATTGTTTCTTTTTTTAAAAGCCAAAGCAAAACCAGAAAAGAATTTTAAATGAATAGGACAGTAAGCATCCAAAGGTGCGAGATGAAAATATGGGTTATCCTTTTTCACATGTATGACATCAAACTCATCGGTCCTGTCCTGCATTGGAATCATTAGGTATGCTAATATACATTCTGAGTATTACATGTGAAAAACAGCCAAAAAAAAAAAAGTCAAATAAGAGATCGATATCTCAAGGATAAATCCTGATCCAAAATACCTGCACTTCAACTCAACTAAAATCATCTACAAACACTTGCAAGCACGCATGAAAAATAAACTGAAGCGAGAAACACATTCCACATTTATAAACTGTATTCGAGATGTTGTACACTTCTCGGTTCCTTTACAAAGCAATTTACAAATTCTATGTCAGCTTCCCGTTCCAAATTCAAATCGTAGAGCTTCTTCACCACTAAACTACACCTGCTTTCCTTTAGAAGCATATCGTTCTGAAGATTCATGAGGCACAATACGATTACCAAGTAGAAATGGTAGAAGTTTTCTACTGATAATGTTAGAATTATCTAACTCAACGCAGAAATTGAGACTCATACACTTCAGCCACCATTAGTAGCTGATTAAAACACAGTACTAGTTATATTACTGCAATAGATACATAGAGAGAGCAACATATTGAGAAAAAAATCAACATATTAAGAAAAAAATCGAACTAGAGACACGAGCAATTGTACCTACTACAACAAACAGACGAGGGTCCGATCTATGACCGACTTATCTCCGAACTGCATCTGACCAGAACAGACTCCGAGACGGCGTCAGTGGAAGGAAGAAGGACAACTTAAAGGACCCATACAGTGATTAGGGTTTTTCTCGAGAAAAAGAATGGGAAAATTTTCCCGGGCGGCACTTTCTCGAAGGCCAAACAAACACGAGAAAAATTCAGTGCAGTCATACGATCGGGTGCACTGCCGTGAGAGAGATTGCTTGAAAGTCCTATGATTAATTGCCACGTATGCAGGAAAGGAGCAGAAGAAACAAGCCCGCAGTGGTATGAAGTACGACTATGATCAATGAGGCGGATGAATGAGGATCGCTTAACAACAATACCGTAGGATTGAAGAAATTAAGGTTTAAAAAAAATTGAAGAAATTAAATTTTGACCCAAAAAAAAAAAAAGACAAATCAAATTAGGTGATTGTTTTCGTTCCAGCCCACTTAAAATGAAATTGCCTGGAAACATCCCATTGTAGAATTTTGATGTGGTCTTTCAGAAACCTATAAGGGAAAAAAAATGAGATAAAAAGTTGTGTAAAGGGAAATTAATTATTTGAATGAAATTAAAATGAGAACATATATGGAATGATTGGGAAAAACTATGAAAAGTGAAATATTTTTAAATTAAATATATTTAAAGATTAGTATGTAAATATAAAGAAAATTTAAATTATTTTTTTCAAAGTGTTCTTCATGATAATCCTCTTCTTTCCCTCAAAATTCAATTATTCCCTTTCATTTTCCTTCAAAACACACCAATTTTTATCCTTTCTTCTTTCTCCTCATCATCTCTTTTTTATCTTCTTTTCTTTTTAGGATACACACGGCAAAGTATCATAACCCTTTCAGGTTATGATCAATATAAAAATTTTTTAATCAATTTTCACTAGCCTAACATAATACCAACACTTAGTATCATTACATTCCCTATAAATAATATAAAATATTTTATATAACAGATTAAAATATTTACAATTAAGTATATACATCTAAGGTTTCCAAAGACGAAAGTTAAACTTACTAACCCTAATGAATTAAGGTCAAATAGGTTTAATTAACCTAAGCATACAAACTCTCATACAATCTCTAATTTAAATACACATTACAAGGCCTTGGAGAGTATTTCTATTTACAACCAAAATATTTATTATAGTTGCCTTGCATAAAAATATGCTAAACATAATTTACTTCTATGGTTTTGGGGGTGAAGAAGCATCTGTAGTAGTATTCATAAAAATTAAACAAAAAAAAGAATGAGTTTAATACATTATAAGTAAACAACCTACTTATTTTGGTATATAAAAGGATATTAACTATATCTTTTCCATTTAGATTAATTCTCAAAGCATATATAAATATACTTATATTCAACATTGTAAATAACATTAATAATTCCATTTAAATGAATAATAATAATGAATAAAATATTTAAATCCCCTTATGACTTTAGATTAGCTTTATCTTTGTACAATAAATAAGTTTTTAAATTTAGTTTATATCACGATTCATATATTTCATCTCTACCTTTCACATTTCACATCATAATCATATTTTACAATTGTATCAATATACTAAATATGTAAATATATGAACCATATGTTATTATGATATCACAAGATTCTATAAAAACATGCAAAATTGAAAATAATAGGGTGATAGTCAATTATAGGAGTCCATAGGCAAAATCTCACCACTATAGTCGATTATATGCAACTAAGGAGCAATTCTAGATGTCATAGTCAACTATAGTCATCTAGATAGCAGTTTTTTTTAGGATATTCAACTATGTAGTTGACTATAAATCCTTTGAGAGCAACTATTAAGATTATAGTCAATTATAAGGTTGAATTCTATAGAAAATCTGTATTTTTACTATTTATTTAGTCATATTCCTTCAAATTACCAATATATGCCACTCAAACCCAAAATTCCTTTCAACACAAGCATTCATAGTCATATTTGAACCATATGCAATAAAGAAATCATTCTATAACAAGCAATTACACCATTTAATTATCAAATCATCAACATTTACCATTTAAACATATTTAAATGTAAAATTTCATCAACTAAATTATTCTAAGTAAATTCTTTACTTACTTATGTATGAAGGAGATGAAAAAAATTGAAATGATAGTTGGCTTGCCTTAATCAATCAAATTCAAAAATTTAGACATTGAACACCTAAAATCCCTAATTTCACCTTCTAAGCAAAAGATTGAAGAACAATTACTCAAATTTTCAAATTATGATTATTTACCTTGATTTGCTTAAAAATTCTTAATAATTTTCTTAAGGTTAATAACTCGATTTGCTAGGTCAAGTTGAAGAAGATGAGGAGAAGTAGAAGGAAAAGATTGGAGGAAATTTAGAGTTGTTGGAAAAGTTTGGATTTTAGGAGTTATAAGAGAATTAAGGTTTTAAAGGTATTTTGGCAATTAGAAAGGTAGTTCAAGGGTAAAATTGAAAAAGATCATCTAAATCTCATCTATACACACTTAATTTTAATTATACACTAGCATCTAATTATCTCATTTCCTCCTATTCTTACTACTTTATCTCGTATTCTACAATAAAATCATACTATTTCTTATAAAATTCTCATTTTAAAAATATTTATAATAATTAAATAATTATTCTCACACACAAAAATATTCTGATAGTCGTTAATTTCCTAAGAAATGTAACACAAAGCCAAGGAATTACTTAGTAATTAAATTACCTATCAAGTGCTTACAATAAACTTTCTAGCAAATTTATGGAATGGAATCCATAATATGCAACCTATGGTGAAGATTCTTTAAAGTAGTTTTAGCTAAATAATCAATAATTTCATTATGTTCTTTGTAGATTCTTTATCAATAAAAAAAGCATTAATTATCATTATGTCCTCATTAAATGGAATAATATAAACCGTTTACAACTAAGAAGGCCATAAGTATTGTACTAATGAAAGAAGTAACAGACATCGATTTACTTCATCAATAAGGTTTTATATGGCGTTAAACTTAGGTATCAAAAGATCAAAAAATTTGTATTTGCCTTGATAATGGCCTTTAAGAGACTAAGGCCATATTTTTAATCCTACTAACTAATGGTTAGAATTAATTAACCAATCAAATAGGTTTTACTCAAGCTTGAAATATAGGTTAATTTTTTAGCCAAGAAAAGTAATAAAAGAAGTGCTAAAATGACTAAACCTAAAAAAATATAGGTTAATTTTTTAGCCAAGAAAAGTAATAAAAGAATAAATCCTAGCTGACTTCATGGCTAAAATGACTAAACCTAAAAAAATAGTAGAAGTGCTAAACTAAACCTAACCATTCATATAGAATTATAGATGTATACTGACAAAACATCAAATAAGAATGGAAGCGAGGCTGGTGTGATTTTAGAAAGGGCAAGATGAATTAATCATTGAGTACACCCTAAAGTTTAATTTTAAGACAACCGATAACTAAGCAAAGTATAATGCATTGATAATTGGATTAAAGCTAATTAAGGAAATAGGAGCAAAAGTCATAAAGGCAAAAAATGATTCCAATTGACAATTAATTAACTTAAAAGATTATATGAAATTAAGGTCCTCTGATTAGTTAAGTATGCAAAAAAGGTGAATAAGTTAATAATGAAATTTGACTAGTTTAATTTCTAACAAATACTTAGAGTTAAAAATCATCGTGCTACACTTTCTTAAAGTTAACAAGTGCTAAAGTTATTATTAATAACTAGTCAGTTCTATAAGAAACAATTAGAAGTCCAACCATTGAAGAAAAGGAAGTAATGAGCATAGATCAATATTTCGCTTAGAAAGACCTTGTCAAGAATTTCCTTGAAAAAGATGAATTACCTTCAAATCCCTTTGAGGTTGAAAGGTTAAGAAAAATTTTTGCACCATTTTAGATAGAAAATGGTTGACTGTACAAAAGGGCATTTGTGATTCTTGCCTTAAAATGCCTTTATTTGAATAAGGCAAGCTATGTTTTGATAGAATTATACAAGGGAATTTGTGGACATTATATTGTAAGGTTACTTCTTTTGCAAAAGACAATCTAATTTGACTATTTATGGCTTATAATGAAAGTGTATATGTTAAAACTAGTTAAAAGGTGTGAACAATGTCAAAAATTGCACAACTATCATCTTTAACACAACCAATCATTTTCCATGATCTTTTAAATCATAAGGCATTGATCCTTTAGGATCATTCCTTATTGCCCTATGGTTATTTTAGTTTTTAATTATAGTAATAGATAATTTCACTAAGTGGATTAAAGCTAAACCTTTAACCATCATAGCTATTAAAACACTTAGAAACTTATATGGAAAAACATTATTTGTAGATTTGGCATTCTTAGTGTCCTTATTAGTGATAATGAAACATAATTCATAAGTGAATTATTTAGAAGTTCTACAAGAACATGAAGATAACATAAAAATTATCTTCTATTAAACATCTTCGTTTAAATGGATAGGCAGAACTAGCTAATAGGATAATATTGGAAGGGCTTAAGAAAATATTCAACAATCCAAAAAAGAAATGGGTTGAAAAACTTCTTAGTATTCTATAGTCTTACAAGGTAATTGTCTAATTAGCCACCAAAAAGATACCTTTTCATTTGACTTATGATCATGAAGCTTTAAAACTAATTGAGATTGGTGAGCCAAAATCAAAGAATCAAACAATATGATTAAGGCCATAATGATAATTTATCTTATAGAGAATCTTGATATACTAAATAATGATAGGAAAATGGCTTATATCAAGTCCTATGCATACAAAAAAAGAATGGTGAAATACTTTAATAAAAAAGGGTAAAACTAGTAAGTTTTGCTAAAAGGTCATTAGTCTTAAAGAAAGTAAATGACCTAGTGAAAGATCAAGAAAAAAGAAGGTTAGTAGACAATTAGAAAGGCTCCTATAAATTTATAAAGAATTTAGGAAATGGGACTTATCAAAGAAAAACCCTAAAGGGAAAACTTCTACCTAGGACCTAGAATGTACCTCATTTGAAAAAGTATCTAATGTATAAAAATCTACCCCTAATGAAAAGATGAATAAAAATTTAGATTATTTTATGAAAACTTTGTTATCATTACCATTATTTACAATATTTTATTATAATGAGTCATACATATGATAAAAAGATATAGATCGACATATGACGGTTGCTTAGATACCACTATTCAGTAGGCTTCTAATTGTTCGATAAGTTAGACTAGTGGCAACCAGTTGCTTAAGCATTACTATTCAGTGAACTCCCTATTATTTGATAGGTTACATTGGTAATAGTCAGTTGCTTAAGCATCATTATTCAGTGAGCTACCATTATTTGATTGGTCAAATTAACAACTAGTTACTCAAGTATTGCTAGTTAACAAGTTCCCTACCATTTGGTAAGTTAATGCACAAATTAGTATTCACCAATCACTAAGCCACTTCTAAGATATTATATTGATAATAAGTCAAAGGTATTATATGGAAAAGTTTTCACTAACCACTAATATAAGAGAGTATTAGTACTTATTAACCATTAGAACAAAGTTTAATCAAAGGACTAATTATTGAGAATAATTTCTTCAAGGTACTAATCACAAAGTTAGTTTATTAAGGAAAAAGTCTTAGTAATATAAAATTACAAAAAACATGTAAGAATAAAAATTTATATGAATATTTCAGTGGTTGGTTGTACTATATATCTAGCAAGCAAAAAAACAATAACTAAAGAAAAAGCTAAGTATGGAAAGTGTTTTGTGATTAATGATTAGTCTGTTACAAAACATGATCACATAGTTAATGACTCGATATAGAAAGACCACAATATCTTTATACATTTCAAGTTACTTTTTTTTTACAAAATATGTCCCTAAAAACTAAGTAAACTATTTTAAAACAAACATGCTTGATGGCTTAAGCGATCACTTAGGCTTTAGGTTAACTATTAAATATATTCTATAAGATCTCTATAGTCTGTTCATTAGATTGAACACTAAGAATTTGTTGATTGGTTAAATGTTGATCAATCCATAAATTAACTAATTTTTAGTCTAAGACTGCCTATTAGGAACTTGAAGTAAAACATCAGCAACTGATTGTTGAATAGAATTTGCAAAGTGCCATATTTAATTTTCTAAGGGTTATTTGTTGAAAGGGCATAAAAGGAAGCTTACTCATGCTTTTTCAACTAGTTCACATAAAACATGTAAAAATGCTTGGTGTCATAGTTGCAAACCCTTTCATCCTTTTCTATTAGATCAAATAACACATTAAATGATTGGTTATAAGGTGATTATCCTTTATGATATAATTTAGTCACCTTCTTGGCATCCAACCCAGCTGCATATTAATTTTATGATCTTACATTTGTATTCAGCTATCCTATTAAATCTAGACCCCTCTTCGCAAAGCAAGCTAGATCTTGCTTTTATGTGTCCCTTAATTTATAAGGAACTAGGCAATTAAGGTAAGGAACATCAAAATCATTAGTGGATGAGTGGTTAATTGCAAAAAGGATTAATTCCATCATTGAAGAAATATTATTAGCAACTAATTAGTTGTATTGCTTTAAAGTGAAAGAGTTCTTATAACGAATATAAAAACAACAAGCACCCAAGAAGAACATACTTGCAAAGATCAAATTAAGGAATGAATATAATTTTGAAATAAACACCAAGAATAATTGCAAAGATCAAATTAATGAATGAATATAATTTTGAAATAAACACCAAGAATAATAATAATAATAATAATAATAATAATAATAATAACAACAACATCAATAATGAATAGTAATAAAGATTTGCATTTTGCAAACTATCTAATAATATGAACATAAAATCATAAACAATTAGTAAAGTAATACTGAAAGAAGTAGAAAAGAAAGAGAAATGGTGATTTTTACCATGAAATGAAGAAAGAGATGATTGTGGCGAAAAAAAAGCAATAAAACCAAAAAGATAAAAATGAAGTATAATAACAAGCAAATATGAAATTTGAAAAATACCAAAAGTAAGATAAAAAGAAATATATATAGAGAGGCAAACCAATAATCTATATTTAGAGTTTCTGGGATAGATCCAATGGCTTCAATAAAGGTCGCATGGATTATGGTTTTCCTTCATTTACATTTAACCAACATGACAAGTGATCATGAGGATTTAACATTGATTCAATAACCTTTAAGTGGCAAATTCAAATTTTAGAAATGCATTCACATTTAATGGTTATTTACCTACTAGAATAAGTCTTAAATTATTATCATTAAATATCCAAATCTAATAAACACCTCATTAATGGCATAGTTCTCAAAGTTCTCACTTTATAAGGAAACTCATAAATAACAACGAGATAAGCTTCTCATTTCAACAAAGCTTATTACCAATGATTAGTCACATGAACTTCAGATAGTTAGTAGTATAGACTCTAAGTGGTTGACTACTTCATATTAAATTGGCATCATAACATCCATAAAGTCATGTATTACTTGGTTAAGCCTCACCGTGCTATTTTTCTAAGGTGTAGAATGGTAGATGATAAATATAAGACCATTAGGCTAACATAGACCACTTAACATAGATTATAATCAATTATCAGCTGGCCTATCAATAGTTAACTTATTTGGCAAAATTACCACAAATATTAGCTCAAAGACAAGTTAGTTGGCAATGATCAACCTTAGAAAAATGTGTAAAATGATTGTCACCTGCGCATGAAAATCGACTTAATCAAATAGTTAGGACTAGTATAGTTAAGATGGCGATAGCTGTATCCAATTGTATTTAGAAAGATTCCTTTCTAAAAAATGACTGATCTATCATTTTTAGAGCCTTTCATATGACCATTATATAAGGTAATAAGGTACATTTTTTTAAGGATTCTAAACTTTTTATGCTTACTAGTGCTCTTCTTCTCTCTCTCTAAGATTTTTACTAACTTAAACATTAGAAGGCCCTAAATGGCAATTGCCATAGGATTTTTTTACAAGTGATCTACCTTGCATCATAATCATGTTACCTACTTAACCACCACTTATGATAATGCGCAACTGATCTTTATCTTGAATGACTACACCAAAGGTAAATGATCACAAAAATGAATTATCAAAATTTGGTGTTAGTTGCCGAGAGCCTTTCGGTTAAGTGGCATTCAATGTTCCTTTAAGGCTTTATCTTATGCTGCATCCAGGGTTCGATCCCTAATCATTGTGTATATGCATGTAGTGGTTTAACCACTCCTATTATTACAAAAAAAAAAAATTGGTGCTAGTTATGTGAATTCATCCCCATGTAGTATATATTCAGCAATTTATGAATGAAGATCTTTTCTTTTTCTAAGAAAAGAATGAGAAAAATTATAAAGAAAGAAATATTCACATTTTTTAAAAATTATAGGTTCCAATAAAAAATAGCAATGAATCCCAAAATAAAAATTGTATTTTTATTTTTCTAAAAATAACAAAAGAAATGACAATAGGAAAAAGAAAGGATTTAAATTCTTGATTTAGGCCTCATTTGGCACACCATATAGTATAGTATAGGATAAAGCAATATACTATATGATATTTGATCTGTTATCATGTATGATGAAAATTTGTACAAAATTATTCTATTTTTTCTATCTTTTACTTGTTGTCATTTTGTATAAGAATATATAGACTTAAAAAATAATTAATCTAATTAAAATATCATTATATATAAAAATCAATAAAGTTGTCCTAAATGAATTTGAAGTACATAATTAGATAAAAAAATCCTTTAATAAAAATATCATTTTAAAAAATATGATAATATATATAAATTAAAGTCTTACATCATGTTAATAAATTAATTGAAAATATTTCACTAATATACATACATTAATACACACGCACACACAAATATATATATATATATATGTGTGTGTGTGTGTGTGTGTGCGTGCGCGTGTGTGTGCGCGCGCACGCATGCACGCATGTGTACATTGATATGTGTGTGAGGATACATCTATAACAAATTAGTAAAAATTACAATAAATTAATTTAAGAATATAAAATTTAATAAATACTTATATCAAATCTTGAAAAATATTAAATATAATATAAACTATCTAAAAATATCATAAATTTAATATAAAATTATCAATTAAAATTTTAAAAAAATACTAAATTAAAATATAAGTGCATATGTAAAAGAATTTTTTAATTTAATTTTATAAAAAAGAGATGCGAGAGGGAAGTAAGAAAGAAAAATTTATAATAATTTTTTTTAATTTTAAAAATTTAATATCTATATTATCCTATTACCCTTATCTTTAGTTAGTGGATAACTTTATATGAAATTTGATATATAAGAGGAAACTTTTAAATAAGTTATATAATTTGTTTAAAATTCTCAAATATTGTGTAAGTACTAATTGTATAATTTATATTAGAAGTGGCAAATGAATAAGTTACTACGGATATGGATAAAAAAAAAAGGTGGATCGTTATTGATCTATTTATCTATTTATAACCTAATATAAAATTTTAAATGAATCATAAATGATTTATGACATTTGAATATATGATTAATCTCACCCGTCTATTTATTTATCATATTATTATTATTATTTAATTTAATATTATTTTTTACTAATATTATTTATCACTATATTGTAGTTGCTACCACATTTTAAAGCAAAATTATGCTATTAGAAAATTTAAACTAAACTTTTATTTTTTCTTCTAAAATTCTTACACTTCTTAAAATTGAAATTTATATAATTAAATCTAGTTCATAGAAAATATATACATAGTGTCACTTTTTAAAATTTCTCAATTTAGCAATATATCAATATAATCATGCGAGCAAACCCAAGTGCAAGTATTATTTTCACTTTACAATAAAATTTATATAATATATCTTATAATTCTAATTAATAATTTTATTTATAATTTTTATCACTTTTGAAAGTAATACTCGGAGTAAGTAATTAAATCAAAACAAAATTACCTTCATTTAATCAATTTTTTGTAACTTAAATTATTTTACCATATTTTTAGAATTTTTTTTTATGATGTTCTTTTAGAAATAAACAGTACCATTAAATTTAACTTTTATATAATGCAAAAATAAAATTAATGCAATTGACTAGATTTAATTTTACATTTTTATATGAAAATCAATATCATCACATATATAAAAATCTAACTAGTTACATTAAATTTATTTTTAAATTTAATTTTTATATAATTTAAATTTAAATTAATACAAATGACTAGATTTAATTTTATTTTTAGATTTAATTTTATTTTTCATATGAAAATTAATACCATTACATATATAAAGATATATAAAGATATTATGATAGTTTATTCAAGACATGTAATTTTAAGATATTTAAATTTATATTAAACTATTCATATATATTTTTTGTGAATTAATTAGTAAGATATTTTAATATAATATATTATTTATTTATAATATTTATTTATAAAATGTATAAGTTAATTTCTTTTTTATATATAGATAAATAACTATTCGTTAATTAATTCATATGAATCCTTATTTGATTGGATTAATAATAACTTAATCTATTTTAATTCCAAAACAATATAGATGAAAATAATGTGTTAAAATAAAGATAAATATGAATTGATTAATGAATATGGATTACATTCCATAGCTTTACCTGTAATGTTGGACCTGATTAATTTTTGTTCCAACGTCATCGATACTTCTATACTAAACATATAAAAGAGGGTTTTGTTTCTTCTCTTTTTTATTAAATTTTCCAATGATGGGTCACTTCCTTGAATTATGATGAATTTTATTTTCTTCTCTTTCTTCTTTTTATTTATTTATTTTTTCTTATTTATATATTATTCATATATTCATTTCTTTGTATACAACTTCTCATTTCTTTATTTAATTTACTATTCCATCACATTATATATATTTTATTTATTTTATTACATATTTTTATGTATATTTTTATTATTTATGATTCCAACACTAATATTGTTGAATATTGTAAATATAATATAATTATATTTTATTTTTATTATAAAAATATTTTATATAAATTAAATTTTTAATTTAATTGAATTACCTAATTATATATTTTATTTTTATCATAAAAATATTTAAAATAAATTATAATATTTAATTGAACTAAATTACCTTAACTGCATATTCTACTTTTACTTTTATATTACTTTACAATTTATGCTCCATTTTGCATAATAAATCATTTAACTTATAACTTGTTAATTTAATTAATAAGTTATAAACTAACCTTCAGAGATACTTCAAGTTTCATGCAATAACTTATTGAAAAAA
This sequence comes from Sindora glabra, assembly GCA_020226215.1. Lineage (NCBI taxonomy): Eukaryota > Viridiplantae > Streptophyta > Magnoliopsida > Fabales > Fabaceae > Sindora > Sindora glabra. Next base: position 20,746,491 of record CM035229.1, on the reverse strand, counting down.
TTATATTTTGATTTAATAAGTTATTTTATGTAGCTTATAATTTATAAATTATTGTTCGGTTAAATTTTTTTAAACCTATTCTTATATTTTTTATTAATTTATAACATATGTCCATTATTAATATGAATTATTTTAATTTATATATTTATTTCTATTAATATATCTTTTTACATTATTTTGTAATTTTAACAAATTTAATAATTAATTTTATGAAATATTTTTTATATAATTAGTTAATTTATCAATTATTAATTATTAGTTATAAGTTATTAACTATTAGTTAACTTATTACCTACTATTTGATTTATTAACTATTAGTTAATTTATCAGTTACTTGTACAAAATAAATTCTTACTCATTATTTCTTTTGTTTTTATTTACTCTCTTGTATGTTTTTCATTTTTTTAATTTTCATATACACTATTATTTTCTATTTATATCATGATATTTTTAATTTTCTTATAAATATATTTTAAATAAGTTAAAGTTTTGCTACAAAGGATATTAATTAAAATAATTAATTTATATTATATTATTATCAAAATATCTAAATAATAAAACCAAATTTATATATTTAAAAATTGAAAATATTATCTTGATATCAATTTTGAATATTACATTTTAAATTAAATATATATATATATATATATATATATATATATATATATATATATATATATATATATATATCAATTAAGATTTTATTAGTACTTTATAACTCATGCATTATTTCACTTTCTTTTATCAATTTTATTATATATATTTTTTATGTTCACTTCTTTTATTTATAAATTTAGAAGGTAATCTTATTAAATAGTATAGATATAACATACTAATATTATTAAATTATATAGATATAATACAACATATTTCTCATTTAAAATTTTCAAATAAGTTTAGATATAATTTGATTATATTCTTCAATTATATATTCTATTATATTATCAAGAATATACGATTGAGTATCCCTTAAAATGCAATATTACATTGAATAATTCATAAGTTTTGAAATACTTCCCTGAATGTGACATTTGTTATGATATTGAAATTATCAATCATTTTCTTATAAATTAGTACAATTATAAATATTTTTATTAATTAATTAAGAGATATTATATGTGAATTAATTTAAAAAATATTATTAATCAATTTATCATAAACATATTTTTAATTGTCTTTGAAGAAGATGAGCTATTTTAGGAATAGGAGTTAGGATTGCACTTAAATGAAATTATAAATTTTTGTACACTTTTTTTATTATTATATTAATAATGATATTTAGGTTATTATTTATATTATTATAAATTTACTTTTAATCATTCTTTACTTATTACTCTCTAGAGATAATAACATATATATAGTTGAATATAATTAAATATGGATTTTTTCTTGAAAATTGTTTCAATTATAAATTGTAAATTTTATAGATTTAAAAATTATATTATTATTTACAAAATTATAAATTTGTCAAAATTAATTTTGATTTATGTATAACTTTCTCCATTCTATTTTGTTTGATTTATTAGGTAATTATTTATTTATTTATGTCATTAGAAAACCAAAAATAAAATTATTAACTTTTTTTCCAATTTTACTATTAATATCCTTATAAATAATCAATTACTTTACATATTAATTATTGATTAAATTTGTAAATTAAATTTCTTATCTTCTAAAATTATTCTCTTTAATTCTTATATAATTACCATAGTGACAGATAAAACTAAATGAGGGAGTAAATAATTAGAAAATTTTCATACAAATGCTTTATTTTTATTAAGTATCGAATAATTATATTAAAATAATTAAGATTAAATATCTCATATTATGTTGCATACTTGTAAAATTCATAAGAAATTTAACATTGAAAGTTTTACCCAAGAAAATATAATTCAATCATTAATTAATATGTAAAAATTATTAATTTATTTAAAAAAATCCTAACTTAACCATTTACATGGTCTAATTAACTATTTTTTTTAGTAATTATCAATTTTAAAACTAATTTGATTTGTTAATTAAAACCTTTAACTTTTAATTTATTTAGAATTATTAATATAAATCAAATATGATTAAGATTAAAAAGATTATGAAAATATAATAAATCAGAAAAAGAAATCAAAGAGATTTTTCTCAATCTAATTAAAATTATTATATCTTTATAAGAGATACAATCCCTTATACTAAGTGTGTGAGTATGACTAATTGTCGTATAATATTTATTAAGAAGAGATTAATTGTATAAGTATGGCTCATCATACCACAATATTCATTAAGAGAAAATAACAAATTGATATTTAATCAGTTATAAAAATGATATTTATCATAATAGGAGATAGAAAATATCACAACTAATATTTAATACGGAGATTTTTAACTCTAGCTTACTCTCTTTTCTTTTTATTTACTTTATTGCTTTATTACTTTATGAGTTAAACACTTTTTTTATATACTTCATTGCGTATAATTTAGATGTTAATATCTATTTCATTGCATATATTCTTTTATATATACTCACTCTTATTATATATAGTCTATCAATTATATGATCTATTGTGTAAAAATATTTAAAAATTAAAGCCAAATTTATTTATTTAAATTTTGTAATTTTTTTCTCTACATCAATTTTTAATTTTCATGTTTTAAATTAACTATAAATCAATCAAGACTTTATCAAAAATTACAATTTATACATTGTTTCTTTTTTCTAATTTATATATATATATATATATATATATATATATATATATATATATTATATACTGCTCATATTAGTATATCATTTAGTACTATAAATATAACATAACATATTTTATTTTTATTATGAAAAATTTCATATAAGTTAAAAATTTTAATTTAATTTTAACTAAATTACTTAAGCATATATTTTATTTTTAATTCATATATTATTTTACAATTCACCAATTGTCTCTCTTCTTTTTGTTTATTCCAATCCATGTTTTTCAATTTTTTTTTCTTTTATGACATAGATGTCAATATTACTAAGTAGTGTATATATATATATATATATATATATATATATAATACTATATATATAATTTTATTATAAAGATATTTTAAATAAATTAAAAAATAAATGTAAAAAGTATTAATTGAAATAATTAACTATATATTCTATTGTTTAATAAAAATATGTATAAAGTAAAATCATACTTGTTTATTTAAATTTTGTCAATGAGTTCTTGATATTAATTCTTTAGTACTATTTTCTAAATTAAATATATTTTAATTGAAAATTAGCTAAGCATTTACAAATTGTGTACCATTTTACTTTTTTTATTTCATTACATATTTTTATTTTTTTAATTTACTTCTAGAATAATATATATAACATAATATAATATAATTTATTTTATTTTATTATAAAAATATTTTAAATAACTTAAATTTTAATTTAATTGAATTTGTAAACTATATTTTCTATGTTTTACTCATATATTACTTTTTCTATCCCTTAATATTATTTGTCACAATGTAAAGAAATTTTTTTATTTCTTTTTATTTAACATTTTAGAAATTTAAGAAACATTGGATTTTTTTAACTTTACCCTTCCTTTTTAGTAATAAAGGCATCGTTATTCCATATACTCAACTTGGAATATCTTAATAAATTTATTTCGTCATATTTCTCACTCTATTTTTAATTATTTTGAACTTTGTGTATAAAATAAAAGATGGAGTAAATTTTGATTTTGAACTATAGAATAATTAATTTTGGAAAGTCTAATAAAAATAGATACACTAAATTACTTTTTTAATATATGTAAAAACAGTTAAAGGTGACATATAATAAGGGATGGGGGAAGTACTTTATAATTTATCCATTATTTTATTTTTTTAATTTACTCTATTGTATGTTTTCTTTCTTCATGATTACTATTATAATTTACAATAAATATTAATATTATTAAACCCTAAACTCTAAATATAATACATTTAATTTTTTTTTATTTTTTAAATAAATTAAGAATTTAGTTTAATTTAATTACTTAATTTTATATTCTATTTTTAACTATTATATTATTTTACAGCACATTCATTATTTATTTATTTCATTGCATACTTTTTTTACATCTATTACTATTGTTTATAACCTGAATTTAATATCATTATTATATTATATATATGATATATAAATAATCTTATTATAATTTTTTTAGAAGTTAAAAATTTAATTTATATAATATTAGTTAAATTATATAATCTTTTTTAATAAAAATATTTAAAATTTAAATTTAAATTTATTTAATAAATTTTTTGATTTTTTTTCTATATCTTTTCAAGTATTATATTTCAAATTTTCAGATCTAAGAAAGAGCTTGCAAGGATCCTTTTTCTTTTGAAAAATACAGGAGCAAAACAATCAATATATTGATATTGAAAGATCAATTTTTTTTCAATATATCATTTTTGGATCCAATAAAATACATAGATATAAGAAAAAGTCCTCCCAAATAGAGATTTTTTTAATTCAATCATTTTTTAATTGTTAATATAATATATAAGGATTGGTACTATAGATATGCATTAATTGAGTTTTGGTTCTCTTTACAACTCAAGCACATTTTTTTTATCTACTTCATCATATATTTTTTTATTCACTTTATATATTTACATGTTAAACATCAATATCAATGAATAATATTAATATAATAAAAAATATTTTATTATAAATTTTTAATAAGTTAAAGATCTAATTTAATTAAATTATTTTATCATATATTATACTTTTTTAATTTTCATATCATATTTTATAATTTTTTATTATCTATATATCATATAATAGCCATGATATTTCTTATTTTCTATTATGATAAGTGTCATTCTCATAATTTACTAGATGTTAATTTATTATTTTTTTAATAAAAGGTTAATTTATCATTTTTCTTCACTTGAGAGATAAATTATGAAATAAAAAATAATTTTTTCACATTTATTTATCACCATTCACTAAGAATAAATAATAAATAATAAATAATCTACCAAATGTTAATTTATTATTTTTTTCTCCACTTGATAGATAAATTATCAAATAAAAAATAATTTTTTCACATTTATTTGTCACCATTCACTAAGAATAAATAATAAATATAAAGCCATTAGTTACTTCTTTCATTTATCCTTCTCATATTAAATCAATTTTTAATAAAAATTTAAATTTAAATATTTATCTATCTATAGAATTTATAACTATTTTTTATTTTATTATTACAAAAGTCTTCTTAGATTATATTTATATTTTGCTTCTTTTTTTTTCATCTTTAATTACTTCAAAGCCATTATTTTTTCTAAAATAAAATTTTTCATCTTTATTTTTAATGTCTATAAGTTCACAACTATCTAATCATTTTATTCGCATAAAAATTATTTCATTCTAATAGAAAAATTTTTATATTATATTTAAGTTTAGTTTCTTTTTTCTCTCTATCTTCAGTTACTTTAAATTATATTCTTCTTTATAATTAGAGTTTTCATTTTCATCTTTAATATCTATAATTATTTTTTCTTTCTACCTTTGACTTTTTACAATTGCTCAATATAAAATTTTTATCATGTAAATTCCTTTTTATAATTTCTTTTACTTCTTTTTATATTATTGCTATTATACTTTGATTGTCCTTTTTTGTTGCAAATGCTTTATTTCATTAGATTTTTACTTTTTAAAAAATTTTGTAACTTAATCAATTTTTATTAGTTTAATAGATTTTTTATGTGTAAAACAACAAAAATGTACATTTTTTATCTATAGTTTATTTTATTATGTATATTTTTTGACTATTTCATACTATTTAATAAGAAAAATACAATTTTAGAGAAAAATATAAAAGGAAGGGAACTACCATGTGAACATATGGACTTTTAGTTATAAAATCTATAAATTTGTAGTTAATAATTTATATAAATAATTTATTTTTATTACTTTAAATTTGAATGAAAATATTGAGATTAAAAAATTTAGTATTTTTTATTTTAAAACTTAAAATTTATTTTATCTTCATCTAATTTTATTTAAATTTTTTTATTTCTTATTTTCATTTGATTTGATTAATTTTTTTGTCTGTATCTTCATCTCGTATTACATCCAATTTAAAATTTATAAAATTTCTTCTATAATGCACTTTTTTTCTATCTTTATTTGATAAAATCACTTTTTCCTTTCATAAATGAATGAATAATTTCACTTATACACATAAAAAAGCTTGAATTTAATATTAAATGATATTTGTTACTAAATATCTTAATAATTCATCTTCATTTGTTGGATTTTTATCATGATAATTATAAATTTATTTTTATTTCATAATCTAATTAATAATTTCTTTTTTTATGTTCATGGATAATTATATGATTTCTTTTACTTTTGTTTTTCTATGTACTTAACATATTCTTCTTAAACTTTAACTCAGAGGAAGATTAGCTCTTCTTCTAAAGATTCACTACTCATTGCACACTTTTATTTATTTATTATTTTATATTTATAATTATATTTTGAGAAAATTTTTTATTATAATGTAATTTTTAAAAGATACTAAACATGAGTTTATCATTGACATTTTCTAACTAAAAGCTATTCCTCTTTTTCATGTGAATTAAAAAAAATGTAAAATATTTGATATTAAACATTAAATTTTAGTCAATATTTTTGTTGTAATTTATTGATTTTAATAAGTTATTTATAATATAAAATTATTACTTTCAAATTTTTTTTATACTGTAGCATATTGAATAAAAAATATATTGCCATTATAAAAATATATTCTTATCATAAATTATATTATTAAATATTACTATTAATAGTAATAATTATTTTGAAAAATGGTATCAAATTAATATGATGTTTGAATTTAAATTTAATTTTTTAGTAAAATAAATTCAAAATTAATTATCAACGTGAATGTTAAGCAAAATAAATGGAGAGATGACTTCTTTACTTCATTAATTTTTTTAATTTTTATTTTATTAGATACATTTTTTCCAAATATTTTAGGGTTAAAGAGATGACTTTTCTTTTCTTTGAGTTATTGGCTATACATTTATTAATTTTTCATATAATTCTCTTTATAAATAATTAATATATAATTATAATTATAATATCATATTATTAAAACAAATATTCATTCATAATATAAAATTATTTCTTTTAAGAATTTATTTAATACTGTAATGTAGTAAATAAAAAATATATTTATATTACAAAAAAAATTTATTCTTACCATAAATCATATTATTCAATATTAATATTAATTTATTTATATTTAATACTGTAATGTAGTAAATAAAAAATATATTTATATTACAAAAAAATTTATTCTTACCATAAATCATGTTATTCAATATTAATATTAATAATAATTATTATATTAAAAAATAATGTCTAATTAATATGATATTTAAATTTAAAATTAAAAACTTATTTAAATATTGAATAACATTAAAAAAGAAATGACTATTAATCATATATTAATTAAATTTTCATCAAATACTTTTTATAGATAATTAATATATAATTATAATATATTATAAAATAAATATTTATTCATAAAATATACGGATGACTATCAAGTATATTTAATATTCTTAAAAAAAATAGACACGTGGAGGTAGGTCTAAAAGGTATTATGCCCAATAAGGTGCCTGTGCCCTTTGATTCCCGTTATTTGGCCTCACTAGCTAGGAAGAGCCCCGGCTCCGAGAGACGAAAGGAGAGTTCTCACGCTCACACCGAATGATGGCAATGAGGGCAGCCGTACTTCGCCATGTCCGAGTGCCTGTGCAGACCTTATCCCTATCCGCACCCAAATTGCAGCCATGGAATGATTTCGTCCGTTTCATGTCTTCGCACGATGACCATATCACCAAAGAAGAGGTTATCGAAAGGGTCCTCGCTGTAGTCAAAGATTTCCCTAAAGTCGATCCTTCCAAGGTCTTTCATTCTTCACTCTTCAACCATCTGATTAATTTGCAGATTGGCTTTTTGACGTTTCGATTATTCTGAAAAAAAATTTGAGAAATGAATATTTTTACTGCTGAATCTGTTGATTTATTTAAAGGGGGCTGCCCAAATTTCGGAAATTGGTATCAACCTAGTTTTGTAGTTTTGCTTTCTGTTGTTGATACTATTTGGGTAGTGTCAGCCTGGTCGCCTGGAAATTGAGATGAAAAAGAAGTAAGACATTGATTTACTGAAATGGTTGCCCAGGAATGATCTTCTGTGGCTTTAAATCGATTATGAAAAATGAAAATGCAAATCCCAAATCTTTAATTTGATTTCTTGTTCAAGGGATTTGAACCAAATTTAGCGAATGTGTTTCAACGAAGCCCAATGTGTTGGTTAGTTGTTCATAATGCTTGAGAACGCCAGCTTAGCTGCTTGGAAATTTTTTGGATGACATTAGATGGAAGTTCTGATTTTTGACAGATCATGATGTAAAGCTGAGATGTTTTTATGACATGACTTCAATAGGAGTTGGGTTGGGCACAATGCAGCTCAAACTTCTTCATCTCCCCCTTTTTCTCAGAGATATCTTAGCAAAAATCGCTTCATTATAGATAGCGATTATACAAGGATTAAACCAGACAGGATTTGGAACAGTAAAGACTAAAGGCATATCACAAGTGAGAATATGAGGGGCTATTCGATAAATAAATATATATATATATATATATATATTTTAATGAATTGAACTATTTTGAATATTGCCAGTGTTTACTAGTGTTTTTCAGCATACAACTTCTTGTACTCAAACTGAATATTGTTAAATAAAAGTAAATTCTTAGTGCGACTAAAATTTAGAAACCATCTTACTGAAATAAAACCCACTCACAAGTCTCGGGTATATAGATACCAATACATTCCCAACCAAGGTGTCCAAATTAATGAAATTATAGCATTTGCAGGGGTGTGGGAGATCATAGGTGTGGTGACAGTAGTTTCTGAAATGAATGAATGTCTTTCTATCCTATTTCATTTAAAATTTTGAAAGCTAATTGGATTTCTCCTTCCTTGACTGCGCTTTTTCTTAATTTCTTTTTAGTGCTTCAATTTAGCGTGCAAATCTCTATCCTTTATTTTTCTCTTTATTTTTTGGTTTAACTTATGAATAGGTAGCAGCACCCCTTTAAGGTAAAGGATATTTTGGAGTTTGATCTTTTTGGAGTTCTTTTTGGCTGACTCATATATGTATGTATGTATGTGCCCATGGCTTTTGTTCCTTCCTGGTATCATCAAACTAATTGTTTGTAAGCTCTATCTTGCATGCTTATTGTTTGAATACTTGAAATATCATTCGGCCTTCTAGGAATGACTCAGAACAAACTCTTTGTATTCTCATCTTCAAATGAAAAAAAAAATGTCTGAAAAATTTAATCATGAACTATCCTTATCAGCTTGCTTTTATTGAACTCCATCCCTGACAAAGTTGGAAAATTAAACCTATTGTATGAATGACTTATAATTTTGAAATTATAATGTGTTTACTTAGTGGCCTGTTGTCTGATAATACATTATATTAGTGGTAGTGCGTCTTCAAGATGCAGGATAATTGTCTGGGTTAATGTTGATTTTCCACATCCTTATTATCCTCCTTGTATGTTTCGGAACACAGGCATTGAGGCCATTAGAAAACTTTCCATGCACAATACTAGACATGGAATTCAGATGAGTTTAGGATTTCTTTTCTTTTGTTTTCTCTGCCATAACTTTTGGCGTGTGTGGCATATGCATTAGGTTGATCTCTAAGCTAAACGAGCTTCACGTTCTGCTGTATTATAACTGTATAAAATAGTCTTAAAGTTACTCCTATGCTCCTTTGTTTTTTTCTCAAAAGAGAAGATAATAAGTTAGAAAGGTAAAGAGTTCATACTATGGAATGTAGTATTCTAGACTGACTTCCATAATTATTTCAAGATATGATTGGTCAAATTTTTAATTTTTATCTAGAACCCAAAGTAAATTGCAATCTGTTGAAGTTATTTTATCTTGTCAATTTGTCATTTCCTTTTATTTTTTTCCTTGTTATTTTTTCTGTATTTATAGCTGGACTCTTATTCATCTATACCTTTAGACAGAAATACTGCAGTTATTTAACCTACAGCTCTCTTTGCTTTAAATTTGACGGCCAACCCCCTCGGACTGAGTCCTTTTTTAGGAACCCATCCAAAGTTAGTTTTGGTGACCAAATTACTTTTGGGCAAATTAAGTTAGCAAAATGGCTATTTCGGTACAAAAACCCAAGATTACTTTTGCTTCGTTTAATTTTGAGAAGAAAATTTTTCCTTCTTTCACTTCATTTACTCTAATTAACTTTTTCTTTTCACTTTCCATTTTAACCTTACTTTTTCTATTGTACTAATATTTTAATACAATATTCTATAGACTTTCAGTTATTTCACAATCGAGTTATTTTAATTCACACATCCAAGCCAAACAATTTTTTTTTATTTTAGAAAAAGGGTAAATTTTAACCTCCATTCGATCTAACATTTGTACCAAATTAATTCTTTTAAAATCAAGTCTTCCCAAGAGTAATCTTCCCATTTCGGATCCTAACAAACCTTAAATGTGTCCTTGTATCTCCTTTCTATGGTATCATCAATCATGCAGCTTAACTTATTTACAACCTGTAGACTGTAGTTAAGGAAATGTAATATTGAATTTACTAGTTTTTTTTATGCATCTCCAGGTGACTCCGGATGTACATTTTCAAAATGATTTGGGTTTAGACAGCTTGGATAATGTGGAAATTGTAATGGCTTTGGAAGAGGAGTTCAAGCTGGAGATCCCAGATAAGGAAGCTGATAAAATAGACTCCACACATCTTGCTATTGAATACATCCATAACCACCCCATGGCTAGTTAACTGAAGGGTTTTTTTCTGTTTTTGTTTATTGTAGAACAAAACATCAGTGCAAGCTTTGCCTTACCTCTTGCCATATGTTTCTTAAACCTGGTTCTCTTTATGTTTTCCTTTGATACAAAAACGTAAGGAGGTGGGGTTGTGGAAAATAAGGTGAACCTGTTTGGAATGATTGTTTCAACTCTGCTGATTCTTCGATGTTCAAGCTGCTTATCTGTCAATGAACTGTAGTCATTGGGTCGGAAAGGCTCAAATGCAGATCAGACATTTTTATTTGAGTGTTATGATCTTTTTGACCGTGGAAGTTGTCATATTGAAAAATAATTCTAGAGAACATTTAATTTTAACCTGTCTCTTATTATGCATCTTAAATTGAGAAGTTGTAGACCCTTGTGACATGTTTGGATGGGAGGGAAATGGAGAGGAAGTGAAGGGAATGAAAAGTTATTGTATAACTTTCATTTATTTGTTTGGAAATTTTAATCCAGGGTAAATAAATGGGAGGTTATAATTAATTCTTTCAAACCCTTTAAATGCTTCAATACTAATATATTTTTGTGTTCTTTCAATTTTAAAGTATTTAGAGGTTTTTCTAAATATTCAAGTAAGGAGAATGAGAGAAGGGAAGTCGATTTATAAACTATCAATTCTTCCTTTTTCTTTACTTCTCATTTATTCTTCTTGTCTTTACATTCTCTTTCTCTTCCTTTTCTAACGTTCAAGCGTATCATTTGCTTTCTTACGACACATGCGAGGTTTTTAGTAACTTGGTTTCTTCTCATAACTATTCCCTTCTTGTGTCCCATTGTGCTTTTATCATATTCTTTTAACTCTCAAAACATATTACCAGTTGTCTGGTAACATTTAGCATTTACGTAATCTTGGTTTTTTAACAAACTAAAACTGTTGTACTTTCTTTTGCTAAAGATGCTTTGAATATAAGTAACAATTTTCCTTCTTTCTTTCTTTCTTTCTTTCTTTTTTTTTTTTGTATTTTCCATTCTAGAATTGTCAGATTTGAATTTAAAAGCTTACCCTTTCAGTTATAAAAACAACATACAAGTCATTTTATTTTGGTCGTCCCCTAATTTATTTTGTATTAATTTAGTCTCTAAAAAAGAATTTTTTGGGATAATATAGTTCTTCAATTATCTCATTATGCCCTACGAAGATCTTAAAAAAATTTGGCATCAACGTAGTGTTCAAATTATTTTATTATGCCCAATTAAGTCATTATATTAAACTTCAATTAGAATTACGAACAAGTTGTTGACACACCACTTGAAATGTTTATGCGAAATAATAAATACAAGACTAAATTAATATCGTATAATCATAACAATAAATTGACTGTGATTTTAACAAATTTGTTGAGATGTTAGAATTTGAAACCTAATGGGGATTAAATATGCCATTAAGTGGGTTTAAGTGATATTCATTTCATTTTTTTTAAATACAAACATATAATCCCCTGATATACTTCCACCTTTATGGAATATACAACATATTAAAATTTTAAATTGCAATTCATTCTTTAATGTTGTCCTTCATAGTTGAACAATTATTTCTTTATATTTTTTATGTATAATTGTATTTTCTGTTAAATAAAAAGATTCTCTCCTTTTCATATATAACTATACTAAAGTATTTGTACATAAAATATAAAAAAATAATACTCTAGTGATGAAAGATGATATGATAGAAAAAGTTATATTTAAAAGGTTAATATTATTATATTTTATAACGGTGAAAGTAGTGTGCAGGACATGAAAATATATAATTCCTAAAAAATGGGAAATATTGAATGTAATTGGATCAAATCATGGAGTTCAAGGTAATATTTAAATTTTTTATACTGATAGAGTTATATCTTTAAATTTCCCCATCTATAATGAGATTCCTTCTTATTATTTTTCTTTTTAATAACAAATTTCCATTTTTTCGGTGATATTTGTAATTTGAATATATGCCCATAGGGTAAAAACCTTTCTGTGAATTGATATGTTCCTTGTGTTTGGTAAGGCACAACGTTAAATCGCCGGATGTGGTGCGATCCATTGTCTTATTGATTCCACCTTTGTTTCGTTTCGTGACCGAAAAAAGGGAAACGTTTCGGGCGCTTTAATTGTGTTTTGAGGATATCTTGTTGCCTAAACGAAACTGATGAATTTGGATGCATGGCCAAAAAAATATGAGAATGGGTTATTTCTTGTCAATTACAAATAACGTGCCAGTGACCAAGAACAATATCAAAGGCAATTTCTATCATTTCCTTTTAATTTGGCTATTTAGTCTTATTTTAGAAAAGATACAGGCACGAGTTTTTTTGGGGTAAATCATGGCACTAACGGAGAAATTCCTAGGTAGATGATCCATAATAGATGATGCTATTTAAAATAAGTTTTTAAATATTAATTTATTTATAAATTTTAAATCTAGTATAACAATTATTGTAGGAAAAGTAAACGAGTAAGTCTTGTATTTTCATGAGTTTTATACCGGTCTCAATCTATGACATATTTTTTATTTGACTTTTAAGATTAATATAGAACCCATGAAAATGATGGGGTTCAACTCATTTGATTAATTAGATACTCTAATTGCAGCTATAGTTGACAAAATTCAAAAGTAATTTAATATTAAATATTTAATTTTAAATGATATCATGCACAACATGTCATGCATATAAGAATTTCTTGCATCAATGGGTTTCCCTTTCCCAACATGGATTATTCTCAAAGTTTGAATCCTTGATTAAGTGAAGTTTGCTCACACAAAACTATTGAAATGGGCTCAAACCTTTAGTTTGTGGATTTCAAAAGATTTGAACTTTTATTTTGAAAGTTCTAAGAGTTGCAGATTGTAATTTTACCAAGTTGTGAAAGCTTGCAGATGTATCAGATAACTTGTAATTTTTTTTATATTTTTATATTTTATATAGGTTAATATTTTTAATCCATATAAAATTATATTCTTATTTTTTATTTTTAATTATGTAAAGTTGTGTTATGGATAATTTATAGATAATATTTTTATTTTATAGATATTTGAAAATTTGTATTTTATGTATATAATATTTTTTAAAATTATATATAAATTTTTATAAATGAATATATGGTATATTTCAATAGTTTTAATTTTTTTATTATTTAAAATTTGAAATTTTTTTAAAAATTTAAAAATTAAGAAAAAACTTGTGAGGTAGCTCTAATTTGTAAAGACCGGATCAAAATCTCTATATTAAAAGCTTGTGATAAAAATAGATGGACTTGATCTGATCCATTTAATGGCCGGATTGACCCATTAATTCCACAATTCTATTGTGATTCACAGATTAACTTGGGTCTGTATCCCCAAAAATAATACAGAAATGACAAAAATAAAAAGAGATGAAATAAATCCTATAACAAAGGTACTCAGAGTGATAGCAATTACATAGATACTGAATTCCAGTGATATGATTGAAGCCTTGGCAACCCAGATGACCATAATACTTCTAGAACAATAAGGACAAACTTACAAATTAAGTTATTTTTTGACAAGTGAGGCGAAATCCTAAAATTTTAAATTTGAATATTCAGATTAAGACTGAACTGTCATTTTGCTATTGATTATCTAAATTTGGTCAATCAAGACCTTTTGTTCATATTCCACTAGTCCAATTAATAAAAATGATGACTAGACTTTGTTGAATTTGATATGGCACTGTTAAATAGTCAAGGCGAGCGCAAATTTTAGGGCCCTTTGGTTTCGGGGATGATGAGAAAAATAAAAGCGAATGAATGATTTTCAATTTTTTAATGCGCTTAACTCAAAAAATATCTTATTCTCATTTTCTATTTTCTACGATGGGATTATTGAAAGGTTCACTTTTTAAAAATTGATTGTTTTAACTGTTGAATTATGTTTTTAATTTAATTTTATTTATTTTGAAATTAAAAAAATAATTTAATAATAAATGCATTTAACCTTTTAAAAGTTGAACTTTCCATAATATTATTCTACTCCAAATGAGATAATAATGATTTCTTTAATTTTTCAAAGAATTTGATTCCCTCTGGTGATAATAATTATAATAATAGTAAAAATGAAAATAATAATATTAATAAATAATAAAAATAAAATATTAATAATGGTATTAATAATAATATTAATAAAAATAATAACAAATAATAAAGAAATTAAAAAATAATAAAATATTAATAATTAAAAATATTAAAATAATAAATAATTATAAAATAATATTAATTAATATTAAAATGAATAATAACAATAAATAAAAATAAATATAATTATAGATAATAAAAATAAATTTTGATAATAGTAATAATCATTAAAGTAATAAAAAATAAAATTATAATTATAATTATAATAATAAATAAAAAATGAGCCGATTTCTCCTTAATTTTTCAATTGTTAATAAAATGAATCAAGAGAGTTTGAATTCCTTTCTTGTTAGATATGAATATTTTTATTATATTATATATTAGAAATAATTTATAAGAACACATATTTAATTGAAATAAAAAATTTATATAACTTACAAAAATATTTTTCTAACTTCTGTCTATTTTAATCTTATTTTAGAAATATATTATATATACTAAAATTTATATGTACTTATTTACATTACACACTCAATATAATTACACTAAAATTATTTCTTACTTATTATTTGTTTTAATTTTGTCATTTTAGGTTTTCACAATAAAATCTTTATACATGTATAAAAAAAGAGTATATACTATAAACTCTTTTAAATTAATTAACTCCTTACCAATTTAATAAGTTTCTATTGGTATTTTTTTAATAAAATTTTGATTAACTTATGTGCTACAACCTTTAATAAATTTAACTTTATATATTTATTTACATAACACACACAATATGATTACAATAGAATTGTCATTACTTACCATCCATTTTGATTTTATTGTCCAATTTTCATAGTAAAACATGAACAAAAGGATACATATATATAAACTTTATTAAATTAACTATATTTGTAAAAAAACTTTATAAATTTTTATTATGACTTTTTTGGTAAAAGTTCGTATAATTTATGTACTAAGACTTTTCTCTAATTTTTCTCATAAATTTTTTTCATAATTTTATTTAATGTTTCATATTTTTCATATGTAATTTCCCAAAAAAAAAATTAAACTTATCAAAAAGATTATTATTATTGTATATAATTATAAAATTTTCAATATACATCCAAACAAAGTATTACCCAATTACAAACAACCCCAAGCTAAAATTCGTTACTCCCCACAACATAAAATGATCAATTATTTGACATACATTTAAAAATAAATTAACTTTAACTCTTGAATATATTATCATTACCAATTCAAAATCAGTTTGATTTCGTACATTAAATATTGTATAGTCCGTAAGCATTACAAAGGCCACAACTTTCACACCTCAAATCATCTGACCTTAAAGCATCATAAATAGTTATACTGAAAGGAAATATAAAAAGAATCGGAAGACATTCTATATTTTTTTAAAATTTATTGTTAAGTTCCTAAGTCAAGGTTGCATAAAATCAATGAAAAATTTGGTATGTATTTTTCTTAGATCTTGAGTTACAGATGCAAAGGCGAATCAAAGGGGTCATTTCCAGCACTTGTAATAAAGGAATGAGAAATTTATTACAAACACAGGGGAAACCTCTTAAATAAGAGAAATTTCACAATAAGAAGGATACAATATTTTGTAATCATAATACTCAACCCAGGTAGAACTAAAATTATGCCTATTACACATGAAAATCTCATCTTAGATTTACAAAAATTTCAGACAAAACTTAATAAATTTTTGCCTAATTCATCAATCACTTCCAATTGTTCCTCGCATTCCAGATGCTCTTAAACTAAATATGATGACATTATATTCCAACTAATTCTCATATGTGATGGCATTGTAGCCACAAACCTAAGAACATCGGGTTCCGATTTAAGTGAAGGGTGTAGTTCTTCTGACCGTTTATCCAAGACATGCATAAACTTGGCAATGTTGGGAAGCACAAGTTCTCTGCAGTGAAGATGCAACAGGGGCACTTTGGATAAAACACTTCCCTTCTGGACTTCCAGGCCTTCTGGTCTTCGCAATTTGTATGGTTTTCCAGTTGTTGGCTCAATATCGACTCGAGGCATGTGTTTCCACCGGCTGTGGACAAACCAGCCATACTTGTAATCACCCACTATTGGTGTGCCAAGTGCTTCGGCACAATGAACGCGCATCTGCAAAGAGAGTTCAGAGTTCAAACAGAACACAAACTAAGCTGTTTCATACAGCAAGGCAGGAAACTACCATCCACACAACCCATATTTTTCTTGAGATAGTCACCCCAGACTTTATATGTTTACAAGGGAAAAACTCCAAGAGGCAATTAACAAAAGACTGAAGGATTTCTTGGGTAACATAGAAGCATGAACTAAATATGGCAAATAATCAGAATTCTGAACTCCCTCCAAAATGTTCCCACAGTATATTACATAATGAAATAAATGCAATTTATTGATGCACATGAATTATTAAACTGCCTGTCATATGGTACAACTGCACAAGTTGACACATATTTAAATACAATAATTTGTTGTACATGTCACTTGGAAAAGAAGCCCTCCAATATCTAGTCAATATAAAGGTATGACCAAATGAAACGAGCCTGTTTCCTGTAAATTACATCATGTCTCTTTCATTAAGGAAGAAGTGAGAATAGTTTAACATTGTCAAAGACAAAAGTACAAAGAACAAAAGGAAATCCACAGATACTAGATTTCAGCTTTCTTCCTCAGGCACCACCCCCTTTTATAGATCCATACAGGGAGCATTTACCTGTATCTGAGAAACTGAAGAGACATACAGAGTGCATTTTGCCAATGTGAAAAACAGCTACCACTAATATGCAAATGTCAGTTGGACAGAAAGAAGACAGGAATGTAACCAAGATACCTGATGCTTCCTGAAAGTAATTGGTCGCAACTCAATCCATGAGCATCCATTTATCTTAGGACCAAGAACACGATACTCAGTTATTGCCTCTTGCTGAGGTTCTATACCGGATTGGTGGGCCAGTATTACTCTCTCGGTCTTCCCATCATTCAGAAGTACCTGCAAATGAGTAGCGATAGAGATGCAATAAAATAATTTGAACACATAAAAGTTGTAATCAGTTTTAATATAAAAGCATGCATTGAATT
Source organism: Sindora glabra (assembly GCA_020226215.1). Lineage (NCBI taxonomy): Eukaryota > Viridiplantae > Streptophyta > Magnoliopsida > Fabales > Fabaceae > Sindora > Sindora glabra. The sequence goes on along the minus strand of CM035229.1, from coordinate 20,728,403 downwards.
CACACATATTATCAACAAAGAATATAAGGTTGGGTGAGAGAAACCTTTGAAAGAGGGGCACAGATTAAGCCTTCCCTCTTCTTCGGAACACCTATAACTAATGCCCAATACCTCTGATATGTAGCTTCACATGCATTATTCCATGCCTACAGTAACATGAATAATTTGTTTGAGGGTTCAAACAAAAGCACTTAGAAATTATTCATGGAATGTTTTGGAAAGCCATATTCATCTCATAATCATTATGTAGGAGAAAACAGCAGTTCATGAGCCAAGATACCTTACTAAAAGATTTTGCTTTGCTTATGTCACTGAACAACCACTGAAGGCGATCTACACTTTCTTTTCTTCTCCCGAACAGCAGGAGGCCACTGCTCTCTCTATCAAGCCGTTGAACCTGGCAAAATATTCCACCCCTTTTATAAAAAGAAAAAGGAAAAATTTTCACCATTTTTCCTATAAATTTTAAGCTTTAATTATATATTTGTCCCTATGGCTCACTTCAGTTTGTAATTCTATCCTTAATTCCTCACACTTTATTTGCTTGTAATTAGGTCCTTATAGTTTATTTTCATTTGTAATTAATTCTCGCTATGATCTATTTACAAATCACTATTACAATACAACTTATCCTGCATAGTAATTGTTTGCTAATGTGCGTGGTTTGAGTATGACATGATATTACAGAACTGTAAAAAAGGAGAAATTCCTGCGTAGACCTGGGTTCATTGGGAACCCGAAAAGAGAGACACAAGCACACACTTGTAGGACCCACTATCACATATGGGGCTCCCATTTATTGTTGTGCCTATCCCTCTTTTCAACTTTATAGCAAATTAGGTTCAAGCAAGAATCATTTTTAAAATATCATATGCAAGTCACTTGGTCTTTTGGCATGTTATTTAGGTGTTTTAGGGTGGCAGACATCTGTCACAGCGGATGATAAAGGATAAGTCGTAATGGAAATCTCCAGATAAATAATAGTAAGGAGTCAACTACATATATTATTAAAAAAAAAAAAAAAACTAAGAAGATAATTACAAGCAAATAAAATATAAGGATGAAATTACATGGTGAAGAAAACTACAGGGACAGTTAAGAAATATGGTTAGGAAGTAGAGGGAGAAAGAGTGAAAAGAGATCGGATAACTCAGGGGGGAACAATGATATACTATTGAATGAACGATGTTGAATGGTTGCATATGACTCATCCTAATGTTTTCTTTATATAAAACTACTAATAACCATAAAAATTCTAATAATCCTAACTTTGGGTGCAAGACAAGCAAGCTCATAATTTAAAATCAATGATAATCAATCTAAGATATTACTTAATATAGTATAATTCTCAATCTAAGATAATTTCTGAATATATTCTAACACTCCCCCTCAAGCTAAAGTTTGCAAAACTTAGGCTTGTTACATAAACTCTCAAAATCAAAATAAAATGTAACTATAAAAAAACTTGATAAACTTCAAACTTTACAAATAAGAAAACTTGATAAACTTCAAATTTTACAAATAGCTTGTCAACACTCCCTCCTGAATGGAAGCATTCACGAACCAAAACATTGGTAGAAATACCAAAAGCTAGTAGAAGTCTTTTGCTAGCTTCCTTTGAGCTACTTCCTCAACTTCCTAACCAAAAATCCTAACACCTGTGGTTGGACACCTTGCACAAATCAATTTAATGCTAGGCTGGCAAAACTAGTAGCTTAAACCACCTCAGACAAAGGATAACTTTTCCAAATCAGACTTGTACTGACACAAATCACATGAAGACACCAAAACCAGTGGTCTGAATCACCAAAGCTGAATGGCATAGCACCAAACAATACAATTTTGCCCAGAACAAAATTGCAAAAAGAAAAAAGGAAAGCTACACTCACACCTTTCCATCAACAAAACCATTTCCACTAGAACATTGCCGGAAATGCCACTCCTCATAGTAGCTCACCAAACCACACCTCCACAAGCCTAAAAAAATGAATCCTAGTGGACTGCCCAGCAAACTCCAATTTCAACACGCCAGAAAACACAAAACTACAGCACGTCTCCATGCCAAACAGCCATGGTGGCATGCCTAATTTAGAACAGCCAAACAGCCATGGCATACCTGATATAGATCTGATAAACAGCCAAACACCATGAAAACAGTATGAGAACTGATCAACAATCCAAAAATCACAAGCCTAGATCTCCAGCAATGTTGAAATCCACCAAATTGGAACAAATCCATTACCAACCAGCACAACTGCATAAAATCTTGCTTCAAAAACATCAGATTTAGCAACAAACTCCATAGAAAATCCAGAAACAAACTTACCCAGACCACCAAAATCAAGTGACCAAAAGAATCACACCACATTGTGTACAAAACTGTTGAAAATAGCTTCAGACAACATTTGGAAAAGACAACTCAGAAGTGCACAAAAGCAACCAAAAAACTACCTCAAATAAAACAAATCCACCAGAGAAACCTAAGTCTTAATTGAAATCAACCAGACAGTTCTTCAAAATTTCTGAGTCCAAAACCAAAATCAGCAAAGAGGACTGAATCATTGAAATCTCCATGACACAGCGAATATCTTCCAAAATTGCACTAAAACCATTGAAAAAACTAACAATAACAGCCCCCCAACAAGCCTCAAACATCTTAAACCAGTAGAATCACCCCAAATAGCTTGAAAAAGTGCAAAAAACATACAAAAATGGAAAAAATAGTGAACCTGGTCACACTTTGCTGAAGTTTTGGCCCAAAAACACTGCAGAAACCACTGATCACCCAGAAATTCACATCCATACCGTCCAGAGAAGCAGCAACTTGCAACCATGTAAAGGTTGCTCTAGAAAATAGCAGAAAAGAGAAGAGCACACTGCTGCCCCTCTCTCCCTCTCTCTCTCTCTCTCTCCATCTCACAGGAGCTTCGCTGGAAATCATCAGACCTTCAATGGAGTCCCCAGCCACAGCTCACCACCTCCTCAATCACAATCTCAATCAGGTTCTGGCCAGTTGTTATCATATTCGTCCATGATCTCGGTGTCTACAATAATAGGAACAACAGGAGTAGAGTAAATCTCCTTGCATATGATGGTGTCATTTTTGTAATTGGAGTTGTTGGCATAGCAAATTTGCCATTAGGTCTGAGCTTGAATTCCAAGAACTTGTGGCCAAACTTGCCCTTGTGAACCCTGTAATACCTCAACTAGAACTCACCACTGTCCTCTTCCATGCAATCAATTTTTTTTCCTTCTTATTTTTCTTTCTTTCATTTTTAACCAAAAACTGAAATACTAGACAATAAAATGAAAGAGACTAAAAACCTAAAAACATATACTAAAAGAGCAATTCAACTATTTTTTCTTCTTTTTTTTTTTTTTTCAAATCTCTCTCTCTCTCTCTTCAATTCACCAAAACAATCTAAAAAATAAATAAGCCTAAAAAAATTAGCAACTCTGAACCTTTTTTTTCCCAACCAAAACTAAAAAATAAATAAATCTAAATTTTACATTATCAGCATTCTAACCTTTTTAAGGTTGCTGGCATTGATCTAACCACAAGTTCATGACTGATGGTACTGCTTTGATACCATTTTAAGAAATGTGGTTAGGATTTAGAGAGAGAAAGAGTAGAGAGAGGCTAGATAATTTAAGGGGGGACAATGATATATTATTGAATGAATATGAAATTGAATTGTTACATATGGCTCTCCCTAATGCTCTATTTATATAGAGTTACTAATAAACACAGACTCTAATACTCCTAACTTTGGATGCAAGACAAGCAAGTCCATGATTTAGAATCAATAATAATGAATCTAAGATATTGCCTAATATAGTGTAATTCTTAATCTAAGATAATTTTCTAATATATTCTAATAGGAACAAAATTCCAAACCATATCAGTACAGAGAAACAAATTAGAATGAGGATTCGAGAGATCAATCAAGGAAAAAAAAAAATTCATGTTATGTACGGAAATTAAGCAAGAAAACATCAAATTTTATCAGCCTTTCATAGTGATAGTGGACCGATATGAGGCATTTACTCATCATTCAATATAGGTCTCGTAAGGTAACAGAAAATTCATTTTACTTGTCAAAAGTCAACCAGTTCCTTCCATAATAATAATAATAATAATAATCTAAAAAGTGAAAGCTTACCAGCTTGGGACCCTCATCATAATCATAGGACAGTGCTGCAGCAGCCAATGTGTCCATGCTATTATGAATTGGCAGATTCCCCTAGAAGTTTTGCCAACTCATCATCAAGAAATCAAAATGCAAGATGATAAATTCACATAAATGATTGAAAATGTGAGAGAAAATATATTCAAACCTTAACCGGCAATTTTGCAGGTTTATTTAGCACAAGAATATCAGAGTCCTGAAAGAAATGTGTTGAACACAATCATGTTTGAATGAAATATATTGCCGTGCAAGCAAACAAAAACTAAAGTAGCAAAATACTGTCAAATGAAAACAATCAGGGTTTAGATATGAGACATGCCTTATAAATCACAAGCCTTTGCAGATACTTAATTTCATCAGCATTTGGATACAGTGTTCCACTTGGTATAGTATCATATCTTTTAGAAATCCTGGTCTCGGCAACTGATACAGGTACATAAACTTTTGCCCCAGACTTCATCACATGACTAGGTTTGATCTGTAGTTAAGCTGTACAGTTGTAGCACTATCAAACCTACAACAAATTGTAAGAAATACTAATATTGTCTAGAGCAAAGTGTACGAGTAGTTGTGACTGAAAATATTGAACTAAAAGGGTACCTTTTGTACAAGTTTCATTTGTCCTTCTTTTTTACTGAAAGAGTCATCATCAACAGGTTCTTGTATCTGGACCTAGAATACAAGAAATGCCAGCAAAGCCTATTAATCATATGCTTGTGATCTGACAACAAACATATAGATCCTTCTCTCCAGTTCCTACTCCAAGAACAACTCAAATTGCAAGAGCATTTGCTTCTACTGTAGTATACCAACACATGGTTTTACATACTACATTTGTACAATGCCCCCTCCAAGACCACTCCAACAAAGACCTTATGAGCTCCAGAAAATTTTATGTGAAAAACAACAAGTAGAGCATTCTAAAATAACCAACTCCCTAAATTATTCATTAAATATTTTCTTTCTTTGAACTATTAGTTATAGTCATGTGTCCCAATTGCCCCCAAAATGCCAATATAAGGCAAAATGCCAACAAGTAGATTATGGTGTAAAGAAATTAAAACATAAAAAATGCAGAGGAAAATAAAAATAAAAGATACTCACAAGGCCATCTCTAAAATGGGATTGAATAACGGAATCCCACATCCCCTTAAAGTAATACTTAACCCAACTGACAGCAGTGACATGAGATGGCTGTCCAGCAACGGTGCTTGAATTCTTGCCAGGCAAGGGCTGACTAGGGAAAGGAGGCAATGATAGTAGCTGCCTAGGTTTTGGGCCTTCTTTTGGAGCATCCAAGCGGGCAACGTTGTTGGACACTCTGATTACTGGTTCAACAGTGACAGGCTGTGGAGGACAGATTCTAGAGTAGTGCCTCGCTATGAAGATCAACGATTGGCAGTGAGAATTTTTCAACATGATTGTACATCTAAATCCAACAAAGAAGAAAACTAATATTACAGCCCGCTCCAAGATACGATTTTAAAAAGATGAAAACAGTAATTTTCTTTATTTTCAAATCTCAGTGCGGCTGCAATTCTGTTAGATACAGCTTGAGTCTGGCTTAGATACAGATGCCGGAACGCGATTGCAGAAGGAGAGCGGCGACCGGCTAAGAAAGAGAGACGTCTACGACCGTGTGCAGCTGAGAAGCGCCAGCAAGAAGAAGATGCACAGGGAGGCAGACCAAAACGCACAGCATCATTAACTTTGGAAACCAAATGGGTTGAGAAAAACAAATGGGCCATAGAATATGGCCTTAATAAGTAATTTAATTATGAATGAATTGGACTTAAATCATAGTCCAACTCGGCCCAAAAAAAAATCATAGTCCAACCCGTTTAACTAAAAAAAAAATACAATATTATTAGCACCTGATGAATGTAAAAAAATAACCTTCTAAGAACTTAATAAATGAATTTGACCTTAATTAAAATTAAATCATACTTCAAACAGTATAAATATAAAATTAAATACTATATTAATACTAAATGTATGGAAAAAAAATAAGATGTGTTTATATTTATTTTTTTAATTTTTGATGTTTACATATAAAATTTATATTTAATTTTTGAGATAATTGTTGTTTCCTCAAACCCGTATCGTATTACAGCCATCTCACATTTTGTACGCGTACAACATAGGAAGCATCTGATAATACTTTTACCTGTGAGAATATCATCTCAAATGAGAATGAGAAATTAGAGAGGCATAATTTTGTTAATCCTACCCTCGACGTACTTGATACAAACAAACTCCCAAGTGACATAATAACACCGGTGTAAATGGTGTAAATATTTCATCATCATTGAAGTTTGTTAGATTGATTGATTCTATAGATGGTTTTTCTTCATGGGTTTATTTGTTTCATTAGAAAATATTTTTTGTAAAATATAATTATAAAATCTTAAAATGAAAAAAATATTTTATTTATTTAATATTAAATATAAAAATTTAAGAAAAATAAATTATTTTCTTTCATTTTCAAATTTTTATATATCATTTTTAATTATTAATATTAATAACATATCATCCCTCATTAATATATATACAAATGATATTTTTTTATAAAAATATTTTTTGATGAAATAAACGAATCAAATTAGACAAGATTCTAATAGTAAAAAGGGTAAGATTTCATTTAGCTTCTTTAGCTTTTCATTTAGCTCCTTACCATGATCTCAGGCACAAGTTCTTGGGTTAAGAAATTCCATTTTTAGTAAGAATGACAATGGATCAGGTTTGAGTCGATTCAACCTGACATAGATCTACATTAATGATTCGAAATAGACCTGAACCTGAAAAACCCGAAGTGTTTGGACTTGAAATAGACTCAAATGGACTTGAAACTTTTAAAATCCATATTGCATAAACTCGAATCAAATAAATCAAGATAACAAACACATTGCATAGACTCGAATTGAAAGTACAGTGTGTCAAATGGTGTAACAAATAATTTATCAAAAATTAACTATTCTTCCTTGTGTAAATATTTTAACTTGGTGCATACATTTAGAATTTTACCACAAAAAAAAACTTAGGATAAAATTAGAAAAATCAACAACATGGATTAAAATCTAAACATAATGTAAAATCAAATTCTCCGTTGCTGCAAAAAGGTTGAATAAAATCCCTTGCAAACTGGTTCTTCATCAACTTAATCATCATAATCTGATGAAAATTTTAATTCTAGATAAATTGTACTAGTCACTAGAATTTTCTACCCCCAAAACAATGGAAATTTTTTTATCCTGTTTAACTAAAAATTTGCCACTAAATTTTTTAATTTTGTGATTTTTATTGTAGTAAACTGATATGACTACAAATAGATGCTACAATACACAAACAACACTAATGGCAACCTTTACCCAAGCCATCACACATTCATTTATCATCATTATCTTAAAAAGTAATAATATGTAGACGTTTTTCACACTAGTTCAATTCAATGACTTTTGCTGATGACTAGAACTCACAAATAAACCCAAGATTTCCCAAAACACAAACATGAAAACTTATGTGCTTACTTGACTGTCATATTTTTTTCTAGTAATATAGGGAGGAAATTGTATGTATGTGTGTTCATGCCAACAGAATATCATAACCATCTGTAAATATGTTCTATTTGCTGAATGTTCTATGTGACAAAAAGGTAATATGAGAATCTTAGTATATAATAATATGCAGGATAATAGTCCAGCACACATGAGCTAGAGCTACAACAAGCATAAACTCTATTTAAGTCTCCAACCATATGTCCCCTGCCTCTACTAAAGTAATCTTAGTACATAATAAGAATCTTAGTATATAACAACATTAGAATAAGATATATTAATTTTAAGATATGAATTTTATATCATGTATTTATCAAACCATTGAAATGTAGTATTGCAACCTAAATAACCCAAAAAGTAATTTTACTACAGGTCCACCATTAGCCCCATATTCATTGAATTTATATAATTAAAACACATGATAAACATAAAAATTTTAGTTAGTATTAAAGCTTGAACAGGTAATCAAGTTGCAAGAGAAAAAAGGCTATGCAGAAATATAAAACAAAGGAGTGCTTCTGCAACTAGAGTGTTATGTTGAAAAAAAAACTTGAATAATCCAAAAAGCACTTTTGTTGTAGGTCCACCATCAACCCTATATTCATTAAATCTATATAATTAAAACACATGATAAACATGAAAACTTCAATCAATATTACAGCTTGAACAGATAATCAAGTCACAAAAGAAAAGAAAAACTATGTAGAAATATAAAACAAAGGAGTGCCCATGTGTTGAACAGATGGTTGGCCGCATTCACACAATTCATGTCAAGGTCAAATAACAAACTCTTATCCTTTTATGAGTTGTTAACATGTAACCTAACCTATTCTTGATTTCTTATCTATGTAACAAAAATTAGTGGATAATATTACATTTTAATAACAATAACAAAGCCTTATCTTATTAAGTGAGGTTGGTTATATGGATTATATGATGCCATCGACTTCTATCAATAACTAGATTTTTAATAATATTATTTACCAAAAGATCTTTTTTTTATAACTTTTTCTAATATCCTTTTTAGCCTTCTTCTACTCCTTTTTGCAGGATTAAAGACTATGTGATTGATTTTTTCTCATTAGTTTCTTCAATAACCTTCTTTGCACATGTCCAAACCACCTTAATCGATTTTCTATCATCTTCTCCACAATAGGTTTCACACTAATATGCTTTCGTATGTATTTATTTTATATCTTATCATTTCTTGCATGACCATATATCTATCTTAACATTATCATTCATGCTACTCCTATTTTTTACTTTTGTTGTTCCTTTAAAACCTAATATTCACTAGTATAAAGCATAATTAGTTGTATAGCAATCCGATAAAATTTCTCTTTAAGTTTAATAGGTATTTTGCAGTCATATATAATTTTTGATACCTTTCTCTATTTTAACCATCCAACTTATATTATGTGTGTGATATCTCCATTAATTTTTCTATCATTTTGTAATATAGATCCCAAATACTTAAATTTAGATACTTGTGGTATGATATACTCTTTAATTCTTACCTTCAAATCATTTCTATCTTTTTTTTGTCGAATTTGTAATGCATATACTTTGTCTTACTCTTATTTAAGCGAAAGCCCTTTGATTTCAATGCTTATCTCTAAAGTTTTAGTTTATAATTAACTTTTTTCGAATAATACTATATTTCAACTATTGAAATATTAACAGTATAAGCAAGAATGAAATCTTGAATATACCAGCCAATAAAATCATAAACTATAGAAAGAAAAAAATAATTCTATAGCAATCACGGAATCTAAATAGTTATGAAATGACTATATAGTATAACTAATTGTACATAATTTGATCTTGCTTTAAGTTTATAGAGTCTTGAAACTATGATTATTAAGGAAATAAAGACTAGAAAACTTACCATGTTCCTCATTTTTCCTTAATACAAGCTAGAAAATAAAAATTCATTTTAGATGACAAAACATCCCCAATTAAGAAGAAAAGCTATAGTTAGATCTTAACCAAAGTTCCAAAGAGGTACAAGCAAACTATGTGAATTGCAAGAATATGTTCAATTGTACAGACTATAAAGTAGAAATTATCCTATCCCTCAATGCCTTAAAATTAAAATTTTCTTGTCACCGAAAGAAAAAATAGGAAAAAATAAGTCTAATAGCTCAGAGCCAAGTTTACAAATTATTTGTTAATTTTCCATAGACTAACCAATCAAAATAGCTCGAGTCAAATCCAACATGACCATGCAATTATCCAAATGCAAACAAAAAAAAGTCCATGATTAAACTATAATTTTAATAGCAAAAAATAATTACAGAATAACCATATATGTCTATGAACATATAATTTCCTACCCTGGCATGGTAGGGTCAATTATTATATGCTTATCTTATATGGGTAGATTAGCTAGACAACTATATTAGAAATCTCAGATACTAGCAGGTTTGTATTCATATTCAACCTATTAACCTTCTATTCATAGGTTTCTCATTAAAATTTGATGATAGAAGATGGGTCTGATTATAATGTAAGTGTGAAAGGATGCTTTTTATGTGCTTTTCATGTGGAAGAATAGGCCATAAGGCAAACTCTTGCAGTCAGACTATTGCCTAAATTGAAACTAATACTTAATGAATCAATAATAGACTCAAAAGCCAATTCAATATCAACATCGCAATGGATTTAATCATAATGTTTCTAGATGCATTTGTTGCTAGTATATTTAAATGGGATAGAGGAGAAACAACTCACTAAAAAAGTGCAAGTGTGCGATAAAGGAGAAAAGATGGAGAAGTGCAAATTTGTGATCAACAAAGCTAATCAGATTCAGAGAATGGATAGAAAACTTTTGTGACTGGGAATGAAATCCCTAATTTTGTGAAGAGGAATGCTGAAGAAAAGAAAATTTTCAGGTAACCATATGGACCTAATGAAAATTGGATCATTATGGGTCAGACTTGAAACCAACCCTACAAAATATAAATTCTATTTGGGCTAGATTTGTTGGGTCTAATACCTGAGGGGTCTGGATAATTCTGCCATCCTTATTTTCTAGCAATGCTTTTACAAACTCAGTCAGCAGCATTGTGCCAAGTGCAGGATCAGTATTGTCTAAAAACACTAGCTTGGATTTTCCAAAGATAAGGAATTTCTTATCAATAAAAAGCAAAGGTTTTAGTGTTATGAACTATGGCATTGCCAGTTGTTTTGATTGATTAGAGTCAAGAGAACACATTTTTGAAAAGTTTTTATTTTCTTGCATCCATTGATATTATATGTGGGTGAAGATTTCAAATATGCACATCCATTTAGAACTAGAAGCAACTTGCAATCAGTAGGCTCTAAGGCATCAAATTAAGTGGAAAATCTTATTGGCACTCCACATCAACTTGTTAGCACTCCATATCTCATCATAAGTAAAAAATCTAGGAGTAATGGTGTTCGAGCTGGCACTAATACTCTATTTCAAGGCATTGTCTATTATCCAAATCCTAAGAAAGGTTTGGAAACATCTATACTAATAGTTGTTAATCAGTTTAGAAGATCGACTTCGTCAAATTGGTTCTCGACAACTTCTGGGAGGGACATTGTTGTAAGATGCAATGATAGAGTTTGACTTGGAAAAAATATCATGTCTTGTTATTATGCATTAAGCCACTAAAAACTAATAATTTTGTAACAATTGTTGTAGGGTATCTTTGCATATGACTTATTTATCAAACCTTATAACTGGAAAGACCTTGATTATTTGGAATTTATATACATGTGAGTGACTAATTTCAATATTGTATAATTTGCAGATAATATGATTCCACATTAGATACAATTGATGTAAGCACCCCATAATGTGTTGCTTTATAAGGATAAGCCTCGAGAAATAGAGTAATAATAAAAAGAATAACGCTTTTAAAATCACATCTAATTGTAGATGCTAGTCACACCTAAACAACCTAGATTGTGTTTGAATATATTTTTGTTTATATATTTTTTAAAATTATTCTCGAGAACTGTTTTCAAAAATTACTCTTTTACTCTTAAAAATTATTTTTAAATTGAAGAAAAATAAAAAATAGAAAGTAGTTGATATTGTAAATAAAAAATATTTAATTTAATTATAAAATTGACATTTAAAATAAGAAAATAATTTTAGAAAATGGTTGAAAGTTATTTCTATTTTTTTATTTTTAAGTTATATATTTAAAAAATAATTTTTAAAAATAAATTTTGAAAACAAATTGTTAGATAGGTTTTTATTTTTTTAAAAAAATAAAAAAGAAAATTATATTTAAAAACAAAAAGCAAACATACTCTTACTTGTTCAAAATCTTACATTTTGTTTGCATGTCACAATTTGTCTAAAATTGGTTCCTTCAGTTTGAAATAAACAACTAATTTTAAACAGAATGTAGCATGGGTAGATAATGAGAAGAAGTTGAGAGAAATCATGGTGGCGTTATTTAACTGACCCCATTCCTAATTATTGTTCTATAATTGTTTTAAAATGTTCTTTATGCATGTTTCTAGTAGAGTGTTGACAATTTAAACACTAAATGGTATAAATATAATATGTTATATTTCTCTTCTTTTTTATTTGCTCCTTTGCATTTTTTTATTTTTTTTTATATACACTTACATTATTTACAATTTAAACACTAAATGGTGTAAATATAATATGTTATATTTCATTTTTAACTTATTTAACTATTTTAAATAATTTAAAATCTTAATGTACAAATTATTAAAGAAATGAATTAATTATATATATTATTTTTAAAATTAATATTTAAAAATTTAAATTCAATTTGTTTATTTGAATTTTATTAATATTTTTATATCAAAATTTAGATATTATATTTCAAATAAAAGACATATAATTAAAAATTTAGTAAGACTTTACAGCGCACATATTATGTTTCCTTCTTTTAACTACTTTATTGTATGAATTTTTTTTATTTACTTATGATATTTAAAGTTCGAAGGCAATATTATTGAATAGATTAAATATAACATAATATATATTCTTTATTGAAAAAATATTTTTAATCATTTAAAGATTTTATTTGGCAGAATTAATTTTCTATATATTCTATTTTTATCTTTTATTATTTTACAGTTTATATATTATTTTTCTTCTTTTTTTATTTGCTTCATTGTATGTTTTTATTTCTTTTTATATTTATTTCTATTATTTATAACTTAAACATTAATATCATTAAATAATATATATATTTTATTTTTATTATAAAATATTTTAAATAAGTTAATTAAGGTTTAGATATAGAAAGTATTAATTAAACTAATTATTTACAAATTCTATTTTTATTAAAAATATTTAAGAATTAAAATAAATTTTATTTATTTGATTTTTACAATATTATGTTGATATTAATTTTCAAGTATTATATACTAAATTAAATAAATTAAATATACATCAATTAAAATATTATCTAAACTTTGCAACTTAAGCACCGTTTCTCCTCTTTTTAATTTCTATTATCTAGACCTCAATTCATTAAGTTCTACAAATATAACAGTATAAAATTTTTATTATAAAATTTTTGCAAAATTATAATTAATTTTATTTATTTAAATTTTTTTAATATTTTCATATCAATTTTTACTTAATATATATTAAGTTAATATATAATAATTGAGATTATTACGATTTTAAAACTCATACACTATTTTTTTTATTTATTCCATTACAATTTTTTTCACTTTTTTCCTATCCATTCCCACTATTTACAATTTAGACACCATTAAATAGTACTAATATAATACAATGTATTATCTTTGTTATAAAATTTTTTTTAAATAAGTAAACAATTGTATTCAGTTAAATTTATCAACCATATATCTAATTTTTAATTCTTAATACTTAACAGCTAATATAATATTTTCTTCTTTTTATTTACTTTATTATAAATTTTTCTTTTTCTTTACACACGTTTATGTTATTTATAACTTAGATATTAATATCATTAAACAATTTGGATATAATATGGCATATTTATTTTTATTATTGAATATTTTAAATACATTAAAATTTCAATATAAAAAATAGTAATTGATTGATTAATTACATATTCTATTTTCTGAAAAAATATATTTAAAATTAAAATTATATTTATCTATTTTTATTTTATGAATATTTTTTAGTATAAATTTTTAAATATTATATTTCACATTAAATATAAATCATTTGGGAATTTTTCTTTTTAAGTCTACTCCTTTGCATGTTTTTCCTCTTTTCTCGATTATAATTTATCTTGTTATTTAGAAATCATATGCTAATATCAGAGAGTATTATAGATATAATATAATATTTTTTATTTTAAAAATATTTAAAATAAATTTAAATTAGTTAAATATATTTTAAATTCTTAATTTTCAGTACTTTATAACTATACCGTATCTTTTTTATTTGCTCAATTGGATTTTTTTTATCCAATTCTTTTATTTATAGTTTAGATAGCTGTATTTTTAAATATAGTTAAATTTTAATATATAAATTACTAATTAAATTAATTAATTATATATTCTATTTATAATAAAAATGTAAGTATTAAAATCAAATCTATTTATTTAAATTTTATTAACATTTGCATGAATCAATTTTTAAGTACTGCATTTCAAAATAAATACATATTAATTGAAATTTAATCAAGGCATTATAACTCAAATACTAATTCTCTTTTTATCATCTATTTAATTGCATATTTTTCAGTTTATGTATCTACTTTTATAATTTATAACTCGGTTGATGATATCACAAAATAGTATAGAATATTACATGATAGCTTTATTTTTTTTAAAAAAATATTTTAAGTAAGTAAAATTTTTAATACAAAATATATTAATCAAATGAATTAATTATATTTCATTTTCAATAAAAACTATTTGAAGTTTAAAATCAAATTTATTTATTTAAAATTTGTTCATATTTTCTTGATATTAATTTTAAAGTGATATATTTTAAACTAAATATAAATTGATTGAAATTTAATTAAGACTTTATGGTGCACATACCATTTCTATATCTTTGATATACTTCACTACATATTTTTGTTTTTCATGTTTACTCATATTGTTTACAATATAAATATAGTAAAAATATTTAAATAATAAAATTAAAATTATTTATTAATATTTTCTTGATATAATTTTTAATTATTAGATTTCATATTAAATTTATTATAATCAATTTAGAATTTGTCAAAAATATAATATATGACTTATCAATTTGTTTTTAAATTAATACATTTTATGAAATAAATCAAATTGGGCTCTTTTATCAAACTATCCTAAAATAGAGATCAAATTTCATTTTTTTGTTTTTTAAATTTTTAAATATTAAATTTCAAATATAATATTTTTAGAACTTATGTGAAAAACTTCTAAGAGAATTTTCAAAGTAAAATTTTTTAGAGAAGTCTTACTCTTTATATTTAATAGCTAACATGCATTCTTTCTTTCTTTTAATAGTTTTTATTACTACTAAAATTCTTCCTTTTAGAAATAAAAACAAGTGATTAGTACACTTATTTTCATAATTGCACCTTTCTTTTTATATTTTTTGTTGTGCAAGATATTGTTACTATAATACTCTTTTTATAGCTAATTAATAATAATTAAATTAAATCATTAATTTTTTAAAATAATTTTATAGTAAATCGAGAAACTCAAATTGTAAAGGAGTGTTAAAAAAAATAAAGCATTAAAACATATAAAATCATCCTATTTATTTATTTATCAAGTAGTTATTTCTTTTCAATATTGTTTTCTTACCTGCTCATGTTAATGACTGCCCTATATTAAATAAATAATATCAAGGTACGTAACTTAAACCAGTATGTACAAATTAATTCCAAATCTAGGTGTTCACAATGTTGGAAGTATGAATTAAAATTATAAAATATAAAATTAATCATAATAAAATTATGAGCGTACCTAGAGCATAATTTGATAAGGCCATGACTGACCTGAATGATGATGAGTAGAATTACAACCTACTTGACCCCTTAGGTTATCGAGATAGAGAGAAAAGGGAGAGAAAAATTTAGAACAGTGGGAATCCTTATTTTATGTGTCAAAATAATAACCTTGATCTCTCTATTTAAAGTCAGACTTGTGATAGGAAACCATTGACCACTAAAGGGCTGTAGGTTGGGACCTCTACCCATATGGGCTTATGCATGATCTAACCTATCATGGATCATACACATTAAACTAGGGCCCGATCTGTTCTATGCTTAATATTAAAATACAAAACTAATTACTTAAATAAATATTTCATTAATTAATTAATGCTAATCCATATAATATTTCTAATAAAATTAATTATTTTATTTTAAAAATACAACAATCTCCCACTTGGATAGCATTAATTAATTATATAGAATAATTAAAACATCAATAATTAAGCAATTAGTTATACATTAAGCTATAAACTTAATTCAGAGAATAAGACCACATAGAATCACTAAATCCGATAGGAAGACAAGTGATATAATGTCTCATAATCTGAAAGGAACAGAATAACGTTTAGTCTTTCAACTATAACTCAAAAGAGAAATAACTTAAAATCATTGAATCCGATAAGGAAACAAATGATTTATATATGTATAAAACATATTACCAATATTTCAATATTCGAATTGAGTGACGATTACAAAAGTGGAATGAGACCATACAGAATCACTGAATCTGATAGGGAGACAAGTGATGTTAAATTAATGTCTCATAATCCTAAAGAACTGGATATATATATATAAGGTTACTGAGTAATGATTGCATAAGTGGAATGAGACCATACAGAATCACTGAATCCGATAGGGAAACAAATGATGTTTAAATTAATATCTCATAATCCCAAAGGAACTTGATATATATATATATATATATATATAAAGTTAATCTTTTGATCACAGCTCATAAGAGAAATAACTTAAAATCATTGAATCCGATAGGGAAGCAAATGATTTATATATGTATAAAATATATCACCAATGTTTCAAAATGAGCAATTACTGATCACAGATATCAACAAAATAAGATAAGCATATCTCAGACTCCCACTAAACTAAGGTTTCATAAAAATTTAACAAGACTCATATGAGTTAGTTGATTTTAAATACTTCTATAGATAAGCCTTAAGTCAACGGATCCCTTGCATGTCTCCACTAGGGCTATGTTTATGTGAGTCTAAAATTCAGCAATCTTTTCTCTCTAACAAATAGGAGTTTATCATAAAAAAAAATATACAATATGTTCTAGAATTCCTATTGTTTTGAGAAAAGCACATAGCAGAAGTCTTATCGCAATAAAATTTTGTAGAGATCATGATATAAACTTAACCAATTGCATGCCAGATATCAACTTCCTTAACCTTATAGCCTGTCAAGTGGCTTCATAATATGCGATACACTCTACTTCCATTGTTAAGGTAGCTGTGAGTGTTTGTTTTAACACTTTCCCATGAAATAACTCCTCTAAACATCATAAAGATGTATCTAGATATTGACTTACGATCATCTATGTTCAAGACATAATCAGAATCTGAATAATCAATACTCTCAAGAATATTAGATTGTCTACAAGTCAACATATGATTCTTGGTACTTTGTGGGTACTTCATGACCTTCTTGGTAACTTTTCAATGATCCATCCTAGGGTCACTTGAGTATCTTCCAAGTACACTAATAGCAAAAGCTATATCTAAACGAATGCAAACCAGTGCATACATAAGATTATCAATAGCAGAAGCGTAAAAAAAAAATCTTATCCTATCTGTTCAATCCAATTAGCTTGGTACAAACCTAAAATATTATAAGTTCTGTTACGATGGATCTAAACTCAATGGTTAACCGATCAGGTTTTTCAACATGAGGATCTTTATTTATTTGAACTGAACTATCAATATCATCTCCTCTAGTGATAAGGGAATCTGAATAGGTATAGGAAGAATGGTGGCCTTGTTACATAAATTGATAACTCTAAGCATCAAACTCCCACTATCCAAGTCATCCTCAAAATAAAATGTCCAATTAAATTCGATGACCTTGGTACTATAAAAGGGACAAGAAAATCTACAACCTCTTGATCTAGTCTAATTTCTTTAACTAGGGATTATAGAGTCTCATCTCTACTTTATAACTCCACACTTAAAAGTTTTAAGATATGAGAATTTAAGTTTAACAACACACCTTTATTTTACCAATCTTTCTAATCTTTCTAAGAAAAGGGCCTAAAAAACAATCCCATAAAATGGAAGATTTCTAACTTATTCTAGGTTGTTTATGCCTAATCATAACATTGATGGGAATATCAGAAGATACAACAGGAAAATCTTTAAAATTCAAAAGATACGGATCATTTTGCAAGGTGGCATACTAAAATAGTAAAATCATAATAAATTTTCTTTGTCAAAAGGAATAACTACAATTATTGAAATAGAACTGAAAATTAAATTTGAAAAAATGCATAAACGACATAATTCAAATTAAAAGTATCCAGAAGATAAACATAAAGAAAAATATGATCGTATGTAATTAATTTTATTCTACTTCCTATTACTCCCAATACAGTATCTTCCATCTCACTTGGGATTCGCCTGTTTTTGAGCCCCTTCTTGCTCACGTTTGTTCTTTAGCTTATAACATTGAGACTTTTTGTGTCCAGGGATCTTGCAATAATTGCACTTGCCTTTAAATTTCTTTTGTTGTCCCTTGCCCTTATCACCACTTTTCTTGAACTCAGGCTTTCCAGATATATGTGTCTTTGGTTTCTTTCTTGACTTATTGTAGGAGTCCTGAGATAAGTAGTTAATAAAATGTGGTTGTGGATTACTTTTCATAGTCTCCTCTTCTTGAGTTACTATAGAAATCATTTGGTCTATTGTCCATTCTCCCTCTTGTGAATTATAGGAGGTTCTCAGGTAATTATATTCAGCTGGTAATGACTGAAGGACTCTGTAGACCAAAGTACTCTCTCCTAAATCAACACCGTATGATCTTAACTTATTGTAGTAATGAATCATTTTCATAATATGTTCTCTAACACCTGAAATTCCATCATAACGAGTGTTATCAAGCATGGAGAGATAGTAGACTTTTTTAGTCTTATCAAGCTTCTTGAATTTTTCACCAACAGCTTTTACATACTCCACAGCAGTGTCCTTATCTGGGATACTTTCTCTAATTCCCTTCTTAATAGTGAACTTAATCACTGCCAAACAAATCCGGTTCGATTCATACCATTGTTTATAATAGGTCTTATTTGCAGCACTAGACTGAGGTAAGAGATTAGCCGACTTTGATTCTCTAAGAGCCAAATCCTCCTTAGAGATTGTCAAGTACATGTTCAAGGACTCTCTCCATTCATCATAGTTTGTTCCATTAAGAGTCCTCACCACAAATAGTTATTGAAAGGCCGAGACTGATGCAACAGGATTGAGAAATTATTAATTATGCGTGCACAACATAATTACAACACAAGATTTCTAATTAAACAAATCAGTCAAACAACTATCTCACAAAGTGGTATCCAAAATACATGTACCATAGATTTGGCTTGTACAAAAAATTTACATAAAAATGTAATCAATATAACCATACCGATAGGGTACAAGAAATATTGAAACATTATAATTACTGCATGCCTATTCTAAGGAGTTTAAATCCTAAAATTACATTAACAATGTCACACCGATAAGGTGTATCCATCATTAATGTAATGTACTCCTAAAAATTCTAGAAGGATAATATTTTATGTAATACAGTCTTATTATATCCATAATCTATCATTGGTGTGAAATAAATAGCTTTATGTGTTTTATATGTACTAAAATTTCATAATTAAGGGTTCAAAATTTATCTAGCATACCTATGTTTACAATTAAAGAGAGTTACAGCACACCAAGCTCAGACAAAATACAAAGAATGTCCATGAATTTTCTCATACCAAAATTCCATAGATAAAATATATTTTTATGCAATATAAACTTTACAAAATTTAAAATAAATACTTACTGGTCTCAAAAAAATTCTGAAAAAATTAAATTAAGCTTTAAAATAAAATTTTACACAAATTGTCAGTCGATCTAAAATTGATAGTGTGGAATAGGACATCATATGAGGCATAGTTAATAAGACAATAATATCAACCAAAAAAAAATTCTTTTCTTTAGCAATTCTGCAATAATATGCAAATATGAATTCAACGTTGTCAGCAAAAACTGAACAAGATTTGCGATTCAGTTCTTTCTTGAGTAACGGCGATAACATTCGATCAAATAGAACAACACCCGTTAAATGTGGTTGAGCGAACATAGTATTTCCGAACCTCAAGATAGAATATATACCAGAGTCCGCATTGATTCGTCTTAACGTATATAACAATTTGAATAAAAAATAACTGAAAATATGCATATTATACGGACAACGATGAATATGCGGATCAGACACAACCGAGGGAAACAAATGAACAATTGCAAACAAGAGTTCCACGAGAAGACTTCGGTCAACAAAATGAATTAGGACCAACAAAGATAATAATACAAATTAATCATGAAATTGAATGAACACAGAGGCATTCCAGTGAAGAACAATACCACACTTGCTTAATAATCATGAATTTAATGCAATCAAATAACATAATAATATTCTTGATGTATTTGAGATCAGAATTGAATATTTAATCAAAGAGAAACGGATCTAATTATTTCAAAATAAAAAAAATTGAGAAATTTTATGAATCTGTCAAAATGCTCATAATCATAAATTCATACACCAACTATGCTCTGATACCAATTGTTGGAAGTATGAATTAAAATTATAAAATATAAAATTAATCATAATAAAATTATGAGCATACCTGGAGCATAATTTGATAAGGCCATGACTGATCTGGATGATGATGAGTAGAATTACAACCTATTTGACCTCTTAGGTTATCGAGATAGAGAGAAAAGGGAGAGAAAAATTTAGAACAGTGAAAATCCTTATTTTCTATGTCAAAATAATAATCCTGATCTTTCTATTTAAGGTCAGACTTATGATAGGAAACCACTGACTACTAAAGGGCTGTAAGTTGGGACCTCTACCCATATGAGCTTATGCATGATCCAACCTATCATGGATCATGCACATTAAACTAGGGCCCAATCTGTTCTATGCTTAATATTAAAATATAAAACTAATTACTTAAATAAATATTTCATTAATTAATTAATACTAATCCATATAATATTTCTAATAAAATTAATTATTTTATTTTAAAAATACAACACACAATACTATTTCTAACATAAATGTTCAACGATAAAAACTTTTATAAAAAGTCTTTTTTTATAGAGATAAGACCTATTCCATTTCAATTGTATCTAAAAATTAGAAATTGATATTTCCCCCAATATCAATTGTGGCTTTAAGTATTTTGATTTTTTATTCATTTAAAAATATGCAAATTCAATAAATATAAATTTATTTAATAATTAAAAATATTAATTAATCTGTGTATCACACGGGGCTCTAAAAACTAGTTATATAAACTTCACCAAGAATATCTTATAAATAATTTTCATGGACAACAAAAAGCCACTCAAGCCGACTTTCTAAACAAAACTCGAAAAAGAAAAAAAAAGGGGGGGGGGGGGGAGATCTCAGTCCATAACATCAAGAATGTTGCAGTTTCATGCTCCCAAGCTACTCCCTTGTTGTCATTTGGAGTGAGCAAGTTAAAAAGCAAATTTAGCCATTGGCACATTGTATAAAACATGACCTAAATGACATCCCATTCGTCGCAAATGGAACATATAGTCTTAATAACTTTCACAATATCATCCTATTGGAATTGCCTTAATGAAGTTAGCAAAACCAAAAAGAAGGCAATCATGATATACACCAATCCATAAATTTATCCTATCTGTTTGAGTTTGGAAATCCATGCATAACTTGCTTCAATTCAAATATAAAATTTTTAGCTGATATTCAATTTTTACACCGGCAAACTGGATTTGCAAATGTATTTAACTGTTATTTTTCTTAAACCTATTATTTCTTTGGTATCACATAAAGCTATAATAATTTCTGAGCATTTGTTTTTATCATTTCTTTCTAACATGTCTCCTATACTATTTATGTGGTCTTCCTTATGCCCCCATTTTTATAGGAAATCAAGATGTCTGATTTGTTAATAAAACAACTCCTTAGTATATGCAGGATGCATCAAGCCATGTCTGTCCATTAATGTAATCTTGAGGAAAATTTAATTACTCCAACTGTATAAATATCACATCCACACTATTTTAGAACCACTAATTCCATATTTTTTTCTTTTTTGCTGTGATTGCCGCTCCATTAATAGAAAGCACAAGAGCTTTCGTTGATTCATCGGACCATTTGGTTCAATTAAGGAAAGGGAAATGAATAAATGGGAACAAAGGAAAAGGAAATAAATACCCTTTTATTATCCATTTTGTTTGGTTCAAATAAAGAAAGGAATCAAGCCTATTTAATTCACTTTGCTAATAATAGTTATTATATTATTATAATTATAATCTTATATTATTATATTATTTAATTTACTTGTAATTATTATCAAATAATTATTATATTATTATAATTATAATCTTATTATTATTTATTGTTATTATTTTACTAATATTATTATTACTATTATTAATATTTTGACATTAATTATTTATTTGCTAATATTATTATTTTTATAAATTTTAAATATTAATTATTAATATTTTATTAATTTATTTCCATTATTAATTTTATTATTTATTGAAAACTATTATTTTTATTATTTTATTATTATTAGTATTTGTTATAAATTATTAATATTATATTTTCATTTTTACTTTTACCATTATTTTGTAATTATTATTTTTATTGCTATATTAGTATTTATAAATATTTTTTATTAATATTAATATTTTTATATTAATGACTATTTTATTATTATAATTATTATGCAATTTATTTTTTTTGTTAAATTAATATTATTATAACTATTATTAATATTTTATTTTTATTGGTTTAATAATTATTTTTATTTTTATTTTTTTAATAATAATAAATTATTATTATAATTGAAGATGATAAATTCATAATTCAAAATGAGAGAATTGGATTTCTAAAAAATTGCAAGAAAATGATCATTCCTTTATTTGGGATAATTCCATTTAAAAACATGATGAAAGAGAATGAATTTTTTTTTTAGAATCAAATATATACAAAAAGAATAAAAACCTACCATTTCGTTTTCCTCTTCTTATTACCCCCAACCAATGACACCCGATAGAATTGACTCATCTACAAAAATGTTAAAAGAATTGATTGGAAAACTAGAAATGCTCACTTGCCCTTGCAAAAGATGGATCATACAGTATTTAAGTCTTTCATTTTCCGCCACAAGCTTATGAACCTGCAAACCCCCCACAAGTTTGCCACTCTTGGGACTAGCAAGTGAGGATCCCTTTGCAATTGTAATACGTGGGTTTCTTTCCTTACAATCCGAAGGGAATGTAAAAGCCAACAATGGCTATTATTCAAACTTACTGCATTTGTTCATTAAAATTTTGCCAAGTCATCAATTGTATGTCATACACCAATATCACCTATTTGTACCACAGAATCCTCCTTTGTAAAAACATACTAGAAATTTTCTTTTAACTTATTTAACTTTTATTAAAATGAACTTCTATATATTCAAAAAAATAATTTTAAAAAAAAGAGTCGGCATGGGGTGCTCGCGGGTTAGCTCACAGCAATCATGGGGGTAAAACGAGCTATCTTTTCCTTCCCACATTTGAACAGGCCTCTTTTTGCAGAATTCAATCCGTATAAGATGTGTGTGTATACGAGGCAACAGGTCCACATAGGTCCATATACCCGATGCTCGGTAAAATACATTAGGTCTGAATGTAATCTGCATTCCCACTCAGGTCTGATTATTTTGCCAAAAAAATATATAATTTTTTAGAAAGTGTTTCTTATTTGTATAAAGGAATTTACAACTTGTATGTTCTGTAATTGAGTCCCCATTACCTCCGACATCCATATGGATAGACCTGTATATCCCCTCACGCATCTCCACCCAATTCCTGACTGCCCCCTCATTTTTTTAAAAATTTTCATGTCACCCTCCCCTTCAGTAAATCTTCTTACAACAAAATTTGCTCAATCTAATTATTTAAACAATCCTTTACAACAGGGAGAGCCCTGGCCGAAATCATTAGTCCTTACTGAGAGCAATGCACCGCAATCTGAGTGCAAAGTGCACTAGTAAATAATTTGGCCAGAGTACTAAGACTGCAATTTGTTTCAGTAAACACTAAAACTACATTATAATATAATTTTTGTAAAATATTTTTCATACTTCAGCCACATTTTTCATTAAAAGTTATAACTTGCATAAAAATGGGCAATTTCTTCAAGAATCTTTTTCATGCAACTCTGAATTATAACATTGCAACTTTCTGTGTGCCCACTTCACACATTCTGTTTGCAGTAGCAACGTATTTGTTGAAAATTGCAATTTTTATAATTTTTGCGTTAAAATTTTATAAAAATTCGTAAAATTTTCTGAGTGCATACCCAGGCATCACCCATTAACCTTATTCTGCTCACGGAGAGGAAGTCAATATTGCAAATTGACAAAACATTAGACAAAATTCAGCAGGAACTAAGAATTTGCAAATGTATAGCATTTCTTTTGCTTGATACAATTACCACAAAGACTTCAAAAACTGCTGCTGCTATATCTAATAAAAAGGTAAAACTCTACTCAACCACAGCTAACAAGTCACTTGCTTTACAGAAGCAGTGCTTTGCATCAGTTCCCAAGTCAACCTGGCAAAGAATTGAATAAAGATTCTTCATTAGTGGTCGAAAAACCAATTAATGCACAACCATATCCAAGTGCGGAAAAAAAATGTATGGATCCAATGCTCCATAGTGAAGAATGTATGAACCTAATGCTCCATAGTGAAACACTATAGCTACGCCCATGTTTACACTTGGTTCACCCACAAAACAAAAGGAATGCAGAAAATTATTTTAAGTGACCATCCAAACAACCACAACATAGCTAACTATGCAAAATGTCAAATGCAAGATTGATTTCAGCAATGCAATAATGAATATACTGCCGTAATAAACGGAAAGATACAATGGCTACTTGTAATTTCAAAATTGACACGAGACAATCTATTAGATGCAGTCTGTTACCTAAAAATTTTTTAGACAGCACAAAGACAAAAGAAAGCAAGAGTTTTACAGCGCAAAATAAAGAAAATACCATTGAAAAACACAGATTGCAGACCTCAGATGTTATATTAGATAGAGTCCAACAAGAAAGAAGAAAAAGGGGGTGGGCGAGAAGTACGTGGTACTTAGATGGTCTCCTATGACAGTCAGCCATTGATAATTTCCCAATGATATGCCCAAAGCATAGACACAGGTTGAATTTGTTTCTCATAAGTTGTCCTTCACATGAAATTATTTCTCTAGCCAGTATCATAAAGAACCACTTCTAACTAGTCAATGTTTACCAATGACAATATCATAACGATATCTCACTATAAATTCTAAGAGAAAAAAATGCTCTATCACTCTTACCTCATAAGCATTTATGTCTGAGAATAGAACCTGCAAGAGAATTACCATTAGTAACAATTGAATCCCATTTCAACAAACCCCAATATTATAAAATACAATAACTTAATTCCCTCTTGATAAATGGACCCAAAACAATGCATCAACTTGAAAGGTTCACCCCCACAATGGATTATATTTCATAGCAATGTGAAGTGAAAGGGTTCCAATCTAGTACATAAAGGTTCCAACTTGAAATCTATTTTAACTGAAGAATGAAAAAGGAAAGTTGCTGCAAACTCAAACCCACCTTTCTCACTCCTAAGATATCAAATCATTCAATTCATGCTTTACGTCAGTACACAACATGACATACAAAATGAGCAAAGTTCTTCCCTCATTAACAACTACCGATTAACAAATATGAACTACATGAAGAGACCACATGTCAGTCTAACCATTGTAACTTGAACACATAACCAGAACTTTCTCAGCTATCATGTATTAATAAAGCCGTCAATGGTTTTGAGCATCTTATTTGGATTTGAGATGTAGTAACACACATACAAATCAAATGGTTCAAGTGGTTCAGATAAATGTGTAAATATTGAGTTTTATAAAAGTAAATTTTTTTTTTGACCAAATTAATGAAAATTAAATAAAAAATATTATATGGATTTGACAGGAAACAAGAATGGTGTAGACTCACACCCAAAAAAAGGGAGTGAGTGAGTCTCATTACTCACTCTCACATTGAAAAGGGTCCAGACAGTGCTGTGTGAGAATGAGTGATGGTGTGTGACTAAAGTTTTCCATCTCCAATCTCTTCTCCCCAATACATGGCCTGCTTATTTAGGATAGCCTCTACGTACAAGAGGTTCTCTAGTATGTACCCTTATATAGCTCTATCAAATGGTTGGAAGGATAAGGCCGTACATATATATTCATTATTCTACTACATATAATACAGGCCTAATTCATAACTGTGAAATCCTTACCTTCTTTCCGGCCTCTACTTCTCCAGCCTCAGCACCAACAGAAAGAATCTGAAAACAAATGCAAATGAAGTGACAAAATAATTATGACAGACCTTCGAAAGTAAAATTTTTAAAAAAGAGCAAGTCTCTCTTCCTCAGAAAACCATAGGGATCCATGTCTGCTTACTTCTCCCAAGAGATATCGCTCAAATTTAACAGCTGACTTGGGCAATAAAACTCCACCAGCTGTTTTCTGCTCCAATATACAGTAGACAGCAGGGAAAAAGTCATTACTATAGTTTTACTAAAATTTTCAAATGCAAGAAAACTTATTCAGAAGTCCTGAAAATCATAAGAACAACCCAAACAAACCAGGAACACAAATGATATCAATTTTGAACTCTTCATATACAACTGATGACCCAGCAATCAATATTACACACCTCTATTTACAGGTAATGCATTATTCAGACATATATAAAATTGAACATTTCTAATTATGTTCATTTATCCTACTTTTACAAAATAAAAGAAAAACTACATTACTATGTATTATATGCAAAAAAGGACCAGCAGGATTGAGTTTTCAACAAATGCTACCTACAAAATCCTTGCATTTCAGCACATTTTAGAGGTAAAATCTATTTGATTGCCTGAGCCCCACTTAAATATTATTTATAGAAGCTTATGCAGTCTGCACAATTTTGAATGAAAAATAGAGTAAATAAGATTATTTTGTGTTTAATAGCTAATATCAACATCATTTTTATTTGGTTGGAAAAGTGGAAATTAACATAATTAAGGCAAACTGCAATGATCTATAGACAACATTTGACCAGCAGAAAGATCTTTCTTCCTTTTATTTTCTTTTAAAAAAATAAAAAATAAAAAATAAAAAATCTCTAGGAACAGAATTAGAAGGGTATGACCATCGTTGCAGGGCGAGAGAGAGAGAGAGATTTAAAAGGTGAAGTAAGGGATAATTAAGATTTCAAAATGGTATAAAGTCCAATATTACAGGATAGAAAGAATAAAACCGTTGGCAGTGGCATTATAGGACAATAGAGGCCCACCCAAAATTCCAGACGTTACACGCAGTATCAATACACAAGACACAAGAGAACATCCATCCCAGAGGATATCAGAGGCTAACATTTGGGGGGGGGGGGGGGGGATAACAATAACAACAACAATGGCGCTGTACGTTGTGAAGGGACCAAAAAATAGAATTTTGTGACATTCAAGCAGAATAAATTCTTACTCTAATGTTAGCAATCTGAATACCCAAAAACCTTCAGAAGAACTTCTTTCGCACTTATTTTCAACCTATTTCTTCTCCCACTATCATTAAATCCCATATCAAGTACTTTAAATCATCTGGAAAAAAGCCTAATTTATAATGTGATTTTATCTGAAGCTAGTAATTCAAAGACCAGAAACCAGGGATTAAAAACATTAAAAATGTAAGTAAAAAGAATAAAAATATAAGAGTAGTTTATAGCTCACATTGGGCAGCTCCTCCAGACGAATAAGAACTCTATCAGCCTGGGGAACGACCTGCAACCCAAAATTATGACTTAACAACACTGAGAAATATAAACATAAGCACATAAACCCAGAAGTGAAAACAAAGAAACTTAAAATTTCTGGTGATTATGTGAAAACCTTAGTGGGTTCCCATTTCTTCGCAATTGCATTAATCTTCAAAGAGCTCCTCCTCGAAGCTGCTTAAGACCCAGATTAATCAGAATAGTGGTGAAGAAACAATAAGTGAAATGGACGATTTGGAAAAACCGGAAAAAACAAGAAGAAAATCAAGAAGGGTTCAACAACTTTTACAGTACCTGCAAGTCGATCCTCTGAGAGAGTGAAAGCATTGCTTCTGTTTAGGAATGGTCTTTGTATGGTGAGGAATGTGGAAGAGGAAGCCATAGAAGAGAGGCAGCTTAAAGCTTCTAGCCAAAGAAGGTAGCAGCTGCAAAGAATGGATTACAGAAGATAGAAAACTACTCCCTCAAAAGTCAGGCATTACAGAAGGTTCTGGACGCTCAATTGAATATATTATAATATGAAAACTTATATTAATACATTATTAAATTTAATTATTATATTTCTAAAAAAAATAAATTTAATTATATATTAAATTTTAATAATGCACCAATATATTATTTAATATATATATATATAAATAACGCTCATTTCTTTTTATACATCCCATCTCATCTTATTCAATTTAAAATAGTATAAATTCAATTTTCTACCATATGAAATTCTTTTTTTTTCAGAAGTTTTGTCCATAAAAAATTTTTTTTAGGATAAAATACACATTATTCATTATATTATATTTTTTATATAAAAATTTTCATATTTTAAAGGATTTACATTTAATATATTATCAGTATAAATTAATTTTATATTATTATTTATTTATATATTATTATATTAATTAAAATATTTTGAAATTTTTTAAGGTTAAAAATTAAGAATTACTATTAATTTATTAATAATATATATATTTTTTATTAATATTATAAATTTTTTATATTAATAATAAATTAAATTTAAACTTCATTTTAAAAGGTGTTATTAAAATATTTAAACTATACATATTAGTAAAAAAATCTCTTTTATTATCTCTCTTTCCAAATTTAACAGTGCAAAGGAATTCCTCTTATTAACTTTTTAGTGTATTTGATTGTATAAAAATCAATTTTTAAAATTAATTTTATATTTAAAATTGATATTAAATTAGAACTTGAAAATAATAATTCTAATATTCAAAATTAATATTTAAATATAAACTAATATTAAATTCCAATATATAATCAATTTTTTAAAATAAATTATTCATAATCAATTATATTCAAAATTAATTCTTTCCGTTCACAAAACAACTGTAGAAAAATATTTTAAGCATCTTATTCACTTTTCTTTTTGCGGGTACACTTGTTTTAAGAAATTGTTTTCCTAATTATACATATAACTTAAAATATCAACTTAAATTTTATCTTTTCTTAACTGCTGATAAAAGTTTTAAAATTAGACAAGAACATAAAAAATTAAAACGGGTTCCCATATTTATTAAATAAATTCAAAGAAGATGAATTCATAGATAAATTATTAAAAAAATAATAAATTTAATAAAATGTATTGTCTATTTAAAATTTATTAAATACGATTATAGTTTTAAAAATCAAATTGGAGTGGTTGATTAGACCAATGAACTGTTAAACCAATTAGTTAGCTAATTTGATTAAGGGTATCGAATTGGAAATGCATATAAATTAATCAGAACTAATATAAATTAATTAGAATCGGCGTCAACTAATCAAATCTAATGAACTAGACTAATAAAGCAATTTTTACAAATTTTATATATTTTTTATAAAAATAATTATGATAATTAAGATTTGATATTTTTACAATTTCAAATTAAGTAAATTTATATTATTTTTAAAAAATATTTCTAGTATAAATTATTGATATATCTATTATATTTTATTACTGATTTGTTTATATTATTAAGTTGTATTATTTTTTTGGCTTTAGCATAAATTATTATTATTATAAACATTTATAATAGTAATGTATACATATTTATATACATATAATTTATATTTTAATCTAAAATTGGTTTAATTAGTAAACTAGTCACTTCTTTAATTGAATGATTGGTTCAATTTTAAAAATGATGGATAAAGTAATAAGTATAAATATAATTTGTTTAAGTAAATTATAATTAAATAATTTATTTCTAAAATATTTATGCATATATGTATAATTGAAGAAATTATCTTAATATGAAATTTTAGTTCTAATTTTAAGTTTTATGTATTATTATTAAGAAAATAAATTAAAAAAATGTCATATAAAAAACAAAATTACTCAAAATGAAAATTTTTAAGTTATTTTGTTAAGTGGTGAAAAAAATTATTTTGAATATAATTAATTATGAATAACTACTATGAAAACATTGATTGTAGTTTTATTAGGTAATATTTAAATATTAACTTTAAAAGTAAAAAAAATACTATTTTTAATTTTTATTTTAAAATAATTTTTAGAGATAAATGATTTTAAAAGATTAATTTTTGTCTAACTAAGCATGTTAGAAAAAATAATTGCAAAAACCTTGCTTTTATTGTTAAAATTTGGAAGAAGAAATAGTAGATGGGAGATTTTTCACATAACATCTGTAATTTAAATATTTTAATTGTACCTTTTAAAATATTAGAGGGATTTTTGCATATGAAATATAGTATAAGGAGTTATGTGTATTTTAACATTTTTTTCTTAATTTTGTTCTTATAAAATGTTGATTTATCTAATTTTATCATTTGGTTTGTATCCATTTAAAAGATAATTTATCAAAGTTGATGTCGCCAAACATAAAATTAAGTAAATTAATATTTTATAAGAACAAAATTTATATAAAATACTAGTTTGTAACTCGTGTGAATCACAATTTTAATTAATTTTAATTGATAATAGTTTATAATATAAATTATGATATTAAGTTTTAAATCAGAAGGTATTCAAATTGTTAATATAAAATATGTTATCATATTTATATTAATTAAATAACTATAAAATTGATATAATTATATTTAAATTAAGTAAGAGAATATATTTTATTTTTTATTGCTAATTGATAAAATTATTATATTATCTTAATATTATGTTAACAGTAATCATTGCCACAATTAGGATGATACATATATATTTAAATATCAAAACAAATCAAATTTAAAAAAATAACATAAAATTATATATATAATAGAAATAATATTTATCAATATGAAGTGAAATGTATATATATCCATCCTTAATTTTATATAAATGTAAATCATGATAAATAATAAAAAATAAACATTATCTAATTTATTGAATAATCTTTTTAAATACTCTTCAAATAAAGAATATTTATTTGATTAAATACATTACTTTCTCCAAAAGTTGCATGCTATAAATGGAAATGTATATATATGTTAAATACAACTATGGATTGAAATTCAACCTGTAATGAAAAAATGATGAATATACAGTAGTCTTTGGCAAACATTAAAAGATATCTATATTTTAATCTTTAAGCAAAAAAATTACATTACATACCTTTTCAACGTAGAACATATAAAAAATTTTCATCTTATCAATATATAATGAAAAGATGACTGTACATAAGTCTCATGTCACATCTAGAATTATAGAAAAATAATTTACTTTATAAGATAAAACAAATCAAACATAATAAATCTATTTTATATAAAAAATTGATACAAATTACAAAATTTGCGAGAGGATGAGGGTTATGGATGCAAAAAAGTTGTTTGTTAAAATGAAATTCCTCTTTGCTTACTTCTTTAGTTAGAGAATATCATTATCTAAGCTCACTGTCTAAATTTATTCTCATTCATATAGGTATTCTATGCAAAACATTGCAAGTGTGATATTTTTAAATAGAATAATATTTAATTTTATCACATATTAAAATGTTAATGTTATTATACATTGTATTTTGATACAGTTAAATGAATGAGTGTTAAAAATTAAAAAGTAAATTTTTTATCTATTATTAAAAAAATTCTCCAATACAATTATGCTATATATAGCTATACAAGGAATTAAGAAAAATGATATTGATAGAAGAAAAATCAAAGAAATAAAGAATTATTTCTAAAGAGACTTATACTTTTTAATTAACAATCACAATGAAGTGACTTGTCAAAAAGAATCACTAAAAGTAGCAACTATCATCTACTAAGATGGCATCATAAGGATTCAATATGTGAATATTGTTAATAACAAAATGATATTGCTCATAAATTGAATGACTTGCATGATTAGAGTTTGGATTGATAATAAGTTTTAGGATTTAAGATAGAAAGACACGGGAGAGAGATGTGAGGTAAAAGAAGATCAATTAATAGGGGAAAAAAGGGTAAAAAGAACATTTACACTCATTTGAAACGAAGATCGATGATGAGATATATAGAAAATAAGGATTTGATTATTTTTTTATGATGAAAATGAAAATGCAAATGCAAAAATGAAAATGGAAATGAAACAAAGATGAAGGTGTGATTTTTATCAAATTAAATTCATTAATTACTAATGGTCAATTGGTGTTAATAGAAATCAATTGGTGCTGTATAGGGGAAAAATTATGAAGATTATTCTAGAAAGAAAGACAATGTATGAAAATTAAAAAAAAAACTTTAGTAAATTGGAAGAAAAATAAAAAATATTATAAAAATCATAAAAATGTAATAAATAAGAAAAAAATTATAAATTTTTTTTCAATTTAATATAAATTGTTATATATAAATGAGAAATTCAATCTTATAAAATGCATTAAATCACAAAAGAAATCGAAGTGATTGCAAAAATGTAACAAATAAGGGGGAAAATTAGCAAGATTATTTCAGAAAGAAAGATAATGTGTAGAAATTAGAAAATTTAATAAATTAGGGAAATAAATTGGAGATATTATAAAAATATAGTAAATGAGAGAAAGAAATTAGAATATTTTTTAATTTAATATAAATTACTATATATAAATGAAATATTCAATTTCTTACATAGATTGCATGAATATAACTTATCGTAGAACAATATTTATTAAGAAATAATAAATTGATACGTGATAAATTGTAGAAATGATACTTAATATAAAAAGGATATAGAGAATATTACAACCAATATATAATATAAAAATTTAATAAGGACAAAGGAGAAGAAAAAGTTAATTCTAAAAAGCAAAAAAAATGGTGTTTACTCTTTAAAACATAGGAAAAAATACACAAAAACATCCATAAAATTTACATGAGTATCAAATCAGATATATAAAGATTGAAACTCTACAAATCTCCTTCCTCAATTTTTAGTCCTCCATTAAGGAGAAACGATATGATCATGTAACCTATTTTATGCCTTGTTTCCCCCTTTCTCTGCCCGCATTTTATTTTGAAAATATTCTCTTTTGTACTGTGTGCAAAACCAAACCACAGAAATGACACTCCTGTATCAAAAATGATTTGGGCATAATTGAATAATCGGTTAATTATATATATATATATATTTCACACTTTGGTTCTAATTTATTTCTACAATTAAGACTGCTGCATCGTAATCCCCGATGGGTTTGTAAAATTCCATTATAAATTTTATTAAAGAAAAAGAAGTAAAATACTTCCTAATTTTAAGATATTTTTTGTCCTTAAACTTTGAAAATTTAAATGTTATTATCTTAAATTATACAAAATTTGAAATTAATAATGTTATTGATCTATTTTTTTATTTTATTAAATTATGTAACTTTTTCATAGACTTCTAAAGTAAGAATCACAATATTATAATATATTAATTCATTTTATTATTTTTTGCATTTAATTTTATGCCATATATTTAACAAAAATTAATTTAGACATAAAAATTTCAATTAAATACTTAAAAATGAGTTATGAAATTATGTGTGAAAAATGATAAGATAAATCAATATTTTATTTTTTATTTTTATTCAAAAAAATATAAAAAAAAATTATGCAATTTGATTAGATGAGAAATTAATCAGTCATTTGGTTGGCAAAAATTATATGAGAAGTACAACTTTCTAGAAAATAAAAAATTTTTGAATTATTTGATTGGTTATTTTATCTCAAAATGGAAGAAATAATTTTTTTTCTTAAAATTCTACTTCTCAGAAGTTGCTTATCTACGTCTCTTTAAAAAAAGAATTTCCTATATTATTTCTAGATAAAAATATAAAAATACATCATTTCAATTTAACTAATAACTATTTTAATTTGTTATCCTCATTATTTAAAAAATATAATAAATATAATAATTTATATATCATTATTTTTATTATATTTAATTTTAAAAATAAAAATTTATATTATTTATTTTATATAAATTTGATAGAATTAATATATATATATATATATATATATATATATATATATATATATATATATATATATAAGGAATGTCTTCATTTGTTTATATAAACCTGTTTCAACAAATATATGCTTTTTCTATCAGCCAAACGATACACTTGTTTAATTTCTCATTTTATATCACGTGATTTTTTTCATAATTTTTTAAATAAAAATAAAAAAATCATAAAATATTGGCATGTCTCATCATTTTTTCTATATAATTTTGTAACTTATTTTAAGTATTTAATTAAAATTTTACATGTTTCATTTAAAATCTATCTATTAATTACATAACTAAGAAATTATGTGAAAAAAATGATAAAATAAATTAACATATAATAACATTATAATTTTTAATTAAAAATTTTATAAAAAAATCGCATAATTTGATGCAATAAACAATTCCATTGATGATGTTTTTAATTCCAAATTTTGTGTATTTTGAGAGGTTGACATCCAAATTTCAAAATTAAAAGAGCAAAAATTCAATCATCTTAGAGTTAGAGGATATTTTATATTTTCCCTTTAATTAAATTTATAATATTCAATTGAATCAACAACCGTAATTGCAGAAACAAATAAAACCAAAGTAACAACATAAAATTAACCAATTATTCATATATGCACAAAACCCTTCAAACACAAGAAAGTGTTCATCCATGGTCTTATTCATAGATTCAGTTTGATTTAGGGAAAAATGAAATTTTTAGAAAATACTTTCCCAAGAAAACAATTTATGGAAAATGAATTAATTTTCTATTATTTGGTGTATAAAGAAAAAATATTTAGTGTTTAATACACAAAGAAAAATTAATTCTATTTAAAGTAAATTAAAATTATTTACTTTAAAATTATTATAAATTTACTTACCTTTTAAAAAAGAAATTTTTTAATAAAATTTTTATTATTCCTAGTGTCCAATACTCTAATAGTGATTAGTTCTAATAATAAAATATATATTAAAGGTATTACAAAATCTTATACATAGATTCATATAATTAGTTTAATTAATTATTACGAAATATTATATAATAAAGTATTCATCATGAGAAAAAGAGAGAGAATATTTTAGTAAATATTACATGAAAATATGCACCTGAACTTTAATAAATAAAAAGATATTTTATAAAAATAAAAATAGAATATCTATTATGAAATATTTAATAAATAAAAATAAATTTACTTGTAATCGTGATTGCGTAACAAGGTAAAAAGGTAAAAAGTTTGGGCTTGAGTATGGATGTATTGAGTAATAAGGAAAATGAATTTCTTTTTTTAAAATGAAAAATTATTTTCCTTAAAAATAATATAACTTTCTGGTTGATCAGAATTTATTTTATTGTTAATCAAAACTTTTGAATGTCTAAATAAGGGAAAGTTGAAAAATAAATTCTAAAAATTTATTTTTCTCCCATCCAAACAGACCCATAGTAATAATCATAAGGAATATTCGGCTTTCAAAACAACGTGAGAGCAATTTACTAGGGAAAATTTTTTGTTATTTTCTTCAAAAAAATTTAGTCGGAAAAAAAGTGAGAGCAGATAAAGAAGAAAAACAAGGTACGGAATGTGTTACATGCTTCTTACCGTAATTTGTAACAAGGCAAGAATGGTAGGGATTATGATTTTTTTCTGTCTTAACTCCAAAATTTGCAATGAGGCAACTTTTGCCACATTCTTATCTCACGGAATAAAATAAGTTTCCATCCCTGCACCTTACAAGGTAGGTAGTCCATATGGGGATCTCCAAGCTTAAAGCAAATTGCAACTCTTCCTTTTATTTTAAACATCATCCATTTTTCCTACTCTTTAAAAATAAAAAAAATCAATATATATTTTAAAAAATAAAAAAATATGAATGTGATTAAATTAATTTAAATTTTAAAAGCAAGTGAGGTAATTTGCCTTGATTTTTATTAAATAAATTCATTTCTCAAAACAAAACCATTATAATAATCTGTAACCCCCCTGAAAAAAGGAGTTCCACCTCAAAGGCTTCCTAGACAGGTGTCACCATTATTGTGCAATAGAAAATACTATTTTAACATTTTTTTTCAACTGTATTTTCTCTTTCGGCATGTATGGTTTATGCCAACGTCATTTCATGCGCGTATAAATACCATCAAGTGACAAGCTGTGCTAACCATGAATCATATATTTGTTTTGTAGAGTGGAATTTGTAAGTGAAAGGAACCTTCATGGCAATGGCAACAAGGTCTGATGCTATTGAAGACATACCTCCTATTGAGGGGTCTTGGAAGATTAAGGTTCAAATTATTCGTCTGTGAAGTATGCCAAGTTATATGAACAAAAACGTTATCAATAGTCTTGAGGTGTTTTTGCTAAATCAGAAGATAACATATTAACCTTTCATTTATGTGTTAGTTTGCTAACATTTTTATGTTTTATGTTTGTTAAGGTGGTCATATTTAAGGAAATGTCAAGAAGTTTTTGCTGAGCAAGTTTAGATATGTTTTTAATGAAGGAATGACTTATGTGATACCATAGTTTAGAATTGGGAATAACGTTGGTTGTTTTAGGACCACATGTCAACCTTACAAGATCAACTTCCAATATTCTACTAATGGCAAAGAGATTATGGATTGTAAGATTCCTATGTATGGTTTCTCTTTTATTAATTATAGAGAGATTAATTCTAAGGATGTTGATTATAAGTTTCTCATGGGTGTTTGTAAAATTCCAAGTTAATATTTAAAGTTTTATAAATTTTGATATTTGTGAATATTTATTCATTCGGTTAATATTGGTTTTAAATCTCTTTATCTTTTTAAAGGTTCTAGAATACTAAAAATAATACTCATGATAACATTCAAAATTTATTTATTTTTATATATGGTAATTATTGATTCAAAGTTAGAGTAAAATAATTTTTACAAGAAATTTTTGCAAGTTGAAAATAATTTTAGTAATCATAGGTATAAGAATTTATGAAATAATTTGTTTGTATTTGATAAATTACTTTTTAGAGTTGTGAAAATTTTAAATAATTATTTTAGGACTTTCAACTTCATCAAGATATATATATATATATATATATATATATATATATATA
Source organism: Sindora glabra (assembly GCA_020226215.1). Classification (NCBI taxonomy): domain Eukaryota; kingdom Viridiplantae; phylum Streptophyta; class Magnoliopsida; order Fabales; family Fabaceae; genus Sindora; species Sindora glabra. Next base: position 20,691,087 of record CM035229.1, on the reverse strand, counting down.
TATATATATATATATATATATATATATATATATATATATATAATGGGGAAGATTGAAAATAATTAAGTTAAGATTTTAAATAAAATTAGTTTCATAAAAATGAGTTTTGAAATAAATGAATAGCTAAAATTAGATTGAAGAGATTTGGAGGGTTCAGATTTTATATGAAGGAAAATAGCTTAAAAGTATAAGAAGCATGGGATCATTTCCTGTAGTTCATATTTTAACATTTCTCTTTTCCTTTTTTATTTTTTTCTAATGTCAGTACCCTATCACTTATATATATATATAATTAACTTCCTTCTCTCACTTTCTCTTTACCCCTCTTGGTTTCTCTCTCCATGATAGCCTTTTCTTTTCTCCTTTTTTTCCTCCATACCACTCCTCTTTTTGGGAGTTGTTATGTTCCTAAGTCAATGCTATTTTCTACTACTGCATCATCAGTAAAGTAGTTGGTTTCCATTGTCTTGCCACAACTTCTCTAAATGTAAGAACAACCTAAAAAGCTGAGGGGAGCCACTATTGGACTTGTAGTATCCAACCATTAAAAGCCATCATCCACCATGCTTTTCCCCTCCTTTCTTTTTTTTTTGGTCACTTGTAACTCATAACTATTGGGGAGTTGCCAAATCATAACTGGTTCTGGGTAACAAGAGATGTTGCTACCTTTCTCTGATTCTAACACACCACCATGATTTCCAACACTAATAAGCCACCGTCGACCTCCCAAGGTGGAAGTAAATGACTCTAAACATTAAAACTTCAACATTTCTATTGTTGTGATTTTAAACTAGAAAACCCATTTGGGTGTTTTTAATATATATAATGAAGCATATGAAAAATATAATTTTTATGTGGTAAAATGTAAAAATAAGATGATTAGAGTATATATAGAGCATTGATTTTATTATTTTGATAAATTCATGTATGATTTAAAAAAATTATCTATATGTGTGTTTGATATATAGGATAATGCATATGAAAAATAGAAATTTTATGTTATAAAATACTACAATAGAATCATTAAAATATAAATAGAATATTTCATGCTATTATTATGGTAGATTCATGCATAATTCAAAGAAATCCTTTTCACATGTGTTATGGATTCCTAGTAATGCTTTTGAAAAATAATATTTTCCTACTACAGAATGATAGAATAATATGGGCGAAAACTCTCTAGAGTGTTATATTTTAATATCATAGAAAACTTAAATTGGATTCAAAGAACCATTGTTATATCACCTTATTTTGTATACTTGTTATAGCGTTAAAAAAAATAAGGATTTTATATTCCAAAGTAATAAACTAGCACATTTAAAGTCTATTTATATTATCAAAAGCTAATATTTTGATTATTTTATACTTTGGATTAGAAAAGTTGTCATATACACAAATTTTTGAGTTTTTAATGACAAATAAGAAAATAAAGAAATGAGATAATCTAGAATAACTGAGAAGTATAAAATGAGATTTTTTAGAGCTTTCAACTTTAATATTTTAACCTGCATAAGTTTGATTTCGAATTACCATGTAATAATATATTTTAGTTTCATGAAATAATATTAAAAAAGTAAAGAAGTTAATGACTGTGATTGTTAGTATATCATGATATGAAATTGAAATTGAGATGATTGGAAAGAAAATGAATAATGTTATTTATTTACAAATTATTCCTGCAAATTACAAGTACGAAAATGAGAGGAAGTTGAACTTGGATACTTCAGAGTAAATGAAATAGGTGGATTCGAACAAGTGAGTATATGTCTATCCTAAACAAATACTTTAATATTGTTTAGTTCATATAGCAAGTATACGGTCGTTCTTATCAATGGTATGAATTAATATAAATTTACGTATGAATTCTTAAAGGTATAATTATATAGTATGGATTATCATTAAATTAGTCTTATTGCTGTGAATAAATGATATGAAAAGAAGGTTTGTAATTAGGTAAGAGTTGTCTATTGGATAATTGCTAAGGTACCACATTTAGAAACCACATTTAATATTGTTTAGTTCATATAGCAAGTATACGGCCGTTCTTATCAATGGTATGAATTAATATAAATTTACCTATGAATTCTTAAAGGTATAATTATATAGTATGGATTATCATTAAATTAGTCTTATTGCTGTGAATAAATGATATGAAAAGAAGGTTTGTAATTAGGTAAGAGTTATCTATTGGATAACTGCTAAGGTACCACGTTTAGAAAGCACAGTGATGTCACCATTGACTACTGATAGATTATGATAAGATCACAATGATAAATGACATAATTGTATTGTGATTGAATTATATCATTATGTGTATGCTAAAAAGTATATTATATTGTGAAAGAATGATAGGTTTATGTATGAAGGCATGATGATGTTGCCCTATGTATATATTGTGTTGTGTGCTTTGATTGCCTTGTAATGACAAATAGTTGCTTGTGGGGAATTGTATTGAATCTTATGATATAAATAGAGTTGGATTATAGTGAATTTATTATATTGTGAATCATACCATAACTAGCATTGGAAATTGTGAACTGTGATAGAGTGATAATGTGAAAGTCAGATGGAAAATTTTTAGCAAATAGTTGAAAAGGAAATAAGATTTACCTAGAAATTAAAAATGGCTACATATATATATTTATTATAAATGGATGTGTGATGTGATGTGATATTAAAATTTATCTATGATTGAATGTTACTATTTGATATGATTGTAAGAACTTAAGATGATTACGATGATTCATTTGAATTTAACTCCTAATGGTTATTTATGTATGTGATGACTGCCCAAAGTAGGTGATGTGTGATATGAGAATGATATTGGGTACTAGTGAATAGTCAAGATTATTGTGACTTATGATGTGGAAAATAGAACTTAAGTTATATGTAAGTGAATACTTAATCCAAAGCTTGGTTTCATAGGTTTAAAAAATCTGAGAAAATAGGTTGCTATTTTTAGTTTGTGATTGTTATGTGTATACATCTAAAGCTAATATCTTATAAGGTAATGATATTTATATGCTCACTGAGTTCTTAGAACCCACTCTATTTTATTTTCAATGTTTTCAAGTTAAAATAGCACTTTTGAGCCTTTTTGCATCCATAGAGAATTAAGACCACCTTATTAAAGGATTTTGATAGTTGGATTAGGATAAAAAATAAGTTAAAATATTATGATCATTCAACACTTGATATGTTGAATCATTTATTTGTGTATATGTTATTATTGTGTAGTATCATGTATGTATATGATGCTATCATATTTATCATATCTAAAAATGTATATAGGTTTTATATTTTAGGGCTTGTAGTCCTCTGAAAGTATCTAAAAATAGTGAAGATTATGTCCATTTTTTTTTGTAAAATTTAAAGTAAATTTTAAGTCCCCTTGGAAATATAGAAAATTAGGTAGAATAAATTAGACTGAATAATATTAAAGCTTATGGAAATTAGGTATCAGGATCTACGCTAATCATGATCAAGATTAGGTTGTGACAATATTGTTAATTATCCACATGTTTTAATTTATAAACTTAGTGCAATGTGTTTATTTTTTATACTTTTTTTAATTTCATTTTTGCAGATGTCATTGGCAAAATTTTTACTGTTAGTGAGTTTAAAGATACCTTCAAAGATTTGATTAAAACGAGATGTGTCTCATTGGAATTGAAGGATTTTGAGTATTCCCTTTTTGTTAATGATTTAAGAATTTATAAATTATCTATTCATCATGTTTTGGATGAAGTAGATTAATTATTTATGTTTACTACCTGCAACAATGTCCTTCTTTACACTTCATGGGGTGATTTCGTAATTCAACTTGAAAGACATTTGGCCAAGATTAATGATAGAATTTTTTTCATTTTTTTATAGTTTATCAAATTGAAAGACTTTAAAGGCATATCATTATCCAATTGTTTATTTATTGGGCTATTTGTTATTTATTTCAATAAGTAATTTGTTTTTTATTTGTTCTGTACTTCATACATGTTATTTTTTTTGCAAGTTCCACTATCTAATTCTTTGTATGGAATAAAGATGTTGCTTATCATGGAGTTGCCTAAATTGGCTTCTTTTAAAGACAAGTAAATATATGTTTTGGTTGATTATTTCTATTATTGCTTCCATGATATGAACAAGAATTATGTAGATTGATGTAGATTTGGTTTGGATGTGAATAATACTATTTGCCCTCTTAATTAGTTTTTAACACAAACTACATACTTTTTACAAGAGGATTTGTTGCAAATGATCGATAAAATGTCTTTGGATGAATTAAAGGCATCCATTATAGTATTTGTTTCTTTCTTAGCTATATTAACCATTATGTAATAATATTTCTATATTGTTATCGATTGTTTTTTGGTATTAGCCATGTTTCTATGTTGTTTTGGCTACTATGTTGGCTATTGAAGATTATTAGAGTTGATTCTATAATAGTTGCAAGAGATGTAGTAAGAAAGTTGATCCCAATGGTGTTAGTTTCTTTCTTTTTTTTATGACAAATGTGAAGAGATTACTTATAGTGTCATTCCAAGATATTAAAGTTTAATCTAATACACAAGCTTAATTTTAAATTTATATTTAATATATGAATTATGATTTTATTTAATATTTTTAGTCATTTTTCTAGTTATGTTAATATTAACATGTTTTTTATGTATAAAGTTCAAGTTATTGATGACATAAATCATGTATCCTTTTTTTTATTCAATAGAAAAAGTATTGAAGTTGTTGGTGTTAGAGCTTCTGATCTAATGGATGAAATGGTTAAGGCTAGAGATGTTAGTGCACACCTTACTAAATTGGATGAGCTAATTAGGAAGTGTTTTCTATTCAAAGTTCAATTGAAAGAATCTAATTTGGCTCAAATGAAGAAGGTGTATGCTATTATGAGGATTTGTAAGGATAGTAAAGTTATTGCAAATTTTATAAGGACATTTGAAGCTAATAACATTGACTATGTTGATGGAGAACAGTATTTGGATAATAATGAAGCAAATGAAAATACTAAGAAGATGTTATGTTAATATTATATATAATGTTTTCTTACTCATTCACACATGATGACTTGAATGATGTTTAATTTAAAATTTTTTTTTCAATTGTTATATTTTGAAGCTTATGAGAGGCTATTTGGTTGTGACACTTTTTTGAAGTGCACTTCTGCTGATGAAAATTTACAATGATGGATAGTTCCAAAGTTTAATGAACTAAAATAAAAATAAAAAAATATTCAAGCCATGCTATAGAAAATGTAGAAAAGCAGTGATAAATGTCATAGATATTAAAAACCTTTGATAAGTGATGATAGATGCTATAAAAGTTAAATTCTTTTTCACAAAATTCTTTTAAAGACTTTAAAGAGAAAGCTTACAAAAGAAACTCAATTCTAATTGTCAAAAACTCAAATCTTCAATTTTAAATCTTAATTGTTTATAAGGGACAAGTCTTTTCAAATAATTTTAGAGAAAACCTAAAATAATTTGGACTTAAGTAAACTTTATTAAAGTCCAAAGTAAATGCAAATAAACTTACTTAAGTCTAAAGTAAATATACTAATAAACCTAATTTAAAGTAATAAAATAGTTAACCTATGGAAATGTCATGACCCGCCCTGATTGTGATTGGTGTAGATCTTATTACTGGTTTTTACAAGCCTTAACTATTTTCACTCTTCTTATCTAATGGGAATCTCCAAATTACAAGAGGATTTAAAATTTATTTTAAGATTTCTATGGAAAAACAAACATAATCTCCCTTGTTTTTGGATATTTTCTAAGGGCCACAAACCCTATGATTGAATACTTGTTTAATTTCCAAATACGACAGTGATACACACACACACACACACACACACATAATACATCACCATTGCAATTTTATACATATATAACAAATTAACACATCATATAATTCAACAAATGACCATTTGAATGCATGATTGTATTCTCAATTGTCAAATCTTTTTATAAGGCAATGTTAATTCTCTATAAGTGCAACAAACTCAAGTTTTAACCTGAAAATATTGAAAATTAAATATAGTAAATTACGGGAACTTAGTGAGTATATATTTGCTACTATTGTGCAAGTGATCTATTTTATATATAACAATCACAAGTTAATCACATAAGTAAACTCATTTTCTAAATTTCTAAAGTATGTGTGACCATACCTTGATATGGAAGTTCGCCTGCATTCCGTTTCTTATCACACAATCATAGGAGTCTCTACTTTCTATTAAAACTTTATATTGTATACTACCAATTCCGAGTAAGTATCACATTCACAAACAGCCATAAGAGCTCAAATACAAACAAATTATCATAGACATATCAAGCATTTGCAATTATATCAAACAATAACATCCATTCATAAGCAAAGTTCTAATATCACATCAGGTCACACTTTTAGTTGTATTAAACATATATGTAACCACTTTCTTGTTTCAGGATTACCTTTACACTTTTCTTAATTATTTGTTGGGAATTTTCTATCTAACTTTTGGATCAACTTTATATCCTTCATAATTGTTAGCCAAGAATTTTCCATCTAGCTTTTGGTATATCTCTTTACAATATTTGATGTCATTGTTATAGTATAATTCTCAATTTTCTAATGCCTCATTAAACTTAATTCATAATGTAGTCAATTTGCTACTAGACTTAATACAAGCCCGCATAGATAATTATTCAACAATTACGTCAATCAAGGTATGTAACACCATCACAATATGATCTAATGCAATTCTATCACCATTAATTAGTCAATAGCTAATGATGACATAATTATGCTTTTGCTGTACATTCTGATCAATTATTATTCATTAGCAGTTAATTATTCTTATATCATGAAACCAATTTCATATAATAACTATGAAATCTATATTATCAATAAGAAGAATACAACTAAGTTATCTTATATTAAAATAAAGTCAATAGTAAGATATATACTCACCTATTATCACTGATCCATCATGAAAGTTTTCAAACAACCATTTTCCTCTTTTTACATTTTCCTCTTATTATCACAATAATAAATAATAAATTTTAATCATAAGGCATTGCTTATCTTTTTCCTAAATATCATCTATTTCCTAATACACTCACTTGTTATCATTGATTCATCATGAAAGTTCTCAAGTAACCATTTTCCTCCTATTATCATAATAATAAATAATAAATTTTAATCATAAGGCATTGCTTATCTTTTTTCCTGAATATCATCACTCCATCCCGAAGTACGATGCATTATAATTCATCAACTTACTTTCCATTTCCTATCATTATCTAAATATTTATTTGCAAAGATGGAAATGTCATTAGGTGGTAATTCTTCAAATTCAGACAATTTAAGTATAAATATTAGCACTTGATGATTTATAATATAATGTTCTTATATTCTCAAATTATCACCAAGTCCCTTAGAATATATTTATATATATGTATATTTCCTTCAAATCAATTTTAAATCATTTTAAAAAATACTAAAGTTAGTTGCATTAAAAAACTTATTGCATCATTAAATCATCTAATAACATACAACTTCCAATTACAAAAGTATTATTATATTTCCAATATGCTTGAAAGTAGGTTTCTCTTAACTCAAATTCGAATCATTCGTAACATAAGAATATAATGCTTCGTAAATGTTCTAATCATATATCATAAAAATTATCCTTTTCATCAATAGCATAATATATTCAAAATATTTATAAATAATTTTCTTTCAATAAATTCTAACCTATTCCCATTGATGCCATACAAGAAAATCTCATTCATCAAAATAACACATAATCCTTTAAAAATTAGATATCATCATATTTTACTGCTTAGTAACGTAAAAATCATATTTTTATCATGCATCCTTATTTTTTTTCTCAAATATCCCAAAATGGATTTTCCTTAAAAGTGACTCAAATTATTAAGAAATATAAAAATAAATTTTGTATAAAAAAGTTTATAGTGGTCGGAAGGTATTATTGGTACTGGAAAACTCATAAACTCGCTAGTTACAAGCTCTCATTTCATGGCTCCTATCTAGTGGCTCCATCACATGCCACTAGTTCCTAAGCTGGTGAGATAGAAATCTCCAGCGGTACCTAAGCATATGATGGCCAGAGGTGTAAAACAACAATCACGCATGAAGATAGGTATGCTGTGAGAGGGTCCCATGTTTCTACTGTCGCAACCTCTGCTCCCATTGTGACAACTAGTGGCCATCCATAAAAAAATTAGCTTGCGTGGAGTGAAGGCCAATGCACACCCTGGGATGGCTGAAAAAATGAGGGAAAAGAGAAGCTAGCTAGAAACTAGAATAGGAGAGAGAGCAAGATGGTATGACAAAAGAGGTAGAAATGGTGGAAAAGAAAGAGAAAAGTTAACAACTGTGAGTGAAAGAGTTGGAGAGAAAGAAACCGAGACTAGCCAAGAGAGAGAAAAAGAGGTAATAAGGAAGAGAGAAAAAAACCTAATAATGGAGTGTGCGGGAGTTTCCAGAAATAGGAATTAAATAAAAGGAGGAGAAAGATATCAGCCATGAAAATAAAAATAAAAAAAGAGAAAGTGATGTAGAAAAAGAAGAAAACTTGAGAATGGGAGGATAGTGTATCAACAAAATATAAAAAAAATGAGGGGATTACCTGACACCATAAATAAAAAAAAAAGTGTCTAGATTTTTAAGAGGGGGACAACATCTAAGAATAACACAAAATAAAGGGAGAAGGGAACGAAAATAAAGAGAAAAAGTATCAACTTTAAAAGAAAGATAGAGAGGAATATTTAAAATAAGTTTAGGGTTATGCTTCCATGTTTCACACACACAATAAACTCATCTTTTACTTAAACCTTAACTTTTCCAAACTCATGTAATTTGATCTCAACTATCAATTTATTTCAAACTCATTTTCATAAATTAATTTTATCTAAAAGTCACCTTAATTATTTTTTTAATCTTTTCTTAATGAAAAACATATTGGTATTAACTTAATTGATTTGAAAATTCTAAAATGAATATTTTACTCTTTATAATTCCTAAAATGAATGCATTAATTACTAATAATTGATTTTGTATTCAAACATTATTTCTGAATTATGAGAAAATACCCATAGAAATATCTAAACAATTTTTCAATTAATATTGACCATTTAAAAATAGTCCATTTCAAATTTTAACAATACTAAAAAATGATTTATTAAATATAACAATTTATCTAGTAAATCCTTAACCACATAATCAGTAAATTTAATATTTCAAAACCTTAAATTTAGAAATAAATTTAAATTAATATTAACTAAATAGAATCAATATTATTTATCATGGAAATATATAAATTTTTATTAGGATATTATAGGAAAAAAGGCAACCTAATGGGCTTAGACTTGCTCATGAGTTTATTGGGCCTATCGAGCAAACCTATTTACAAGTTAAGAGTTGACCACAAAATATAATAAGTTTTAAGTTAAAGCCTAAGTCTTAACTTTTATAATTTTAAGCCCATTTATGTATTAGGGCTTAGACTTATAAGTTTGGGCAAAGGCTAAGCTTAGGCCCATGAGCCCATTTAAATAGGCCACAAAATACTAACTTATAAAAAGGCTCAAATATTTTTAAATATAATAAAAATATAAATGAAATTCCCAGAGGTCTAAAATAGTCAAATGGCCAAATTGGCCTTAAAGTGGCATCTATAAGCTCGAAGTTTGCTTCTTAAAGTGCATTATTAATCCTTTCATTTTTATTTTTTTAGATTCCACCTAGGATTGTATCATTCCCCCTCTTTTCAAGAGATTCATCCTTAAATTTGTAAAACCTATGTTAAAAAAAGGGAAAGATTAGAAACATCAAAAGAAGTATTTACAATAGACTTACCACGATGATTCAACTTAGAAGCAACATCATTAATCCTCAAGCACTTGGAATGGCTATCCCGCTAGGATGTAATTTAATCTTCCTTGAAAATATTTCTTTTCTTATATGGAACCAAACACAACCACCAAGGCCAAACACAAAATATAAATGAATTAATAATTTTGTGAAAGTATACAAATTTGTCAATAATAACAAGTTCGTCAATGAAAGCACATATAACACAATTCCTTAAAAGCTTCTTACAAGTGCTAATCAAATCATAAAAACTTTTAATTTTACTAACAAACTTAAGTGGTGGTGGTTATTCTCTAATTACCTTCATTTTTTTTCATCCACCTCTATTACTTTTCCACACATAATATATTTCAAAAATATAAATCTTTTCATGCAAAATGAGCATTCTTTAGAATTATCATGTAACTTTTCATTTCTCAAAATTTGTAAAACACATTTTAAAGGTTTAATAGACTTATCTACATCTTTATCATACATAAGAATAGCATCAATACGTGGCAAACAAATTTTTCAATGCTTTAAACTCTCAAGTGACAACAAGATCCATCCTTTAATCCCATGATAGCAACATAAGTAATTAGCATCAACTTTATCAATGAAAATATAAAAAACATGAATCATTAAAATTAAGAAAGTACTTAATGTATTTGACAAACCAAGTATCAAAATTAATCACTTATATAAACCATGTTTTGTTTTAAAAATATCTTTCCATACAACACTTGTGCTAATTTGAATTAGATAGTATACCTTTTTCATACCAATCCTAGAAAACACAAAAGGATTATGCAATTCAACAAGCATATTTTCTAATGCCTTTTTAACTCCAAAATGGTTCTTATTGGTTTTAGAAAACACATAAAAACCATACAATTTATCATTTAAATCTTTTAAAATTTTCTTATCATCAAAATATTATGTTGATCCACTAATGTAGGTTTTTCTAATAAGTAAGTCACTTAAAAAACTTGTAGGCATATGCAATTGATATTCCTTATACAAAAATTTCTTATTCTAAAAATAATTTTTCAAAAATCATTTCTTCACAAACATCAACATTTGAAATAAAATCAACATGTAAAGGAATAACAAAGTTATGTGAAGATATAGCAAGATTATAGTCATTTACATACAAATTCTCAATGCACATAAAACCTACTAATTTTATATGCAAAATATCTTTATTATATTCAAAACCTAATAATTTATCATGAAAAGTAAGGATAAGACTATACCTTCAAGCCAACACATCAATTATCATAATATTTTTACCTCGCTCTCTTTAATGTTCTTTCTATTTAAAAAATTGTAATTCCCTTGAAAATTATCTTAGAGGCATATTTTGAAATTTTTTTAAAATAAAATCAAAATCATTTGACAAAATAAATTCAATTTTTGTTAGTATCTTTATAGACTTCTTTGTATAATAAAATTTCCCTAGAAATATATAAAGTACTCCTCAGATCACTAATAATTGCCATAACATTGAATTTTTCTATTCCTTATCTTAATTCTTCTTTTAACTTTATTTCTTTCTTTCTTTCTTTTTTTTAAACAAACACTTGTTTTCTTTTTATGGCTTTCATTTTTTTTACCCTCCTCTCCTTTCTATTTTTCTCTTTATCTTTTTTCTTTTTTTCTTATTTATCTTTCTCTTATTCTCTTTTCCTTTCTTCCTCTTTTTCTCATTCTTTTCTTCTCTCTTTTTCTTTTCTTTTTCTTCTCTTTTAAATCTTAAGGAAGTTTTGGACTTGTGTTGAACTTTATGGTTTTCTTTCTTTTTAACCATCCCTTCCCTTGGTTTCTATGAAGAATTAGAATTATAGTCATATCTAGTAAAAATATGAATAAAATTTTCCCTTATGATAGTTTTCATTTCTTTTGAAGCAGTAATAAGATTTACACTATTTCTTCTTCTAGCTAATTTAAGTTGATTTTATTAAATATTAGCGTAATTAATGAATTGTTAAGTGACAAGTCTTACTGTCCTTTCTTCAAAGTAATTATGATAGTCAAAGATTAACTCTATCTTTTTTTCCTATTCTAAATATGCATTCAAATCATTTCTCCTTTGAAATAATAGAATTTTCTTTTTAGTATTATCAAGATTAGAATCCACTTTATCTTTTCTATGCCTATCTCTTTTTCTTCTCTTCTATCATTCTTTTAAGATTCACCATGATGCACTCTTTCTTTTTTACTCTTTTCTTCAAAATATCTATTATTTTTTCTCTTATCAAGTTAGTTTCTATATAGCACCTTCAACTCATTCAACTCTATCTTCTATTACACCAATTCTCATACTCATCCCTTTAAGTTATTGTTGCATAATTTTTAGTGTGGACATTATATCATTATTTATGCTACCTTTAGACTTTTTTTTGAAAGAAATACTTGTAAGAAAGAGTTAGATAAAAAGAAAGGATTTTACCAACAACACACCTTCACTTGATTTAAAAGCACTCGCACTTGTATTTATACTTTGAATTAAGATTTTTGCCTTTAAATATTTTCACACTCTTTTTGCCTTTTACAACTCTTTACTTTTTTTTATCTTTGTAGTTCTTTAAGAACTAATAAGACATAATCAACAAAATTCAGCAATCATGATAATCAATATCACCAATGAATCCCACAAAAAGAATTAATAAAACATACTTTAAAACTTAATAAATTGAAAATTCAAAGAAAATAGGACTAACTAGGACTTGGGGAAAATATAAAAAGAAAAAAAATTGTAAGACTCGAATCCCAAAGACTAGAAATGTAAATTTAACGAAGGAAAGTAAATAAGAACAATGTAATGGAATTGAGAAATTTAATTAGACAAATAAATATTTATAAATAACCAGTTTCCTTTTACCCTTTTTTTACACAATTCAAACCACTTAATTTTGAACCTTCATAGCTTTTTTTCCCCAATATATCAAACTTTTTTTTGGCACTTTTATTTTTTTTTCTCTTTTGATTCATTACTCTTTCCTTTTCTTTTCCATCTATTTTTCCAGCACTACGCTTTAATTCCTTTTTTTATTTAAAACATTGTCTCAACCTTTTTTACTATTTATAAAGGGCTAACTGAGCATAATTATGTACAACTTAGATGCAAGTTAACTAGATCTATCAAAATGGGTTAACTCAACCCTACCAGGCTAATCTAACCTAATGAGCAAAAATTGTGCGTGGAGTCAGTCTTAGGTCAGATTACTTTTTCACCAAATTAGGTTGCTATAATCCGAGTTTCAGGTTGACATTTACCAGATGGATTGAAGTGGATTTTTATAACCTATTATTTTTTTTATTATTATTATCATATTATTTATTTATTTATTATTAATTAATTAAAAATATTATTATTATCTATTAAATATAATTATATATTATTATGACTTAAAATTTTATTATGTATATCAGTGAGTCATATATGAAAATAAATATATATTATTAAAATCTAGTAAATGCGTGAATTTGTATTTAATAAAATATACATTTAAAAAAATAATTTAAATTTTATATTGATCAAGTATTTTATATTATATCTTTATTTTATTTAATAAAATAAATATATATATTATGAAATATATATTGATCAAGTCCAAAGTATTATATATAAAAATAAATATATTTTACAATTTATATATTGTCAAATATAAATAAATAAATATTTAAATAATATATTACTAAAAATAATTATAATAATTTATTTATAATAATAAAAATAAATAATAATGTATTATATTATATATAAGTATATAATATATTTAAAATTAATATCAAAATTATTTATTTAAAATTTTTAAATAATTTAAAATTTTAATATTAAAGTGTTAATTCAACTTTTAATATAATTATTTATTTTAATAAAATTATATAATATATATTGATAATATTAAATATATAAATTTATCAATTTTAATATTAAAAATTATTTAATATTATTTATATATATAATTTTTTAAAATATAATTTTAATATATCAAAATTATTATTTTAATATTTATATAAAAATTAAATATATAATAATAAATTAATTATTTATTATTTACTATTATTATTAGGTTAACAGATTAATTCAATTACCTGATAGATTAATACTTACTAGTTATAATTAGGCTAATTAATTTTAGCTATTATCATTTTTTATGTCAGTTCAAATCTTAAATTAGGTAAAATTCAGGTTATCCCGTTAAATTTAATTCATTTTGGTATATCTAAAGTTAACTTTGGATGGCACGAGTTTCAAACACAAAGACAAAAGCGAATTAGACAAGGCGTGATTCAAGATAGGGCAAACTTGATGATTTTGACTTGAATAAGACACAACAACAGCAATACACAATGGTGGGATGACACACGAGTTAATTTGGACGAAAGCAAAAGACGCAAAACGAAATTCAAGAACGAACCGAAAGGCAATTACAAAATGGACAGCAGTAAAGTTGAGCGCAAAATTTGAGACGGGACAACCACATGACACACTAAAATTGATAAAATTTACGAAATGGAACCAACCCTTATTTGGTAAAGTAGAAATCAGAAGGGCGGGGGGAGGGACAAGAGAAATTTTTGAAATTTAAATAGGAGGAAAAATAAGAGAAGAAAAAATTTAAAAAAATAATAACTACATATTTTATTATTTTGTTTTCTTTCTTCTTTCATTTCTCTTCTACAAGAGAAAAGAAAAAATTACAAAATTTTCTTCCTCTCCTTCCAAATAAAGTATAAAAGAATTACAAACAGATTTAAATCGAAGACAATTGATTGACAGCAAATATGAAACAAAGGCAACTCAAGACACGCAATTAAGAGGCAAAAATAGAATGAATACAAATTGAACGAAACCAAGATAAAGCAGTAGGTGAGTTTAGAATTGCAAACAGGTAGAATAGGATCAACAAATTCAAAAACAATATGATGAGAAATAAATCTGAAAATTGGATATCTTAGTCTGAATATCAAATAATGAGAAATTGATAATGTTAATACTAAATGATGAAAATCTGAAAGGATGGATTGTCCCAAAATTTAGTAAATCAAAATAAAAATGAAAAGATATTTATGCTACATTTTAGAAAAGTAAAAAAGGGGTGATAAATGAAGAGGAATCACATCACAAAAAATGAAAATTTTTGATAAATAATAATAAATGTCACAAAGGTTAAATTCTTTTAGTAAATCACAAAGTACTTTAGAAACTTAATTCTAATTGTCAGAAACTCAAATCTTAAGAACAAACTTTTTTAAATAGTCTCAGGGAAAACTTAAAATAATTATGATTTCAATAAACTTTACTTAAGTTCAAAGCAAATTTAAATAGACTTATTTAAGCTTAAAATAAACATACTAATAAATCTAACTTAAAGTAATAAAATAGTTAACAAATAACTAATGACCCACAGATTACTCACTGATAAAAATTTTCAAATGTCTTTAAACAAAATAAAAATATGAATAAAAGCTTCAAAGTTCCAAAATAGTCGATTGGTTAACTCAGCCTTCAGGTGGCATCTATAAACTCCAAATTTCCTTTTTAAAGTGCATCATTGATCCTCTTAATTTCGCTTTTTGAGATTTCCCTCTATGATCACATCACCTGATAAACATGTTATGGATGAGAAAGAGGATGCTCTGTTGTTGGAAGGAAAATTTTCTGCTGGGTTTTCCGCGAACAAGTTGAAGCAGAAGAATTGAAGAAGTGACTCAAATGAAACGTTGTTGTTTCAGAGATTTCATGTTGTGTTTGGTCATGATCATTTTATGATTCTGCTGATGTTTGGCTCTGTAGAACTTTTTATAAAAATGCATTGTAGCAGCTGATTTATATTAGACTTCTTTATATATTTGGTATTATATTCGATGGATTTATTTAGAAAGATAGTGCTGCTATCTGTTTCTCGTAATTACTAATGTTAATTAGCATTCTCTGTTCAGTGTGCTGTTGTCATGTTATGCAATTACTCCATGCGAATTAGGTAGTTGATGCTGCATTGAATTTAAATGCAGGTATTAATTCCAGCTGTTGTACTGGAATTGATTCCAGCTGTTACGTGCAAGTGAAAGAGATTGACAATTTTCAATATTTGTGGATATGTCTCTTAAGTTCCTCATTTGTCAATCTATTCAATTTTTTTTCGTGAATTGTCAATCTTTTTGATTTGGTAAAGAGAGTATCTGCAGATGTGTAATGTTTTGACATTTGAACATCATGAACTTGACTTTAGTTTCTGGATCTGTAATGAAGTGATTAAAAAGTAAATAAATGAATTTTTGGTGTCTTACGAGGCTGATAACTGGATGGCTTTTTTCCTAAACAAAACTTCAACATGTGTTTGCTTTCACCCATAAACTATTTAAACCAAAGTACCAGGCAGTATTTATTTTGTGGAGAATGAGTCTTTTGTAAGGATTGTCATAATATTGCAGAAAGTTTTATCATGAATGTAGAAAATAGAATGATTTGGTTTAAGGCAATTGAATTGAGTATAAATCTTTTATCAGGATTGCATTTCAATTAATTTAGTTCAGATACGCTCTTTTTGGGAGTTCTTCATACATCTACCCATTTATGGTTCTGAAAATATCTTTCAATTCATGTGTTACGTCAATAAAAAGGAGTCTAATAACTGCAAGTTAAATTTTCACTTGCCTTAAATCAACAAGTTTTATTATTAGTTGCACTTTTGAAAATATTATTAACTACATGTTATTATAAAAGGGAATGAGTTGAACTTAAAAATTAAGCAAGATTTTATTAGGTGAAACTATAGGCCTCGGTAAAACCCGAAAGGACCTTCTGGTATGCATGTAATCTTTGTCAACAAGTCAACAAAGCTTCATCATACAACATGCCTCGGGATTACGAAAATAGAAATCCTTAATTTTCAATCTTAAAATAATAAAAAAGTAGCAGCTAAATGGTATCTTGCAGATGATTCTTAGTGCATAGTTTCGGTATCTGCAAAACTAGCAGCTGCTTTGCATGAAATGCTCAAGGACGAGTCAAATTTAAAGCATCATGCAGCATGCTTCCGGATTTTACATTGTCAGCTGGTTAGTTATCATTTTTCATATAATTAGTTATATTTTTTCAATTAAAAATACTGGTAATGGGTTTCAACAGCAGCTTCTTAAATTAATATACCTGCAAAAGCTACTTGGACTACCTTGGAACCAGGTGCCCCACACCCAGTTTTTTGAATTAATCTAACTGCTTGTCTGCCTTCACATGCACGGGGTTGACAAATTAAAGGGAATGGCCACTCAAACACCCTGCATGACAGTTTGACATTGCCCCAGTGACCTGTAGCTTTTCACATGACATCTTCGTTGGCTGTCTTCTTTTGTTACTAGCATGATGATAAGGTTTTCATGTAGCCAACCTATCTTTAGATTACTTTGAAAACAGTCAAGCTGAACAGATAACGTAATATGATTCTTTCACATGATATATCACTCTAGATTACTTTCAGGTCTCGATTCTTGTGATCTTAATTTTTTTTCTATTTTTAAATCCTTGCACCATAAAAAATAATATAGTCCTATCTATTGACCTTGCTGTTTTTGCAGTCAGTTAGTTTAAATACATTTTCTCTTTATGTTGCACTATTTTAATGTAGGTAGTTAATGGTTTTACTAATGCAGGTCACCTGCAACAATTCCTTCTCCCGAGCTCAGCTGCATTATATAATTTGTTATAATATTTAGTTTAGTTAAAAAAACTTGCAGAGCTATTTCCCGATGGCCCCTGCATGCCAATTTGATAATGTCAGCGTCTTAAATGGAAAAGTACCGTTGTGAATCAATGTTTATGGTTGTAACTGAGACAGTACTTGAGAGCATTTGATTTGTGTAACCCAGCACTTGATGTTAATTCTGTTTTGATTGAAATGGTGCTTTGAATTACTCATATCGAAAAAAAATGCTACTGATGAATGCTTTTCTTGATTATGAGGCCATCAAAAACTTCTTTGGAAATTACTTTGTGCTAGAAAACTAACAGACTTTCCAATTATTTACAAATTTTCAGTAACATGCACAATCAAGGAAAGAATGGACTTTGTCCCCTTAAACGAGTTGAAGTTTAACTCCGAAACCTGAAATAATGCATTAATTTTTAGATGCTTATATTTTCTCAGATAAGAATGAAATGGTGACCTTATATAAGGTGTTCTCTATTTAATTTTGAAACTGTATTTTTTAAGACACTATTAGAGCAGTACCCAACTTGAGAAGACCCTGCTCAACTACTTGCCTAATTTAAGAACATGATGAAAGTTACAGGTCTAATTTCTACAGGAACCGAAATTTCAGAAGATCTTTTTCTTGCATTTTCTCAACTACCAAGCAGAAAATTCGAGTGACAGTCACAAATTAATCCAAGCAGACTATAGCAATGTAAGGAGTTGTTTGATTCATGTGAGAAATAAGTTCCTGCGGGAAGTTAAATTTCTTAGGAAGTTACTTCCTATGTGAATTTTCTGAAAGGTTCTCAATATTATTTGGTTGACATGAAGGAAGTCACATTTCCTAAGAACTAGAAGTTACCTAAGGGAGGAGTAGGTAAATGATTTCCCACATTCTGTGAGAAATATAATTTCTTGGGAAGTGATTTCCCATATTCTTGTGGGTAATCAAACAATTCACAGTTTTCTATTTTATGGGAAATACAACTTCCCATGTTTTTGTTGCGAACCAAACGACTCCTAAAACTGACTTCATATCTATATCAATTACAGAAACATCAGCTCCCATAATAATTAAGATTTGTTCTTAAAATTTGAAAGCTTACTTCATATATAACAAAACATCAGACTATGGGAATGGTTTCAAAGAAGTCATTTTCTGGACACTTGTAGAATGGCATAACCCTATGAGACATTCTTGATGTGGTAACTGAGCTTATATAACTAAACTTCGTTGTTCTTGGAGCGTACAATTACTATATAATCATTGTTGATAATTGCAATAGTTTTGTTTATAAATTCTTAATCTCGGTAATTTCATATGTCCTGCTGAATTGAATATGGTAGCAACAGTTGCCACCATCTTAATGATGACTGTGAATGAACATTGTCCCCGTGACATTCATTATAGCGGAGAGCTTATTAACCACTTTGGTTTGTTGCGTATCCCAACAAAAGCTAAGTTGAACTTTGACTATGTATGTGAAGGAGGTCTTTTTGTCCTTTTTTTGTTTCCCTTTCTTCTTCTTCTTCTTCTTCTCTATCCATCATCCCTATACTTGCACAGATAGAACTGTGATTGGTTAGTGCTACTTAGACTTGGATTGCTGGCTTTGTATGTGTGTTGGCACATGTATAAAAACGCCAGAGCTTAATCTTTAAGTAAGGCTGCCGTAAGCAAAAACACCATTCAACAACAATGGACACATAATTGATGATGTTTTTGGCTATTGCATCCTTCTGTTAGGATATTGCATGGGAATACCACACTGCTGAAAAATTTTGTCCAGCAGCAACAACCATGATATTGCAAGGTCATAATGCTGTTTTAATATCATATGTATTTCTTGGGTTTTCTAAGCGATCAATTTGCTTATTGTGGATTATTTCTTATAAATTTCGTTATCCTTATGTATACAAAGCATTTCAGATGGACGAGAATAGCATAGAATAGAATCGGTTGGCTAGAATAGCAAAAAGGAATCAAAAGCGTCGTATTACAAAGTCATTTGCAAGCAGTGAGTTTGGAAAACAATTTCTTAATGGTGATTAAAAGTTTCTAGTGTGGTTCTATGGATATTTACAGAAGCATCTGCATATAATTTTTTTTGGGGGGGCTGAAAATTTAGAAACGGTTAGTTCAAAAAAGTTGAAGACATCAAACAGTTGTAGGAAACCTTTGCTGATATTACAAATGGAAATCCACAATAGGTGTCATTTTTTTTTATTTTTTCAGTTACATTTAATTGCCAGAACACATTTATTGTTATTTTTGTGTGCAGATGTTCACAATATTTCACCCTATTATGGCGAATCTTCTAATAATAAGTATTCTTCTGAAACTCCTATTAAATTATGTATGAGCCCTATATTAAGTCCTGGGAAATATACATTAAGCAGCAAGAGGAATGATATGTTCCTGATAATATATAGTTGTAGATATTATTTAATATTTTATTATTATTATTATTATTATTATTATTATTATTATTATTATTATTATTACGTGTAAGTTCTTTTAACAATGATATTTTTCCTACGAATAGAAAGGAATCCCAGCCATTTGGCAGTTGCAATAGTTTTTTCAACTATGGAAGATATAAGTGGAAGCAATGGTATTGGACTCTTGCACATTCCAATCATAAAACTTGCTTTTGATGAGGAAGGGTACTTTTTTTGATGAGAAATTTTATTTTCAATAAATAGTGTTTCAAATTACAAGTTTGGTATTTGGTATGAAACTTGATAATTACGTGATTCTCACTAAACATAAATAGATTGACTATTTTATGCTTTAATTAGTACTTTATATTTGAGTTATTATCGATCCATGATCATCTTTTTGAATATTATAATTAATCTATAATCTATTTTTTGTATAAATTGTTACATATATATTTTATTTTGTTTTTTCATATAAAATAATACCTTCTATAAAATTTATATATCTTTGATATTATTATAAAGGGGTATTGATACATTAATGAAATTATAACATTTAATTATACTTGATTTAGTATGAAGAGGTTTTTTTATAATTTTATTTTTTTTAATATTTTGGAGGTATTTATTAATTATAAATTTATAATTTCGTTCTTTAAATCAGTACTTCATATTTAATTTATTATATTCATATGACTATATTTATGAATACTAGTATGGTATTAAACTACGTTGGTTATATAAATGATATCCTATATATTTCTATATTTCGATATTTTAATATAAGATGATGTAATTTAGGAAATTCAAACATTCCTGGTACTAGTACAGAATGTTATTTCTATATTTATGGGATTATTGCATTTGATAATAATTGACTCAGTCTCAAAGAGTTTCTTTTTATAAGCCGACTATATATACATATAGGAGGTATCGCTGATATTAGTGTAAAATGACTTACATCACCTTTAATCCCATTAAATTTTAAAGAATGAAATCAATTTATTTTAAATTAATTTTCACACTGTATGTAATTTATTCTTTCTCTCTTTTATACAATTAATGCATTAAATAAAAATTTCTAAATTATAAATATATTACAAGTCTATTTTAATTAAAATAAATCAGTATGGTATTTTCAACTCCCTCCCATAAATATATTTTAATAATCAAAATATTAAATTAAAAGATGAAGCAAATTATATTAATTATATACGTCTCCTTTTTTAATTCATACTATTAATGCATTAAATACGAGCCTTTTTCTTTTCTCAAATTTTACTTTTAATGTACATTATTAATTATGAATTATTGCTAAAAACCTTTTGATTTCATATACATCTACTTATCCATTTTTAATATATTTTTGTAAAAAATATTAAATTAAATTAAAAAAATTTTAAATATTAAATTTAAATCAAAAGCATTTTGTTGGGCATAAAACAAATATTTTTATATAAATTTAATATTGTAAGAGATTTTTTTAATTTGATTTAATATTTTGAGAATGAGAAAAATATGTATTTATTTAATGCATTAATTGTAGAAATCAATAAAAGTTACATATAATTAATATAACTTACTTTACCTTTTAATTTAATATTTTGTTTACTAAAATATATTTGTAGGAGGAAGGCATAAATTACCTGCTATCTTATTAACTAAAATAGACTTGCAATATATTTATGATTTAATAATTTTTATTTAATGTATTAATTGTATGTGAAAGAGAGAAAATAGATTACATGCGGTGTAAGAATTGATATAAAGTGAATTGATCCCATTTTTTAAAATTTAATACAAATAAGAGTCTAAATTTAGTGTAAGTCATTTGAATTACACTGATATCAATGGATTCCTCCCCCTATATATATATTAGCATTATATTCTCTCCGTTTCTTTTTATTTTTCCCATTTTGAAGGATTTTTTTATTTTTTTATCTGTCACTTTAGAATTTCAATGAAGCCTTAAATGTTCCTTTTCCAAATCTACTATTTTTTTCATTAATAAATGCTTTATTATTCTACACTATTAATCTACTTGCATTTATTCCTTTACATTTTTCTTTCTATTTTCAATTATTTTGAATTTTGTGCATAAAGGGTAATTTTATAAAGTTCACTAATAATAAATAAATTAAACTACTTTTTTAATATATATGAAATTAGTTAATAGCAATAGATAAATATGAACGGAGGGAGTAATTAATTGAGTTTCTCCTTGATATTTGTTATTTCAAAATGGAGGTATTTATTAATTATAGATTTATGATGTCGTTGCTTAAATTAGTGTTTGATTATATTTAAGTTATCATATTTATTTGACTATATTTACAAAAACTAGTATTAATCTATTAGATGATGAAATTTAATAAATTTAATGCGCGATTATATTTATATATATTTTTTATTCATATTTTTTATATAAAATAATATCATTTACAAAATGTAAACATTGTTTAAATTATTATAAACTCATATATTTATATTTATAAAGATATATCATTTAATTATGATTGATTTAGTATCAAGGGATTTCTTATTATAATTATAATTTCATACGTTCTTTTTATGATTACAGCATTTAATTGATTCAGTATTGAGGATTTCGCTATTTCAAAACTTTCAGTAAGTGATTTCGTAATAGCAATCCAGTGGAAGAAGTGATATATCCCAGTAGCAATAATGACGATGTTGAAGGTATTTACTATTTATAAATTTATGATTTTGGTTGCTTAAATTAACATTTTACCTTTATGTTTCTATCAATATGTTACTATGTTTACGAATATGAGTATTAATCTATCTTCTTTATACAAAAGGGTTTTTATTATAATTTATTTATTTCGATTTTTTCATATAAATTAATACTTTTTAAAATATGCAAAGATTGTCAGTATTATTATATTAATGGTTTTATATATCTTATATTCGTGATGATAGAGTATTTATTTATAATTTATTTATAATAATGTCTTTGAATTTTTTTAATTTCATGCAGCTGCTAATAAAGATGATGATAATGATAATAATTTCGAAGTTATTTTATATTCCTAAAGATAGATTATTTAATTATATTTTCTAAAATATCAATGATTTAAATTATATTACTTTTTCTTAATATTATTTTGTTCTTCTAATTTTTGTTCAAATCGAATCAATATTTGTAGTTATTGAAGAACTTGTGGATGGGGATGTTGAATATAATAGTTTAGAAGGTACATTGTCAACAAATATAATTGCTAAAAATATATTTATGATTATACGATGAATATAATGATAAATCATCATATTTTGTTGTTAGATGATGTGTTGATGATATCTAATATATTAGAAGGTAAGTTTTATTTTGTATAGTATTAATTTACAATTTTTATGTTTTTACTCTTCCATTATTAATTTTGCAAAATATTATTGTAGAGTATTGGGATTTTGGAGATCTAATATAGGAAAGTGAACATTGTCATGCTTTATTTTGGTATGAGGAATGTATAAAAAAAGATGGAAGACATATAAGACCAAATTTTAATTTATGCTACCAATAGGGAAAGGTAAAATTGCCAAAATTGAATGATCCTTTGGAACTTTTGAAACAAATGCTATTTAATGATGACTACAATAGCAAGAAATGTCAAGAAAATATCGAAACTTATAATATGATATTTGTACTTACTTCAATAGGTGATAAAGTTGAACACAATTTGAATGATCACAAAGGACCTTATGTGTACAAGATGCATGGACAAAATTATCATATAATTTATAGTTTATTGGCTATAGAGGGAGATACTTCCAAATTTGTATAGTTATATATTTTCAATGTAAATAATGAGATTTCAAATAGCATTAGTGGTTACAGGTATGATGTTTTGATTGGTAAAAGATTTTTTTAATTTTTTTTAATTTATATAAATGTTTGTTATTAATACAATTCCTTATTTTTAGCCTATATTAGGAATAAGAAGTCAAGTAATTTAGTTATAGTTGCAATTTGAAAGAAATGATTGATAAGAATAATTGTCTTGCAAAGTGGTGGAGAATTGCAAAAGATAGATATGCATCTAGCAAATTTTGTGATGTGAGGCTAAGACTCATTAAAAAGAGGGAAAACTAATGGAAGAAGACATAACTATCCAATTGCTTCAGAGGTTGCAACACTTATTATGGGAGATATTAGCCTTATTGATCATAGAGATGTTATTGTTAAGAATAAGACTAGTGTTTCGAAATGCATAAATGAGCTACATTCTTTTTATTTAGCTTTACAATATCCTTTATTGTTTCCATATGGTAAAGATGGTTATAAAGAAGACATTGATCTAAAAACTTTGAAATGTAATTTTTTTGGTAGGAGAAAATTAGTAAGCATGTGAGAGTTTTTTGCTTATTGTATTCAACAAAGAGAGAATGAAGCTTCAATGATGTTATCCTCAAGGAAATTATTTTAGCAATTTTTAATGGATGGCTACACAATGATAGAATCACAAAGGTTAAACTATATTCGTAATAACTAATAGAAATTATGTGTTGATTTGTATAAGACATTAGTTAATGTTGTTATAAGTAGAATTTCAAAGTGTTTTGCAAGATGGAAAAGAATCTTATTACCATCTTCTTACATTGGTGGAGCTAGGTATATGATATAGAATTATCAAGATGCTAAGCTAATATATAAATGGGCTAGATTCCTTGATTTATTCATTACATTCACACGTAATCCAAAATGGCTTGAGATTGTAAGATTTGTTTAGAGAAGATGAATTAATCTTGAAGATCATCCAAATGTTATTTGCAGATTATTCAAAATCAAGCTTGATTTTCTTATTAAAGATATCAAAAAGAATAATTTGTTTGGTAAAAAAATGATCAATTTGTTTGCAAATAATGAATTTATTTATATCTTGCTTTTTATTTATAAAATTTCATTATAATAATTTTTCCATGCTATCATTTATATTGTGGAGTTTCAAAAAATGTGCATTATTGCATACACACATTTAAGTTTTTATCTAGCAAGAAGATGAGTTTCCTTTAGTGAAACATATTAATCAATTTATTTCAATTGAAATTTCAAATCCAAATATTGAACCAACTTTAAATGACATTGTTAAAAATTTTATGATTCACGGTCCATGTGATCTTGTTAACAAGAATTCTCCTTATATGAAAGAAAGTAAATGTTTTAAACATTTCCTAAACAAGTTTTTTGATTCTATTACCATACCTATAATATAAAATGAGAGATGATGGTCATAGTATGGAAAGGAATGGTGTCTTAATAAAAAATTTGTTCTTCCATATAATTGTGAGTTACTTATAAAGTATTGACCTCACAAAAATGTTTAATGGCACGATCAAACAAGGTTAATAAAGTATCTGTTCAAGTATGTTGAGGGTTATGATAGAGTTATTGTTGCTTTTTATGACACTAGGAACAATGTTTAGAACGATTAAATTGATGAGATTAAGGCTTATTATGATTGTAGGTGCATTTCCCCATGTGAAGCTATATGAAGGAATTTTGGCTTTGACATACAATATAAAAAATCCTCCAATTGATAAATTACATTTTTGTTTTCTAGGAGAACATTTGGTTGTCTTCCATGGTGATGATTTCATCAAGGAGATTATAAATTCACCAAGTGTGAAAACTTCAAAATTTATTTCTTGGATGGAGGCAAACAAGAAATATGGAGAAGTAGAAGGACTCAAATATGTACAATTTCCAAAATTCTTTGTTTAGAAATCAAAATTGCCAGAATAGGCATTGAGGAAATATGATTTATCTATTGGTAGATTGCTAAACGTTCACCCTAAAAATGAAGAGAAACACTATTTTAGAATTTTGTTAAACATAGTAAAATGTCCTAAGAGCTTTGATGATATTCTTAGAATTAAAGGGATTGTTAAAAAATCACTAAGAGATGCATGTTATGCTTTAGGATATTAGATGATGATAAGGAATATGTTGATGTAATAAAGAAAGCAAGTGATTAAGCTTTCAATGATTACTTGAAATCATTGTTTATTATTATGTTGATTTCTAATTTCATGGTTACACTAGAATAGGCATAGGAAGAGATATAGAGAATATTATTAAAGGATATTCTTTTTAGACTGGTAAATAGTTTAACATAATTGTAAGTAAATTTAATAAATAATTCTTATATTGTTCTAATCAATCAATTTTAACATATATGTTTTGAAATTGTTAACAAAAATTTAAGCATATATTTTTTTACTAGTTTTTGCAACTTTGGAGCTAAATGATGATTAGTTGAAGAATAGTCACTGATTGAGATTGAGAAATTGTTAGTTAAAAATGGCAAAAGCTTGTTGGATTATCCTTTTGTGTTCTATATTGATGAAGTGCACAATTATGATTAGCTTAATCCACTTATGCTTGATGAGCCTTGATTTGACAAATTACTTTTATTGTTAGAGTATGAAATGTATGTTTAGTCTCTTAATTTTGATCAAATAATTATGTATGATTCTATCATACAATCTCTTGAAATGGGGAAAGATGGAATATTTTTTGTCTATGGTTATGGTGGTCCCAAGAAGACATTTATTGGGAGAACTTTTTCTGCTGCACTAAGATCCAAAAGTGATATTGTATTAAATGTTACTTTAAGTGGAATAGCTTCATTATTACTTCTAGGTGGTTGAATTGCATATTCAAGATTTCCAATTCCTTTAACTATAAATAAGGATTCAATTTGTAACATAAAACAAGGAAGTCCATTAGTAGAACTCCTAGTAAAAACTAAGTTAATAATATAGGATGAAGCTTCAATGATCAATAAATACTACTTTGAAACTCTTGATAAGTCCATGTGAGATCTTCTCAAATTTTCAAATACAATAAGCTTTGAATAGCTATTTGAAGGTAAATCTATTGTATTTGGGAGGCAAGAAATAGTTTTTTCAACTATCAACTTTCCCTATTTATAGAATTATTGCAAAGTTCTCAGATTGTCAAAGAACATTAAACTTCATTTTAAAATGTTTAACAATGAAAAAACTAAGTTGAAAGATTTTGTAGAATGGATTCTAAAAATTGAAGATGAAGTAGCAAGAAGCTCAAATGATGGGAAAGTTATTGTCAAAATTCTAAAACATCTTTTAATAAAAGATAACAATAACCTTTTTACATCATTAGTGGAGAGTATATATCCTAATTTGATTAAGAATTTACATGATCTTATGTATCTTTATGATAGAGTGAATATAGCTCTTACTATTAACATTGTTGACAAAGTTAATGAATATGTTTTTTCATTGATACTAGGAGAAGAAAATATATACCTTAGTTTTGATTCACTTTGTAAACAAAAGTTATCTCGATGTATAAATGATGATATATGCACTCTTGAATTTTTGAATGGTATTACTTGCTTAAGATTTCCTAATCATATGTTGCGTTTAAAGATTGGTGTTTCAGTTATGCTACATAGAAATATAAACCAATTAGCTAGGTTATGTAATGGAACACATTTAGTTGTTACTTAACTTAGGGCCACTCTTTATCTTATGTTGGGTTATGTCTTCCTTGACTAGTATTTAGTCATGAACAACTTTATGTTATAGTATCTTATGTTACAAGTCGAAAAGGTCTAAAGATTTTAATAACTAATAGCAAAAATATACATATAATGAAATAAAAAGATGTTGTATTCATGGAAGTATTTCAAAATTTTTAATACATATTATTTTGTACATTTGTAGCTAACTTAGTTAATTTCATTATCTTATGTATTAAATTATTTTGAAAGGAAAACTTTTTTTTATGCACAATTGGTTAACTAGTCTATATATGGAAACAATAATAGTTGACACTTACTGTGATAAAAGGACAAATACTTAGGCCTGTCAAATGAGTTAGTCTGTGCAGATATAGATTGATCCATTTTGTGTTTAAAATAAGCCTAATTTTGCAAGGTTCAAATCAACTAAAACTTGCAATGGATGTGGATTGGTCCTTGAACTTTAATTATGAGTTTGTAGATTGGATGAATATGAACTAGTCTATGTTACTCATGTCCAAAATAGGCTCAAAATTTAAGGTCAAAAGTCGTTATAACCTATGATGGGCATGGATTAAATTGTTGGTTTTAGCTTGTTTGAGACCCTTATTGATACCCATTGTTTGGAAAATTGGATCTGGTGTTAAATTAGGTGAGATGAAGATAGAACAAAATAAAATACAAAATTTATAAGAAGTTTACTTCAATATTATCTTGATGAAGTTATGAATTTTATGAAATACTAAATTTATAAGAAGTTTACTTTAGTATTATCCTGATGAAATTGTGAATTTTATGATTTTTTTTTAAAATTCATAATATTTTATATAAAATTTATAATTTTTTATAATAATATAAATTATAAAGTATAATTGTTCATTAAATTTTGCAATATGAATATTGATGATTAGAACACCAAAATTTTAGAAACTTTATAAAAAAGTTGTAAAATCTTAAAAAAATATTTATAAGATTTTATGAAAAATTGTAAATTTTATAAAAAAATTGGTATTTCATATTTTGAAGGAATATAGAAGATTGACTCAATTTTCAAATGTTAAATGTGTCCTTATTTACATTTTATTCTCAATACATATGTTACATGAATATTTGGCAATGATAAAAATGATCCTAGTCAAAACATGAAATTTTAAGTTGAAATTATTTTAGTGAAAAGAGAAATAAAATAAACTTAGTAGGGCTTATCAAAAAGCTTTGATACTTCTTTAATTAAGTAGCATTTAATTCATAAAATCATACATCTTTTAGTATATGATTCTTGCAAATATAATTATTAAAAATTTCATATTACATATTTAGTTTAATTAAAATAATTTTGAAAATATTATAATATTGTATTTTAATTATTTTTATATATTTTTTAGAAGTATTATTATGTTATCTAAAATATTCTTATTGAAAATTAAGTTATCAATAACTAACATTAGTGAAAGACAATGGTAGCAATTAACGGTAGTTAATGGTAGTAAATAGTGGTCAATAATAATATGTGACAATAGTGGTGTATACTAGTAAGCTATGGCTAGTGGCAATGACAATAGCGTATGGTAGTTAATAATGATGAGTAATGGTGAGTGATGGTGAAATGAAATGGTAAAACTTGGAAGGATGGGCAAAATAATCATTATATATCATTAAAATATTCTCATAATATAAAAACATAAGATGACCACCTTCTATAATAGCATGATTGAAAACATGAAGACTGACATAAAGATTATGACATCAATTAGCAAAAAGACCTTCCTTTTGAATATGTTTTAAAGAAATAATGCAATTTCTCTTACTTAATTTTCTAGCTAAGGATATCAAATTATCATAAGGTTGACTGTAGTTTAAAGCATTCTTAATAATACTCAAGCTATATTAGGAGCTCTAATTCGAATGATAATTATATTACTAGAAAATGTGAATTCTTAAAAAAGGTTTATCAATAAATAAATCTAATAGAATGAGCATGGTCAAATTTGAAAGTTTCATTGTTTCTAATGGATTTATTTCTATAGGAATTTAAAAAAATATTGAAAATATAGCATGAATTTTTATATTTAAAATCTCAATATTTTTGTCGAAAAGTTCAAATGACATGAAATAGTGCATAGAAACTCTTTTTCCTTATTTTTTGAAATTCTCTTAGTGCACATTGGAGTTTTTCTCATTGTTGAGTTTTATTCTTGCATTTAGACATAAATTTGCAATTCTAAACCAATTAAATTTTTATTAGTACTTTATTTACTAATTGTACTTATTGATTTTAACATTTTTTGAGTGTTTTATGCTATTTTGGCCTACAGTCTTCTAGAAGTTTTTTCTCTCCTTTCTCTTCATGCTCAGATAAAGATTAATAGTTTATTTTTTCATTTACTTATAAATATTTAGTTTATTTAGTTAATTCAAAAACCTTATTAGTTTCATTAATATATTAAGTATAAAGGCTTGTTTATTTTTAAATGTTTAGTTGTTTAGAAAAAATCAAGCTAATTACTATAATTTAATGACCAATTCATTTGCTTAATTAGAATAGTTAATTTCATATGTTTTTTGTACCATTAATTAGGAATATTTAGTTAACTTATTTAGTTAATTACTTAACATATGGACATATTTAGAATATATTATTATGAATATTTGGCTAATTTTGTTAAGTTAAATAGAACGACTTAATTTATTTACTTAATTAGAATAGGTAATTTTATAGGTTCAATGTTTTTTATTTTGTTAATTATTTAGTGATTAAATATTATAAATGTTTAATTTCTTAATTTATTTAGTTACTTGCTCAATTAATTTATTTTCTTGGTTAGAATAGGTAATTTTACAAGTTCAGAGTTTTTTATTTAGTTAGTTGTTTAGTGATTAAATATCATAAATGTTTAATTAGTTAAATTACTTTGGTTAATCATTCAATTAATTTATTTGCTTAGTTAGAATAGGTAATTTCACAAGTTTAGGTTTTTTAAATAGTTAACTATTTATTGATTAATTAGAAATGTTTACTTAGTTAACTTATTTAGTTAATTATTAGTAAATGTTATTTACTTAATTAGAATAAGTAATTTTAAATGTTTAGTTCATTACATTTAGTTCATTATAATAATTAATTGTAAATGTTTAGTTAATTTTATCATGATTAATTAGAAACATGTTTCATTTATTAATGATAGGTGATTATATGAAATTATAGTGGAGGGGGATCAAGATGAGGAAGTCTTGCACTTGTTAGCATTTCATCATTGCTCACTTACACTTCTTTTGGATATCCATTTGTGCTTACACCTAATGTTAGTAAAGGATTGACCTAGTCACCAATGTTGTAGCTTTTGCTAAGCAGGGCTATGTAGTAGTAGTAGTCACTTATGACTACAAGATCTAACCTAATGTGGT
Source organism: Sindora glabra (assembly GCA_020226215.1). Lineage (NCBI taxonomy): Eukaryota > Viridiplantae > Streptophyta > Magnoliopsida > Fabales > Fabaceae > Sindora > Sindora glabra. Next base: position 20,660,141 of record CM035229.1, on the reverse strand, counting down.
GATTTTCTTTTCGATCATTCATTATGTCCTCGTTCCCTAGTTGACCTATTTTTGCTTTCAGGGAAGGTGTTATGTCCTACAAGGATGAGTATGTAGTTTGTTTATTTCAATTTTTTAATTTCATTCATTAATATGTTAATTAACATTATTATTGATTTTTGTAATAGGATTTTCTCTACTAGGGAGCTCATTAAATCACTTGTTCATACCATAAGGAGCAAGTAAATAGTTGTATAGCTCACCAAGTTGGCCATTTTGAAGCCCCAGCAAAAGATTTTTTATTTTAATGAGTTTAAGGTACATATTAGCTTTTTTTGTCAATCACTGTTTAGTTTATTTGTTATTTTAATTTTTCCTCCATAGCTAACTATTCTAATTTTTTTCTTAAAATTGTAGAAGGATTACACGTGGATCCTACCTATAAGCAATAAATGTGAAAATTTTCAACCAGGAAGGTTCCATAAAATTTAAGGATATCATGGACAAGGTGACAGCCCAGTGAGAGTGGGAGGGGCTTTGTTAATAGTAGGAAGACCTAAAGTTTGCTTAAAATTTTTGACGCTATGGGGTAGGGCTTGTTCCTCCATATTAGAGGTTATATTCCATTTGTAGTGCACTAGCTTTGTATGGTATATATAACCTATTTCTAAACTTCTATTTATTTAATTAATAGTTAACTTAGAAAGTTTTAAGTAATAATTGCATTGACTTTTCCATTTTTGTACATGCAGATTGTTAAGATTAAGGTAAATCTTTTTATGTATGGGTTATTCCATAGCACTTATCTTACAATGAAAGATTAGTATCAGGTGTCCTGAAGGGTTGCATAGTCTTATGTAAGTAAATTAACATTTCATTTAACTTATTTTTTTTCAATTTTAAGTAATTAATTAAATATCCAACTTTATGTAAAAGGCTTTCATGAAGAAAAAGGAGAAGCTCACTAGCTTAGGATATAGTAGGGCATATGAGGGTGAATCACCCATTGGGGGGATAATTAGCCCTTTTGACCTTGACTTATGGATGAAAATAGTCAAGGTTCAAGGAAGGGTCAAGTATATGGGTTGTACTCAAAGGTGCCTACTATAAGAATGACATCTTCTAGCTTAGTAATTAATTAAATATCTAACTTTGTGTAAGAGGCTTTCATGAAGAAAAAGGTGAAGCTCATTAGCTTAGGATGTAGTTGAGCAGATGAAGGTGAATCATCCATTGAAGGGGATACTTAGCGTTTTTAACCTTGACTTATGGATGAAAATAGTTAAGGTTTATAGAAGGGTTGGGTATATAGGTTGCAGTCAAAGGTGCCTACTATGGCAATGACATCTTTTACCAATGTAACATATTCCGAGTACATTCTTGTGGTTTAGGAGTCTCATTTGGTGGAGGAGGTCACCCTGCTTAGGTAGGAACTAGATGAGATTTGAGCTATTTAAACGTAATAATAGTAGTAAACTTAGTAGCTCTATCCTTCTTCATACTTCATACTAGTTGTTGCCTCTACCAATGTGTCCACCATCAACATACATACAACACACACTTAGTGGATTGTTGGGAGGCCCTCCTTCCCTCAACTCCTCTAATCTAGCTTGGTGTAGATAGCGAGAACATTCAATATGATGATTTCAATCAATTAGGCTTAAAGTGATGCTTTTTTTATTGTGTATTTTTATTTTTTATAGGACATATTGTATTTGAATTTTAATAAGTTTATATGATTTATATATTTAATATCTATATGTCTCTTTAATTTCAAATTATAATTTTAAATTTATATATTTTATTCACATTTATATGCAATATAGAAAAAAGGCTATCTCTAATGGAAATATTTCTACTATTTTTTATGGAAATTTTTTTAGAGATTGATTGATCAAAAAATTGAATTAATAGAAAAATTCATTGGAAAAAAATTGATGAACATATAATTAATCATTCAATTCTATTGGAAATTTGGAATTTTGATAATTTTTTTGCTATTTCTAACAAAAAAATCCATTAAAAGAAACAATATTTATGGTAGTGTTATGTCACACTTACACAAGTTTTCTATTTGGATTTCAACAAAAAATTTGATAATTTGATTTGTTTACTTTTTGAAACTTTTTTGAACCTAATTTAAAACTAGGTTATGTTAACCTTCAAGGGTTAATAATTGTCTTTTAATTATTACAAACTCATTGTATGTCATTTTGTAACTTGAAAATGATCAAATACATGCTAAAATATGCATGAAAATTAGGAGATTTTTTAGCTTCCTAAGAATTGTACAAATTATATAATTAGAAGGTAAATAATTCTTGAAACTAAAAATGTGTCAAATTTTTTTGGATAATTTTAAAGGCTCTTTATATGAGACAAAAATCCTTTTAAAAATCATTTTTTATCCTAAGAAATTAGGATTACATAATTTTCTAAGGTTAGTGGACTATAAGCTGGGCATTTACCTTTAAAATGTGGGTTTTTAGCTCAACAATTGATTGTTAAAAGGCCATAGTTGAATATTGGATATTGGATCCTTGCATTTTGGGAAATCCAACAGAAATAGCTAACTATTAGAGTCCAATCTTAATTGTTTGGTATAGGAATTGGGTTTTTCAATCTATGGGATCAACAATCAATTGTTGCAATGTGAATTTAAAGTTTTTATTACTTTATAATGATTATTTTTTACCAAAATTATTTATAACAATTAGAAAACATATTTCACTCATATTTAAAGCCTAATACTATTCCAAAAACACTTGATTCACTTATTTATTGCTTTATTCTGATTGACATTAATTCTGTTAAGCACCATTGATTATTTACCTCTTTTTTAGGAATTTTATTATGTAGTTCCTCTTTAAGAGTTTAAGAGTTAAAATTTCTTTGTATTAACAAACCCTAGGAAATACAAGAGTGAGGGATACCTTGGTTAGTGAGCGCTTTGAGTGAGCAATTTCAATAGGATTATCATGTAATTAAGAAGAAAAGTTTGTAATAGCTTTTTCAAGTTCCTATAATGGGTTAATAAGTCCAAGCTAGATCAGCTTGGTTATGAATGTAATGCTTGGAATGGTAGATCTTCAAGGCTAAGCTACAATAAATATTGTATTTACTTTCTCTAACCTTTCTTTTTTTTAGTTTGCACACTTTATTTTAAACATTCATATCTTATTAGGATTCATAATTAATAGTGTTATTGAATAATTAAGTTATATGCTTTAAATAGCTAGAAAAAAATGGCAAAATTATTGATCAATTATTTCTAAGAAATTTGTTTTAAGAAAATGTTCTTCAACTATTAAAAAAGTTTGAAAATTATAAATTCTAAAACCTAATTCATCCTTTTTTTGAGTGGAATCCTTGTTAGCTACAACAAGCATTTGAGCTTATCTCTTACATCAAAATCTCACAATATCTTATGGATTTAAATGATTTTTGTATTTTGCCTAAATGTCTCTATTGAATAAACCTTTTGGTTTCAATTAATAACATTATACCTATTAGATACAAAAAATGAAGGATTTTTTTAAAGTCCATTAGTATAGTTATATGGGAATTATAGAGAATAAATACAATCCACCTTCTAAAATATAAAATAAAAAGATGTTTTAAAAACTATAAATGATTAAAGTGAAGAGAAGAGAAAAAGAGGAAACATATCTTTCACTCTAAGATAAAGCAGATTTTATTAAATTTTTTATGGACTAGTGAGTATGAAAGAGTATTAGATTATTTAGTTGCAAAAGAAATATATGATGCTTTTGAAATTGCTCATATAGGTGCCACTTAAGTGAGTTTCTAAAGTTTATACTCTTGTGTCTTAATATGAGCTTTTCAAAATGAATAATGATGAACTAGTTAAAAATATGATGTAAAAATTTATCTTTATTATTTGTCATTTGAGTATTCTTGGTAGGACATTTGGGAATACATATTTGGTCTATAAGGTGCTTCATTTATTAATAATTGAGTGGTACTTAAAGATTGCCGCTACAAAAAAAGTCCATTAAGATGGACATGTTAACCTTACAAGAGTTCTTAGATACTTGGAGGAGTATGAAATGGATTTTAAAAGATTTTCCAAATAAATGTTGATGATAAAAGGAGAAAATCTCTTACTTTTAAGCTTGTTGCCACTTGTGATAAGGAGGAAGATGAAGTGGAAAGCCTAGATGATAACTTTGTGTCATAAACCTTCTTGGATTATGATCGTTGTAGGAAGTTGCCATTAATAACTTCCTGCCATTCTTATCAACATATATTGACATGGTTTCTCATTATAATGTTATGTTATGTGTTATGAGAACATTTAGGATTCAATTTAAGCTTGTTATCATGAAAACAATTAAATACCTAGTCCAACTATCTCGTTGCTTACTAATATGCCATGAGAATTCTCATTGTGGGCCCACTTTTAGCCAGTTTAGGAAAAAAATTAGGTATCTAAGGAGAAAGGATCCCTGAAAAAGAAAAAAAGAGATATAATGAGTTTACTCAAAAACTCAGTGAGTAATCATTCTATTGGGGTGTGTATGTGTGTGTTCTAGGAGTTAATTATAAGATGATTATAATAACACATAATATATCATGTTTTATTTTAGGCAATGCAATTATTATATTTTGTTTTGTTTCATTTTAATATTTGCGCAATTTATAACTTAATGTAATAATTGTCCCTAGAATAATTTTACTATTCCTAAAATGTCTATAGTTGAGTATTATTGTGAAAGGGATAGCAATAATATATTAAGATTATCATGTGTGGTGATTGATGATTGTAATAATGGATATATGATATCAAGTCCATACATGAGAACATTGTTAGTGCATAAATGTATTGGATTGGCTCGCTGTAAAAATATTATATGGATTATCGTGTGTCATCGTTAACTATTCTTATGTGACCACATTGCATATAATCGTTTGACCTAAAGTCACTACAGTTTGCTATATTAGAAGTCATATACTTTGATGCCATCCTCTATTATCTTTAACTAGGATGCCATGTAAGGCATTAATTAGATATGTCATGAATCATGCAGAGGGAAGTGAATGATGTAAACGAGCTTTTGATCCTCTTATATAGAAAGAGTGATATCCTTGGACCTATTGATTGAATGAGACTAAGAAATATATGGTTATGCTTAAATGGATCAATATGTAATATTAATAATTTATTTAAATTAGTCTACTTGATATTAAGAAATGTGGATTGAACATTGATAAGGATGATACACTCTATGTGATATCATATAACATATGATATCAATACAAAAAGGATTGTGTTACAAAGTCTTGTTTACACATTAGGTAAATGTCAAATCATAAATATTCTCATTACTTAGTAGAGGTGTCAAAACGGGTTGAATTTAACGGGTTGGCCTGGGATTGGTATAATTTTACCTGACTTGGGACTGGTACGAAAAATGATAACAGTAGCCCGATCTGGTAAGGGACTGAGATTAGTTAGCCCGACTTGATAAGGGACTGGGATTGATAAGTGTTAACCTGTTAACCTGATAATAGTAGTAAGTAATAAAAAATTAATTTATTATTATATATTTACTTTTTATATAGATATTAAAATAATAATTTTAGTATATTAAAATTAAACTTTAATATATATAATATTAAAATTATATATGAGCAATATTAAATAATTTTTAATATTAAAATTAATAAATTTATATATTTAATATTATCAATATATATATTATATAAATTTATTAAAATAAATAATTATATTAAAATTTAAATAATATTTTAATATTAAAATTTTTAATTATTTAAAAATTTCAAATAAATAATTTTGGTATTAATTTTAAATATATTTAATTTTTATATAGATATTAAAATAATAGTTTTGGTATATTAAAATTAAACTTTAATATATATAATATTAAAATTATATATATAATAAATATTAAATAATTTTTAATATTTAAATTAATAAATTTATTTATTTAATAATATCAATATATATTATATAAATTTATCAAAATAAATAATTATATTGAAATTTGAATTAATACTTTAATTTTAAAATTTTAAATTATTTGAAAATTTTAAATAAATAATTTTGGTATTAATTTTAAATATATTATATACATATATATAATATAATACATTATTATCTATTTTTATTATTATATAAAAATTATTATAATTATTTATTTATATATATTTTATTATATATAAATTATTAAATATATTTATTTTTATATAATACTTTAGCTTTGATTAATATATATTTAATAATATATATTTATTTTATTAAATAAAATAAAAATATATAATAAATATATAATATAAAATAAATATATGAATATATAATATAAAATTTATTTTATTATATATAAATATATAATATATTTTTATTTTATTAAGTAAAATAAATATATAATATAAAATTCTTATTCAATATAAAATTTAAATTATTTTATTAAATGTATATATTATTAAATACAAATTCAAAAATTTATTAAATTTTAATAATATGTATTTTTTTATATATAATATATATGACTAATTGATATATATATAATAAAATTTTAAGTCATAATAATAATATATAATTATATTTAATAAATAATAATATATTTTAATTAATTAATGATATAAAATTAATAATAAATAAAAAAATAATATGATAATAATAATAAAATATAATGGGTTATCAAAACCCACTTAATAAATGTCAACTTGAGACTGGGACTGGTACTGTAACAATCTGATCTGAGCCCGACTTGGTGAAAAAGTAGCTCGACATATAATTTTTCCTTATTGTGTTTGCCTGGTTAGGTTGGGTTAGTCCGTTTTGACATGTCTATTGTTTAAGTGGTAGTGATGTATTGATAGACACTACTCACTATCTATGGTTCACTGATAGGTAATTATCAATGTAGTAAGAATGATTAAGAATCTATGGGCTCATATAAAATAAGTAAGAATAAGATAATAATTAATTGAATTTTAGTTAGACTAAAATCTTATTAATTGGACATGTTATTTAGTGTATATATATTATCAAAGTAATAATATATATTATTCATGTAATATATAGTATATTATATGATATTATCTAATATTAAAGTAATATAAGATAATTATGCCATTTGATATTAGATGATTATGTTATGGGATAATATTATTATCTACTTATTAATATTAAGATAATATTAGATAACTAACAAATGAACCCTATCTTTCCTCAATCTCATCATGATAGGGATAAAGAATTAGTGGTTGAATGAAATTAAGAGAGTGTAAGCAGTTTCTTAGTGAGACAAGAAAAATGATATGCCTTATTTCTATAAAAAGGGTATAAAGGCATCACTTTGCTAATGGAATGCAAACTGCCACTAGAAAACCACACTAGAACCCTAGTCTTATATGAGAGAAGTACTTCCTAACAGATTCGTGAAGGTAAAAAAGTCATCATTCACTCTATGTGGATATCATAGAGGTACTATCACTTAACTGTGCTTGTGATTCATACTTTAAAAGTTAATCCTTGTAAACAATTCTTAATCTATATTCTTGTGCATTGATTCTAAGAGGGTTTCACAATTTTTTTTTAAAACCTACTATGCTTAAGTATACATGAAACCCAACACATTCTAATTCAAATATAGAACTTAAAGTTTCATGAATTCTTTACCTATACTTTTAGAAGAGATTAATTAATATCTCTTTCAAGAGAGAAGAAAATTTTCGTACCTCAATAGAGGAATAGGTTAACATTACATAGGACAAACCTAACCTTAGTTATCATTTTTTCAAGGATGCCAATAGTGCATACATACATATATCAAGCTGAATCTGTATGATGGAATATCAAAATGAAGATACCACTTTAAAGTACTATGAATTTCAATAATAACTATAAGAAATTTTAAACAATTAATAGAATATCACAATCAAGTATATTTATTAAAATAAACCTCATTATGACTTCATTCTTTTCTTTTTACAAACCCAATCTTTTCCTTCTAGGATTAGCCTTATCCTTTCACATATAGGAATGTGGATCTAGTGTAATAAGTTGCAAGATGTCTATCAACTCGTTGACATTATCAAGTTTTAATTAAGCAGAATTTATTAAAATTTAAACAAGTGCCTTAACCAACACTTCCATTTTAGTTCTACAGCATTAGCATTCATAAAAAATCCATGAATAATTAAATTACACCACCAACCTTTCATATCATTCCATCATTTAGGATTTGTAGGTCAACTTACATTTTTCACAAGAATCACATGATTCAACACCAGGTGAGACACTATATATTTACTTAGTTAAGACTTCCACGACATAAGATTCACTAAAAAATACATATTTATTTCAATTTAAATTTCAAATTAAGTTTAAGAATCTTTTTTCTTTCATCTCATTACTTTTCATGTGTGTGCTAAGCTCATTTATCATCTTTATTCATACTTGAGTCATTCATATTCATGAAAAATTTATAGTATTAAAACACTTTAATTAATGCTTTTAAGCTAATGAAAATATAGAATTAATTTAAGAAACAGTTCATGTTATATAGAAATAATTCAAACTTCGATGAATCAATATGAGAATCAATTATCACACTTTTTAGAAAGGTGAATTGACTAGTGAATCCATTTAAATCAGATAGAAAGACTCCAAAATTGATGAATCAATTTATGAATTGATTAAGGTCATCTAAAAGTGCTATAAGACCTGGTGAATTGATTAGTGAATTTTTTCAAATTTTTTTTATTGTTCATCTACCATTTTATAGCTTTAATTCCTATCCATATCATAACAATTCATAAACAAATCATCATACATCACTAGAATCATATCTTATCACTCAAATCCAACCAAAAATTCATGAATCAGATGCATTTTTAAAATAAATCTATTTCTAGCTTTTCAAAGCCCTAACTTACCAAAATGTAAAATCCATAGTATAAATTGGAGTTTTAGGTATATTGTTATTCACCTAATCTTAAAGATATGATTAATGCATGATTATGGTAGAGGATTGCTCCATTCTTCATCAAAGAAGAGAAAAACTAAGTGAGGGCACAAACCCCCTTCTTCAAACCTAAATCCTATGTTTTCCTTAATGAAACCTTGATTGGAACACATAAGAAGGAAGAAGATACAAGTGAGATTAGCATATCTAAATTCCTTAAGAATGAAAGAGTGAAAGTCTTTCAAATCCTTATGAGAAAATATGAAGTGCGAGAGAGAGATCCACGGGAGATTTTTAGAGAGAAAAGAATGAATGGGAAATGAAGAGTTAATAAGGGTTTAGGTGGAAATAGAACAAAATGGTAGTAGCTTTTAGAGACAATTTAGGAATGAAAAATGGATGTTTCACACCTATTCTTATATTATTCTTTTAAGCCATTGTTTTCCTAAGACTTTGTACCCTTTGTGATGAGTAAGCAACTATCATTTGATTGTAAGAAAATTTCTACATAACTTGCTAAATGCAGTTGATTTTCCTATAATAATTATCTTGAGTGATACATCTCTTATTATTTTTTCACTAATAATGATCATGTAAATTATTATATTAAAAAAATTCTACCTCATTTAGAATTGTAACCTAGGGAAAGCCTTATTCAGTTATCTTTTAAAGGACATCCATTACCTATAAATTAATGGAATTTTCTCTAAGAAGTAACATTAATACATCTACCAAAGATGATCTGGCTCTTCTCATAAAAAAGTTTCAAAGGAAATATTACGAGTCTTTAGGTATTAATTATGTCCATTTTGAAGGCTTTTTTGACATAAAAAACTTGATTGCTTTGTTAGAACTATTTACCGTTTTCCCCATTGAATTCATTCTCATTAATAAGGTACACCCTCTAGAATTCCAAATCAATTTTTTACTAATCTCTTAATTATAACCCTTTTTCCAAAAATCTATATGTCTTCTATTACTTCTCTTCCAATCTAACTATTGTAACTTTCTAGTTTCTATAATTATTCATCTCTATTAGAAAACTCAAAAAATTATCTTCACTAGAAAATAAAATCTTTCATTTTTGCCTTTCAAAACCTTGTTTTCATCCCTATGTTTTTATCTTTGGTCACATTCTAAAAAGACTTGTCTAATCTTTGTTAGAAAACTCTTTGATTTTTCTAAATGAAAAATTCAAAAGAAATATGTTTTAGAGAGTAGAATTCAAAGGAAAATTTTGATATCAAAATCATGATTTTTTGAATTCATTTCATATATGTATAGTATGATATAAAGTTTATGTGTGGAATGGATAAGTTTTTCAAAATTGAAAATAGTTTTGGAATCACCAAATTCTACTTGTTTTTATTCATTGAAAGTTTTACATAAAAAAATCATTTCTATTTATGACCTAGTTGAAATTACACTTATATCTCACAACTTGTGCATACAGTGTAAGAAGGAAAAACATTATTTGGACACTATTCATGTACTATACACCATGTGCTCTTGTTTTCAAAGCTCATACAATTCTTTTTTTCTCTTAATCTTTTCCCACATACATTTTTAATTTTCTTATTTGGCTATAAGCCATCCCCATCACATTATAAATCCACACCATTTTTAACTTTGGTTGCCTTGCCTTTTTTTTTTCATCAAATTTTCACTATTCTCACTTAAAACAGAGCAAACCTTCCTTCATCCTTTCTTTAGAAAGAACTGTGAGCCATTTTGATAACTTTTCTTCATCTTTTTACAACTTTGGTTCTCATAACAATATAAGACAAGTGTTTAATTTTGGAAGAATAAGTTAAGGCAGTGTGATCCTTATTTCTTTTATTTTCTGTGGTAAAATCTTCTCTCTTTTATACTAATTGTAGTTTTTTATTTTCTTGAGAATTTTATGCTATTACTTATTTGCATAGAAAAATATGATTCTTAATATTTATGTGCTTGTCCAAGAGAAATTTTCTCTAGGAATATGTGAGTGGTGACTTTCCTTTTCTTTTCTTTGGTTTTTGTTAAGAAAAAAATGTATACATGAAATATATATTGTGCTTACTGTTAGGTTTCATATCAATATACGTAGCAGAATTTTAAAATTTTTAATCCAAATCCTTCCTAGGATTTATGTAAAAATCATAAACTAGTGTTAGGGTTTTACCTTATTTGTGCTCGTGTTCTTTCTGAACGAATCCTTAAGAGATTAAGATGAATCAAACACCGATCAGAAGGTACAATGTCTTTACGGTATCTACACAGAGTAAACAATGACTTCTCTCCTCTATGAAATTGTTAGGATTCGTCTCTCTTACTAGGATTGGATTGGGCATTTTCTAGAGTGATTTAGGATTTGATTGAAGCCAATGTGTGTCAATAATGTGCTGCCTTCAAGTTTTTTTTTATAGAATTAAGACATATCACAATCTTAATCATACTAGGATAATGCTTCATAATCCTAATCACACTAAATAATTATTACCTTATCCTTATCATGGAGAGAGTGAGGAGAGATAGGACTTATATATTAATTATCTAATATTAGATATTATCATTATCTCATAATATAATTATCTAATATCTAATAATATAATTATCTGATATTACTTTAATATTAAATAATATCACATAATATTATATATATATTATGTGAAAAACATATTATTGTCTTAATAATAATATATATGCACGAAAATAAGTCTAATTAATTTGATTTTAGTCTAACTAAAATTTAATTAATTATTATCTTATTCCTACTTCTTTTGTGTGATCCTGTAGGTTCTTACTACATTAATAATGACTTATCTTTGGGTCATAGACAGTAAGCAGTATCTAGTAATATATTATTACCACTCAAGTAGTAAGAATGTCTATGATTCAATATCCACCTAATATATAATCAATGCTTTACATCATAATTCCTTTTGTAACAATATCCAAATTGAACTGGAGGCATGGAGTGTGTCATCCTTATCAATGTCCAATTTATATTTCTTGATATTGAGTAGACTTAAAAAAATGATCAATATCACATATTGATCCAATTGAGCATGGCCATGCATTTCTAAGTCTTACTCAATCAAGGGCCCAAGGATATTTCTCTTTTATATAAGAGTAACAAAATCCCATCTACATCACTCACTTCCTGGTGTATGATTCATGACACACTCAATCAATGCTCTAATCGTTATCTCGATTAAAGATGACATAGGATGACATTAAAGTGAGCAATTTCTCATATAGAGAACCGTAATGACTTCAGGTTAAAGGACTGTGTGCATTTGTGGTCATATGAGAATAACTAATGACATATCTATCCATGCAGTATTCTCACAATGGGTCAGTCCAATACATTGTTCACTAATAATGTACTCATGTATTGACTTGATATCAGATATCTATGATTTGTAATTATCAGTTACTATACATGCTAGTCTCGATGTATTATTACTATTCTTTTCATAATAATACTTGACTAGAGGTATTTTAGGAATAACGAAACTATTCCAAGGATAATTATTATATTTAAGTTATAATTTATACAAAATAAAACAAAGCAAAATATAATAATTGTATTGCCAAATAAAAACGTAATACATTGTGTAATATTACAATCATCTTACGATTGGCTCTTAGGATATACACCAACATTTACATGATGGTATGCTATAAATTGTTTAAAATTTTAAGGATATGATTTTCTTGAAAAATAGTAATTTTTCTCTTTATAGTACTAGAATTTTTTAAGAGGTTATATGTGAGAAAATTTTGATTTTAGTACCAAGATACTCGATTGAATTTATTTAGGAAGAATATGAGAAGATGTGGGAAAATGAAACAAGAATGCTTTAGGTTCCATGAGTTTAAAAAGGGAAATATTGTAAAGAAAAACATGAAAGTGCTTATGGTTTTAAATAAAAATCACAAGCATCTTTGGAATTTTTAAGAAAAGTTTGGACTTGAAAAGTTACCATGGACCTCACTTGAAGTATTATGGAAATTTAGCTATAAAAGAATGCTAGGAATTAAGGAAACAAATGGGGAAGCTCATGGTATTGCAACTACTTATAAGCATCTTCCTTTGTTTTCCTATAAAATGACTTCTTGGAAGTTATTTGGGCCCTATAGCTAATATGGTAGTTCTTAGTCTTTATTTTGATTTGATCTTGGAACAAAAAAGTGTTAAGCTTAATGTGATTCAGCTTTAAATTTTCTATAGATATTATGAATATGATATGGATTCGTAAACCAATGGGTTGAATGCAACTAGCATGTTTTGAATTGTATTTTAGGCTATTTAAGTGATGATTATGATAAGAACGATATTTAGATTATACCATGTAGTAAAAGCTTATGATTGAATAGTTTAATAAAATAAATAATATTTCAAGCCTTTGCAATTGTATTCATTATAATTTCGTAAAGAGGCATAAATTATCCTAAAATATGTGTAGGGAAGTTTATGGCTTAGCACCTTTTATATTGGTGGGCAATTATAGATGGAGGGATAAGCATGGTGATAAGTGAGATAAGAATGATAGAAGATTATGAAAACTATTTTTAAGATAATCTATTTTTTTTGGCTAAAGCCCATTAAAATAGGGGTTAGGTAATCATTCATTGAGTTTTATTCTCATTACTACTTGGTTGATTTTTTTCTAGATACTTTTCCTACTTGATGGATGCTTTTATTGTTATCACAAATTGTTGGTGACATCCATATACTACTTAGTTTGTTATATATTATCTAGAGTTCTATTTCATTATTAGGATCAATTAATTAGTTTAAACCAATTTATATGCATCACATGCATATGGTTCTTATTAGGTTAGTTCCTTTGATTCTAGATCTACATTTTTCTAATATGTATAATTTGAAGGGACTTACTGGAAATCCATATGAATTTTTTGAGGCATCTAAGTATCCAATCCTCAAGTCTATTTCAAAGCCATAGCCAGTATACATTCCCATTCCTCTGCATGTTCCACCTTAATCCCTTTCAGTTTGAGTGGCACCCTGAGATCATCATTTAAGCTTCAAAGACTAGCCATGATATGGATGATGTACGATTGTAATTATAGTATGATTATTTTACCAATTCCATATGTTTTTGTATTGTTATAAGACATCTATAAGTGTATAAAGATATGATGTATATAGTGGTAGTATATGTGTGTATGACTACTATCTTGGAAAAAATATGATTAGTTAGACTTAAGGGTAGTTAGCCCTTGCTACTAAGATTTAAGAAAGCTTCAAGAAAAAAGTATTTCTGAACTTATACACACACACACACACACACACACACACACACACACACACACATAGATGCATATTATAGTTTTCTTCTACTTATTCATGCTTAAATGTGTAATGAAAATCAAATTGCATAGCTATATTCTGCAAGCCATAGTTTTAAATAGAAAAGTAGGAAGAAATTTATCAAGTTTGCGAAAACAAAAAAATAGAAAGAAAATTATATTTTAGCCACTTGAGGTTTCATCCTTTTTCACTATTTCCACTTTTAGTTTTAAAAGCTCCAAGTTGCACACTTGTAGTTTCAGTCATTAACATTTGTCTACTTGAATTATTTTTCATTCAAAAAAATTGACAAAAATAAAAATAACATCATTTTGGGTATCATAACATGAAAAAAATAGAAGCAAAATTCATTACATACAACCTAGTGGATTTTATTTTTCCTTTAACTTTGGACTTAAATTTGACTAATAGTATTGTTAAAGCATGTCAATTATAGTAAATTATTTTTTGATGGAATTAAATGTAGAATTTATAAAAATTATGTTAGTTTAACTAGTTTTTTTAAGAAGGTGGATTACTATTTAAAATAGTTTGTACATTAAAGCCTATATATAACCTCTTCTGCAAAGTAAAAGAAGTTCCTAAGAAGATTAAAGAAAGGATCTTGTCTTCCTTTATAAAGAATTCTTCCAAAAATTTTATCAATTACTGACATTAGTAAACAACCCAAAGTAATTTGTTTATAACTCAATTTGTGACGATCATAAGTCTAAAGTTCATATTCTTCAGCCATTGATAAATAATTTATTGGACAATATCTCGATTGTGCTATCAAAGGCTCTTTGGAAGTCAGAATAGGAGAGCATTCACTTAGGGTAGGCTTACTACTTAGATGCTTGCAATTGTTATCCACTTCGTACTTGGCTATAGAAACATCCCTTGATATGCCCCTTGAAAAGTAACATAGAAAGAAATGAACAAAATATGACCGAAAAGGATTTTAGTTTTAATAATCTATCTAAAAGGAATTTAAACTATTCCTTAACTTTTCCTAAACTAGACGTTTAGGTCTTTCAACAAACTAATTTGATCTTTTGAATATGCATGAAGCATTAACATTCTTCCATTTATTAATTCAACCTAACTTTGATTTTTTTTCCAAGCCAAGTATTTAAACAAAGGTTTGGATTAGATCTAATAAGAATGAAATATTCTATTTATTAACAACTTTAGTTAATCTTCTTTTCAACTTTCCAAACTATTTGTTAAAATCTTCTTTTGCGTATTTTCATGTTATAATACTTAAAACAATGTCATTTTGACCTTAGTTCTTTTGGATAGAAAATAACTCTGGTATAATGCTAATGGTTGAAACCACATGTGGCTAATATGGTTTTTAGAACTATAAGTGGGTAAAGTGAGAAAAGGGTGAAATTTTAAGTAAGTAAAGTATAATTTCCAAAAAAAAATGATAAGGCTTATAGAAAGGTGAACTTTAACATTGGGGATTGTACATTATTGCAAGGTTTGATCATGAAGTAAGATTGTAAAAGAAAAAGAATAAATTAAAATTTAAGGCTTGTTTGGAACCATAAATAAAATTAAAATTCAATTTAATTAGAATTGGATCCTTAAAAAATTTTATTGATGAAACAGTTATGTAGTAAGGTTTTATTTTGCACCTAAGTAATGTTTTTATTCTCATTCGATCATATTTAGTGAGTTACAATATTTTTTTCATATCAAATAATACAACTATGTAGATGATAAAATGTGGCAAAAATATTTAGGCAACAAAGATTGACTGAACTATAGATAAAATGACTAAATTTGAGTACACATTAATTCTATAAGGTTCATAATTTAAATTATACATACTATTAATCATTTATAGATCAAGAATTAGTGATCAATAATTTGTATATCATTATCAGTCAAACATATAGATTTTGTATATATATGCATATATATTGTTGTGGAATGGGAGAACTCATGACATTTAAGAGTTTAAAACACTTAACACTATTATTGAAAAACATCAATAACTTTCCTTTTGAATGTATAACTTGGACACTAGTCAATATGGGACTTAAGCTAATATAGAAAAAAATTGCTGATAATATGCAGAAAAAATCTATTAATATTTTTAACTTTGCTTTTAGAAAAGTAAGAGTTTGTTTATTGTTTCTTGGTCCATATGAAGGGGATGTTTAATTTAATTGGTCCAATTTGACAAAAATGAAAAGTTTGGATGTGACTTATGGTTTAGAGGTTATGTTGAAGACATAAATATAGGATCTTCAATGGTAGGTCCTTAAATAAAGATGCTTGGATGTATTGTCTGTTGGGATCAAAAGTCAAACAAGCGTAGTAGAATAAACTGATCTCAGCCAATGGATCCACGTAAAACGTTAAATTAGAATAAGGATTTGTTCAATACCTTTAATGATGACTTAAGAACTTGGTCGTTGATCACCTCTTTAGCTTCCTTTTGGCTGAAGACTCTGAGGTATTCACATAAACCTACGAATTACTGATGAATGTCCATACGAACACTGGTTGGAATTGTTCTCCTTTACCTCATAGTGCTAGCTACGCCTCTTCAAGGGTTTTTGGTTAAGGAGAGGTGCTAGGATTTTTTTGCTGGGGATGCGTGAATAATAACTATTATTACCTAACAATTCTATTTAAATAGGTTCATAGAAAATCCTAATTAATTGGGCTTTATTCCATGTATAATTATGGGCTTATTATTGGGCCTTATAATTATAATATGGAATTCCCAAATATTAAGCCCAAATAATTTAGTCCATTAATTCCAAATCCACTAGGCTCTAAGTATATGACTCTACAAGTTCTCATTACATTAGCAATGATTATTAATCATATTAATGATTATAAACAATGAGTGGTGTCTAGCAAACACATCATTGTTACCTAAGTAATGAGAAAGTCAGTGATTTGACTAAAACTTTATACGTGATTATCATTTATGTTCTTTTGTTGTAAACATTTAGATTGAGCATGAGATATGGACCGTGTCATTCCCGTAAAGCCCAATCTTGAGGTTTTTAATCTGTAAGTAAGTTAACTAAAGCAAATATAATTGACATCCCATGTTAATTCATCTGAGCATGACTATGCATTTTCTTAGCTTTACTTAATCAAGGAGCCCACAAATGTTACTCTTGTTATATAGGAGGGACAAATTCCATTTTGATTACACAAATCCCTCTGCATGATATGTGACATATCCAATAACTACCCTTACATTCACTCAACCATGAGTGATATAGAATAGTATCAAAATATGAAACTCACATGTAGGAACATTGGCGATCTTAGGTCAAAGGGCCATATTAATAATGATTACTAAGAATCACTCATGACACTCATACAATGATCTATGTAGTATTCTTAGGATGGGTCGATCTAGTATACAAGTTTTCTAACTTGTACTCATGTGTAAATTTAATATCCCATATAAGTCACAATACATGCTAGTCTTAACATATCAAAATAACATAATTCACAATGATATATGACTAAGGACATTTAAGAATACAATTATTCTAAGGTTATTATCATAATTAAATATATTATGCAGATAATGTATATAAATATAATAATTAAAATTACCATTAAAATAACATGATTCAAATTTACAATCATCAATATGATTGATTTTAGGGTATATACACTAACATTGTCTTGACATGAAGATCTTACAACTTTATATCCCTTAAAATGAAACTAACATAACTATTACTAACTAAATAAAGTTGAATACAAAAAAGATTCCCTCATAATATCTAAACAAAACTATTGGACTATCTTAAATTTGTAGAAATAGGATCCACAAAAAATTTTAACACCCTTAATTAACTTTATATGGAGACTAATATTATGTTTATTACTATTATACAAGTAACAAAGCAAAGGCTTTGTCCATTTCTTCTATTTATCTAGGTGTAATATTAGACATTGTTACTTTATTAATAGAAGGATTTTGAGAACTTTTAGATGTGGATGCTCCTCCCATGCCCATTCTTCCAACTGAAAATGCAGGTTGGTTAGGTTCAGGAAGAGTCATTGTATCACTTGCAAGCATGACAACAACAGTGGACATTGTTGGTCTATCTGCTGCATCTTCTTGAACACATAATAATCCAATATGTATGCATTTTTCCACTTCACTTGCTATGTGAGATTGTTCAAGTATAGGATCTATTAGTTCAAAGCATCTTCCTTCATACCATAGTTTCCATGCCTGCATATTGAAGTTTTAGAGACTATTTCTTAAGCTATAATTGAAGCATTTCTTAAGAATAAATTCAATTTCTTGATGAAAATTGATGTAGAAAAACTCACATATAAGAGAAGACTTTGGCCATGATCTGCAAGATAGAATCCACTGTTCCTTTTCCCACAAATGATTTCTAATAGAAGCACTCCAAAACTAAAGACATCAGATTTCACCGAGAATAATCCTTCCATCGCATACTCTGGTGCCATATATCCACTATTTAAGATAGAAATTGATGTATTAATAAACTTTTTACTTAATTATTAACCAATATATTGATTTGAATTTTCAATGTATCCTATAATCTTATGATAATTTACTAGTACATTTCATTTGTCATTAAAGAAAATAATATTGCTAAATCAATGTCACTTACTAAGTTCCCATAACTCGTTTTGTATTTTCTTGATTCTGCCCTTTTTCAAATGCCCTTGCTAATCCAAAATCTGATATTTTTGGATTCATCTCATGGTCTAATAGAACATTACTTGCTTTTAAATCTCTGTGAATTACTCTTAGTCGAGAATCCTCATGAAGGTATAAAAGGCCTCTTGCAATTCCATTGATAATATTTTGTCGTAATTTCCAATCTAATTGCTTTTTTTTTGTCTCATCTAGCATGAAAATGATAGAACAATTAATCAAATTAAAGTAGATGAAAGAGAAACCAAAAATAAAATGGAAAGGGCAAATAATATAAATAGCATGAAAAACATGAAAAATGTAAACATAACTTGAAATGTAACTTTACAAAAGGAAATCTACAAAGAAAAATGTGATGTTCTTTTATAGTGAGTTGCAACATTATAAAAAAAAATGCTTGTAGAATATTTATGTTTTATTTTCAACCTTTTCTTTTGAATACTTTTTTCAATAGACAATAATATTCCATGTTTCTACTTATATTTAAAGCTCTCTCCTGAGAGCACTAATTTAAAGTTTAAAATAATAAAAAAGTAGAATAAGTTATATAAAAAATGAAGAAGCTCAGTTGAAACATACCAAAGAGGTGAAAGTTAAGACTAGAATTTGTCATGTACTCATATACAAGCAGCTTTTCATCTTCCTCAATGCAGCAACCCAAGAGTCTTACAAGATTTCTGTGTTGCAATTTGGCTATGAAGGCTACTTCATTTTTGAACTCTTCTAAGCCTTGACCAGAAGTTTTTGATAGTCTTTTTACTGCAATTTCCTTTCCATCTGGCAAAGCTCCCTAATTTTTTTAATAAAAAGGTAGATAAAAACTATAAAAACTAGAACAAAAATTATGTCCATAAGCTTCCAAAACCAATTCAACAATACCTTATAAACAGGACCAAATCCACCTTCTCCCAATTTTGATGATTCGGAAAAGTGATCAGTACTTTGTTGAATTATTATTAATGGGATCATTGGAAGGTCTGTATTCAAAGAGTCTTCATGTTGAACATGACCATAATTGGATGTAGGAGTGGTCCCTAAAAATTGCTCATCTACAAAAGGAAGCTTATGAGTTTATAATGATCTAATTGACAAGCTAGAATAAGTGAAAAGAGCTTAAAAAATAGAATAAAAATTAAAAATTATAATTAAAAAAAAGAAAGATTTGCATGTTTTTACTAGAGATAATTACCATTTCTTGATGCCTTCCTTCTCCATGTATAGTACACAAGGAAACTTAGTAGAGCTATTGCCACTAATACACTTATAATGCTGATAATCAAAGGTTTTGTTCTTGAATTATTAGTTCCTTGCTTGGCTGCATGAAACACAAAAGGGAACAAGTTGGAATAATTTTTCTTTCATATGGCCCAAAATCAATGCATAAAACTATTGACATCTTCTAAGGAAATTCCAATGTTGTAAATGAATTCCTATGACAAGGGGAGAAATGGTTTATGAATTATACTATATGGTCAATTTCATCCACAAATAATAATTTATATAGAAATTTCATGAATTCATACAGATCTATATGAATAATTTTGTCACTAAATACCAGTATGGAAGGATAAAATTATTTATATAAACTATTATTAAAGATGAAATTGATAATTAATATAATTTAGGGATCATTTTGTTACCATTGTATAATTTTAGAGATGAAATTGATAATTTTATCTATGAAAAATTGTTTAATATTGGATGGCCATATATTGAAGGGTAAAATTCATTCCTATTTTCTCATATGCAGTTAAACTCCAATGTGAGGCTCACAGCCCATAATGACGCAAGAGTGAATGGGAGAAATGAATGACACACAATTTAGAAGTTACCCATCTCCATCAGAGGGATCTCTAATGGGCCACCTTCAATGAATGTCATACCCCACTCTCTGTGCACTCCTGAACACAACTAACTAGGAAGCATGGAGTTAATGTCTCACCATCCACTGATCAACGACATATTTCATAATAAAAGTCGTGTGTCTAACAAAAGAAACACTCAAATATCTTGATTTTAAACTTTCTATAGAATTATGGTAAAGTAAATGTCATAATACAAATGGCGTTTTAATTTTCATTACCCCATGTATTTTGGGAATCAACAACTACTACTGCCAAATCCTTGATATCATCTCCAGCCTCGTTGAGAAAGCTCGAAGACACAAAAACAAACATTCTAATGAAAGAACCTTCTTTTTTGCTATACAACGATAATATTTTATTCCTAAAAAATATGTGTCTGGATTCTATTTATATGAAATTCTAGTTTTCGTTGATCTCACTTGCCTAAATCTATTCTTTATTCCTATAACAGTAATAAAAAAAATCACTTAAAAATTAAGAAAAATTATTCCTCTTTTGCATTTTTTTTTTGTTAACAATCAAGACCATTGCTCATTTGGTAATTGTTCATGAATCAAAAGCATACAATATGCAGAATACAGATAGTAGAAGAAAATAAATAATCATATTGAAGACTACTGACGATAAAAAAAAAAAAATAGTACTGGCTATAGCTTCAAATTTTGGTCTATTATCTTAGCAGACCCTGCCAATATTTTCGACGCTTGAGATAGAGGGTCAAGATGATGTGCTATCTATAATATATAACCAAAATCATAATTGAAAACAAAGCAAGTGCATAACAATTAATTCTTTACTTATAAAGGTAATGGCTAATACATTTTTCAAATTTAATAACTAACATTATTAATTCTTTATTTTTATTTTTATCATAATTATTTTTTCCTTGATTCACTTATAATATTAAATTAAATAACAAATATTTAAGTAAATTATTAAATTTTACCTTACCAATGTAAAATGCATGCTTGCTTTTCATTATTTAGTATTACGAACAAAAGGATGAACAAATAATTATAATAAAATCACAATTAAGAAACCAATAATTCTAATTATAAAATTTAGAGATATAATAATTATTAATATTATAAATGAGGAATTAAATATTATTCTTATTCTAAAATAATTAATCTCTTACTAGCTTGTACCTGAATTAGGAGGAGCAGAAGAGGTGGATTGATTTTCTAAACCATAGAACATAAAAGTATCATACACTATCAAACAGCTTGGGGCCAAAACCTGCCATCCCTGCTTGTGTCCACAACACCGTGAAACTTTGTCTAACATAGCCTCCAAGCACTGCCTGCACCCTTCATTAGTGAGGTCTCTGCTGCACTGCACCAGCCCATACCTTTTCTCGCTGTGATTCAAATCAAACTCACCCATAGCAAACAAATCATTAGTTTCCTTTGTTGCTTTGTTGATCAAACCCGTCATATAATTCTGAGAATCCTTGAGCTCCGTCGGACTCGAAATATTTTTGCCTCGAGAAGCATTCCATGAAGGGGTTATAGCTGCTTTTCCGAAGAAATTAAGGTTTGAGTAGCGGAGAATGCAGAAATCATAAAATATCACAGCAGCAACTTTGTTGGGACAGCGCAGAACAATATCATTGGCGGCGGTGGAGACGCAAAACTTGCAGAACTGTCCGGTGACGTCACCGCGGCAGTCGTAGAGGCCATAGACAGTTTCATTAACACCTTTGCCTATGCTGGTGTGGTTGTATCCTTTGCTTGTGCCGGCATCGAAAGTCAGCCATGAGAGGACGCTGTTGAGGTCGGCTTTGTAAGTACTGGTGAAAGCTTGTCCGCTTGAGTTACCGCAGTCACCGCCTACGTAATTTATTGATTGTGAACTTGTTGTGGTGAAAGTTGTGAAGCTGAGAAGAAGCAAGAAAGCAATGGGTACTTCTGATCTTCTTGTGGGTTTTCTTGCCACCATTTGGTGATAACTAAGCAGCAGTAGTCTGGTTGAGCTAAATGGAGACAACTCATACAGGGGGCAAAGGCTTTAATAGAAAAGATTTTTGTATGCTCGGTTCATATTTTATCCGATAGTAGGTACATCGGATCTCAGAGTAATTCAAATTGTAGTAAGAACTTAATATAAGAACACAATTTTTTTATAATTTTTTCTATTCACAAGATTTAAATTTAAAATTTTATTTAAAGAAATCAAGCTTTTATCTATTTGAATCAACTATATTAATATTAAAAATTAAATTTGAAATTAGACTTTAAAGGTAAATAAAAAATTATTATTAAATATAAGATGATAAGATAAATTTATAAATTTTAATGTATTAAATATAAAATATTTAAAATTCAATTTCAAATACTATTTTTTATATCTCTGATATTTTTATTAAAAAAAATTAGTGCATAAAAAAATAGGGCATATAATTTTTGTACCTGTATCACAATTTTATATTCACGTCATTTTTTACAATTATACAATTATGATTCCATTGCAATTTGTGTCTTTATTTTCATCTAATAAAAAAATTCGTTGTTAATTAAATTTATTGTTTATAATCAATTTTATTGGATCTACATATATTAAAATTTCTAAATTTCTAAGAAATTAAAAATTATTATTATTTTCTTCAATTAAGGGCAAAGACCCTAACCGCAAAAGTAAATAAATATTTCTGGCTTTTTGACATAAGATAAGTATTTAGAAACGATGACCAATGGTAGGACTCCCAGTGTCTGCATTAGTTGGAGTGGGTTTATAAATTTGGGGCCAGCACGTATTCTTCCCATAGACGCCTCTTAATTAAAGCAGAGAATGACATCACATCACAGCGAAGATTTATATATCTAAATGAAAGTGTCAGGATTAAAAAAAAAAAGGGTAGCAATTTTAAGGAAAAAATCTTAAAATTTTTTAAATCTTTTCACTGAAAGTTGAAATTTTTGTAATAAAATTTAAATATTTTAAATATTTTTTTCGGTTGAAGCAAATAATATTGCAACTACTTACCTATATGCTACGTTAAGAATCGACATAAGACTATATTTTTTTTAAACAAAATTACGTAGCAGGTTATATATATATATTACAGTTTGAGAAATATAATGACGGATCAGGAGAATGCCAATATTCACCTCTGGATTGGTTAACCTTATATTAATTATGAGATGTGCATAAAGATCATTTGTGGAAGCTGATTTGCTGACTTTAGTTTGGTAGTAGTTGGGTGATTGAAAAATTGATTTGAATATTGTCGTTTTGTGCTCCCATGCGAGGTGGATTCGTACCCTCTCAATTTTTTCAAAAAAATTGATGACCTTAATTTAAGAGAGGAATGTAGGAAGAGAGGAATATTGGATTTGTTTGGATATATTTTTAATTTTGTATTTTAAAAATTATTTTTAAAAATTATTTTGGAAATGAAAGAAAATAAAGAATAGAGGAAAGTAGGTATTACAAATAAAGAAATATTTTATTTAATTATGAAATTGATATTTAAAATATAAAAATAAGTTTTAAAAAATTAAAAGTTATTTTTATATTTTTGTTTTTATGTTGCATATTTGGAGAATAATTTTTAAAAACATATTTTGAAAATGTTATATATTTAAAGATTTGATTGTTTCATCCAAAAATATTTTTATAAAAAATATTATTTATATATATTAATGAATGAATGATATGCTACTTCAATTCATAGTTAAAAAATGATATTTAGAAGTATGGTACTAGTGGAGAGTAAATTCTCTAGGAAGTTGCTTTCCCTAGATTTTTTATATTTAATATTAAACAAATAAAATATATTTTCTCGTATTTTATAATTATATTTTATGAAAAATATTTTTTTTCGAAATGAAGGACCTATATTTCTCTTGAATTTATTTCTTAAAGAAATAGAGGAATCTAGATGTATGCCATAAGAATAGAGCATTTTAAAAAATTTAGGATACAAGGCACTTTAACATAACTAATGTAATACTTAAAAATACATGTATATAATTTCTATTAAAATAATTTTTATATATAATTATGCAACTCATTTTCATTTATTCCATTAAAATTATATATTATTTAATTTCTATTAATTATATAATATAAAAATCAATTAAAAAAATACTGATAGAAATTAACATATTATAATCTTATGATTTTTATTAAAAAATTATGAAAGAGCCACATAATTTCATAAAGTAAAAATTTAAATAAATGATAGATGTTAATTTCATGTTTTATATATTTTTGAGGTTAATATCCAAATTGTCAAAGTTGAAGAAGATAAAATTTAATAACACCAAAATGAAAAAGGGTATTTTACATTTTCTCTCTTTTTATTATATTTTGATTAGTGGGATTTTTGACATTATAGCTAAACAAATGCTAATGTTTAAGAAATAAATTCCCTACTTATTAAGATGAAATAGACAATAATAATTTCTCAGCATTGCAATATATAGATATTTTCCTAGTATGCCAATATCTTAATGATGTAGAGTTATTTAATGTTGTCTTAGAAACCTTTTTCTATATTATGTTTGGGTTTGAACCATAAATTTTATGTATATGCATTAAGTAAATTATCATCACTTTCGTTTTTTTTTTTTTTTAAATCTAACAGTACTAGAATACGAGCCATAGACCAATATCTTTCAGGTATTGTTGTTATCGTAAATTTGGAGCTAGGATTCGAAGAATTAGCCCATCTATTCTTACAGGCGCAATGTCACTGGGGCAATGACATATTTTTCATAAAATAAAACAAGCACATTGATACAACTAGTGATCATATTGCACACTATAGTATAACGAAAAATTCTTATTCTTGTATATACTAGGATTTTGCTTCGTTTGGCATGTAATTTTTTTATAATTAATTTCATTTCATTTTAATAGAAATAATTTCAATTTATTTACAAGTAAACTTTATAGTTTGAAAACTTAATAAAAATAATGATTTTAATTCATTTGTAAATTAATTATTTTATTTAAAATGCGTTGAAAAATATATGAAATTCAATTAAAAAGTAGATTTTAATAGTACTGTGATAAATATAATATTAGAAAGAAAGTAAAACTTTTATATAAAATATTTTTTGATCAAATGAAATAAATTTTAATGAAATCTTTACTAAATAGAATGAATTTCATAAAGACATAAATGTAATTAAAACAAGAATTGTAAATGAAATGAAATGAAATAAAATAAAATCTCTTTTTATTTAAAGCTAAACACCATTTTATTTTAAAAAATTCATTTGAAAATAAAATGAAATCTTATTTTTAATGTAGTCAAACAAAGGGTAAGGGAAAATTATTATTCCATCAAGTGAGATGGACGACAAATTAACAAGAAAATAAAAAATAAAAGAGACGTGGATCTCCAAAAGGAAACGACGTTTCATATATACTTTTCAATTTATCTCAGTTTTAGCAAGATAAGAATTTAGTCGCGGAATGTATTAAAATTTCTATGATATAATTGGTTATCAATAAGAGATAAATTAGTGTTTTTAAGATAGATGTCAATGTATATAATGAGTAAATAGTGATTCTTAATTTAATAGGAGAGATCAACTAAATTCACAATTTAAAATTGGACTGATCATTAAATTAACTATGATGCTAATTCGTTATTTCAAATACTAATTTATTGATTGAACTATTTTGAATTTATAAAATATATAAATTATATATCTTAATATATACATATACATACATACATACATATATACATACATACATATATACATACATATATATATATATATATATATATATATATATATATATATATATATTATACATCTATAATAACTTATTTCATGATAAAAACACAAAAGCAACAAAACATAAGTTTATGATATAAATAGATAAACAATGAAATACAAATGATGCAATAATAATTTATTTAAATATATTTTTTGAAAATAATATAAATTCAATTGATTGAAAAATTTGAAGATATTATACCTCAACTATTGTAAAATGGTAAAAACTTTTTTTAATAAAATTATTTGAAACAAATCAGTCCACTAATTGTGTTCATTAGTTTTAATTAGTTTATGTTGATTCTAACTTATTTGCACCGATTCGAATTGATTGATACTAATTTATGTGTACTTCTGATTTAATATCATCAATCAAAATGGTTTATTGGCTGATTTTTCAGATTCATTGATTTAAACAATTAGTTTGATCCATTTTTTAAAATTATGAATGAATTTAAAGGTACCAACGGATTCCACTCTTAGAGAATTCTTTGTATTTATTTTTTTAATGATAGAGTAAGAATATATATTTTCTTACAGTATATAGTTAAATTATTCATTTTTAAAACCCCATGTCACAATTTTTCGGACTCCCACGTCAAAGTTGATCTAGATTGGGGAGTGAATGGCATACATAACAAGAGGATAGTACAAATTTGGACGTGGTTCATGTCTATGCTCTTATCTTGTCCTTTTATCCATGAGTTTAGAATATGACCATTTGAAATATACCGAGGGACAATGAAATCTGATGTGATAGCTTCCAATTGCATTAGCATAATTTGACTTGATCCCCAAGTTTTTATTCGGTTGTCTTGCTTTTTTGCAACAAAGAAGTGGTCCCTTGCTCATTTTGTAAATCTATGCCAGATTTTATAATATAAGCATGAAACTTCAATGAGCAGAAACCAGTTGGAACACACTCAACACAAATTATTTTACTATATAGATTATATAGAGATAGATATGTTAAAGGAGGTTTTCTTACGCTGCAAACTTTCCTGAGCACCTATTCCAATCAAGTAAAGAGACAATCTTAACTATCCTTTAAACATAAATTTCATGTTATTTTAGGACCAAATGAACCTTATTAACCTTATTGTTTTAAACCAAGTTATTTCTTTTCAACTATACTTGAACTTTGTAAAAAATTATATAATTATTTTATAACAATTCAGCATAAAAAAATGATGGAGGGAACATTCCACTAAAATAAAGTTTGATAGACAAGTTTGAACTTTTAGTTTGATGGAATGAAGTTTGAACTTTTATAGACAAAAAATGACAATGAAAGCAAGTAAAAGTAAAAAGGAATAAATGAATTATAGATCTTCATTGCCAATTAAGGTGAATTATAAATGAGCATTAAGCACGGAAACTTCAATAAGGGACTCACAACAAAGATGGGGCAGTTCATAAACTATAAGGTAGTCCATGCTTAAAAATGCAAGATCGCATAGAATGCAAATGTGAGAATAAAGCCATAATTGTAATCCTACTATTAATGTAGAGATAAGAATCTATAGTATATCAAAAAAGCATGAATAGATGTAATTTGGAAACTATGATTGAGTGACAATCATTAACAATGTCTAGTTACAAGTAATTATAGAAAGGGGGAATGATAAAGTGCTATAAAAAGGGGTAGTTGAGTGCTAGGAAAGACATAGAGTGTATGTTTGATTTGTGTTAAAGGTTTAGGGGCTCCAATCCTTTACTAAACTCCAATTTATATTATTAGACTAAGCAGTTTCCTCAAAATGAATACTTTAACCACACAACTATAGAATTGTAAATAGGCATCGAGTATTTAACAAATTACACATCAGTTTCAATCAATGTCTAATTGAGCATTATCATACATCCATTTTAATGTTAGTTATATAATAGTCACTGAAAAAATAACAACTAAATCGGTTATTATATTAAAAACAACCAATATTGTTTCTTTTGAGTTATCATAGGAAATAACATTTTATGTCTTTTTTTTTAAATTGACATGTAATATCTTAAATATCACACTAGTTTAGT
This sequence comes from Sindora glabra, assembly GCA_020226215.1. Classification (NCBI taxonomy): domain Eukaryota; kingdom Viridiplantae; phylum Streptophyta; class Magnoliopsida; order Fabales; family Fabaceae; genus Sindora; species Sindora glabra. The sequence continues at coordinate 20,631,576 of CM035229.1, read as the reverse complement.
TAAATAACTAATGTGATTTGTTTTGCCACCCTCCCAACCCTAAATCCATCCCCTTGTTCCTCTCTCTATGATCTTCCCTATTCTCTTTGTATTCTTCCTTATAGAACATCTTACCCTAATCCTTTCCTTATTTTCCTTCCTCCTAAGGCAATTTTAGACATTCCTTTGGACTTCCAATATTTATATAACATTATGGGAACAATGTTGATAAGAAAGATTTTATACACATTATTTCCTCCTCTTTCATGTCTTTTGATGTGTTATATTTGCTAAATTTCATAGAATTGACTTTGTTTTATAATTTGAGTTTAGTTTTACAATGTTCTGAATTTATTCAGTTAATGTTGAATTTTAATAATATTTCTATTTTTTATTTGTATCTTGGGCTTTAGATATTAGATTGGAACAATTTTTATATTGTTGAAAAGCTTAAAGAAATATCTAAGTTTTAGTATTTTGATCAAAACCCAATTTGAAGTTTTTGAAGCCTTTATTTAGCTAAGAAGTTAAAGACCTATTTTATCCTAACTGACCTAGCTTCAAATTTTAGGCCATATCTAAATTTATAGAGGTTCAATTAATGTAAAACTAGTTATTTAAAATTTTTTGTTTATGATTTACCAAAATTATATTATTTTAGTAGTCTTATACTGGTTGAAAATCAAACCTGCTGAAATTCATTGTAGTAACTTTTAGAGTTTATTACTTTGTAAAAATAGATTCTAGGCTTTTAAAAATTAGGAAGTTACCCCATCTTTGTAATCCTAGAAGGCATATAATTTAGATCCAATAAGGTTTTAAGTTAATTAGATTGGATAAAAGGAGAGAACTCATTAGACACATAGACTACACACACTATTCAGAATTTAGCATTTTTCTTCTTCTTTTAGCTCTTGTGTTCTTTAACTATAAAGGGATAATTTCAAAGTTAATTCATGGATTTTGAGGCTCTCCTCTATTGGATTATGAGATTATCATTTGTAATATTGAATTTTTCTAATTAATTTTTCTCTTTCCCTAATTATTTGTGTTGATTTTGTTAAATTACATGCATTAAATGTTGATTTGGTATAATTAGTATTTATCCTTGTGATTTTTTATATCTTGCTATTTTAATGTTAAATTGTAATTGGTTAATCATGATTTTATACATAAGGGCAAAGGATTGAAGGATTAATGTGGAGGTTTCTAATTTAATTTCTTAATTCAGTCGAAATTTATCTTTAAATCAATTTTGATCTAACTTAAGGATTATAATGGTTGCTTAATTTGGGTAATTTTAATTAATCAAATCTTAGATAGTAATCTAGTGTAAGATTAAAAAATTATTATAGGAGTTCTGAGTAATTCAAGGTTGAAAAGTTAATTAGAAAATTCAAATATCAATTGATCCATGATTAATTCAAATTAGAACTCTCAATTCCTTAAATTGATTATTTTATTACATTAGTTTTCTTCCTTACTATTTATTTTATATTTTGCTTCATTTAATATGTCTATTTCAATTTTGAATCACAAACCCCCAATTCTATGTTATGCATAATTCTATATACTGCATTCATATTGCATTCTGTTTACATCAATTTTGCATATGTTTCTTCTATTTCTAATGCATAATAAATTAAATAATGCTATAAACATTGTTAGTGAGTCAATTTAGAGGAGATAATTCAAGGTATCACTAGGTGTGTGACTTGATTTGCTTCACTTTACTATATTATTTTAAGGAAACTAGTAATAAACTTATTTTGGTGCATTGCAACGTGCTTCTCAAATGTCTTTTAGCAGTTCACACCACCATTTATTGATTTCATATTCACATTCATTCCATATTTAGATTCATCCATGGATCATTGTCACATAATGGGTATTTTACCACACTATTCATTAGTTCATTATTTCACAATTTTCAATAGAATAATGTTAGAATAATATCCATGCCATGATCATTATATAAATAGTTCATATTCACTTTTACATTCATAATTCAAAAATCATAAAAGTTTATTCAACATCATAGATTATTTGTCAAATTTCAAGTGACCATTTCAACATTCTCTTATTGTCATATTTCTCAAATCTTATTTTTATATTTCATTATAAAAAATTTCAAGAGTTCATCAATTCTTTTTCTTTCAAATTCTCATGACAAACATTAAGAGTTTTTACTTAAACTCTTTTTTACAAAATCTTAAAATCATTTCATTTCTTAAATACTTTCCAATAGCCAAAACACATCTTGAATTTATCAAATGCCATAAAGTGGCTTACAATCTTTGCACCAAAACCATAGGTTACATTGCCAAATTTTCAACATGAATTTGCTCCAAATTTAGCTATATTTATTATCCATGTATTCTATACTAATTTATCATTCTAGGAGTAAAATTTCCTACAAAATTTGAGAAGTGACTCATGGTTTTCCTTATAGAACTTGTAAGCTCATTTAACCTTCTATGCTCAAATTTGCTTTTATTTCTAACACATACATATTTATAGGTAAATGACTATATTTAGCCCAACATTGAATGATCTCAAAATCATTATTTTCATATTCATCATATCAAAGTCCTTTCGAACCACTTTTATTTATTTTTCCAAAGTAGGTAGTCAAAACATTTCCTTCCAAAATTCCATATCCTTTTTATTTCCAAAACACCAACATATATTCTTGAAAATAACTTTCAAGATTCAAAATCAAGTTTCACAACTAACCATCATGCAAGAACAATATATGGATATATACATTTCATATATATATATATATATATATATATATATATATATATATATATATATATATATATATATATATATATATATATATATATATGTACAACTTTTAAAGAGAAAAACAAAAGGAAAGAAGGAAGGTTTTCACTCACACTTCTTGATGTTTTTCCTTGATTTAACACCTAGAAATTCAAGATTCAAGTTTTCCAAACAAATATTAAAATAAGAAACTTTCAAAGAATCATGGAAAAAGAATTCAAACAAAAGAGATGTTTTACCTTTCTTCGGAAGATTCTATAAACTTTTTCTTAAAGAAAAGCAAAAGTGAAACCAAGATTACTCTTTTAAGGAGTAGTAGGATAGAAATAGTAAAAATAAAAAACTTTCTTTCTTTCCCTCAAATGGGAAAATTGTGTAGCTTTCCTTCTTTCAATATGAAAAATTTGTTAAGAATGATTCCTATTTATGGTTAAACTTTGGCTTACTTTTTGACATCATGACATCACTAAGTATATAAGAAAGAATGTTTTGGTTGACTTCAGAAGCAAGGCCATGGTTTGCTTGCTTATTCAAGGAAAATCCTATAAAATTTCACTTAGTCTTGCTCAATGCTTGTAATTATTCCTTCATTTAATGCCATTAATGAGCATGTGCCAAAAGTGGCTTCTAAAACACATTAAAACTTACTTTTCTTCATCAGATTAGTAACATGTGCTTATAAGATAATAATTATATAATTGGTCATGTCTTAAATTAATATTTTTAAACCAAACTCTCACACTTTTTAAAACTAATAAAATTTAGTGATTTTGAAACTTCTTCCAATTTTTTATAAATCTAAATGGTTTTCTTTATGAATTAGTAAAACATTTCCAAACTTAATAATTAAAATGAACCACATGGATATCAAAATAATCTCCATATTTTTTCATAATCAAAACATATTTTTCTTACATTTTCTAATGCTTCCATAATTTTAGAAAAATCAATGAGTATTAAATTCAAGTAGAATTAATAATGCAAGTGTTAAGCTTCCTTTCTTAATTAATAAGCAAAACAAAATCTTCTTATAATCACAAATCTACTAGAATCTTAGGAAATCACTAAAGTAGGTTCCTAAATATGCTTTTTACTCATGTTCACATCATTTACACTATTGCCATTCAAATTTGAATTTTCCCACTTTGGCTCACTTGAAACTGTGTGTATGCTTCTATATTTCCTCCGTATTCCTCATTTAAATGGCTTTGGGTTTCTATTGTATGATTCTAGGTAATAACCTTTTTTTACTATAAGATTTTATTGGCCTTGGATTTTCCTAACTTTTTGAAAATTTCTAATTTTCTAGGATAATTACTAATGGATTATCATGCACTATATTCGATAGGTACTTTTCCTAATTACCTACTAATAATAACACTTTAATTAGTTTTTAAAAATTTTAATTTATTAGATTTTTGCTAAGTATTACAAGATTATATATCTTAAATTCTGCATTGCACTACTGCATATACCATGGGCTGTCATCTTCCTCCACACATTTAATCATTCCATCACCTTTCCAAATTAACATCCTTTAGTGGAAGGTAGAGGGTATTGCTCTTACCATATGTATCCAATCTTTGTTAGGTAATAGGCTATAGTTGGCATTAGAAGGTATCACTACAAATAATGTGGGTCTTGTCATGAAGCCAACCTTTGAATCTACTAATACCATTCCCTTTAAAGTTGACACGTATATTATAAAATTCTCTAAAATTTATGCATGCACGTCTTGTACTTGATACTTCATTCTTTAAACCCACTACTTTCCTCTATTAACTCTAAAATGCTAAGTCTAGTATTGAATTTAGGCACTTATTCTTTGTAGGATATCCATCACCAATAATTGGAATTAAATATTTACCTATATAGGTGCTTAATCATAGTATCATGTACCAAAATCTTCCTACCTTCATACCTAGCACATGGATAATTAATCTTCTAAATTTTCCAAAAAAATGTTTATTGTATAGGCATGCAAAATAAACTCTTGAATTCTATTAAAGAATTTAGTTGTTATTCTTGATTGATTAGGATCTACTTTATTGTATATCATCTACTTCCTATGTTAAGAAACCTTGATATTTATTCTACTTCATATATGCCATCCAACAATTCGTCAACTATTCCTTAAATTTTACTATATTGCAATATATGGTATAGTTTTAACACTATAAGAATTTTGTAATGGAATTTAACAATGATTTTTTAGTGATGGAACATATATCATAGAATTAATTTTTCAATTTTAAAAATATTGTAAGATATGACTTTGGACAATGAAATTAGTGATCGAACATTTCATTGATTTTGTTGCTACATAATATGAAACATTTACTCATGGAATTAGTAATGGAATAATTTTTTTTAATTTACCAAGGGATTTAGTAATACAAAAGTGTATGAAAAATTTTAAATAGTTTGATAGAAAAGTATCATTTTTACAAAAAATTGCAACAGATTTATTGACAAAAAATCTATCAGTAAATTCGTCACTAATTGAAGTGTACTATTTTACCTAGTTTACATTAGTGATAGAATTTTTCATTGTTATGGTTTGCATATAATAGATATGTGGTAATAACTCCCTATTTTCAACTAAAACCTATTTTAGGTAAGAGGAAGAGTTAATGCTACACCTACACTACCATCTATAGGCCTGCCTATTATCTTCTATCACCTTTAGGAGCTCCTTGTTTTCTCTTCTCTCTTTTAGTTAGTTATTTTTCTATAAAAGATGAGTTTTACTACTTAGGGTTTGCGTAATACCATAAAATAGGATAAGAAGTATCAAGCAAAAGATTTCTTTAGAAAACCTTGATTTAAAAATCTCGATAGAAAAATTAGGTAAAAATTTAGAAGAATCATAAAGATAATTAGAAAATAAGCCTAACTAGAAAAATTTTGAGTGCTTTAATAGGCATATAATAGATAAAAAATTAAATTGAAAAATTGATATTAGGCTTATGAGAATCATTTTAGGAATTCGGTGAAATTCAAAAATTTGTTAAGCTGAAAAATGAGAAAAGAGCAAAAAATATAGCAAAGATATTTTTTAAAATTTCATGGATGGTATAAATTAATTTTTAGGACTTAAAAATGATTGTGGAAGATTAAAAGTGAAGTCTCAAAGAAACTTAAAAAATTTAAGGGTGAATTTGCAAGAAAGTGAAAGAATTGGGGGTCAAATCATAATAAACCTTTTTTTTATCTTTTAAGTAGGTTAATCTTTATTTGTTTTAAGCTAGTTTGGCCTATAATTTAGAGGTCCATATCTGGTTTTAGGAGGCTTAAAACATGAGCCCATGAGTGGGCCCAAACTTCTTAAGGAAGCTAAGGACCTAAGTGAGAAAAGGGTGAAACTTTGGGATCTTTTTGTAATAAACCCTAATTAGCCTTAAAGATGGCTTAAATTTAGTGGCTAAAGAGGTAATTTGTTAGCCTTTTTGGGGCAGCTAGATGTGCAAATAGGGCTCCCAAGTGTCCCTTGAAAATTTTAAGAAGGGCCATGTGGAAAGATGAGAAACAAAACCTAATTTTTGGCAATTTTAATTAAGGAAAAATTTAGAAAAAAAAGGCAGCTAATTAGCCTTTCCTACAAGAAAATATAAGGAAATTAGGTTAGCATAAAAGAAAGTGAAGATCAAGAAGAAATATAAAGAAAAAAATACCAATATTTTTCCAATAGGTAAATTCCTATCTTAATCTCTCCAAGTTTATGCGATTTCCTTTGAATTAAAACTCTAAAACCTTAGTGTATTTTAGTGGTCAGTTGCTAATTGAAGAGTTTTTAAAGAAGGTTTTGGAATCAAATTTTAAGGTGAGTAATGACTTGTGAATTTATGAAGTTCCTATTGGTAGAATGTTGAAATTGGCAAATATTATCTCCTTAGTGTAATTTTGTGTTAGTTACTGTGTGAGCTGATTTGAAATGGATTTGTACACATTGTGATGTTGTTGAAATGAATAATTGAACCAAGGATGATGAGAATAAAGTTGTTACAAATTGTAACCAAAGAAGTTTCCAAAGTTATGCTCAGAACTTGCACAAGAAAGTTAGTGATGCTGTTAAAATTTTGCAAAAATGTAGCAAAGAAAAACTTAGATTTAAAATCATTAAAAAAATTAATTCTTATCATTGTATGGTATCTTCTGAGGTTAAAATTCAATTTAAAAAGTTTGGAAATTTTTAAAAATTTTATACATTTTTAAAATGAATTTTTATATTGGGCTATCAAAGTTGTGTAGAACAGGGCTCTTGTTTGTTTAGTCTTGCATTTTGAATTATTTGAGGAACCAAAAGGCCATGAAAAATTATTAAAAAATTTATGTTAGTCTGTCATGATGTTCTTAAAATTGTATAAAAATTTCATGGTTATCTAAATTGATTTGTTTATCCAATAAAATCGCCAGCTAAAACTACCCAAAATAGGACTTATAACTCATTGGGTTAGATCACAAAATTTTTGGGTTTAGTAAAAGGTGAAGAAAACTTATGAAAAAATTCATGGATTTTCTTTGAGATGTTAGGAAGCTTACATAAAAATTTTGAAATTTTTAGGGTTAATCAAACCCCTTAAATAATTCATTGCTCGAATTCCTCTAGATAATGTCCAAAATAGAAAACTGGGGAATATTTCTACAATTAAGCAGCCTAATTTCTAAAAATCTTATATACTATTGACTTTAATTATTATTTAAGTTTTGAAGAGTTATCATGTGTCATTTGAATTTTTTTTATACAATTTATGGACATTGGATGCTGGGGTGCAATTACTACCCTTTTTTCTTATCTAATGTGAATGGTTGGTTAAATACTTTAATTTGATTATGAATATAAGATATTTATGCCATAGTTGGTATTTTACTATACTCCATGGTGAAAAAGGAAAAAGTGTGGTTGATGCATGTGGCATCCTACCACTATTTATCATACATACAAAATTGTAAAGGGAAAATATAACATCTTTCGTAGAAAAGGAGAGGTGTGGTTAATAGTGAAGGAAAAAGATTGGTGGCTTTATGCCTAGGGTGATGGGAGATAAGGTTAGACTAAAAATGTAAGGTGAAATTTATATACTAACTATTGTCATTTCTTACAGAATAAATTTTATAAGTAGTAAGTTATAACTCACTGAGTATAAGAAATATTTATTCTTTAGTTGATTTCTTTTTTTAGGTATGGGTCATGGATCAGATACTACACACTAATATCTATCTTGGAATTATCTGTACTTCTCACAGAACCTTTAAAGTAGTAGTTAAATGGCGTGCCTGGACCACTCTACATGGTACTAAGGTATATTTTGATATTATAGTTGAAAATTTTAACTCTACTCCTAGCCCAGTTAGATTTTTCCCTTTAAAGCATGTTCCAGAAGCTGAGAGCAGTGGAAGTAATACCACCCCATCAGTGTCTAAAAAGCCTACTACTTCCTCGGAATCTGATCCTAAGAAAGATCCTGAATGGGGTCCTAACTAGGTTAGTAAGTCTGATAAGTGAACCGGGTATCATATGTATGTATTTGATATTTTGAATGTATGGTATTTAAATATTTTGGATAAAATATATAATCTACATCTATTTTTTTGTGTATTCCTATTGCTACTTCTATTAAACAAAAACAAAGTTTTATATGAACATTGAGTTATCTATGAGACTTATAAAGATATCTAATTGGTATTAAAGTACTAGTTAGATGTTTTTATGCCGGTTACGACTTTTGTAAATGGGTCGTGACAGTTTGTTTAATAGTTTTGTAAGGAATTTTTAAGATTTCTCTAATGACTAATGTAAAACATATGTTTTTCATATACTATGTAAGTATTGGTATTTTTTAGATACTTGAATGTGGGTTAAATTTATAAAGTTGATGAAGGAAAATTTGGAATTTTATGTAATTGGGGTTCCTACATTGATTCAATTTCATATTATGATGATTCAAGGTTGATTAAGGTATTAATATAATGTATACATTAAATTTTTATTTTTATGATCAAATTTATATTGTTAATTTTATAATTAATCTACTCTTAAATTAGTATATAATATATATGGGTAACATTTACTTGTAGAGCTATAATTATAATAGCTAACATTTTAGTATTTTAAAAATGTACTTCAATAAAATGTTGCACCATAGTTTTATTTGAAGAGTAGTTGATGAATTGTACATTAGATGACTTATATATATGATGTAAAATAGATATGGATATACTTGAACATAAGTGATGAATGTATAATAGGGTAGGCCCTAATCAATCAAGAATAATAATTGAATTCATTAATAAAGTGAACGAGTTCATTGCATATGTTTGTACAGAGTAAATTTTTTTTGAAAAATTAAAAGATTAGGTGTTCATATGCTAAGTATGAATGTAGGAAGATTTTTGTGCTTGATACTATAATTGAGCATTTTTACAGGAAAGGATTTAAACGTAATTGTTGGTAATGGAAATATTATTTTTTTATTAGATAGGGATGAATGTAGAAATACTAAACCATTCCATATCAAATCTAAAAAATTAGTTCTTTTCAAAATTTGTGAATTTAGTCTTTACATTTTCCTTTTCCTTGGTAGTATGAGGAAGAAATGGACTTTAAAGATATTACTAATTTAGTTGAGGGAGCAAACTATATCAATTATTTTATAGAACAAATACCTCAATTTGAAGTTAGACCTAGCAATCTAGAGTTGGGAGAGGCAAGTATTGGGTTTGAAGTACCATGTATTAGATATGAGGTAATAGTAATAGATGTTACATATATGAATTTCAAAGAAAATTTAACATGAATGTAGAAAAACCTCCTAACCCTAATACTTAGGGGTTTTACAAAATATTAGTAGCTAAAAGCCAACAACCTTTATATGAAGGATGCAACTGCATTATTTTGTCCTTTGCAGTTAGGTTATTGGATATAAAATTTGATTACAATCTTCTAAAGAAATTCTACAATGAAATTTGCTAATTGACAAGAGAATGTACTTCTGAAGAAAACCAAATGCTTAAGGATTTTTACAAAATAAAGAAATTGGTTTCCAAGATAGGCCTTGAGTATGAGAAGATTGATTGTTATGCCAATATGTGCATACTTTATTATAAACCATATACAGATGAGAGGGAACATGCTTTCATTAATCATCCTTACTATACATCTTGAAGATTTAGTCATGGATGATACAATGAGATTTCTAATAAAAAATTATAATACTTACTTCTTACTTGTTACTTCTGGACTTTAAAAGTTGTATGCATTAGAATTCATTGCTAACTTAATGAGATGGCATCATGAAAACCTTTTTGAGTTAGGTTTTTTATGTCACCTATCAAATGAAGATGTAGGGAAACACTTTGATGGCACTCATTCTTAATTTACTAATGATCTTAGAAATGTGAGACTAGGCCTATGTATAGATGCCTTTACTCCTTTTAGCTAATCCAATTAAGCCTATTTGTGCTAGTATGTGATTGTAAACCCTTATAATCTCCCTTTGTGGATGTGTATAAAATAAAAGTAGATATTCTTAAGTTTTATTATCTCAAGTCCTAATAGTTTAAGGGTTAATATTATTGTATACTTATAACCATTGATAAAGGAACTAAAAGTGTTATAGGAAAATGGTGTACATAGATATTTGAAATAAAATTTTACCTATAGGTTGCATTGTTGTGGACTATTAATGATTTTCTTAATGTGGGATGTTATTTAGTTAGCAAGCATATGAAAGGCTAGCATGCCTTATTTGTATGGAGTTTTCTAAGCCTTTTACATTAAAATATGATCAAAAGACTTTATTCTTTAATTGCCATGGATGTATGTTATCTTTAAATCACCAATTTAGGAGGAACATAGATGCTTTTAGGAAAAATAAAGTAGACATATCTTATCCACCTTTAAGAATTAGTGGTAAAACTTTAGGAAAGGGTTATGCATATACTTAAGGTTGTGGATAAAGGGCATGTAAGACATGTTGAAAGATACCTTGAAGCTTAAAATTGGATAAGACAAAGCATCATCTAGGAGTTACCTTATTGGAAGATAAATCTTATTCATCATAATTTAGATGCCATATATATCAAGAAAAATGTGCTTGACATTGTGTTTAATACAATGATGGATGTGATTAGTAAAAAAAAAGAATATTGGAAAAACTAGGATGGATTTATAACTACAATGAACTTGAGCTTCTTCATCAAGGCAACAAGAGAATGTTTAAGCCTAAGGTGTAATATTCATTGAATATAGGAAAAAAAAAAGTGCTTGAGTGGATAAAAAATTTAAAAGTTTCAAATAATTATACTTCAAACTTGGCTATATGTATGGATCTACTAAAACTTAAGATGATGAGAATAAGGAGTTATAATTGTTACTTATTCATGGAACAATTATTTCCTATCACCTTTAAAGCATTGTCAAGATCTATTTAAAATGTGCTAATTAAGTTAAGTTTATTTTTCAAAGATTTTTTCTTAAGAACTTTGCAAGAAGAATAGTTATTGCAAATAGTATAAAATATTCATGTCATCATTGGTAATTTGGTATGAATGTTTCCTTTAGAATTTTTTGATTCAATAGAGCATCTTTTAGTGCTCTTGTCATATCCAGCTGTAGTAGGAGACCTTTTCTAATACCATTGGATGTATCCCTTTGATATGTAAATTCATTTATTTATATTTCCAAACTATTGACAATTAATATGTCTTATTGATTGTTAGGTTACTTTACATGTTGAAGAAGAAGGTGAAAAACAAGGCCCATGAAAAATACCACAATGAGGAGACATTCATTTTCTATTCGCATTACTTTGAACCCTATGTACATTCCAAAAGGATTAGAGCTTCTAATAATGATGATAATAGTGACTAGAAATGGTGAGGATGTTTGTTCTATATTCAATTATCTTAGTCATTTGGTAAAGGCATACAAAAGCTGATATTTGTTAGATCAAGAGTAATTCATGGCTCAAATGTATACATTACTAAATTGTGGTGAGATACAACTATATGTAAAGTAAGTGATTAATAAAATATGTTCAATTAATATAACTAATTATATAGATTTCATAAACCTTGGATTGCCTTTTAACAATATAATTATTGGTATGTGTCCTAGGAGCTAATCATAGAGATGATTGTAATAAATGTACAATGTATTATATTTTATTTTAGGCAATTCAAATTATTATATTTTTATTTCATAATTTTATTAATCTATGTAATTATAACTTAAATATAATAATTGTCATTGGAATAGCTTTACTATTCTTAAAATGCCCATAGTCAAGTATTATTGCAAAAAGGATAGTAATAATACATCGAGACTAGCATATATAGTGACTAATAATTATGAATTATGGATATGTAATATCAAGTCAATACATGAGTACATTATTAGTGAATAATGTACTGGATTTACCCACTATGAGAATATTGTATGGATAGACGTGTCATTAGTTATTCTTATATGACCACAAATGCTCATAGTTCTTTGACTTGAAGTCATAATGGTTCCCTACATGAAGAGTTACTCACTTTGATGTTGTCTTATGTCACCTTTAATCAGGATGATGATTAGGGTATTGACTGAGTGTGTCACAAATCATGCAGAGGGAAGTGAGTGATGTAGATGAGATTTTGTTACTCTTATATAAAAGAGAGATATCCTTGGGCCCCTTGATTGAGTGAGACTTAGAAATGCATGGTCATGCTTAATTGGATTAATATGTGATATTGATAATTTGTTTTAAGTTTACTCAGTATTAAGAAATATAAATTAAACATTGACGAGGATGACACACTTCATGCCTTCAGTTCAATTTGGATATTATTACAAAAGGGATTATGATGCAAAGCATTGATCACATATTAGGTCGATATCGAATCACAGACATTCTTACAATTTGAGTTGTAGTGATATATTATTAGATATCGCTCACTGTCTATGGCCTAATAATGAGTCATTGTCAATGTAATAAAAACCTATAGGGTTACACAAAAAGGAGTTATAATGAGACAATAATTAATTATACTTTAATTGGATTAAAATCTAATTAATTGGACTTAGTTTCATGCATATATATTATTATTAAGATAACAATATATTTTTCACGTAATATATATAATATTATGTGATATTATTTAATATTAAAGTAATATATGATAATTACATTATTAGATATTAGATAATTATATTATGAGATAATATTATTATCTAATATAAAATAATTATATGTCAATTTAATAGTAAATAATTATATTATGAGATAATCCTATTATCTAATATTAGATAATTAATAGATAAGTCCTATCTCTCCTCACTCTTTTTATGATAAGGATGAGGTGATAGTTGTTAAGTGTGATTAGGATTCTTTTAAAGCATTATTCTAGTAGGACTAGGATTGTGATATGCCTTAGTTCTATAAAAAGGACTTGAAGGCAATACTTTCAAAAAAACACACATTAGCTTCAATAAAATCTTAAATCACTCAAAAATGCCCAATCTTAATCCTAGTGAAAGAGACGAATTCTAGCAGCTTCGTGGAAGGGAAAAGTCGTTATTCACTCCATGTGGATACCGTAGAGACGTTGTACTTACTGATTGGTGTTTGATTCATCCGCTCTCTCAAGTTTTTATTTAGAAAAGAATACGAGCGCACAAAAGGTAAAACTCTAACTATCGATTTATGCCTTTTTGCATGGATCCTAGGTAGAATTCGGATAAAAAATTTTAAAATTCCATTGTGTATATTAATCCAAAACCTAACAATAACATAAGTTGCAGTATATCTAAAAAAAAGTTATGACATATGTTTTTCACTATAACCAACGCGAAGATGAATATGCACATTGAAAATGAATTCTTCAAGTAGCTTTATAACTATATACATGGATATACAAACCTTCCTAATATTGGAGTTTCCTAAACCTTACACATGAGTTTTATTCACAATAACAATGTGAACTTATTTTATGACTAAGTTTTCACTACAAAGAATATGGTTATTGATGAAAAAAAGGTTGGCATATCAATAAGCTTAAGTAGAAAAGTGTGCATGTAGCCTATGTATTTTGTTAATAGTTATACAAAACAATGGAGCCAACACAAGTCCACCTTTAACTTTGGTGTAAACATTAAAGGATCTAATGATGGACACCCAAAAAAAGACTACTATTAGAAACTTCGAAAGGTTAGAGTTAGATTATGATGGATTTCTAATGAAGAAGGTATTGATGTTTAACTGTAAATGATTTGGCCTTACTTTTAATAGAGGAACAAGATGGAATAAAGGTTATGATATCATTAAGGTTAAGGTATCTTAGCTCTATAACAAGCTTAATCCTTTTATTTTTGCTTAACAAGCTATGTAGTTGTATTACGTTCCATACCCCGATCATGGAAAAGATTATAGTGATTGGTTAGTTGTCATTAAAACCAAAGTAAGTAGTTTTATTGATGCTTTATTAATAAATAATGTTGTAAATGCCTTGAAGATTATGAGTAATGCACCTTATTGCCATTATGCATTGATAATGAAGAGAATAGGATGTTAGGGGATAAGTTAGAATATCTGGAACTTGTTTTCACTAACAATATTGTACATGATGATATACATGACCTCTATGATAAAGAAAACACTCAAGAGGATGAGGAAAATGAAAATAAAGAAAAAGAGGAAAATGAAGGAGAAGAAACTAATAGTGATGATAAAGAAATTCAATACGATGACAGAGAGTCTTTATCATTGATTAAGTGATCTTTATTATATGTAGATTGGTTTTTTCTAATATATATCTTCAATAATCATTACAAAAGATAATAACTCAATATTAGTTTCATTTGTTATAAGTTACCAAGTCTTTAATAAGCTTAAGTTATGTGACAAGTTTGATTATATTATTTCAAGCCTAACTATGCTATTAAGGTCCTATTTAAGTTTTAGAACCTTTTTTTCAAGGTTCCTTTTCCTGTAACCTTAAAAAATGATCCTAAAACATAGATGGGATCTTAATAGCATAGTCAAGCTTGTAAAAATAAACCTTGCAAAATAAGGTTGCAAAAGGTACTAATAGTTCATTTTGTAGCATAATTTTGATGGATTTCTTGATTTTCTTGAGTTCCTTAAAGAAACTTATCTCACATGCTTCACTTTGTGATGAACAATATAGTTAAAAGTAAGAAAGTCATCATTTAATGGAAGCTCTTAGATACCCAACCTCTGCAAGCATTATGGTGAATTCTATAATAGATGAAGTTTGAATAGAAAGATACTTAAATGCTTATAGAAGCAAGAAAGATATAGAAGTTTCTTTTACAAAGGAATGAAAGACATTTAAAAAAGTTAAAGAGGTCATCAAGAATTTCTAAGTTCCATTTATTTGGGTTTTTGTCTTTGTTAGAAATATTGAATTCAATTTTTGATTTATACATAGGTTTTACTATTTTATATGAAAATTTTTATGTTAAATAAATGTAATATTGATATTTAATGTTATGAAATTCAATTTTGAAAATTTATCCATTGAATTTGGTGTTGTTGTAATTGAAATGTGTTTATACAAGGATGTTTATTATATGGATTACCTTAAAATGAGATTAAAAATTATCAATACTTTCTATATTAACATCATAATTAATAATGGATTTATGAATAATGAC
Source organism: Sindora glabra (assembly GCA_020226215.1). Lineage (NCBI taxonomy): Eukaryota > Viridiplantae > Streptophyta > Magnoliopsida > Fabales > Fabaceae > Sindora > Sindora glabra. Next base: position 20,616,143 of record CM035229.1, on the reverse strand, counting down.
ATTAATAAATTTTCAAAACTTCATAGAATACCATCATATTATAATTTAGTGATAGGTAATTCCATTATAAACAATAAATTTATTAGTGAAAATAGTGATGGATATTTTTTTCATTATATTACATTTTATTGATGGAAAATTTGTCATTAAGTATTAGTTTAGCATCTGATGCTGTTGTTGCTGATTTCACTCATTGTTCATTTTGTTTATGTCAACTCCTAAAATTACTAATGTATTATAGTGATGGAAATGAACTGGAATTTGCAATGAATTTTTTAGTTTGTTATTATTCGAATCATTGATGCATTGTATACTAATGGCCTTTTTTTTTCATTGTTAATTTTTCTAGTGATGAAATTTTTACTATTTGTGACATATTTTTCATCAGTAAATGTGGATTTTCTTGTAGTGCAATGCGTAAAGTATGTCTTTAAAATACTTAAACCTTAACTGTTATAATTTTAGAACTAGCTTTGTAATATATGCCCTTATTAAAGGGTAGATTAATTATAAAATTAACTAAATCAATGCAAAATTAAAATAAAAATTAATGCAAACATTATAACACCTTAATTAACCTTACATCATTATATTCAAAATGAATCAAAATAAAATAAATCCTAATTATATAAAAAATCCTAATTTCCTTTATCAAACCTTAAATCATTAAATTAACTAATTGAACTTATTATCCTTAGTACAGAATATTCCAATACTTAATATATGAAAAGCATAAATTGTAGAAATATAAGAAATTCATCATAAAATAACTAAACAAATTCCAAGCACCATATCGAATCTTTTGCATGAAAATAATTAAATAAAAAGAGAATTCATAATAAGTAAGCTTCTAAAGGCAACAAATGGTAGTGAGGAGGTTGGAAGAATGTGGCAAAGGTAACTGTAGTACGATAGCAAAGGGGAAAGAAGAAAGAACTCAATATGCAGAAATGAGGAGCTTTTGTCATGAACAAGACATATTCATAGATTAGCAACATATTAAATCATCACTAATTCAATTTTAATGACATGGCATGACAAGAATTTAAAACCTCTGATACCAAATAATGTAAACAATAAGAACCCATCTTAGAGAATCCGTGAACAATCCAAAAATGCTAAGGAACATTCTAAAATTTGAAAAACAGAATTAGAATAAAAGACTATTCATGCCATACACTAGATAAAGAAGAAAGGGAGTGATAAGTAATAAAAATCATGGCTTAAAGAATGAATCCTTTGATTAGTGAAGGAAAATGCTGCAAAAATTAAATCCCTTTTATAAGTCTTCAAGTTCATTCAAGAACTAAAGAGAGAATCATACTTTCACAAGAAGACATCAATTACTCCATTTAAAATGTCTAAAATCTGATTTGTCTAATTTGGAATGAGGAACAAACTACCTTATATAGCTCAAAAGATGACCTAAACTAATTGGGCTCAAATGGACTATAGTAGAGCCAAAGCTAAACTATAATTCAAACCTAATGAAAGGGCATCATATGTATACTAAAGTAACATAGTAAATAAACTAAGATAAAATGGTAAATCAATGGGCTAAACATTACTATCACATAAAAGGCCTAAATATGATTTAAAATATAACAAAATGCAAACAAATCCAAACATAGCCAAAGTAAAGCTAACATGGATCAAAGTGACAATGATGCGGTAATGATGTAGTACCAAGGTGATGATGATAGGGTATATCTCTTATCCACTAACTAAACTTTTCTCTAAGTTCTCTTCTTTACATGCACAAACCTCTTGAATCTTACCCATGATCCTTTTAGTTTTTTTCTTTAAGTTCGGCCCTTAAGGATCATATCAATTTTCTTTTCTTTAAAAAATTCATCTTTGAATCTATAAAGCCTACATTAAAACAAGAAAGATTAGAAACATTTGTAGTAATACTCACATTATATTCACTAAGAAGATCTAACTTGTAAGTATTTTCATTCCTTAAGCACTTGGAATTAGCACTTTGAATATAAGTAGCATTTGAGTTGGAAGAAGTAGTTGGAATGCACATGACTCTTGAAATGTAAATAGTTCTTAGGATCTTCCCTTTCTTCTTGGATATAACTTGATCTCTTTTGAGACCTACCTTTCTTTACATGCAACTAAATCCAAATACTAGGGTTAAACACAAAATATGAGTTGGTAATTCCATGAAAGCATACAAACTTATTAATAGTAACAAGTTTAATAATGAAAGCACATAGAACATGATCCCTTACAAGCTTCCTACAAAAGTTAATCAAACTATGAGAGCTCTTAATCTTATTAACAAACTTAAGTGGTGACCATTCTTTAATTACCTTTATTTTTTCTTCATTCACCTTTATTACTTTCCCACACATAACATGTCTTAAAAAATATAATTCTTATCAAATAAAATGAGCATTTTTCAAAATTATCATGTAACTTCTCATTTCTTAAAATTTTTAAAACATATTTTAAATGCTCATCATGTCCATCTATGCTTTTTCCAAATACAAGAATGTCATTAAGATGTGGTAACCAAACTTTCTAATTCTTTAAGATCACAATTAACAGCAAGATCCATCCTTTAAGCTTATAAGAGACATAAAAACAAATAACAACAAATTTACACCTGGTATTACATAAAAACATGATTTATTAACTTCATGAAAGTATTTGGTGCATTAAACAAACCAAATATCATAACCAACCCATTCATATAATCCATATTTTGTTTTGAAAACATTTTTTCCACTCAATGTTTGTTTTTATGCAAATTGAATAATATCTATCATTCAAACTAACCTTAGAAAATAGACATAAATTATGTAATTCATTAAGCAATATTTTCTAAAGTCCCCTTAACACCAAAATATTTCATCAAGTCACTTTTTTTTAGAAAGCACACAAAAGTCATGCAACTTATCATGTAAATTCTTTAGAATTTTCTTATCCCTCAAATGTTTAATCAAATCACAATCATGGACTTCTCCAATGAGCAAGTCATTTAGAGAACTTTTAGGCACACATAATTCCTTTTCTCTATACAAAAATCTATCATGTTTAAATTTTTTTCCAAAAGCCATTTCCTCACAAATACTAACATTTGAAACAAAATTAATGTGTAAAGGAATAATCAAATCATATGAATGAGTAGCAAAATCATAGTTATTCATACACAAATTCTCAATATCTATTAAACTAAATAATTTTATATGTGAACTATCCTTATTATGACCAAAACCTAACATGTATCATGCAAAGTAGAGGTAAAAGTATACTTTCAAGTTAATTTATCAAGCATTACAATACTTTGACCTTATTCCTTGTGACGTTCTTTTCCTCTTAAAAAAGGTATTTCTCTTGGAATTTCTCCTAGAGGAACATTTTGAAATTTTTGTAAAACTAAATTAAAAGTACTTGGTAATGCAAATTCAACTATGTTAGTATATTCATAAACTTTTTTGTATAAGATAATTGGTCTTTAAACATATAAAACACTCTTCACATCACTTATTTTTATTATCACATTAAATTCTATTGCTTGTGTTGGCCTTTCTCTCAACTCTATTTCTTCCTTTCTTCCTTGACAAGCACTTTTTTCCCTCTTAAAAATAATTTTCTCTCTTTCTTCACTAATTTTCTCTTGTTCTTTTTTCTTTTCTTTCTTTTTAACTTCCACTTTTTTAGTTTTGAAAAAGGCCTAACTTTATACTTTTCGTTAATCTTGTCATTTTTCTTCTTAAATATTTTATTCTAACTAGACTTCCTAGAGAAACTTGAATTGTAGCCATATCTGGAAGAGTTAAGAATGAATTTTTCCTTCATAATAGCCTTCACTTCTTCCTAAGTAGCAATAAGTCTTTCATCATTTCTTCTTCTAGATGACACAAGTTAATCCTATCAAATATTAGCGTAATTAATGAATTGATAAATGACACGTCTCACTTTTTTCTCTTTGAAATAGTAGAGATAATGAAACATTAATTCTATTTTCTTTTCCTAATCTTTGTAGGCTTCCAAATTATTCTTTCCTTGAAATGAAGGAATCTTCTTTTTGATATTATTAAGATTAGAATATATATAATCTTTTGTTTGCCTATCATCTTTTCTGTTACATTCCTTCTTTTAACTTTTCTATCATTCTTTTAAGAATCATTGTATTATACTCTTTCTTTATAACTTCATTCATCTTCATAATGTCTAACATTTTATCTTCTATCTCCTCTTTACCTCCAGTCTCTTTCACCATATTGATTCCTTTGAAGTTGCCCACCTTTAGCCTTTCTAAGTTTTTCATTCAGCTTGTCAAATGTTATATTCATTCCTTCAAGTTATTGTTGTATGGTCTTTAATATGGACTTCATATATTTTTTCCACCACCTTTTAACATTTTGAAAGATATATCTATAAGAAAGGGTTAGATAAAAGATAAGACCTTACGAGAGCACACTTCTCATTTGATTTAGAAGCACTCATTTTTATGTTTATACTCTAATTAAGGTTTTTATTTCTTAAATGATCTCACACTTCCTTACCTTTTTCCATTCTTATTTTTTCACTCTTGTGTCAAAGATATAAAATGTAACTAAAGGACTCAATGTGTCAAAGAAAAAAATGTAACTAAGACTCATAATTTAAAGATTTTGGATAAAGGACTCAATGTGTCAAAGATATAAAACAAAATAATAAAGATAAAAGATAATACAAAAGGAATAATGAATAGAAACTTAATAGAAAGCACCAAATTTTTAGAACAACTTAAGAAGATAATGTGAATTGACTTAAAAAAATGAGAATTTTAATCTATGAAAATTGAGTATTAAAAAATAATTAACTTCTCTTCATTTTTCATTTTAATAACTTGTTATATTTTCTAACAAATAACACTCCTTTGTTTTTGCTTTTCTTTTTGTTCAATTTTTTTTGTTTTTCAACAATCACTTCTTTTATTTTTCATTTTCTACTTCTTTTGTTCTTTTGCTTACTTTTTCTTTCTTTTATTCTTTTTATTTTTCACTATTTTTTATTTTTCTTCTTTTAAAGTAACAATTGTTCCTTTTTTGTTTTTAATTTTTCGCACAATACTTTAGTTTCACTTTTCCATAACATAATTCAACATTAACTCCTTTTCTTTTCTTTTGTTTTGTAACTTAAAATTTTTTTTTTGTTTTTTCAATGCTTTTAGTGCTATTTGTTTTTCATAATACTTTAACATGGTTTTTTTGTATTATTTGGTATCACTTAGCACATAAAATGTTTAAGTAATTCAAATGAGCATACAAACTAGTATTGGGATCAGATGTAAATAGCAAAATAACAAGATCTAGAATGCTAAACAAAATGCACTTGAGTAAATCATATTAACGAAACAAATAACAAACCAAAACCAAAATTAAAGGTAGTGTAAATTGAATTTGATAGAATTGAACTTGTGTAGCATTACAAAGCAAAACACATGCAAATTGAGAAAATTAAAGCAAAAGTTATAGTAACAGACCACCTAAACAAAAATAGGACAATAATATGATAGTTAATTACAAAAATGATGCAAATAAAGTGGTCTACTATATCAAAAGGAATTGAAACATAGTTGAAAATGTATAAGGGTCCCATTTGTACAACTAAAAAACTAGAATGTAAATTTGAAAGAATTAACATAGTTAATATGAATTCAGTGACATAATAACAAAAATGGTATTGGCTTCCAATTGGACATGCAAGACAAAATGAAGTTTAAACTAGAAAATGAGACACAAATTGAACAAAAAAAATGTAGAGACACAATAAGTAAACAAGTGATATTAATACTCAATAAAAATGGACTTAATTTAGAAGATATCAAATTTAGATACACTTAATTATGAATAAACATAATTAGAGGTAGACTAGACTAATGAAATTTGACAAAATAGGATATGAAACCATATACAAAATAAACTATAAACAATAAAATAGAACTATAAATTGAATAAGATAAACTGAATTCACTAAGTTAGCTTTGAATACCAAATGATAAGAATTCAAAACCTTTTATGACAAATAATGTGAATCCAATAAGAACTCATCTTAAAGAACTTAGGAACAATTAAAAAAAGCTAAGAAACATCTTAAAATTTAGAAAACAAAATGAAAGTAAAAGGATATTCATGCCACACTCTAGATAGAGAAGAAGAGGAGTGATAATTGATAAAAATCACAGTATAAAGGATGAATCTTTTGATAAGTGATAGTAGACACCATAAAGGTTGAATCTTTTTGATAAGTTTTGAAGTTCGTTTAAGAGTTAAAGAGAGAATCATACTTTTATATGAAGGCATCGACCACTTTATTCAAAATGTCTAAAATCTTATTTGTATAATTTGGAATAAGGAGCAAACCTTCTCATATAGTTCAAAAGATAACCTAAAATAATTGGGTTCAAATGTACTTAATTAAGCCCAAAACTAAACCTTAACCTAAATCTAATGAAAAAGGTATCGTAAGTGTATTGCACTAACATACTAAATAAACTAAAGTAAAATGATAAACTTATGGGGCAAACATTACTATCACATAAAAAGCCTAAATATGATTTAAAATATAAAAATATGTGAACAAGTCCAAACATAGCCAAAGTAGTGCGAAAATGGATCAAAGTGATGACAATGTGGTAGTGATGTGAAATTAAGGTGATGAAGATGTAGCACACCTCCAATACACTTGACCAAGATTTTTTCTTCATACATACAAGCTTTTGAGTCTCATCATTAATCTTCTCAATTTTTCTCTTTGAGTTTGTTTCTTTAGGGTCACATCATAGTATGTTTAGTTTAGCAGCAAATTCAATATCAAATTATTAAGGTTGCATTGTTATTCTATGAATTTTTTTCACCAAAATATTTTTCAAATTTTATACATTTGGCTTGTCACTAAATCCATTAATAAATTAAATTTCTTTATCCATTGCTAATGGCATAAGATTTTTTTAGGGGAATTTAGTGGTAGAAAAAATTATTAATTTCCTTGCTAAAATCAATTATAATTTCGTTTTCGAATTTCAAGATGGCAATGGATTTTATAACATGTTTTCCTCTTCAAATTTCATCACCAAATTCTATTACTAAATACTGAAATTCTTGTAATGACAAACTCTTAGTATTATAATGGTGTAAGCCTTACTAAATTTGGAAGCTTAAAGCTCTATTTATATTCTTGTTAATGATATGAAATGCCTCTAGATGAGGAGATCACAAATAGAATTAGGTGAACCTCATGAGGCTTGATTGAGGTGCAGTTACTTGATAAGAAGAGGGTAGGTCTAATTTCAAGAAATAGCAAAGATGGAACACTATTATAGTTGGCATCTTATGATTAGTCTTGTTTAGTGAGAGATTATGAAATTTGTGTCAAGGTGAAAATTATTAAGTTTAACCTAATATTTAATTATTATTAATTATTGATTCTTTCCTATTATGAGTTATTTTTCTAATTAAATTAGGTTTCATGTCAAATTAAAATTGTGATTAGTTGGTAAGTAAGTATTTTGGGCTATAAATTTTTATGTTGGTTTTTTTATGTTAGAGTAGGATTAGGAATATTACTTGCCAAACAAGTATTTTAAGCTATAGTTGGATAAGGTTTAAGGTATGAGAAGTTGTGACATGAGTGCCTATAGGATTATATAAAAACCCTTATATAGGTTGGGGAGAGATGTAGGGATAATGCCTAGAAAGTTATATGATTGTGATTAAGAAGCTTCACACATATTATATTATAATCTTAATTTATAATGAATCTCTTTTTATTTATAGTTTTTCCATGTTAAATTATTTATTTATTTTATTATGTTACTCTTTATTTTTAATTATCTAAAGCTTGTTTATTTGGAGAGGTAATATTTTTATGATCACTAATTTATGTTTAAGGAAGAGGAATGTCTAAGAGAAAACTCAAATTTACTTAATTAAAAATCTTAGTACAATGAAGTATTTACAAGTATAAAAGACAGTTCAAGAAACACATTTATTTAATAAATCATAATGAATTATTAATGGTGACCTTTAGGCTCTACTTGAAAATTCAAAGAGACACATTGAAATTAAAAATTTATTATTTCCATCACTCTTCATTAATTTTGAAATTTCTTCACTTGTTGACTTCACCTTATCCATAATCTTTGAACTTCAAGGGTACTTTAAAAAATTCTGCATTGTACTCTTTGACAATGAGGTCTATAATCTTCCCAAAATTAGTTTCATCATTTTGCATGAGACTTTTAGCATCAACACTATTTTTGCACCTTTTAACATCCCTTTTAGCATCCTTTTTCATCTTGAAGATTGATTTGACTCCATTAGCACAATGAACCCATTGATACGTCCATATTTTTTCCTTTTTGTAATTTTGACCTCTTCATTCATTATTTGTCTCCATGGACTTTCTCTCACATTTTTCTTTTAACTTTAATTGCATATTCTCCATAATAAAACTAGACAAATTATTGTTATCAATAACTTCAATTAAATAAAATTCATTAAAAATTGTCACAAGTCTACGCGGTTCATTTGAACATCCTTCAAAGATTGTTGATGCTTCTTGAGTTATGGTTAAGAAAAGCAAAGGAATCTTCTCTTCTAAGAATGATACAATCTTTTGATTTTTCTTGACTTCTACTTCTTTAATTCAATCTTCTTTACCATCATTGGTTACAAACTTTTCATTTTTAAAGGGATTAAAAAAACATATGTTGTTTCATCATGAATTCTTTCTTTGTTCATCTTTTCCAAAAAGATAATGCAAATAATAGACTATTTCTTCAATATTGGTCACAATAATATCTTCTTCATCTTTAAAAGAACAAGATAAATCATATGGTATTTCATCTTAGATGTATCTTGATTTTTCATATTGACATCTTTCATAGGTGATGTAGTCTTTTCATGTTCAAAAACTTTAGCCTTTTCTTTAATATCATTTGTAGCATAGCAACATTCCTAAGAATAATGGCCAAGTTTATGACAATTGTAACATTTAATTTTAGATCTTTCATACCTCATTTCATTTGAATTTTAATAGTAGCTACATCCTTTTCATCTTGATCTTCCATGACCTCTAGGTGATAAATGACTTCTTGTTGCGAAATTCAGGATCACATCATATGCAAGCATAGTGGAATTTTATTTTTTTTAAATCTAGTTTGAATTTCCATTCTAGTGATCATTTATGCAATTAATTTGATTTATAAATATACAATTGGAAAAAATAATTTTTCCTCTCTCTTGGTTGTATGTATTTTAGAACTTTAATTAAGAAACTCAAGTGTGTCCCCTTTAAAGTTAGTTTACATGATTAACTTTCACTTCATCAAACCTTTGTGCTAGTATCGATGAGTGATAATTTTAGAAAGAAAGAGAGAAAAAAATGGTATTTTTCATAATTAAATCAACACATAAGCATATACATATTGGTGGTTAATTTATTATTAATAGGGTTCTCTACAACTCTTATAGATATTTTTTAATAATTATCTTATGACTTATCTATCAAATAAGTTCTTATTATAATCCTAATAAGATTTTTAGGAATCTTTATCAAAATTAATAACATTTAAAAATATTTCTCAATAATTGAATAAATAATTTTTTAAAAATATTTGCAAATGAAATAAATGAATAAACAAGCTCATTTTTATTATATATTTTTTGAAAGTATAATTTTATTAAAATAAAAAAATATTTATTTATATTTATTTCTTTTCTCTTATTAACTATCTTATAGTTGAATTATTAATTATCTTATAATTGAATTAATTTTCTCTAAGTAAATATATGTTGGATATATTTGATCTTATATATGCGATCCTTTAAGTTCACTGTTAAACTAGTAATGGGCCATGATTAAATTAAGCTCTTTTAATTTAATATTTAGAATTAATCTTGTTAATTCTAAATTATAAAAATTATGATTAATGTCTAGAAAAATGTCTTGAACTAGTTAAGACAAATTCTAAAAACGAACAATTTTAATTGCAATTACCATGCAATATGATCCTTTCATCATTTAAGGTCTTGATCGAACTTAGGATGTGGTGTATAGTCATTAAACTACTATATATATCAAATCTAAAATTCATAACTTATTATGTGAAACTCAAAAAACTCTTTTTTGGATTTCACCCTGCCTTAGCTAAGGCTTTCTATGACATGGTTCATAAGAGAACATATGATATTTTCTTCTTTTTACAATAAGTGATGAATTCCTTTTTTACATTCACAAATCTTCATACATGGTAAGGTTATACCCTATTATATCCTTTAGATAACTTATAGGAATTAGAACAATATTAAAAAATAATGCACCATATATAAGATTACTATGATGTCTCAAGTTAAAGGATTAACTTTGCACCATTATAACATAAGAATTCCAATCTAACTTATCCATGTAGGAATTCTTAAATAAGTTAGTTTAGTTAACTTGTTCATCCAATAAGTACTTACATAGATGCACTAGTGTCACCATACCAATATCTAAGAAACAAAACATCCTCTTGCTTGAGCATGCATCATATGTACTAGTTCATTTGAGTCATTAGTGTTCATTTCCAATAACTCTATAACTAAGATCATTTTAAGATTAAGGCTTGTAAGGAATATCTTTGATGATGGTTATCTCTATGCATGACCATATTCCATGAGCTATCTTGATCATTGGACTTTATTAAACATAAATAATAATTAAATGATTGATAAAGAAAAATAAATTTCTTTTTATTAATAATTAATCAAACAAAAAAGTTTACAAGAAGTGTTTTACTACATCACATGAAAAGAGCATAATTTTAACAATATCCTACTTGCCTAAAAGCTAATTACTTATGTGTTTCATGCTTATCTTCTTAGGATAACATTTATATACTTTTTGTGAAAATAACTTAATAAGTGGATCTATAATATTCTCTAAGATTAAGTGATAAGTACCTTTCACTTTTTTAGATCTTTGATGAGATCTTAGCCTTTGCTTGCACAATGACACCATTGTCATCTTAGTACATGCTTATTGGATTAATAATGCTTTAGAATCTACCTAATTCTAAAGTGAAGTTCTTTATCCAAATAACTTCCTTTGCTATATCTAATGCGCCAATATACTAAACCTTAATAGTAAATTATTGTTTCCTATTTAGAACTCATCCAACATATTGTCCCACCATTGAGGATAAATACAAAACTAAATGTTGGCTTTTAGTAATCCATATCAAATTAGAAACTATAGTCTATAATTTCAATTTCAATTCTCCTCCTCCATATACCATGAAGAGTTATTTAGTCTTTCTTAAGTACTTAACAGTCCTTTTCACAGCTTTCTATGTTAAACCTTTTCAATGTCTTTTTTGTGTACATTATTTGGGTCATGCTAAGCAACCTACTTGATGTATCTTTATAGATCTTTATCCCCAATAAATAAAGTGCTTCACCTAAATATTTTATGAAGAAATTAATAGATAACCAAGCTTTCGATGCTTATAACACATCTACATTGTTCCTAATGAGTATTATCTTATCAATATAAAGCATAAGAAAAGTAATTGTACTCCTACTAACGTTCATGTAAACAAATGGTTCATTTAGATTTTTAATAATATCAAGCTCTTTGATTTAATCATTAAAATGAATGTTCCAACTTTAGAATGCTTTCAATCCATAAATGGATCTATGCAACTTGTAAACTTTCTATTTGTTATGATATTCTTGAATTAATGTCATATATCACCTCTACCTAAGTCAATGGATCCATATCCAATTGAAAGTGATCTTTATGATCTTTTATCAAGAGAGTATACCTCTCAGGTATGCTCGAGGTTCTTTTAAACTTACATAAAAGGTTATGTTATGATAGGTTGAATTTTAGCTTTAACGAGTTATGAGACATTAGTTTATAGGTTTGTAACTTCTTCAAGATTTACCAAACACTTATTATGCATATCTAAAAGAAACTCATTCTCTACGAAAATATCATTTCTTGAGACAAACACTTTTACCTAAGAGGATGGAAGAATTGGTATCCAATTGATTTTTTTAGATACCCTATAGAATTGAATTGATCAGATCCACTGCTTAATTTATCTCCCATTAACTCTTTTAGATAGGCATCACAACCTTATATCTTAAGATATTTGTAGCTAGGTTCCTTTTGAAACCACATTTCATATGCTATTTTAGGCATTAATTCACTTATTTAGAAGATGCATGGTTATTTTTAGAGTGTAACCCTTAAAATATGTAGGAAGATTAGTGAAATTCATCATAGACTTAACCATATCTAATAAAGTTTGGTTTTTCCTCTTAGAAACTCTAATAAGTTGTGGGGTTTCTGGAAGAGTCCACTATAAGACAATTTCATTCTTTTATTAATGATCAAAGAGTTTGTTAATCAAGTATTCATCTCCTTAATTAAATTAAAGGACTTTAATATTTTTTCTAGTTTGTTTTTCTACCTCATATTCAAATTCTTCAAACTTTTCGAAGGTTTCATATTTGTTCTTCATAAAAACATATACCTATACCTAGAAAAAAAATCAGTAAAGATAATCAAGTAAAAGAAGCCTTCTTAAGCCTCAACATTTAGTAACCCAAGTATATCCATATGAATCAAATCGAAGACATTGGAGTTTTATTCCATTAGTCCAACAAGTGATGACCTAGTTATTTTTCCTTTTAAATAGGATTCATAAGTTAATCCTGTTCTTGGATATATGTCCAAGTTTATGATGCCATATTATTGCTTAATTTTGGTCATCATGTTTCCTTTCATTACTTTGTTAAAACCATAAAATAAATTTTGAAGATTTAATAATATAAAGATTATTTCTTAATACCTTAATACAATACAAAAATGCCATCATTTTTTCATAAAACATTTTCCATCCTTTATTTCAAAAAATAAAATCTTCTTTTTTCGATTAGAAATAATATTCTTTATTATACTTGGAACATAAACAATAATTTAGAACTAAAGTATATCTAGAATTCCATACTAAAGAAATAGTTTTTATGGCTAATATAATAACTTTGGCTTCATGTCCTAATTATAGCAATATCTCTCCTTTGGTTAACTACTTTCTTCTTGTCATCATTTACAAATGATTGCAAATTTAAGAATCAAATCCCATATCTAATGCCCAAGAAGCATCATTGATCAAAAGATTAGCCTTAATAAAAATAAATTTAAAGTTGAACCCTTCTAACTTAACTTTGTAAGGTAGTTTTACAATTCTTATTCTAATTATTAGGTTTTCTACAATGGAAGCAAACTGCTTTTTTGATTACTATCTTTACAATCCTTGCTAAAGATTAGTGAATGAGTATTAAAGAAAATAGGTTCCTTGTCATTTTGAAAGAATCATAATAAAATAAAAGAAAATAAGCAAATATTTGATCAAATATATTGATTTATATTAAAGATTTCTAATATAAGCATCCCTCTCACTATTTTGATCATATCATATCACTTTCATGATAAGGTTCGAAAAGCTCCATTGGAAAGTAATCTAGTAGGTATGAAATCTAATTGAAGTTATCATAAGCCTAAATATTATTGGTAATCTCATAACAATATTAAAAAATGGATAAATCTTGTCCATTACATCCCATGTAAAACTCAAATTATTTAGCCTTAAATTTAACCTAAACCCAAGTACTATCAATGTCCTTTTGCAAGTTTATGTTAAGTTAGACTTAATATTTCTATACAAGTATGCTCGATATTGATGCCTCTAAATACTATTGATAACAACATCAATATCAAACACTTTATGAACATCACTTATGTATAAAACAATTAATATAATTTTCATATTTTACATTTCTTAAATACTATTGATGATATATGTAAAATATGATACAATCTGATATTAATTGCCAATAATGAAAGGCTACAATTAATCAAGCTCTTTGATTTATTTCACATACAACTTAACATTTCAAGTGCTTGAAATATTTTCAAGGAAGAGTTTTAAATTAATTTAGGTTTCATCATTATTTAGTTCAAATTATCCTATAATTTTGAATTAACGTGCATCTTATACATACATAAACATATAACTACCATGAATGAGTAAGGGCCCTTCACACAAGTTGTAAAAATAAAATACTATTCCTAAGGAATATAAAATTTACATAAGCATCCCAGGAATACATAGGCCTTCATCCATGCTTCTCCACTTCACTTTTCTAACATGGAAAACTTTATTTACCTTTGTTTTATTCTTTTTAAATCTTATAAATAAGAAACATTGGTCAACATTAAAGGGACACACATATTAGGGAAAGAAAGAGATACAATTATAAAATAATTAAGGGAGGTGAGACACACATGACTCATTTTAAAAATATAACTCATGGAATAGCCTATAATCATCCATTATGCAATTTCATCCCATAAAATAAAATATACCTTTTTAATATTAACAAATCTTCATATATGGTAAAATTATACCTAATAGATGTCATTCAGATGACTCTTAGGAATTTAAACATATTAAAGTGTAACATACCTTATATAAGCTTACTATGATGTCTCAGATCAAAGGATCAACTCTATATCATCATAACATAAGAATCCTAATTTAACTTATCCATATAAGAATTCTTAAATAGGTTAATTCAATGAATTCATTTATCTAATGAGCACTTACATATGTGAACTAGTGTTACTACATCCATGTCCATGAAATAAGAAATGCTCTTGCTTAAGCATTCATCATATGTATTAATCTATCCAAGTCATTAGTGTCCATTCTTAATAACTTTATGACTAAGAGCATTTTAAGATCTAAACATGTGAGGAATATATTTCATGATTGTTATCTTTATGTTGGACCATATTCCATGACCCATATTGATTGTTGGACTTAATTAAACATGAGTAATAATTAAATGATTGACTAAAAAATAAATTCCTTTTTATTAATAATTGATTGAATGAAAAAAGATTATAAGTAATATTTTACTACATCAAATGTAATTAGCTAGTAGGGCATAACTCTAGCACTTCTTTTTTTATTGTTTGAATCTTCACCATTATGTCTTCCTCTTCCTCCTTGGTTATGCTTGTGATGTCTTCCTTCTCTTTTTCCTCTTTGGCTCTTCTCTCCTCCTTCACCTTTGAAATGAAGCTTTCCTTTAAGAGCTTAAATTGGCAGGTCTTCTTTCTTCTTCATTCTTTCCTTTTGGGCTTATAGTGATCTTATGAGTTCATCAATAATCATAGTCCCTAAATCATTTATTTCTTCAATGGTAATATTAATAATCTCAAATTTTAAATTAAGTGATTTGGGAATCTTCTCAATCACTTGTACATTTTTAATATTTTCTCAATAATTTTTCATTTTATTGAAAATAACTCATACTCGAGTGAAATAATTTGAGATTAATTTAGTCTTTATCATTTGGAGAGATCCAAATGTGGCACATATTGTTTGAAACTGGAGCTTTTTCACCTTTTTTGCTCTTTTGAAGACATTTTGGAGAATCTCCTATAATTTTTTCCTTTATTGTAGTAGTAACCTTCTCAAGCACACCTCCTTCCAAAGCTGAAAGGATTATGGAAAGTGCATGCTAATCTAATTTATGATTACTTGTCAAGGCTTCTTTTTTATTTTGATTCAAAGTTACTTCATTCTCTAGTTCTTTATAGCTTCTCTTTGTAGCATCCTATGCTTATTACTCACAAAGCAAGGCATTCTTTTTGTACATAAATCCTGAGTCATTTCTTCCTTGAATTATAAAGCTTTTTGTTTGTTCTTAATCTCTAGATTTTTTTTTTGCTAAAACTAGATTCTCTTCCACCTTATGAGACAAGTCATGTTCTTCCTCTTCTTAGGATTCATAGTTCTATGTTAATTTTTCAATCTTAGCATTTCCTTGTAAGAATACATAAACTTAATTTAATTTTTCATTAAACTCATCATTCTATTTGTTAAATATCTTATGATCTCCTTTTTCTTTTCCTTATTGAAAAACATTCTTTAACTTTTTCTTGTTTTGTGGTGGTCAAATCCATTATTATCGCTAACATGAAATAATTCAAACCTTGGTGGATAGTGCTAAGGGTTAATTAATCATTTTGCCTTTCTTATGCTAAAGAATCCTTTTCTTTGCCTCATCACATAGTAGAGAGTAATCTTTCTTTACATTCTCCTAAACACCTTCATCCAAATATATTAACGGTCATAATTCATTTTTATAAGAAAAGAAGCTGGGACATAATGCAATTTATCTTTTTATTTCTTTTTCTGATAACATTTTTCTCTCAAAATCAAGGAACCAAACTTTGATGCCACTTTGTTAGAAGAAACGGAATATCTGAGAGAGAACTTAAATTTACTTCATTGAAATTCTTAGTACAATGAAGTATTTAGAGGAATAAAAGATAATTCAAGAGACACATCTATTTAATAAATCATAATGAATTATTAATGGTGGTTCTTAAACTTTATAATTGTTGGATTATTAATTGTGATCCTTAGACCTTTCTTGGAAATTTAATGAGACATATAGAAATACAAAATTATCATTTCCAATAATTTAATGCATTATATAATTATGTATATTTCATATGTTATCAATGTAGTTTAAAACTCTTTGTACAAAGTCTAAATGACATGAGTGGGCTTATAGAAGGGCCAAACCACAACAAAATGGCTTGTACATTATTTTGAGGTTTAATTATGAAGTAAGATTGTTAAGAAAAGAATAAATTTGAAGTCTAAGCTTTGAACCATAAATAAAATTAAAATTCAATTTATTTAGAATTGACTTTTGAAAAAATTTATAGATGAATGAGTTGAAAAAATATAACTTTATATTTTGTGAAATTAAGCAGTAGGGTTTTATTCTACACTTGAGCAATGTTTTCATTGTCATTTAGTCATATTTAGCAAGTTACAACATTTTTAACATTAAATAATACAACCATGTAGATGATAAAATGTGGTAAAATATTTACACAAAAATGACTAACTAAACTATAGTAAAAATAGTTAAATTTGAGTGCACATTAACTTTATAATGATCATAATTAGGTTAAATTACATTGGTTAAATTATACATAATATCAATCATTTTTATATTAAAAACTAGTGGTTAATTATTTATACATCACTATTGTGCGAATATGTAGATTTTGTAGATATATATTTGTTGAGGAATGTGAGAACTAGTCATATCCAAGAGTTCAAAACACCTAACATCAGTGTTGATAACTTTCCTCTTGTATGCATGACCTGGACATTAGACTTGAGCTAACATAAAAAAAAAGTTTGTTATTGATATGTAGAAAATTCTATACATATTATCATATTTGATTATATAATAATAAGGGTTTGTTTATTATTTCTTGGTCCATCTGAAAGGGGTTTAATTTGCTCCAATTTGAAAAAAATGAAAAGTCTAGATATAATTTATGGTTTAGGGTTACGTCAAAGACATAAACATAGAATCTTCAATGTTATGTCCTCAAATAAAGATATTTGGATGTGTTGTCTTGACATGAAGATCTTACATCTTTGTATCCCTTAAAATGACACTAAAATGACTATTATTAATTGAGTAAAACCAAATATACAAAATATTCCTTTGTAATTCCAATGCTATTGGTCTATCTTGAATTTGCAAAAATAGGACTTATAAAAATTTTAACTTTCTTGATTATCTTTATGTGGACATTAAATGAGAATTTTATGTTTATTTACTACTATACAAGTAACAAAGCAAAAGTTTATCCATCTCTATTCATGATCACTTAGGTACAATATTAGACACTGTAACTTCATTGATGGAAGGATCTTAAGAACTTTTAGATGTGGATGTTGCTCCTATGACCATTCATCCTATTGAAAATGCAGGTTAGCTTAAGTTTAAGAAGGGTCATCGTATTGCTTGCAAGCATTATAATAACAGTGGACATTGTTAATCTGTTTGTAGTATATTCTTGAATACACAATAATTCGATGTGTATACACTTTTCTACTTCACTTTCTATATGATATTTTTCAAGTATAGGATCCATTAGCTTAAGGCATCTTCCTTCACACCATAGATTCCATGTCTACTTATTGAAGTGTTAGTGACTATTTCTTAAGATGTAATTGAAGAATTTTCTTCAAAAGAAATTCAATTTCTTGATGAAAATTGCATTAGAAAACTCACATATAAAAGAAGATTTTGTCCATGATTTGCAAGATAGAAGCCCTTATTCCTTTTCTCACAAAAGATTTATAATAAAAGTACTCCAAAATTGAAGACCTTAGGTTTAACCAAAAATAATCCTTCCGTTGCATCCTCTGGTGGCATATATCCACTATATAAGATAGATATTAATGTATTAATAAAATTTTCATTTATATATTAACTAAAAGATGTATCCTACAATCTTATGATAATTTACTAGTGCATTTCATTTATCATTAAAGAAAAAGGTATTGTTAAATTAATATCACTCAATTGGCACCCATAAATCATTTTGCATTTGCTTGATTCTACCCTCTTTCAAATTTCCTTGCTAATGCAAAATTTGATATTTTTGGATTCATCTTGTGGTCTAATAGAGCGTTGCTCACTTTCAAATCTCTGTGAATTACTCTTAGTTAAGAATCCTTATGAAGGCATAAAGGCCTCTTGCAATTTTATTGATAATGTTATGTCATAGTTTCCAATCTAGTTCCTTTCTTTTTGTCTCATCTAGCATGAAAATGGAAAAACAATTAATCGAAATGCAATAGAGATGAAGGAGAAACCAAAAATAAAAAAAAGGTAAAAGAGGATAATATTAATAGCATGGAAAACGTATATATAATAATTAAACATAACCTAAGATGTAACTTCCTAAAGGAAATATATGGAGAAAATGTATTGTTTTTATATAGTAAGTTACAACATGAAAAAGAATACTTGTACCAATATTTATGTTTTATTTTCACGTTGCTCTTTTCAATAAAATATTTCCAACAAATAACAATATTCCATGTTTCTACTTATCTTTAGAGATTTCTCTTGCAAGCACTAATTTAAGATTAGAAATAATGAAAAAGTAGAACAAGTTATATAAAAAGTAAAGAAGCTCAGTTGAAACATACTAAAGAGGTGAAAATCAAGACTAGAATTTAGCATGTACTCATATACAAGTAGCTTTTTACCTTCCTCAATGTAGCAACCTAATAGTCTAACAAGATTTCTATGTTGCAATTTGGCTATGAAAATTGCTTTATTTTTAAACTCCTATAAGCCTTGACTAAATGTCTTCATCAATCTTTTTATTGCAATTTCTCTCCTATTTGGCAAAAGTCCCTAGCTATTTTTATAGAAAAGAAAATAAAAATAATAGAATTATGACTAAAAGGAAAATTAAGTTTAAGCTTACAAAACCAATTCGCTAGTATCTCATAAACATGACCAAATCTACCTTCTCCCAATTTCAATGATTCAAGGAAATAATTAGTACTTTGTTTAATTATAACTAAAGGGATGATATGAAGGTCTATATGAAAAGAGTCTTTGCTTTGAATATGACTATAATTTGATATAGGAGTGGTCTCTATAAGCAACTCATTTATAAAGGAAGCTTATAAGTTTATAATGATCTAATTGGCATGCTAAAGTGAAAAAAGGTTAAAAAGAAAAAAATTCCATGTTTTTGTAAGAGATAATTAATTACCATTTGTTGATGAAATCCTTTTCTAGATATAGTATGTATAGAAACTTAGTAGAGTTATTGCCGCTAATGCACTTATAATGCTAATAATCAAGGTTCTTGATCTTGAATTACTTGTGCCTTGTTTAGCTGCATCAATGACAAAAAGAAACACATGTTGTAATAATTTTTGTTCCATATAGATCAAGATCAATAGACAATCCTATTGATATCTTATAAGGAAATTTCTATCTAATAAATGAATTCTGTGATGAAAGGAGAAAATGGTATTGTTTCTATTGAGCTTTCCATTTTGCAAATGCATCTGAATCTCACATCTAAAAAGTAGTAGTCAAGAATAGCACTATATGAGTGGATAAGGTTACCCTTACAATCCATGTTTTAAAAAATTGTTTAATATAGGATATCCAAGAGAAATGTGCTTTGGTTAACATGAATTTAAAAAAAAAGGGATAAGGTTACCCTTAAATCATTGTTTTGGTGCTTTTAGGTTGGCTATAGTCTCTTTTAACTTGTCCATGCTAGTGGGATTGAAATGAATTGACATTAACATAAAGGAGTAATCATATAGATACCTAAGATGTTGTACTTTTATTAACTAAAGAGAAAATTATAAAACCTTACTTATTCCATACAACCTTACATCTTAATTTTTAAAAATCTAGATATATTTTGAAAAAAATCAAATTCACACTTACTCCTTAAGTTACATTCTACTTTTTAAAGAGAAGCATATACTTTGAAAGAGTCAAATTCATAGTTACTTCATATTTTACATTCTATTTTTTTAAAGTACATCTTATATTTTAAAAGAGTCAAGTTCATTTGTATTTTCTCTTATACTATTTACATGTGCACTTAAACACCATTGTGAAGCTCATTGCACATAAGGAGGTGAAGTGGACCAAATGTTTTCCAGCCTAAAATTGTCAATGATACACAATGTAGAAGTTACCCTTCTCTATCAAAAGGGTCTTCTATGGGCCATCTTTAATGAAGAGCTTCACTATTTCTCCTTACACCCTATTCTTTGTACACTATTAAATACAACCAATTACTAATCATCTAGAATAAAAGATGATTACATGAAAAGTTCAAATTTGTAAAGAGTTAAGTGTGTAATGATTGAAATACTCAAATCTTTTTATTTTAAACTTTCTATAGAATTATGATAAAGTTAATGCCATATTGCAAATGGCTTTTGAATTTTCATATTAAGTAAAGCCCATGTTTTTTCATGAATTAACAACTACTTCAAGGCATAAAAACTGACTTTCTCATGAAAGAACCCATTTTTTTTGGCCTTATGCAATGGGAAAATTTTCTTACTAATAAATATATGTTTGTGAATTCTATTTTTATGAAACTCTAGTCCTTGTTGATCCCTCATGCCTAAATCTATTCTTTATTCCTATAACAGCAATGAAAAATTACTCCAAAATTAAGAAAAAATATTCCCTCCCCCCTTTTTGTGGACAATCAAGAGCAGTGCTCATTTGGTGATTGTTTGTGGATCAAAAGCAGTACGCAAAATATAAATAGTAGAAGAAGCCAAGTAATCATGCATATTGAAGACTACAACACCAAAATAAATAAATAAATAAAAATAGAACCACTGACAGCTTCAAATTACGATCCACTTTCTTAGTGGGCCGAAAAAAAAATGTGCTATACCAACAACTTCAAATTGTGATCCACTTGGTGGGTCCCACTATTTTTTTTCGAACCCACTAAGCTAGATCATTATATTAATGTCCTATGCATACAACCTGTCAAAACCAAAGAACATAAAGGGATCACGCTTTATGAAACTAGTGCTTTGTTTGGTTAGAGGTGAAAGTGGGAAGAGGTGGAAATAGAGGGGGAGGAAATGGAGGAGGGTATAAATTCACCTAAATTGTTTGGAATGAGTGAAAATGAAAGGGGGTGAAAATAGAAGTGAAATTAATTTGTTTTATTTGGAAGGGGTGAAAATAGAGAGGGTGGAAATGGATTTGAATTAAATTACTATTTTGCCTTTATAATGTATTATTAGTTTTTATAATAGTATTAATGGAAATTGAAGGGAAAAGTGAAATTAAATCAAATTACCATAATAATTTTATTTAGTTAAAATATAAATAATTAATGATAATAATTTATTTTGAGAGAATTGATTATATATAATTTGTTTTATATTTGATGATATTAATTAGTAATTAATTTTACATAATTTATTTTTATTTCGATGACAAATGAAATAGATTTTTTTAATATAAAAAATTTAATAAAAATACATAATTACAAAAAAATTATTAGTTTTTCTAATCTTGTTATTTGATTGTCTAATTAATTAAAAATAATTTAATTTATTATTTTGTAAATAAGATATTTATTTGTAAAGTAATATTTTTTATTAATTTTTAATTTAGGAATTTGATTGATTAAAAATAATTGAGTTGATTATTTTTAATTAAGGAATAAACAAAAGAAAGAAAAAATTTAAAAAAAATTTCAAAAAAAATAAAATGAATCTGCCCCTACGTGGAATGCAGCAAAAAACTGCTCTTGGCAGCCAAAACCCCCCATTTTGGGGGGTAAAATTTTCGGTGGCCCACTTGAATTTACACCCCCTTTACACCCCCTCCCAAATTTCACCTCTTTTCAAACAGTCAAAATTTTGGCTTCCCCTTCCATTTACACCCCCTCCTTTGCATCCCCTCCCAATTACACCCTTTCCAAACAATGGCTTAGGAGTCTGGGACACAACCCGCCATCCCTGCTTGTCTCCACAGCACTGAAACTTTGTCTAACATAGCCTCCAAACACAGCCTGCACTCTTGTTTATTAGGGTGTCTGCTGCACTGCACCAACCCATACCTTTTCTCACTGTGATTCAAATCAAACTCATCCATAGCAAACAAATCATTAGTTTCCTTTGTTGTTTTGTTAATTAGACTCATCATAAAATTCTGAGAATCCTTCAGTTCCGTTGGATTCGAAATCTTATCTCCATAAGCATTCCATGAAGAGATTAGAGGTACTTTCCGAAGAAATAAAGGTTTGAGTAGCGGAGCATGCAGAAATCATAAAATATCACTGCAGAAACACTGTTGAAACAGCGCTGAACAATATCATCGGCGGCGGTGGAGACACTGAACTGTCAGAAGTGTCCGGTGACATCGCCGTGGCAGATGTAGAGGCTATAGACAGTTTCATTAATTGATACCTTTGCGGACGCTGGTGTGCTTGTACCCTTTGCTTGTGCCGGCATCCGAAGACAGCTAGCCATGAGAGGACGCTGTTAAGGTTGGTTTTGTAGGTAGTGGTAAAATCTTGTCCGGTTGAGTTACCACAGTCACCGTCTACATAAGTAGATTGTGAAGTTGTGGTGGTGATCAAAGTTGTGAAGCTGAGAAGAAGCAAGAATGTAATGGGTATTTCTGATCTTGTGTGTTTTTTTGCCACCATTTGGTAAGAACAAAGGAATTGTTTGGTCCAGCTAAACGGCGCAACTTATATATAGGAAACAAAGGCTGACTCAGTAATTTTTTTTGTTAAAGATCAAACATAAAATTTTTTAGAACATATATAACTTCTAAATTTTTTGAAAATCAATCTCAAAATATTGTAGATAAAGTCAAGACATTAAGAATTTTTGGCGGACAGGAGCTTGTTGTCCTCTTATTCCGCTACTGCTATGATATAAGAAACTTTTGCCCACTTTTCTCTGTAATACCGGTCTTTACTTCAATCCAATGAAAACGAGTTATTTGTCACGGTAGTTTAAGTATTTCAAAATCTGAGATGATATAATAAGTTTAAAATATTGAAATTGTTTAATTATAATTATTTATTTTTAACAGATATGATGAAATAATTTTAATTTTAAAAATTGTTACATTATCTTAAATTTTAAAACTTTTAAAATATCATAGAATTTACCTTAAAAAGAAGTTAAATATCAATTATATTAAATTTTTTATATACTAATGTTATAAAATTGCGTTCTGTTAAAGATTTTACCATTTAATTTTTTAAGTATAATTATTATTTTTAATTAAACGAGAGTAAAAACACCAATAGCAATCGTAGTATGCAGAATTTCTAGCTCTTGACGTAAGATAAGAACAGTTGACCACTGGTTGGATTCCTTGTCTTTACATTAATTTTGACTTACTGCCGCAACTTGGAGTAGATATTTTGCTTTAATCAGAAGTTTGGGGCTTGTGGCCTGGGAGGGCTCCTCCCTTTGGTTTTTTGAGACAAAAAATTACATTTACGATTGACCCCAAAATTTTGTTTTACCAGCACCTCCTCTAGTAATTTTAGTTGAAGTTTTATAATTTTCTTAACATTTTCATTAAAGTTAAAATTTTTATTAAAAATAATTATTTAAAATATTTTAAAGCAATTTTAGTTGATAAAATTATAATATTTTACTTACATATTATATGTAGATTTCGCATGAAAATTCTAATTTTTGCTTAAAAAATTACAAGAATTTAAATACAAATTACAATTTTTATGTTAATTTTTTAAAAAACATTAAAAAAATCTCTTAGGTGCAAAAGCATTACTACTTGCGACACAAACAAACTGAGTTGAGTCGAATATTTATATATTTAAGTTTAAATTTACTATAAATAAATAAATTTAACCTTAAGTTGAACATCATTAAATTTGAATAATTTAAATTTGAGTTTGACCTTAAATGAATTTACACGAAGTTATTTGAGTAGTATATTATTTAGCCTCAATTTTTTTTATCAAATTTGAAATATTTGAATTCTAGTTCAACTTTAGGGTGTCAAAAGGGCTATCAGTCACAAGTTAGTTTGTATTTATTGTTGATTTTAACAGATTTGAACTTTCGAAATTGGATCTATTTTTAGATATAGGTAATAGGGTTCAATCCATTGCGAACTTAATCCGTTACAAGTTGATCTATATCTATAAAATTTTTGGGTTCACAATCAAAACCAACAAGTCAATTTAGTCTGTTGTGGATTTCTGTGGGTTCAAACATGCTAAAATTGAATTCATTTTAGATATGGATAATATAAAATAACTCATTTGACTTACCTATTCAACTTTATTCAATCTTACTCAAATAATTTGTTATTTTACTTGAATTTAAGCATGTAAAATATTAGTCTCCACAAATAAATTAGACATTATATTTTTATCTTATTTTACTTATCAATTAAAAAAATTTTAATAATTAAATTTGTTAAAAATATCAATACAATCATCACATAGTATCAAAATGATATTTGATAAAGAGTGATAAATACCAAAAAGTTACATACTTCAACCAATACATCTTACTTTTTCATATAACTTCGTCAGTTACCAGTAAATTAAATTTTTTATATATTATATTATTTATATATAATATAAAAATAAAAATATATTTTCATCATTAAATTTATTTAAATTTACAAATAATTTGAATGAAATAATATAAAATTCAAATTTAATTCATTTGAACTTGATTCATTTAAAATTAAATTTAGATCAAAATTTTCCTAAATTGAATTTGAATTGCTTACAAATAATTTAATTGAAACATTTCTAGTTATTAGCATCAATCATGCATTAATGGAATGACAACATTCATCTTTGAACTTTGTTAAGCTCAATAATATATTAATATAACTAACGTACCATACTCTCTCTTGGTCTTAAATTTTGTTATGACCAACCGATGAATATCTTCTGTGGAGCTTGACTTTGCTGGCTTTGGTTGTCGGTACTCCAATTGCTGAAATCATCGTTGGACAAATTTTAGCCGCAACCCCAGTGTGCAGCCAAAAGCCATTGCCTCTCTGGTTGTCAAACACGTGTACCCGAATTCAATGATTTCCGTGATTCCCTGACTTGACTTCCCTTATCCAAAATAAGATTTTATTTTATTTTTAAATAAATATATTTTCAATATAATATTTAACTTTAAATAAAGAAATTTTATTTTATTTTATTATATTTACTATTCTTATTTTAATTATATTTATATCATTATAAAATTTATTTAATTTAACAAAAAAATTTATTAGAATTTATTTTATTTGAAAAAAAATATTTTATATAATAATTTTATTTTTTTAATATTATATTTATCATACTATCATCAAAATTTATTATTTAATTTAATTTTATATGTTTTTAATATAATTCAAATAAAATAATTAATTTTTTAATAAATTAAAATTATTATTTTTAATAAAATTTTAATAAATAAAATTTATTTATGAATGAATTAAAGTTATTTTTATTGTAATGAGATGAAATCAATTTTTTAAAAAAATCACATGTGAAACAAAACATTAGGACACCGACAGCGGGGAACTTCCGTTGGAACTTTAGGCCCACCTCGGATTGTTTAGACGGGAAACAGGACTTCAACAGCATCCTGTGCAACGCACGGCGGTAATACTATTCATTAATTAATGAAATAATACTAAGAAAACTGATAAAAAAAAAAGAGCAAATAAAGCAACATGTATACAATAAATTCTTTGTATAAACCAAAATGATTGTATTGTGAAATACCAAGATAGAAAATGGTTCATATTACACTAAAAAAATTTTATACATCCTATATGACTTCATTAGTTAGAATATTTGAACTGTTACTCCTTTTACTATCAATTAAAATTTTTAATCATTTTCTACATTTCATTCTAAAAACAGTAACATACGATTGATTATGAATAAATACAAGTTTAAATAAATAAAGACCAAGTAACAAAAAAATAGTCACTTTAATGATTGATCTTAACTTTTATCTAAAAAATTATTTTCTTTAAAATTTGAAAGGCCATTGGGATGAAATGGACTAAAAATCGTGTGATATATGAAGATCTTTGCATTAATATTAGTGCCTGTTAAAACTTTAAGTTTTATCATATGATTTGGTAATTGTGTGATTATTAATCTTATTTCACTACAAAGATTAACATATTGGCCGTTGTTTCTTATAAACATAGTACGAATATCAACAGGCAATCCAAAATATTGTAACAAGTGAGAATTTCTCCAGACAATAAATTGACTTGGTAGGACTTAGTTCAGAGCTTGTCCTGCATGTTCTGGTTCCTTATACGAATCCTTGAACGCAGGTTTCAGTGGCTGAAGAATTAGCCACTCTAACACAGTGAAGGATTGGTACTTGTTTTGTATATTAAGCATGAACTCAAGTATTCTCTCTTCTCATTGTCAATCAATAATAACATATAACAGTTGACTTCAACGACAATATGAAGTATTGGACAAAGAATGGTGAATTATGTAAGCACACTTTATTATCAATATTATGTAGTAAGGAAGGACATGTTGAATGAACAATAACTTCAATAAGATTAAAAGAACCCTTTATGAGAATATTTTTTGTTATATTTATGTTAACATCTCTACCATTTAGTTTTCCTCATCTTTATTTTTAAAAATTATATTGTTATATACATAATTAGAATTATATTAAATTCAATCCTAACTTTCATATCATTCCCTCCATTTTATTTTATTTATCATTTTAGATAAACTTTTTTTGTTATTTATCTATATTTAGAAAATCAAAAATGAATTTATTAAGATTTTATTCAAAATTTATTTTTTATTAATTTAAGAAGTACTTAAGAACTTTATATGTCACTTGCTTTTGGTAAATAACAAATTAGTAAATTAAAATCCCTTTCTCTTGAAATATGACTATTAATTGTCCTCTATAATCCTTATGCATCTTGATAAAAAAAAAAAACATAATGAGTAAATAATTAGGAAATTTTCTAGAAAATACAATATTATATTTGATTTTTTTAATTTTCAAAAGTTGTTTTTCAATTTTTAATTTATACATTTGGAGTTACAATTTTTAAAAATAGAATATGAACATAGTTATGAAACAAGAATTTTTGTTTTCTAAAAAGAGTAAATAAACATACCTTATATATACTATGATTATATATTTTTTCTCTTTATATCATCAAAGTGTATAATCCTGCAAGATACACACCACAATTATTTCTCATCATTTCAAATTTGTAAAATATATTGCATAACACTCACTATAAAAAAAATGGGCTATATAGATAATAAAAAAGTTATCTGTATAAACCTATTTATCATTTGTTTATGTGTTATAGATGACATTTTCATCTGTATTGAATTTTTGTATAGAATCATGCTTGTTGCAATCTATACATATGATATTTTTTTTTATTGTTTATATAGGCCAAGGTTATATAGACGATAAATATTATCTATATAGTCTGAACCTACACAGACTACAAATATCATCTGTATTGACTTAATTTTTTTCTTAAAAATTTTTGAATTCTTTTTTAACTTTTTAACATTTATATTCATAATTTTAAGTGTGATAATCAATGAAAAAGAATTTAAATTTAATTAAAATATTTAAATATATTTATGTAAAATAAAAACACAATAATTATTTAGATATATATATGTTAATAAATATTTATATATATATGAATATATATATATATATATATAAATACAATTACATAATAATTTATATAGTTTTATATAAAGAAAGTTTATGTTTATGTCAATATATAATTGTTTATATGATATTATATAATAAAAGTAAATAATTTATATAATTTTACTTTTATTCTTATATAAAAATAATATTATGTAATAGTTTATATAATATTATATAACAGTTTCTAGCATTATATAATAGTTTATATACAACTACATAAAAGTTCATATAATTTTATTTAAAGAAAGTTTATGCCAACATAGAATAGTTTAAATAATATTATAAAATAAAAGTTAATAATTTATATAATTTTACTTTAATTCTTACATAAAAATATTATTGTGTAATAGTTTATATAATATTATATAATAGTATATAATAGAAGTTTACATCATTATATAATAGTTTATATAATATTAAATAATAAAGTTAATAGTTTATATAATTTTACTTTCATTCGTATATAAAAATATCATTATGTTATAGTTTAAATAATATTGTCTAATAGTATATAATTGAAGTTAACATCTTTAAATAATAATTTACATAAAATAATATAACAATTTATATAATTATATAATAATTTATATAATATTATATAATAAAAATTAATAGTATATTATTCTATAATGATAATATATAATAGTTTAAATAATATTATATAATAAAGTTAATAGTTTATGTAATTTTACTTCCATTCTTATATAAAAATATCATTATATTATAAATTATATAATATTATATAATAGTATATAACTGAAGCTTACATAATTATATAATAATTTACATAATATTATATATCAATTTATATCATTATATAATAGTTTGTATACAATTATACAATACTTTATAAAATTTTATAAAATGAAAGTTTACATCTCATTATATAATAATTTATATAATATTATATAATAAAAATTAACAGTATATTACTCTATAATGATATTTTATAATAGTTTATATAATATTATATAATAAAATTAATAGTTTATATAATTTTAGTTTCATTCTTATATAAAAATATCATTATATTATAACTTATATAATGGTATATAGTAGAAGTTTACAACATTATATAATAGCTTACATAATATTATATGAAAGTTTGTATCATTATATAATAGTTTGTATATAATTATATAATATGTTATAAAATTTTAAATAATGAAAGTTTACGTCATTATATAATATTATATAATAAATGTAATAGTTTATACAATTTTAGTTTTATTCTTATATAAAAATATCATTACATTATAGTTTATATAATATTATATAGTAGTATATAATTGACGTTTACATCATTATATAATAATATTATTATATAATAAAAATTAATAGTATATTAATCAATAATGATATTATATGGTAGCTTATATAATATTATATAATAAAGTTAAAAGTTCATATAATTTTACTTTCATTCTTATATAAAAATATCATTATATTATAGTTTATATAATAGTATATAATAGAAGTTTACATTATTATATAATAGTTTACATGATATTATATGAAAGTTTGCATCGTTATATAATATTTTGTATACAATTAGATAATACGTTATAAAGATTTATACAATGAAAGTTTACGTTATTATATAATAGTTTATGTAATATTATATAATACTTTATAAAATTTTATATAATGAAAGTTTACGTCATTATATAATATTATATAATAAAAATTAATAGTATATTACTGTATAATGATATTATATAATAGTTTATATAATATTATATAATAAAATTAATAGTTTATATAATTTTACTTTCATTCTTATATAAAAATATCATTATGTTATAGCTTATATAATATTATATAATAATATATAATTGATGTTTACATCATTGTTTAATAGTTTATATAATTTTATTTTTTATTTTTATACAATAATATCATTAAGTAATAATTTATATAATATTATATAACAATTTATATCATTATATAGTAAGTTATATACAATTACATGATAGTTTGTATAGTTTTATATAATGAAAATTTATGCCATTATTTAATAATTCATATAATATTATATAATAAAAGTTAATAGTTTATGAACTTTACTATATCAATACAATTAAAAAAATTTTAGTATGTAAATTTTTCTAACATACATGAATGAAAATGCAAAGCAACAACTAGGAATTTTACTCAATAATGGAACAATATAATTGAATTATATAACAAAAAAATATAAGAATTAATAAATAAATATAAAAATATGGTAAAAAAATAAAAAAAAGAGAGAACATACCTGAACTCCATGAAAGAACTTCGCTTGCACATGGAGAAATGAAAAAAATGGTTCCCGAGTAAGAATTTATAAGTAAACCATATACAAATGATAAAAAGTCATCTGTACAGGTATCCTTGATCATTTGTATTGCTTTTGTAATTTTAACAGGTCAAAATTTTTCTGCCTTTGACATTTTAAACTTTATATAGATGACTTCTTATCGTTTGTATAGAGCAGAATAGAGTGAACCTATACAAATAATGTCTTCCAAAATTTTTTGTTAAAAAAAATATGGGGTACCTATATAGATGACAATAGGTCCCCTATATATTTTTTTTTACAAAAAATTTTGGAGGACTTATACAGATGACATTATGTTATTTGTATAGGTCTCCCATATCTTTTTTGTTACAAAAAATTTTGAAGAATTTATACAAACAACATTATCATTTGTATAGGTCCCCTATATTTGTTTTTCTAACAAAAAATCTTGGAAGATCTGTATAGGTCCACTCTATATAGAATACAGATGATAAGAGTTGTCTGTATAGACTAGACATATATAGACGACAACACCTACAGATGATAATGTTAGCTGTATAAGTCTCTTATATTTTTTTTACAGATAATAAAGTCATCTATATAGGTGTCTTTAATTTTTTTTATTTCCAAATGCCTATACAGACAACTAAGATTTTATCATTTGTATAAGAGCCGTTTGTATTTTATCAAATTGTTGTAGTGGCTAATTAGTTTATAATCCATTTTTAAAAGAAGATATAAAAAATAATTTGATATTTGTAATAATATTTCTAATAGTAATCCTTTGATTTAATTGATAATGATTTCGATGATTTTCTAAAAATGTAATATTTTTTAATAATTAATAATATTTATTATAATTCAAATTCTATTGTAAAACAAATTAAAAAAAGAAAATTTATAAAGAGAAAATATTCTATTTATATCTTTATCTAAAACAATCAATTGCATTAATTGATTTTAAAAAGGGTAAGTGATCCAAACTTTTTGACTATTAGTATTAAAAATTAAAGAATTTTGATAACATATTTGAACATATAACATAATGATTAATAAGGAAGCATCAATTTGTATAAAAAATAATATGTCATGAAGCATAATAATCTCAAATTCCATATTTTTAATCTATAATTCCAATTGGCTTTATTAGTATAATCCATGCAGCGCACTGAGAGATCATTCGAATGATATTAATAGCTAGGATTCACAAATTGCATCTGATGACATCCCCTGTTCCGTCCAATCCTGTCATTTCTCACTGGACACCATTTACAAAACACAAAGCAATCTCACCCTCTGTATTGTTCAATAATTTGAATGATGCAGTAAGCATACATGAGAAACAAAGGTTAGAAAATGATGACGGCCGTATTGAGAAAGGGGATAGCATATCATGAATCAAGAATCTTGAAAAAGTGCATGATAGGGATCACCTCTACCTTCAATTTTGCTTATCAAAACAAAAAAGCAAGCCGGTCTCTCCAAAAAAATCAATTAAACTTACTTTTTTTAACTGAAGATAAAATGAGAGATAAAATACAATGAATAAACTTGTTACTACCGGTAGATAAGTAAAGACATGTTCAAAGTTGTAATGTTTATGTTTTCCCCTTGCTCGAGTATGTGACCACAATCCTATAAGCCAGAAGCTTCATGAATTGCACTTCGTCCCTTACTGTAATGGTAACCATGCTTCAAGCCTCAGCAATTGACTTTGTATGAGTAAAAAATGGAAGCTTCTTTCTTTCCAAATAGTCAGACCATATGCCCTTACTAACAATTGGAATTTTCATCATCTTATTAATAAAACTCTCCTAAGTCAACGATGTTTGTAAATTTCGTTGGAAGGTCGAAAATCAAATGCACCCACGCCTCGCTTTCTGCATTTCAGCTTCTAGATTGTCCAATTCTCCACTCACAACTAAGCCGTTAGTATCTACAAGAAATATATGTTACAATTTTTACGTGGCTACCATTATTTTCTAAAATTCAACTTGTTAAAATAATTTATTATTTGAGTTTAGGATATAAATAGGTTAAGTTGAATTAATTTTTACTTTAAATAAATCAAGCTTACTTTTTATATTATTGGTATTAGTAAGACTTATTAATTTATATAAAATTAAAATTTAGACTTAATTTAATCTATTAAAGAAATTTGACTTAATTTGTTAATTTATTTAAAGACTCATATATATAAATAGTTTTTCAAATTTGTGAATAAAATCTTTTTAAAGTTCAAAATTATCTAATAGCTTAATTAAACCTATATACATAAATATATGTATTTAAATATTTATATTATATATATGTATAATATATATTATGTTATATTATTTATAATATATAAATATATTAATAATTAAATAAATTATTATAATAAGCTTACAAACCGAACTTAAGAAAAAAAAGATTTGAGGTCTATTTATTAGTTTTAAATTTGTTCGGCCTTAAATTTGTTAAGACTAGCCCCTGGAGATCTCTTGTGGAGCTTTGATTTTGCTGATTTTGGCGGTCGATATTCCAACTGTTGAGATCAACGTTGGACAAATTTTAGCCGCAACCCCAGCATTTAGCCAAAAGTTGTTGCCTTTCTGGCTGTCAAACACGTGCACCCGAATTCAATGAAGAAAATAAATGAGAGATGAAATACAGTGAATAAACATGTCACAACCAGTAGATAAGTAGAGATATATTCAAAGTTGTAATATTTATGCTTTTCCCTTGCTCAAGTATGTGACCACAAACCAGTAAGCCAGAAGCCACATGAATTGCACTTTGTCCCTTACTTTTATACTAACCGTGCTTCAAGCCTCAACAATTGACTTTGTATAGGAAAAAAATGGAAGTTTCTTTCTTTCCTTTCCCTCAACCATATAGTCTTCACTATCAATTGGAATTTTCATCTTCTTATTAATAATACTCTCCTACGTCAGTGATGTTTGAAATTTTCATTAGAAGATGGAAAATCAAATGCACCCACGCCTCCCTTTTTGCATTTCAGCTTCTAGATTGTCCAAATCTCCATTCACATCCAAGCGGTTAGCATCCGCAAGAAATATAGGCCAGTAAAACAAAAATTTATTAGAAATACAAGTCATTCAAAAAAAAAAAAGATTTGGTTTAATTCTTCTGATTCCATGCTTCCCCAAAGCCATTAGCTTGTTTCAATAATATTGTCTGCTAGCTGACACATTTGCCCCAGCCTTGGTGACTCTGGCTTCTGATCACCACTGCCATCCTTCGTATGTTTTGTCCTAATTGGAAGTGTGTTGTGCATTTTCTTCAACCTCTTGAGCATTGACATTTGGATACATATTATCAAAACAGGCTAAATAGTGATAACGATTAAAGCAATCACTACACATAGTAAAGTAAAAGTTTAAATTTTTTTTATCCTTTTCGAAAACAACATAATCAATCTATTTTCTATCTCACTTATATAAAAGGCAAACATTAAGACAATCAAAATTGCAGCAAATGAGCCATATTAGAAAGCACTTAAAAGAGCATATTTGCAATGATTCTCCACAACATGTGGTTTACCATAAACCACAAGAGTTCTTTCTCTTTTCATAAGTCGGACATTGAATTAAGCAAAATTTAAACAATCCTCCAGAATAACATTATCATATCATTAGAACTAAAAAAAGAAAACATGTAAGCAATCCTAATCAAAATTATCAGAATCATCAAAACTAAGAAAGCAAAACGTGAACTAATAATGTATTACCTAATATCATAGGTTCTGAACTCTTTCGGTCCTTCATAATACCATGAGAAAATATAGTACTGAGTAGATAAAATTAATGTACTAATCAAAATTTCTCATCATTCAACCCCACATCTTTTAACACGTTAGTAGATTTGAAATATGCAAACACAATAGAACCAAAAGAACATGATAGAAAACTTTTAATTAAATTTTGCCCATATCAACATGAAAATTGAAACCACTATGAAAATTTATTGGAAAGTGATGGTAGTATCTCACTGCTAAGTAGTGATAAAATTCTCAAAACCATTGTTGTAGGATTCTAGTCCCATTACCCTTCTAGCTTCTAGTTGTTCTTCATCGTTTGAATATTAGAAAGGAAGAAACTAACACTTGGATAATTATATTATCCCACTCTATGAAAGTCAAATCAAATAAAAAACAATCATAATAATTATTAAGAAATTTTGTATCAAATTGTGGGATTAAAGCTATCAACATATGAGATGGAGCTGTAGGAATTACTTTTAAATTTTGTTGATAAGCCATCAATTTAAAATCTCCTCAAATTATGATTTCAACTATATCTTCATATCATGCTCATCTTAAATTACATTAACTTTCAATACATATGATTGGTTCCTATCACATAATTTATCAAAATTAGTTACATCTCAAATTATGACTTTGTTTATAACTTCATATCATACTCATCTCAAATCACTTATAATTTCAATACATATGATCGGTCCCCCACGACAAATATAAATATGCTTGGTACCATCTTTCTTTAGATTTGACACACTATATAGTATTAAATTAATAATTAAACCAAATTAAAAAGATAAAATAATAAAATATAACAACGGATTCAAAGTTAAGTGGTGTAAAACCTGAATTTTTAATTAAAAATTAAGAAGCAAAATCCTATTCCCCGGCAATTTACTATATATCTTTTAAAGAAGATTCATTTACATTATTTATAAAGGTTTCAATGGTAAATTTTGACTTGAACATTACTTAGTTATACTTTAATTAAATTTTACTTATTCTCACTTTGTATATTTTAACATATTGACTATTTTTATAAATTTTTATGAAAAAACTTACTTTGAAAGATTAATAATTATTTGTTGATTTTTTAAATAAGTTTTGACTAAATACTACTGTTCACTCTAAATTTAATACTAGAATGCTTAAAAGTTCCACTTTTATCGTATTATTTATTTGATGTATTTTAGATAAGTTATAGTTTGAATATATAATATACAATTTACCGATTGTTGTTTTAAATTCTTTATAATTTCAACAATTGGCTATTAATTGGTTTTACTTATACTCAAATCTATATTTATACGTTAATATTTTGGAATCGAAACACGTATGAGAAGTTTCAAGATTTAAAATTGAGATTTTGTTGATCAAAATTATTTTGTGCGTAATAGTACTTAATATAAAACTTTATATTTTATAAACTTTGCTACATCTTACGTTTTATAATTTATATTATATATAACCATATTTCATATTCTTTTATATATATAAATATACTATAGACTCCGATATGATATATAATAAATAATGCATTTTAAATAGTTTATAATATATATAGTAATATATATATTAAAAGATTATTATATTATTATTATTATTATTAGTAACAACAGCACTAGTACCAGCACCAACAATAGTAATGATAGTGGTAGTGATAATAGTAGCTTAGCTCCCTTGTAATAAATGTGATTCTTTTCATCAATTATGGTTGTACATACAGCAAAGAGATTATAAGTGTGTATGTTTAAATAAATATTATTAAGAAATTATAAATTAATACAATGTGTTTAGTTAAAAAATATGGCAATTAAAACAAATACATATGTATAAATATTATTCGCAAATTATTTACATTCATTTTATTTTATTTTTATGTTTCATCTTCTACTTTTATTCTTACATCATTTCACCAAAAAAAAATACGCCTTATTACAAATCTCACACTCATAATTAGGTAGTGTAATATTTTCACACACTCATATATTCTATAATGAAGGCTTGTATTATATGTTATAACTATTTTTTTTCTTTTTGCATTCCAAATAAAGGCTTTATTATATGTAAAATTATTTTTTTGCATGAGAATATTAGAAACCATATTGGTTGAGTGGACTTTCTTCATATACCAAGTAAGTTAATATCTTATATTTATGTAACTAATTATATCTGATTATGTAATGTCTGTCTCTTTCAAATATCAAAGGTAAAAAAACAAGATTACATGATGAAAATCCCTAATATTATTTATACTATAAGTCCTAAAAAAGTTATAAACAAATTTAAATGGCTCTAAAAAACTTTCTACTATCTATAATTACTATAATATTAATATCTCAATGTAACTACCATTTAAATTATGTTTTATCATAAAGGTTTTCATGTTAAATGGATAATTCAAATGATATAGTTTTATTGGGTAACATGCTTTTGACTTCAATACAATAGAAATTTTTGTCTTGGGTAAGAATCTTAAATTCACCAACACATTAATAGTTTTCTTTGTGGGTGAAAAAATTTTAGTGAATATTATTATTGTAGACATAAATATGCATAGTATATTAGTATAAATTCCAATCTTTATACCAAATCTAAACCATTGATAAAATATGTGAATTATCAATCAATTCATTTTATGTAATTTTTTCATTGCATGTAACTATTACACCCCTAAAATTATAGAAATACTATTTTAATCAATCAATTGGTAATTCCATAAATGTACCAGTAATTAAGGAAAGTTGTGGAAAAACTTAGAATAAATAATTAATTATATAAAATGGTATTTTAATGAGAAAATGAGTAGAATTAAATTATTTATATAATGGTATTAAATTATAATTGAAATAGAATATTTGGAGGAGATTTAAGATCATCGTTTCACAAATTGCCCTTTTAAACCTTTAAAGTACCTAAGTTGCCTTTGGTGTCAATAACATCACCTTAAACCCTTTCTTTCCCAAATTTTGTTGCTACTCATTCAGCTTCCTTTTTGCTTTCAAGGTTTAATCTTTGCTTCATCTCAATTCTAGCAATTCCTTTATCAAATCTTAAAAATCTTCCCTAACAATTTCATTAAAACAAGGTAAATTCTCTTAGTGCAAGTCTTTATGACAAATTTCTTCATGAAATTAGATAATAGGAAGAATGAGAGATTTGATATTTAATTTTAATTGTTTTAAATAAAAGGGTAATCAACTCATCTTCATAGTTTGTTCACTCAATCTCCTTTATTTTCCTTCAATTTGGGGTGAGTAGATAATTTACTTGCTCAACTAATTGTGAAAATTGTCTATTTATGTGATTTCTATTAGAGTGTGTTAATGTAATTTAGTGGAAGTGATAATTGATGATAAAGATAATATAAAATATTAGATTCATGAATTATTAGTTGTATTGAGATTTTGCTGCAATAAATATGGTTTGATTAACAATTTGGCTGGTTAATTGGAGAAGATTTTTGTGAAAAACTAGATATTCACAAAAGTAAATTAAGTATGCAACCAATTCTTGGCATCCAAAAGCAAATCTAAGGTGAGAGAACTAATTGTATACTTGACTCTAAACCTCCCAAAAAATTGTTTAAACATGAATTGATTGTACAATTGATTCTTTTTGTCTAGAGGGAGAACCTAAACAAGAGACTCGAGTGTATAATTGAGGTCCAAAACTAAAAACCTCCATTGTGAATTGATTATACAATCAATTCATATGCCTTATTGTGAGATTTTACTATTCCAAATAGCATGAACTAGTTTCCCAATGTAGGTTTAAACATAATAATGATGGGTAAATAGCTCATTAAGGATTATTATATTTTTCTTTAATGCATGACAATTTTATCCTAATTTATGATGTGATTACAAGTTTATACTTATTGTTTACATGGGATGAATATTGTTATGATAAAATCTTTGAATGTGAATTCTAGATTCTGATTATCTAATTGTGACTAACAAATACTAGAAGGGATAAAGTTGGAATTATAACTGATAAATACTAGGAGGCATAAGGCAAGTTAACATTATTATTTGTATATTGTTTGCTACTAGTGATATTTAATTATTGTAAATGTTATATATTATACCATGTGACTATGAAATGTGAATTGTAAATTAAGGATCTATTGATTAATATAATAGATAAGCAAATTATCTGCTTACCAAAACTTAAAGTCTCATTGTTTTATTTTAATATGTTTTAGATGCTTAGGTCGAGGTTCCATAACCACCATTAATAGCATAAGAGTAAAGGTGTCATGAGTAGCCATTGTTAGTAGATAGAAAAATAGAATAAGGAATTAAAGGAATTCTAAGAAGAAGGTGTAAATATTTTGAATATATAATGATATAACATAATGCAAATATTATTTAGATAAATGAAATCCCTTATCTTTATTAAGAAATTTTTAGTAAGATTATGTGATGATGTCAAATTGGGTTTAGATGGGCTTATAGGCATTAATAACAGAAGCCATGCTAGTCACATGTAAGCTGCTCATGACAATCTTGGTATTAAAGCATGATTTATAGTTAAGTGGGGAAAAAGGATTAGGATAAGATAAGTTGGATATGAGTCTGGCTACTTATTTAAGTGTTGATTGAAACTATATTAGTGACATG
Organism: Sindora glabra; assembly: GCA_020226215.1. Taxonomy (NCBI): domain Eukaryota; kingdom Viridiplantae; phylum Streptophyta; class Magnoliopsida; order Fabales; family Fabaceae; genus Sindora; species Sindora glabra. The sequence goes on along the minus strand of CM035229.1, from coordinate 20,577,306 downwards.
TGCATGTATAGGAAGAAGTATTATGAATACCATTTCAACGAACCTTGAAGTAATAGGACGGTGGTGGTGGAGGTTTTATAAGATTACCATTAGGATGATTGTATATAAGGATACTAAGTCACAAAACTAAATATGTGAACTTCCTGTTGAAATAGGTTATAGTAGAAGTAAATAGTCATTGAGCTAGCAATTCAGGGGATGGAGAATCATCTAAAAGGTTGTAGGCTTATAGTGGTATCATAGGGGTAAGTAATAGTCTAAATATTCCTTTGTGGGCTACTGCTTTCCAACAACAACTATTATTTGATATGACTTAAGTTCTCTACCAAGAAAAAGAGCAAGATTAGCATTGGAATCATAGAGGAGATAAATAATTATTTTAACTTAAAGGAAATCTTTCTAATAAGCTTTCTATCATCAATACATTTAACAAGTTGAAGTTTTCACATTTCAATGGACCTAACTTTGATGTGATCCTCTCTAATTCCTTGTTTAAATTAAGCACTATGGCAAAATATCAACTTGTTTTGATTCCATTTTAATTAAACTTATCAGTTATAGAATAGAAGATCTTGCCTATTTCTAGTTTACTAGCATAATTGAAAATGAAAATCTTTCTTTGCCACTTTTGATATGGCTTACCTATCGATAATTGTTCATTAATCAATTTCTACCCTTTAGTGTTCGTGAAGCCAAAATATGTGAATTTGAAAATCTAAAATAAGGTTCAATGTCCATTAATAAACATATAGCTTAGTTTCTTTATCTATCTCACTATGTGGGATACCTGATTCCTAATGATAGGGCAAAAGTTCAAAGGTTTGATTGTAGCCTTTAAGATCATTCCTTCAATGTTACCTATGTTACAAAAGACACTACATTCCAAGATATCATTGATCAAGCATTAGAAGCTAAATATCATATTAAGGATTGAAAAGAGAAAAGGATATAGGCTAGTAAAAAACATAGCAAGCCTAAAAGGCTAAGTTATGTATCTAATGTTAGAGGAATGCCTGCATCTCATAATCCTTAATTTGATGGAAGTCAATCTATTTTATCCTTGTAACTAGAAATGCATCTAGTGCTCCTCTTAAAGGAAGAGGCCAAGCTAACCCTCTATTATATTTATCATCTCCTAGAGCTTCTACCAACTTTAATGGGGAATGCTTCAAATGGAAAGCAATTTTCATAAGGAACCACTTTAGTGTGTGCAGTGTGGTAATAGACATTTTGATCTATGTAATATGATGAATATATTTTACTTTTAATGTAGTCAACGAGGCCATAAGAAAAAGGATTGTCTAGGTAACTTTCTTAGCTATAATGTGAACTATCTTGTCCCTCTACAAAATCTAACCATAAATTAGTCAATTTCTCATAAACCCCAAATGTCACATGGTCTTAATGAAAGTGGTAATGTTAAAAGGAGAAATTAATTTAGAAAGTAAGCAAAATTCTTTATTTTGACTCATCAAGAAGCATAAACCTCTAATGCTATAGTTGTAGGTACAATTTTCATTAAGAATTTACCTACTTATGCCTTCTTAGATCTATGAGCTACATATTTCTTTATTTCTATTAATTTTTCTTCATTATTAAATAACCCACTTAGTATATTGCTAAATTCATTATTGGTGTCAACTCCAATATATAAAACCTTAATTACTACTCAATTTGTAAAAATTTCCTTGTTTATATTCATGATCAAATTTTGTTTGTAAATTTAACTTTTTTTTTTTAGAAATAGTAGATTATGACATTATCTTAGGTATGGATTGGTTATTTAAATATCAACACTAAATGGATTATTTTAAGAAAATAATCTCTTTTATTATAGGAGGAACCTCCCTTATTATTTTTTAGGGAGAAAAGAATTCCGGCATCACTAGAATTATCTTTAACATCAAAGCTTAGAAGCTTATTTACAAAGATGCCCTATATATCTTACTATCATTCAAGATCTCAATTAACCTTTTTCCTAAAATAAAAAATGTTCTTGTTGTTTATGAATTCTTAGATGTATTTCTAGAAGATTTACTTGATTTACCTTTAGACTTTAAGATTGAACTTAATATCAAAGTAGCCCTTGATACTAATCTAATTTCAATTCCTCCTTATCCAATGGCACTAGTTAAATTGAAAGAGTTAATGAAATAGTTGTAAGAGTTAATTGATAAAGGTTTTATTCATCCCAGTTCATCTTCATATGGTGCTCCAATTTTGTTTGTAAAGAATAAAGATGGAACTTTGCACCTCTATATTGATTATCGTTAATTAAACAAAGACATAATAAAAATAAATACCCTTTGTCTTGAATTGATAACTTATTTGACCAATTACATGAGCCAAATATTTTTCCAAGATTGATTTGCACTTTGATTATCATTAATTGAAAATTCAAAAAGAAGATCCTAAAATAGCTTTCAGAATGTGATATGGTCACTATGAATTTCTTATTATGCCTTTCTACCTTCCTAGTGCTTCTACAGCTTTTATGGATCCTATTAACAAGATCCTCAAACATTTTCTTGATAAATTTGTAATTGTTTTCATTAATGATATTCTTACTTACTCTAAGTACGAACAATAGAATGCTCAACACCTTCAAATTATTCCATAAAATTTTTATGGACACTAACTCTTTGCCAAGTTGTCTATATATGATTTCTACTTTCTAGTTTGAATTTCTTATGGTATATGATCTCCCAATATGGTATCCAAGTTCATCTAAATAAAATCAAAATGATTCAAACCTAGTCTTAACGTTTCATCATTTTTAAAATCTAAAGTTTCCTCGGCATGGTCCGATGTTATCATTGATTTGTTATAAACTTTTCCAAAATAGCTTTTTCATTGATAAAACTTACTTGAAAATGAGTGAGATTAGAATGGTCTGACAAATCTGAAAGTAGTTTCCAAAAGTTGAATGTTTAATTACTACTCTAGTTTTGGCTCTTTCTTCAGAATTTGGTAGCTTTTTAGTGTATTATGATGCTTCATAAATTGGCTTAGGCTACATTATGATGCAATATGAAAAGGTAATTGTATATGCATCTTAATAATTGAAGAACCATGAATTGAATTATTTAATGTACAATCTTCAGATGGATAAAGTTATGTTTGCATTGAAAATTTAATGTTATTATCTATATGGTGAAGCTTACAAGATTTACATCAATTATAAAAGTCTAAGGTATATCTTTAACTGAAAAGATTTAAATTTGAGATAGTACAGGTGGATAGTGTTAGCAAAAGATTACAACTATACCATTTCTTATCATCCAAGCAAGGCTAGTATAGTAGCAAATGCCTTAAATAGGATCTCATTAAGAACTTTAGCCAATGTTCATGTTGAAGATTGAATGGTGGTTATTGCTTAAGTAACAATTCAATCTATCTTCATAAAAAGAATTAAAGAATCATAAAAGCAATATCATATATATTCAACGTTTAAAAATTAAGCAACGACAAATAAAAATGTAGGGTTACTGATAGAAGAACAAGGGATAATTCGATTTCAACACTTACTTTAAGTTCTTGTTTATGAATAGAATGAATTACTTTATCAAGCCCATTCAATATTGCTTTTCATCCTTATGCAGATGACTAATATGAACAAATAATTCAAATTCTTAAAGATTTGTTGTGTGTATGTACTCTTGAGTTTAAGGGTAGTTAGGAAAAATACTTGCCTTTGAATGAATTTGCATGCAACAATAACTACCAGTCTTCCTTAAAGATGGTCCCATATGAAGCATTGTATGGTAAGCTATGTAGACACCCAATTGGATGGTTTGAACTAGGAGAAGCTAAACTCTTCAACCATGATCTTGTTTTAAATGCACCCAAGTGAAGATTAATATAAAAGGATAGAAAATAACTCATGATCGTAAAAAATCATACATTGATAAAAGAAAGGAGGAGTTGGAGTTTTAAAAAGGAGACCTTATGTTTTTAAAAGTCATATGAAAAATAGTGATAAGATTTGGTAGGAAAGGAAAACCTGCACCTTGTTTCATTAGTCAATTTCTAATTATTCGGTGTATTGGATCTACGACTTACTACCTTGATTTACTAAATGAATTACATTTTAATGTTTCATAAATATTTTCCAAATGTTTCTCATGTTTTTCAACACCAAACTCTTCAATTGGATCCAAAACTTCCATTTGAGGAATAACTAGTAGTGATTTTGGATTGTCAAATTTGCAAGTGAGATCCAAATTAATTTCATTTGTAAAGGTTCATTGGGAAAGACATAAAGTCAAGGAAGCCATATAGGGATCTAAATTTGAGATGAAAATGAATTTTCCATATCTTTGTGGTAAACCTAAAGCCTAAATTATAATATTTTTCTGATAATTAATTTCTAAGAATTCAAGGATGAATTCTTTGAAAGGGGAAAAACTATTATAAACTTAAAATTATAGAAATATTATTTTAATTAATTACCTAGCCATTTTGTAAATGAACCGATAATTAGAGAAAGTTATGGAAATGCTTAGGATAAATAGTTAATTGTAGAAATTAGTAGTTTTAATAAAAAAAATGAGTGGAATTAAATTAATTATAAAGTGGTATAAAATTAGAATTGAAATAGGATACTTAGAGGAGATTTAGGATCATCATTTCCTAAATTGCCTTGTGAACTTTAAAATCATCCAAGTTGCCTTTGGAGTTAATAAAATCACCCTAAACCCTTTCATTCCTAAATTGTGGTTGTTACTCATTCAACTTCTTCTCTTCTTTTACGCTCTAATCATCACTTTATCTCAATCCTAGCAATTTCTTTATCAAATCTTGAGAAATCTCCTTTTACAATTTCATTAAAATAAGGTAAACTTTCTCAATACAGCTCTTTATATGAAATTTCTTGGTGAACTTAAATGATAACATGAATTAAGGATTTTATATTTAACTTTGGTTGTTATAGGGAATAGGATAATAATCTCATCTTTATTTATCCATTCAATCTCCTTCATTTTCCTTCAATTTGAGGTAAGTAAATAATTTGCTTACTCAACTAATTGTGCAAATTGAGTATTTATGTAATTTTTATTTAGAGTGTGTTGATGTAATTTAGTGGAAGTGATAACTGATGATAAAGATGATATAAAATGTTAGATTCATGAAATGATGGTTGTATTGAGATTTTAATGTAATAAATATGGTTTGGTTGACAATTTGGCTTGTTGAATGGAGAAAATTTTTGTGAAAGCTAGATATTCATAAAAGTGAATCAAGTGTGCAACTAATTCCTTGTGTTTAGAAGCAAATTTAGGGTGAAAGAATCGGTTGCACACTTAATTCTGAGCTTCCCTAAAAATTATTCAAACATGAATCAATTGTATAATTGATTCTCTTTGCCTAAAAGGAGAAACTAAATAAAAGAATCAATTCTTGAGGTCTAGAATTTAAAATCTTTATTGTAAAGCAATTACACAATTGATTCACATATCTTGTTTTGAAATTTTAGTTTCCTAAACAATATGAATTGGTTTCCTAATGTTGGTTTAAGCATAATAAAGGCAGTTAAATACCTTATTAAGTATTATTACTCCACTACTTTGATGCATGACTATTTTATCCTAATCTATGATATGATTAAAATTCTATACTTAATGTTTAAATAAGATGAATGTGGTTGTGATAAAATCTTAAAATGTGAATTTCATATCTAGATCATTTAATTGTGACTAATGAATACTAGGAGGGATAAGGCTGAAATTATGACTAATAAAATACTGAGAAGGATAAGGTTGGAATTATGACTAATAAATACTAAGTAGCACAATGCAGGTTAACTGTTATTATCTATATATTTTTTGCTACTAGTGATATTTAATTATGGTAAATGTGATATATTTTGCATCATGACTATGAAATGTGAATTGTAAAATAAGGATCTATTGAGAATTAAGGTCTCATTATTTTATTTTAAATGTTTTTTATATTCTTAGTTCAAATTCCATAACCATCATTAGCAGCATAGGAGTAGAAGTATCATAAGTAGCTAGTATTAGTAAATAGGAAGATAGAATAAGAAATTAAGATAATTTTGAGAATAAAAGTGTAAATATTTTAAATATATGATGATATAACATGAAGCAAATATTATTTAGATAACAAAATCCATTAGCTTAATTAGGCAAGCTTTTAGTAACATTATATGATGCTGCCAAATTAGGTTTAAACAAGCTTGTCATGAAAATTATATTATTCATTATCAGGTGGGCTGTGACAGTAACCTCCTATATCCTCAATTGATGCATTAAATAGAAGCACTCTTGATATTTCTATACTAAAATTTCTATTTTGTATTAAATATTATTAAAAAATATAATAAAAATTTATAAAATATCTATGAATGAAATTGTTTATTTTTTGAAAATACAGTTCAATAAAAATTTTATAACAAATTAAACATGTACTTTAATAATTTTATGATTATAAATAGGTAAATAAAATTTTTTCCCTTTTCTTAATGAAAAGTTATGGTACCTAATAATTAAAAGAATTATTATATTAACTATTTTACTAAAACATTATAGACTTAAGTTAATTATATTCTGTAGTCAAAACCTGAGATAAAAATATATTATAGGTATATATCTATTTTAGCTTATATCTTAATGAAGAATCTTGATGTAACTTTCTTTTATATTTTTTTAATCATTTCTAAAAAAATTATTTACAATAAATTAAATATTTTTATTTTATATTTTAATAACATATTTTAACAAAACAAATTGCATAACATATAACTCAATGATGGTGTGGTATTTATCATTATTCAAATAAAAATATAAAAAGCTCTCTAGTTAAATAAAATAAAAAGAAATAAACTTTTATATGAAATAAAAAAATTGTATGTAATTATATAATCCAATTATAATGAGAATAACTTTTATTATTGAGTTTCAAATTACTTGTATTGATTGGTCAATAATAAAATTATAATTCATTAGTAGATTTAATTTTTTTTCATTTTTTAAAAAGATAGAAAGTTAATTCAAATAATTTTTAATTATAGTACTAGTTAATAATAAATAATTATAATATATTTAATTTAGAAAGAAAGTAAATTAGTTTAATAAAATAAGAAAATAATTGACAAATTTTCCATTCAATTAGCTCTAATCCATAGGATTAATGATAAGAATGTTTTTGAAAAAAAGAAAATAGTTGACAAATCTTCCATTTGATTTTTTTTAATATCTAAGGGTACATCAAATATACAAACCCTTATTGAAAGTCATGTATTTGTTCAATATGGCGAGTTAATATTTCTAACCTACTATACTTATCAAGACTTGGATAAATATATATTGAAAATTAAAAGAAATATATAAAGTCAATATTTTGTTTAATGCTCTAATTAATTTGGCTTTTTTTTGAAGGGATATGTTTTTGTTTTAGGAGGAAAATACTTCTGTTTTAGGAAAGAAATATTTTCGAAGATTCTTCGTAGATTAAAGAATTTTAAAGAGAGATGTAGATAAATTTCCATTGGGTACACCTTAAATGGTGCAGTTAGGAGGTTAGTTATAAGTAGCTCCCTTGTTTTAAATAAGATGCATATTGCATTTAAAATTAAGAATCGAAACCCTACTTCTTATGTCTTCTTTATTTTTTATGGTCAGCAACTTTACTTGCCATGCATCCAATGTTGGAGCTAACTCGTGGCAATGACACAATATTTCAACCCATATTGAGCTAGCATCTTATTCTCCACTTGAAAGGTAAAAACATCCATACTATCCTTACGTAATTACACTAAAAATTTTCATAGGATCAATGAGATAAAAGTTTAAAAACTATAACCCCTATCTTGTTGAATCTTGGAATCCTTTTTGAATTACCTACCTAGGCTTTGCAAAATTTGGAAAGAATATAAGGAAACTAAGAACATTCTTAGCTTAATCAAAGTATTGTTAGATATATGCCCTTAAGAAAGTCTTATGTGAATCCTAGGCTTTTCTCTTCTAGATTTGAATACAAGATGAGGTTAAATATTTAAAAATGCCTTTTAGTGATTTTAGGGATTAATTCTAATGTTGATTATGCTTAAATTTTTTAGATTAAAATTTAGTTAATAGACTTGTTCATTTCCTTGGAAAATTTAATTTGAAAGAGTAACAAAGTGAGTGGATAGTTTACCGTATATTCTTGAATCTTTCTTGCTTAAAGATCACTTTTATTAGTTTAACTTGGTGTTAATAAAGAAATTGTTAGTTTTTAATGCTTATTTTTGCAACTTGCTAGCAGTTTTGTGTTTAACAATTATTTTGTGCTAAGATAAACCAAAACCAATCTAGATAAGGAAGATGTTGGAAATCAAATGTATATTTTCTTTAATTATGGTATTAGAAACATGATTTCATCATATTAATATTGAGTTCGAGTTGTTGAATCACCATCAACATGCAATTAATTGATTCGTTTATTTATCATATGAGCTTATAAAGAATTTACATTTTAGAGACTACTTTCTCTCTTAATTATTTGCTAAAGTTAGAGTTTTATTAAAATTTAGGAAAATTTTAGGTAATTGGATTCTTGGGAGTTCCTTTTAGAAGAACGTCAAGTGCACTTGGAAATTGAATCATATTGTGAAATTATGGAGGGATAAGGGGAGATTGAAATTGGACAGATAAAGTGAAGGGTGATAATGTTATTAATAATGGTATATTATAATTGATGGTTGTCTTTGGAAATTACCATTAGATCTAAGAACTTGAACATTTTTAAGGTTTTTAGTTAAACTTTTCTTTTTTACTTTTTATATAATGATGATGTTACATATGCTATTTCATATTATGGTTGTAAAAGCCTATTGAACAATGGTGTTTCTAACATTCTTATTTTATTGCTAATATTTATGTTTCCTTTCATACTTGTTTAAGTTATCTTTTAAAGGAACTTTATATTTTAGTTTGAAAATTGGAATTTTAATTATTTTATTTGAAAATTTGATCTCCAAGTTATATGAGATTTCATTGATGAAACCTATCAATGTTTGTGATCTTCGGTAAGAAATTCGCTTATTGAGTTCCTTGAACTCATTACTTTCTCTTGTTTTCTTTAAAAAAGTATATTTTTAAAGTTCAAAATTCTTTTACCACCCATATTTCAAAAAAAAAGGCTTGAGATCATTCATGTGTTATGATGCAAATGGTAAAGTATAAAATTGGACAGTAGGACTAGGAATTGTGGTCTTTCATGCTTCTTATAAATGGTGGTTACATTTTTTATATAATGTTAGTTATGTATTGTTTGTGATATGAATTGCTATAGGTGTTATTTGGGCAAGTAGCCCTCTTTTTTATGTGTTTTGTTACCTCTAGCTAGCATCTAGGAAATAGGAGAGGTTTGGATAAATTTTTGATAGAATTCAATTGTGTGTATTATTTGTAATTGGCCCATGCATGAGCATGCTTAAATAAATGTATCTATGTTGTAATGTATCTTGTTAAGTCTTGCATTGTTCAAAAGTTAGGCTTATGGGTTATTACTCTATAAAAACTTTTTATATTAGTTATGTGCTTAACAATTGGTGCATGACAAGTGATCATGGTCAAAACAATCTTTATAACCAATATTTTATCTTCACCACATATAATCATATTGTTATTGACTACTTAGTTTTATTAAACTTATTAAACAATTCTTTCTTGCAGAATGTTCATAGTTGAACTTATGGAAGTCTTTCAAATGTCACAATGACAATTGTTCCAAAATAAATTCAAAATCATTTCTTAAACAAATTATAGGAATCTAAAACCATAAATCGAAAATTGCAAGCAAAAATATTAAAAACATATATAAGCAAAAATTTTAATAAAAAGATTAATCATGGATCATGGACAACAAATGATGGATTTTTTAAGGTCATTACTTTAAAAATGAACACCTATACTTTACATAAAAAATTATTTACTTGCAATATCAAAATTAAAGACAAGTAAAAATGAAGAAGCATTAACCAACCAATCACACCATCATAAACCCAGCAATTGAGATAAAAGCTTATAATTCAAATTGTAACTTGATATATTGTTTTTCTTATGCACTTAGAATCAAATTAGCACTGTGTAATAATGACATTGCTTTTAGTTATAGCTTAATCCACTTTCTATGGAAAGCCAATAAAATCCTAAGACCTTGTATGGAGTTATTTCCTTTTGTCAAGGAATACAAACACAATAAAATCATGTCCTACTTAAATAATAAATGGTATAAATTTTCTTTTTTTGAAACCTTTCTATTACCTAACTAAGAATCATAGTATATCATATTCAAAAATTAACTATATAAAAAAATAGATGATTGGAATCATATCAAAAGCTAACCAAATGATCATTATAAACCTTCTTAATTGAACACCTATAACCTTTAGGAAAGTGATTAAAATAACACACTAAGATGAATTTAGGTAAAGTAGAAACTATCTGTTAAGAAAATAGTGTAATTTAAATTTCAAATTTCATTTAGAGGGATCATAGAATGATAAAGCAAATTTTAAATTAGTGGGATATTTTCATTTAAAGTAAAATATTAAAATTTGGGATATTGAAAATTTAAATTTAGCAAGGCATATGTAATATTGAAAATACAAATTTAAAAAATTATAAAAATCTAAAAAAAGTTGCATCTTAGAGCATAGAGCTCAGGGAAATAAAGTACACTCGACTTAAAAAATCACAACAAAAATATTAATGTCTACCTATTAAGCCATAACTTAGACAGTTTAGAACAAACATAAAAATGATTCTTCCAAGCAATTGCTTAATGAGGTCTCTGAGGAGTAGGGTTATAGACTTGAAATTAATTTCTATTTTACCTCTTCTACAAAATGGCTTTAGTTTTAGACTAGGACAAAGAGCTAAGTTATTTAATTCTAAAAATTTAGGTTCATTTTTCATTTAAAAGCTTAGATTTCATAAATTATGTCATTCTATTAGGAATAAATCATTCCAATGCATAGGACCTTTTAGATGTAAACTGATATAAGAAACCTTAGTCAGATTTTAAATTTTCAAGTGATTTAATTTAATTAGCTAAGAAATTGGTATAAGTTAAGGTTAAACCTATGAAAAATTTTAAACTATGCATATGTAAGTGGAATCTTGCACTTTTGGGCACGTATTAGAGTTTACAAATGCAGCCATGACTTCTAAAGCTATTCGTGACTTTGTTCACAAGCCTAAGAATATCTTTAAGTTTTTCCTACCATTCAATAGTTATCAAAATCAAACCAAAATATTATATAATATCATTAAAATGCAATTCTAGAGCTTTCAATTTTCAAAATTTTACTATTGATTTGTTCCCTTAATGTTTCATGTTCTATGTTGTCAAAGATAAGCAATCCACAAAAATCCTAAAATAATAAAATTTTACAAAATAGTTAGACCAATCTTAAAGTCGCTTTGATTGCAATAATGATCTATGATGAACAATGATGAAACATAAAATTATAACTCAAGTAAAATGGAACTTTAGATTTACTTTTTCCTAATTGAAATATGTAAATTTGGTAACTAAGCTTCAACATATTTAAAAAATAAATCTTACAAGCTAAAATTATTCTATCTAATTAAATAGGAAAAGCTAAGGTGTGAAGAAATTATTACCCTTTATCCACCTCCCTAACTCTTAGATCATTTTAAAGAAGTATATTATAAAGAGAACTTTTGTAAATTCATGAGGCATTAAATACTCTTTGCTAGCAACTTAAAGAAATCAAATGAAAAGAATTAAAATAAAAATCAAGAAAGCATTTAAAGAGAAAGATATAATTTCAAGTGAGCATTTGAAGCATAAAAATAGATAAAGGAACAAAGAAAAAAAAGCACCACATGTTGGTTAACATTTAGAAAATCAATAATATATCATAGAAGTGTTGCCTAGCTATTAAAAGACTAGTAAATCTTTCATTTTGTGACTAGGTTAACTTGTTATTAATTAAAGAAAACTAAAATAACAAAACTCAAATTAGACCTAGAAAAAAATAAAAATTAGTGGCATTATTACTATTCTTCATACATGGATCATTACACCAATTTATTAGAAAGAAGATAAAACATATGACAAAATAACTATATGTTGTAAATGATGGAATTAAAAATGAAGCATAGATTTTTTTGGATTCCAAAGTATTATATTATATTGCCAAATAGAAAAAAAGAACAAAAGCAAGATGATTATAGTTAAGGAAAACATAAAAAATTTACTTTAATTTTTCTATGCCATTAAATCAATTCAATATACCTCCCAACTTTGACCTATATTCCATACAACGGTACCTACAATAGTATAAATTGGAGCCCATGTAGATGAAGAAACAAAATCATCATTTAAGATAAAAAAAAGTGCTTAAATTATTAATTTTAGGATAGAAATCTTCTTGAGCTTTTTGCATGATAAAATGCTAAAAAGATTACTCCAAGAATGAACATCTTCAAGTCGTAAAATGATGTTTAATTCAATAGGCAAACATTAAGTGAGAGTAGCAAGAGTGCATAATGGCTAAAAAAACAATTAAATCAATACACCCATTGTAATTTTTTTCAACCATTAATCATAAATCACAAATTATAGGACAAACCTTAAAAACATTGAAAGTAATCAAAAGGAAATTGTATATACCTAAAAGACTACCAAAAACTTACTTAGTGAACAAACATAGAAAGCAAAGCATATAATTTAGAGTGTTGCATCCTCCATATGAAATCATTGGAATATGAGCATACCACCAATTTTATGAATTTCTAGAATATAAAAAGCCATTATATCAAAAACATAACTTCAATCATAGTTACTTAAAAAAGCTAAAAAGATATAGCATTCTAACAAAATCATCAAGTACAAAATAACCTATAATCTAGTGTAAATATGAATAAGGTTTAACAATCTTAGAGCAAAATGATTGTGATAACTAAAAGTCAAGTATATTTATGAAGTTCTCAGCTATAAATGATGATGCTTATGTTTTTATCATCAACTCTCACATGCTTACCACTATTTATGATGACAAGATAATCACCACGCTTATTAATATTAACAAATTTTCATATATAATAAAGTTATATCCAATAGACGTCCTTTGTATAACTTTAGGAATCAAAATAATATTAAATTATAATGTACTATATATAAGATTATTATGATATCTTAGGTTAAAGGACCAACTTTGCATCATTGCAATATACGAGTTTTAAGTTAACTTATCCACATAGAAATTCTAAAATAGGTTAATTCAGTGAACAAGCACTTATATATATACACTAGTGTTACCATAATAATATATATGAAATGAGATATCCTCCCACTTGAGCATGAATCATATGAACTAATCTATCTAAGTTATTAGTGTCCATTCTTAATAACTTTATAATTAAAAGCATTTTAAAATCTAAGCTTGTAAGGAATATATTTTATAATCATTATATTTATGCATATATATACACTAGTGTTACCATAATAATATATATGAAATGAGAAATCCTCCCACTTGAGCATGAATCATATGAACTAATCTATCTAAGTTATTAGTGTCCATTCTTAATAACTCTATAATTAAAAGCATTTTAAAATCTAAGCTTGTAAGGAATATATTTTATAATCATTATATTTATGCATGACCATATTCCATAAGCCATTTTTATCATTAGACATTATCAAACATAAATAATAATTAAATAATTGATAAAGAAAAATAAATTCTTTTTTATTAATAATTGAACAAATAAAAAAGCTTACAAGAAGTGTCCTTCTACATCATATGTAATTATCTTGTCGGGTATAACTCCAGACCATTTTTCTTTATTGATTGAATCTTTACCATTGTCTCTTCCTCTTCCTCCTTAACTATGGCTACAACCACTTTCTTGTCCTTTTCCTCTTTGACTTTTCTTTTGTTCATCATCTTTCAAATGAAGCTTTACTTGAAAGGCTTGAATCGGTGAATCTTTTTTATTCTTTCTTCCTTCATTCGCTTTTAGTATTTCCATGAGTTCATTAATAGTCATGGTCTTTAAATCTCTTATTTCTTTAATGGCAATACTAATAATCATAAATTTTTAACTAATTAATTGGAGAATTTTCTCAATCACTCATGCATCTTTGATATTTTTTCTATAATTAATTCTTTATTTTATTGATAATTATTGATACTTTAGTGAAATAATTCGAGATGGATTTAATCTCCATCATTTGAAGATATTTAAATATGGCCTATAAGGTTTAAAGTTAGATCTTTTTCACCTTATCCATTCATTTGAAGACATTTTGGAGAATTTCAAATACTTTTAGCCTTTGTTGCAATAGCATCCTTCTTAAGCACATCTTCATCCAAAGCTAAATGGGTTATAAAAAGTGCATGCAATGCCTTTTCAAGGTTTCTCTTTAATTTTAATTCAAAGCTACTTTACTACCTGATTGTTTATAATCTCTCTTTACAACATCTAATGCTTGTTAACCACTAAACAAGGCCTTCATTTGTACACAAATCTTAAGTCATTTCTTAATGACTCTAAACAAATCCTAAGTCATTTCTTCCTTGAATTATGAAGCTTTTTATGCCTCTTCAACCTTTAGATGTTTTTAGGCTAAAATTAGTTCTCTTCTTCCTTATAAGATAAGTCATGTTCTCTCTCTTATTGAGATTCACAAGTTCAAGCTAATTTTTCAATCTCAAAATCTCCTTGTAAGAATACCCAAGTTAGTTTTTTTAATAGACTCATTATTCCATTTGTTGAATATCTCATGATCTCCTTTTCCTTTTCCTCTTTTAAGAACATTCTCCAACTTCTCTCAAGCTTGTTTACAATGATTGCAACCATTACAATCTCTAATATAAAATAATCCAAACCTTGGTGGATAATTCTTAAGGCTAATTGGTCTCTTTACTTTTCCTATGCCAAGGTATCCTTCTCCTTTTGAAAGAACATGGCCTTATCACATGGTGGAAACTAACCTTTCTATACACTTTTCCAAATACCTTTATCCAAATACATTAATGGTCATAATTATTTTTTTATAAGAAGAGGGGCTGAGACATAATACAATCCATGTAATCCATCTTTCCTTTTTCTTCTCAACACTCTTCTTTCAAAATCAAGGAACCAAACTCTAATGCCATTTTGTTGGAGGAAAAGGAATATCTAAAAGAAAACTCAAATTTGCTTCATTGAAAATGCTCCATACAACTAGGTATTTATAAGTACTAAAGATAGTTCAAGAGACACATGTATTTAATAAATCATAATAAATTATTAATGGTAACTCTTAGACTTCATAACTAATAGATTATTAATGATAACCTTTAGACTCTACTCGGAAATTGAATTATACATATAAAAATTATAAAATTACTATTTCTAATAGTTTAATGCATCAATTATAGTTATATATATGTTATCAATGCAATTTAAAACCTTTTGTATTAAAACCAAATATCATAAGAAGGATTATAAAAGGGCCAATACATAACAAAGTGGCTTGTACATTATTTCAAGGCTTGATTTAAAGTAAGATTGTTAGAAAAAATAATAAATTTGAAGCCTAAGCCTTGTTTGTAACCATAAATAAAATTAAAATTCAATTAATTTAGAATTGAATTCTTGAACAATTTTATATATGAATGACTTAAAAAAATATAACTGTATGTTCTATAAAATTATGTAGTAAGGCTTTTTCTACACTTAAATAGTGTTTTCATTCTCATTCAATTATATTTAGAAGTTACAAATTTTTTTATATTAAATTATATAACCATGTATATGATGAAATGTGGCAAAAACATTTACACAAAAAAATAACTAATTAAACTATTGTAACAATGACAAAATTTCAGTATTGTTAAATGAGTGGTCTATCATAGAGAAAGACCTGTCCATAATAGGCCGACCTGTAAAACCTATAATTGAAACAAATCTAATTTTGGAGATCTAAAACCATCAAAATTTGTGATAGACACAAACCAACCCATAAATTTTAACTGTGAGTCTATGGATAGTTAAAGTTTACGGCTTTGGCAAATACAAACCAGTCTACAATGGATTAGGTCCATGACAGATCGACCTATAAAATCCGCATTTGAAATGAACCTAATTTTAGAGATCCAAATTTGCAATGAATGTGGACTAGTCTATGGATACTAAACTTATTTGACATGCCTACACATTAAATTTATAAAGTTCATGATTCAATTAAATTACATTAGATAAATTATACATACTATAAGTCATTTATAAATCAAGAACTAGTGACCAATTATTTATACATCACTATCATGCAAACATGTAGATTTTCCATTTATATATATATATATATATATATATATATATTTGTTAAGAAATGTGAGAACTGGTTATATCCAAGAGTTCAAAACACCTAAAATCAGTGTTGAAACATAGATAAGTTCCTATCATATACATAACCTAAACACTATCAAATGTGGGACTTGATCTAACATTAAAAAAAAAAAAGAAGTTTATGATAATATGCAGAAAAAATCTATTCATATTACTATATTTGAATATATAGTAGTAAGGGTTTGTTATTTCTTAATCCATGTGGAAGGGGTTTTTCAATTTGGTCCAATTTGACAAAATGAAAGTTCTAGATATAATGTATGGTTTTAGGTTACATTAAAGAGATAAACATAGAATCTTCAATGTTAGGTCCTCAAATGAATATATTTTGATGTGTTATCTTAATATGAAGATCTTGCATCTTTGTATCTATTAAAATGAAACAAACATCACTATGGTTAATTAGGGAAAATTGAATACACAAAATATTCCCTTATAATTCCAAGAAAAGCTATTAGGCTATCTTGAATTTGTAGAAATAAGACCCATAAAAAATGTTAATACCCTTGATTAGCTTTATGTGGACACTACATGTTAATTTTATGTTTATTTACTACTACACAAGTAACAAAGCAAAAGCTCTATCCATCTTTATTTATAATCACCTAGGTATAATATTAGACATTGTTACATCATTGACAGAAGGACCTTGAGAACTTTCAGATGTAGATATTGCCTTTGTGATCGTTCTCCCTACTAAAAATGCAGGTTGGTTAGGTTCAGGAAGGGTCATTGTATTACTTGCAAGCATGACAACAACAGTTGACATTGTTGGTCTATCTGCTACATCTTCTTGAACACATAACAATCCAATATGTATGCACTTTTCTACTTCACTTGCTATGTGAGATTTTTCAAGTATAGGATCCATTAGCTCAAGGCATCTTCCTTCATGCCATAGTTTCCATGCCTGCATATTAATGTTTTAGAGATTATTTCCTCAGTTGTAATTGTAGCATTTTCTTAAGAAGAAATACAATTTCTTGATGAAAATTACATTAAAAAACTCACATATAAAAGAAGACTTTGGCCATGATTTGAAAGATAGAATCCACTATTCCTTTTCCCACAAATGATTTCCAATAGAAGCACTCCAAAACTAAAGACATCAGATTTCACTGAAAACAATCCTTCCATTGCATATTTTGGTGCCATATATCCACTAATGAAAATTGTATAAATAAACTTCTCATTTAGTCATTAATTGGAATATTAATATCAATTCTAAACTATATTGATGTATCATAAAATCTTGTGACAATTTACTAGTATATTTTATTTGTCATTAAAGAAAATTTTAATTCATTACTAAATCAATATCACTTACTAAGTACCCATAACTCGCTTTGTATTTGCTTGATTTTGCCCTCTTTCAAATATCCTTGCTAATCTGAAATCTGATATTTTTGGATTCATCTCATGATCTAATAGAACATTACTGGCTTTCAAATCTCTGTGAATTACTCTTAGTCGAGAATCCTCATGAAGGTATAAAATGCCTCTTGCAATTGCATTGATAATGTTTTGTCGTAGTTTCCAATCTAATTGCTTTCTTTTTGTCTCATCTAGCATGAACACGGAAGAACAATGAATCAAAATGGAGTAAAGATGAAGGAGAAACCAAAAACAAAAAGGAAAAGGCAGATAATATTAACAGCATGGGAAACGTACATATAGCTAGTAATTAAACATAACTTAAAACGTAATTGCCTAAAGGAAATCTATAAAAAAAATGTTACAACATTAAAAAAAAATACTTGTGACAATATTTATATTTTATTTTCAACCTACTCTTTTGAGTAATATTTTTTCCAACAAATAACAACATTCAATGTTTCTACTTATCTTTAAAGCTTTCTCATGGTAGCACTAATTCAAGGTTAGATATAATGAAAAAGTAGAACAAGTTATATAAAAAAGCAAAGAAGTTGAGTTAAAACATACTAAAGAGGTGAAAGTCAAGACTAGAATTTGACATGTACTCATATACAAGTAGCTTTTCATCTTCCTCAATGCAACAACCCAATAGTCTAACAAGATTTTTGTGTTGCAATTTGGCTATGAAAATGACTTCATTTTTAAATTCTTGCAAGCCTTGAGCAGAAGTCTTTGACAATCTTTTTACTGCAATTTCTCTCCCATCTAGCAAAGCTCCCTGATTATTTTTACAAAAATAAAAATAAAAATAATTAAAATCATGACTAAAAGAAAATTTTTGTCTAAGCTTCCAAAACTAATTCAGCAATACCTTATAAACATGACCAAATCCGCCTTCTCCCAATTTCAATGATTCAGAGAAGTAATTAGTACTTTGTTGAATTGTAACTAAAGGGATGATAGGAAGGTCTGTATTCAAAGAGTCTACACTTTGAACATGATCATAATTGGATATAGGAGTGGTCTCTAAAAGCAACTTATCTGCAAAAGGAAGTTTGTGAGTTTATAATGATCTAATTGGCATGCTAGAGTAAATGAAAAGAGCTATAAAAAAAATGAATTTCATTTTTTTAAGAGATAATTAATTACCATTTCTTGATGCATTCCTTCTCCATATATAGTACATACAAAAACTTAGTAGAGCTACTACTGCTAATGCACTTACAATACTGATAATCAAGGCTCTTGATCTTGAATTATTATTGCCTCCTTGTTTGGCTGCACCAATGACAATGAGAAACACATGTTGCAATAAATTTTGTTTCATATGGACCAAATCAATACATAATATTAATCTTACCAATACCTTCTAAGGAAATTCCTATTTAGTAAATGAATTCTATGATAAAGGGAGAAAATAGTAATGTTTCCAATGAGCATTCCATTTTGCAAATGTTTTTGAATCTCATGTATAGAAAGTAGTATTCAAGAATAGTGCTATATGACTAGAATATATCAATATTGAATGTTTTAAAAAATTGTTTAATATATGACAACTAATAGAAATGTGCTTTGGTTGAAATGACTTTAAAAGAAAAGGGAGTGAGTTCACCCCTATGTCATTGTTTTAGAGCTTCTAGCTTGGCCATAATCTCTTTTGACTTGTCCATGTTAGGGGGTTTGCAATGAATTGACACTAACATAAAGGAATACTCAGGTAGATACTTAAGATGTTGTACTTTTATTATGTAAAGAAAAAGATATATAACCATGCCTATTCTATACATCTTAATTTTTAAAAAGCAAGATATATTTTTAAAAAATCAAATTCACACTTACTTCTTATGTTATATTCAATTTTTAAAAAGTAAAATATACTTTAAAAGAATCAAATTCATGCCTACTTTATATTTTATATTTTGGTTTCTAAAATACATATTACACTTTATAAGAGTCAAGTTCGTTCCTATTTTCTTTTATTCTTTTTACGTGTACAGTTAAATATCATTGTGAAGCTCACTATACATAAGGAGGGGAGAATGAAGTGGAGCAAATGTTTTCTGGCTCAAAATCATCCTATTCTATAAGAATGGGAGAAAATGATGCACAATGTAGAAGTTACACTTCCCTATCATAGGGATCTCCTATATACGGGCCACCTTTAATGAGGAGCTTTACTCTTTCTCTTCATATCCCATTCTCACTACACTATTAAATACAACTAACTTGGGAGCATGGAGTAAATGTCTCATTATCCACACATCTAAAATGAAAAAATGATTACATGGAAAATTCAAATTTGTAAAAAGTTGAGTGTCTAATAATTGAAATACTCAAATTTCTTCATTTTTAAACTTTATAATTATGGCAAAGCTAATGCCATATTGCAAATGGCTTTTGAATTTTCATATTATGTGATGCCCATGTATTATCGAAAATCAACAGCTACTTCAACCAAATCGTCGACTTATCTTCTCCTGCCTCCTCATTGAAAAAGTCCAAAGCCACGAAAAACTGACTTTCTGATGAAAGAACCTTCTTTTTTGCTATATGCAATAAGAAAATTTTCTTGATAAATATATGTGTATGGATTCTATTGATTTGAAACTCTACTCCCATGCCTAAATCTATTTTTTACTCTGATAAAAAAAATTACTCCAAAATTAAGAAAAAAATATTTCTCTTTTCCTTTGTTTATTGAAAATCAAGACCATTGCTTATATGGTAATTGTTCGTGAATCAAAAGGACTGTATGCGGAATACAAACACTAGGAAAAAAAAACCAAATAATCATATTGAAAATTATAACATTAGAAAGATAGTGCTACCGACAATTTCAAATTATGATCCACTATTTTGGTGGGCTCAAAATAGTGCTATATCAACAACTTCAAAATTTGATCCACTCTCTTTGTGGGCTAAAAAATAGTCCTATGCCAACAACTTCACATTCTGATTCACTATGAGCGTCAAAATGATCAGCTATCCGTAGTATACGCATCGGACTGTAATCATAATTGATAACAGAAGTTATTAATCTCTTAGTAGCTTGTACCTGAATTAGGAGGAGCAGAAGATGTGGATTGATTGTCAAAATCAAAGAACATAGAAGCATCATACTTTATCATACAGCTTGGTGCCAAAACCCGCCATGTCTGCTTGTCTTCACAACACTGTGAAACTTTGTCAAGCATAGCTTCCAAACACTGCCTGCACCCTTTATTAGTAAGGTCTCTGCTGCACTGCACCAAACCATACCTTTTCTCACTGTGATTCAGATCAAACTCACCCATGGCAAACAAATCATTAGTTTCCTTTGTGGCTTTGTTGATCAGACTCATCATAAAATTCTCAGAATCCTTCCATTCCGTTGGATTCGAAATCTTTTTGTCTCCAGAAGCATTCAGTGAAGGGATCATTGCTACTTTCCCGAAGAAATTAAGGTTTGAGTAGCGGAGCATGCAGTAATCAAAAAATACCACCATCGCAGAAGCACTGTTGGGACAGCGCCGAACAATATCATTGACGGCGGTCGTGACACAGAACTGGCAAACATGTCCGGTGACGTCGCCGCGGCAGTCGTAGAGGCCATAGACAGTTTCATTTATGCCTTTGCCTATGCTGGTGTGGTTGTATCCTTTGCTTGTGCCGGCATTGGAAGATAGCCATGAGAGGACGTTGTTAAGGTTGGCTTTGTAAGTAGTGGTGAGAGCTTGTCTAGTTGAGTTGCCACAGTCACCGTCTACGTAAGTAGATTGTGAAGTTGTGGTGGTCCTCCAGGTTGTAAAGATGAGAAGCAAGAATGCAATAGGTATTTCTGGTCTTCTTGTGTGTTTTCCGGCCACCATTTGGTAAGAACAAAGAAATAGTTGGGTTCAGCTAAATGGCGCAACTTATATATAGGAAGCAGAGGCTGACACAGTAATTTTTCGTTAGAGGGGATCAAATATAAAAATTTTTAGAACATGTATAACTTTAATTTTTTTGAAATCAATTTAAAATTATTGTAGATAAAAATCAAGACATTAAGAATTTTTGGAGGACGGGAGCTTGTTTGTCCTCTTATTCCGCCACTTCTATGAAATAAGAAATTTTTGCTCACTTTTCACTGCAATACTCAAAATTAGGGATGGCAATCCTAAATCTAAACCCAATACTTAAGATTTAGGACGGTAATTTGTGTCGGTTAAATTAACTCATTTATTAATTGTGTTAAATAAATTAATTTATTTAATAATTTTAATTAATAAAATTTATATTATAAAATTATTTATTAAATTTAATTACTTATTATTTTTATAAAAATATTTTTGATTATTAATAAAATATTATTTTAAATTTTGATTATTATTTTATAAAAATAATATTATAAATTTTATTATATATACTTATTTATAATTTAATTATTAACTATTTTTTAAATAATATTTTTAAAAATTAATATAAACTTTTTAAAAAATTGATGTGTCAATATGAATTCATGCAAATGTATTATATTCATTTTGAGTTATCATATTATATTAGATATCTTTACTTCAATCCAATAAAAAAGAAGTATTTATTGTGGTATTTCAAACCTCTCAAAATTTGAGGTGAATGATAAATTCAAAAATTATTAAATTAAAATTATTGAATCACAATGTTTATTTTTTAATATATGTGATCAAACAATTTCAATTTATTAAAAATTATCATATTATCTCAAAATTTGAAATACTTAAGATATCATAAAATTCACCTAAAGAAAGTTAGATATCAATTATATTATATTATTTATATATTAATGTTATAAAATTGCATGTGTTAAAAATTTTACCATTTAATTTTTAAGTATAATTATATTTTTTTTATTAAATGAGAGTTAAAAACACAGGAAGTAATTGAAGGATGCAGAATTCCCTGTGTTTGCATCATTTTTGACATACTGCTACACTTGGAGTTGTTGTCTAGCTTTAATTAGAAATTTAGGGCTTGTGGGGCCTCTTGCCTTTGTAGCTTTGGGTGGCAGAAAATTACGTTGATGATTGACCACAAACTTTGGTTTTAACGGTACCTGATCTGGTAAGTTTAATAAAAAATTTATAATTTTCTTAACATTTTCATTAAAGTTAAAACTTTTACTAAAAATAATTTAAAATGGTTTAAAGCAATTTTTGTTGATAAAATTATAATTCTTACATATTATGTGAATATTCCGTACAAAAATTTTATTTTTAATAAAAAAATTACAAAAATTTAAATGTGAATTGCAATTTTTATGTTAAAGTTTATAAAAACATGAAAGAATCTCTTACTACGTGCAAAAGCATTATTACAAGGAGTAAATATTTATATATTCAAATTTAAATTTATAAAAAATGAATAGGCTTGAATTCAGATAAAATATTATTAAAATTTGTATGATTCAAAATTGAGTTTAAGCTTAATTCAAATATGAGTTTAAACAAATTTATATAAATTTATTTGAATAATATGTTATTAGGTTTTACATTTTTATTGAATTTAAAATATTTGATTTCTATTTTGAGTTTATGAAATTTTACTTAAATAGTTTATTATTTTACCTGAATTTGAGTATATAAAATTTTATTTTTTTTACAAATAAATCAAAATTTTATCGCATTTTACTTACTAATTTAAATTTTTTAATAATCAAATCTATTAAAAATAGTAACATAATATCATATAATGCCAAAAATTACATCTAGTAAAGAGTAACATATACCAGAAAGATACTTATTTCAATTAATAAATCTTACTTTTCCATGCAACCTCGCCAATTATTAATAATATTGAATTTTTTATGTATTAAATTATTTATATATAATAGAAAATAAAAATATATTTTTTATTATTAAATTATTTAGATCTAGGAATAATTTAAATTATAGAATATAAAATTTAAACTTGACTTGAATATTAAGTTTAACTCGATTAAAATTAAATTTGAATTACATTTTTATAAATCGATCTTAGGTTTTACTAGAATAACCTCACTTGTTGGCATCCCTGATTGTTACCATCAACCGTGCGTCAATGGAATGGCAAGTTGGCAAACGTTCACCTCTGGGCATTTTTCCGCGTTAAATTTGTTATGACCAGCCGATGGAGATCTTTCGTGGAGCTTGATTTTGCTGACTTTGGTAGCCGGTACGTTGGACAAATTTTCGCCGCAACCCCAGTATGGAGCCAAAAGCCATTGCCAATTTGGTTGTCAAACACGTGCCCCCGAATTCGATGATTTCCGTCAGTCCGTGACGCTTACAGCGTGGAACTTCCGTTACAACTTTAGGCCCCCCTCAGATTGTTTTGACGGGAAAAAAGAATATAACTAGATCCGGTGCTATGCACGGTGTGATATTATTCATTAATTAATGAAATTAGGCTAAAAAATAATAAAAAAGAGCCAATAGAGTAATACGTACATAAGAAATCTATTGCATTATCCAAAATCATTATATTGTGAAATATTAAGATGGAAAAAAGGTTGAGATTACACTTACAAATTTTTATACATTCTAGAAGATTCATTTAAATATAACATTAGTTATGATACTTGAATTGCTTCTCTTGTTATCATAAATTAAGATTTTTAATCTTTCTCTACTTCTTACTCTAGAGATAACAGCATACAGTTAATTATGACTAAATAGAAATTCAAATAAACAAAAATCAACTTTCTTTAGTAATTAATTTTAATTTTCATTAATAGATATTGCAAATGACATAATCATGAAAAACTATCTTCTTTAAAATTTAAAAAGCCATTAAAATGAGAGGAACTTAGAACCATCCGGTGCATGAAGACCTTTACACCAATATTAGTATCAATTAAAACTTTAGGTTTTATCACATAATTTATTAATTATATCATTATTAACCTTGTTTCTTTACAAAGATCTAACATATTGGTTAATGTTTCTTGTAAATATAATAGTAACACTAATATTGAATAACTTTTGTAGTCAATAAATCAACTTAATAGGATTTAGTCTAGCTGGTCATGCATATTTTTAGGTCTTTGCACCCATCCTGTTTTAGTGGCCTAAGAATTAGCCACTTTGACACACTGATAATTGGTGCTTGTCTTGCATATTAAGTATAGATTCAAGTATTATCTCTCTTCATTGGTAATCAACGATAGCATATTATTGACTTCATTGACAATATTAAGTATTGGGCAAAGAATGGTGAATTATGTAAATGCTCTTTATTATTAGTATTATGTTGTAAAGAAGGAGATGTTGAATGAATAATGACTTCAAATTAGAAGAATCCCTAATGAGAAGGTTTTCTAATATATCTATGTCAATATCTCTATCATTTGGTTCTCCTCATATTCCATTTTCCATTTTTTAATATTTTTTAATATCTCATTGAATTTAATATATCATTGAAGCATGAACCTTCTTAACACATCTCTAACATTAAAAATTATACTGGTATTTATATCATTAGAATTTTATCAAATTCAACCATTCCATCCATTTTATTTTATTTATTGTCTTAGATAAACATTTTTGCTATTTATATATTTTTAGAAAACCAAAAATAAATTTATTAACATTTTATTCAATTTTTTATTATTTTAATAAATATTCAATAACTTTATATATCACTAACTTCTAGTAAACAATAAATTAGTAAATTAAAATCCTTCTCTCTTGAAATAGTGACTATTAATCGCCCTCTATAAATAATTAGGAATTTGTAATATAAATATGTAATTTATATTGAGCAAGTAACTTTCTAGTAAAATATAATGTGTGTTGGAGTATATTTTTATATTTATTTTTTTCAAAAATTGTTCTTTGAAAAGTTGCTTATATTTTTCTATTTTTAAGTTATACATATTAAGTTATAATTTTTAAAAACAAATATGAAAATAGTTATCAAACAAGAACTTTTATTTTTAAAAAATTTAAATAAACATACCTGATATATTTTATATTCGAAGTCTACAGCCCCGCAAGATACTTGCCACAATTATTTCTCATCATTTCAGATTTTAATTATATATTAAAATTTGTAAAATATATTGCATAACACTAACTAGTTTATAATCCATTTTTAAATGATGATATAATAAATAATTTGATATTTTTAATAATATTTTTGGTAGTAATCCTATGATTGAATTTATGATGGTATCAATAATTTTCCAAAAAAAATGTTATATTTTTTTAATAATTAATAATATTTATTATAATTCAAATTCTATTGTAAAAAAAATTGAAAATTGAAGATTTATGAAAAGAAGTATTCTTCTTGTATCTTTATCTATAACAATTAATTAATTGATTTCAAAAACGATAAGTGATCCAGACATTTTTTAATATTTATATAAAAAATTAAAGAATTTTGATAACATTTTTGAATATATATCATAATGATTAACAAGGAAGCATCAATTCGTATAAGAAATAATATATCATGAAGCATAGCAATCTCATATTCCATATTTCTAATCTACAATTCCAATTAGCTTTATTAGTATAATCCATGCGGCACACGGAGATCCTTCGAATGAAATTAATAGCTGGGATTCATAAATTGCATCTGACAATATTCCCCGTATTTTGTTCCCTCCAATCTTCTCATTTCTCACTGGACCCTGTTTACAAAATACAAAGCAATCTCACTTTATATTCTTCAATAATGTGGTAAGAATACATAAGAAAGAAAGGTTAGATAATGATGACGGTGGTACAAAGAAAGGGATCATGAATCAAGAAATTTGAAAAAGTATAGGGACCACCTTTACCTTCAATTTTGCTTATCAATACAAAAATGCAGTATGCTCACTCCAAAATAACCAATTAAACATAATTTTCTTTTACTGAAGATAAAATGAGAGATGAAATACAATAAATAAACCTGTTACTATGGGTAGATAAGTAAAGATATATTCGAAGTTGTAATATATGTTTTCCCCTCATTCAAGTATGTGACCACAATCCTATAAGTCAGAAGCCTCATGAATTGCACTTCGTCCCTTACTTTAACTGTAACCATGCTTCAAGCCTCAACAATTGCTTTTTACAAAGAAATCTTACATTTAGTATCAAAACAATTTGTATAGATTTAAGATCCATGTCACTCACACAAAACACTATCTGCTTTTCAATTTTCAAGCCTGCATTGTCCATGTGTTTACATTAATTGCACATAAAAACTTTAGCTTCGATGGCAATACTGCCATTAATTCACATGCTTTGTCGTATTTATTAGATTTACTTGTGCAGATTTATTAAATTTATGAAAGATTTACATGAATTACTATTAATATTTTTGTTATATGAACTATTTAATTGTTTTATAACTAAGGCCAAAGGAATTGCAATTGATTTTTCTTTCTTTCTCATAATGAAAAACACTCATTTGGTAGCCATATTTGAGAATTTATGTTCATTTTGGAGTGATGCGTCTAACAAGTTATTTTATTTATTTATTTATTTTTGGAAATCACATCTGATTATGTATATTATTAAATATTTAATTGAGGGAAATTACATTGTTGTCATCCATGATTTTGGTAAGCGTAATAAAAAATAAGCCTTAATTTACTTATTGTAATTTGAAATTTTGAAGTGTAATTTTCTTTTAATATATTTTTTTGTAAAATATTTTGGATAATTTACTCATTGTTTTGCGAGTCTTGTCACCAACTATCATTGAAATAAAATGGGTGTCAGAGCATGAATAATTTGGTTGTGGTTTCACCATCAAATCAAGCCTGAAATTTGCACCAAGAAGTTTGAAGTTGAGCTTTAATGGTGAAATGACCTAAATGTGAAATTAGGCTATTCATGGGAGGTTTAGGTATTCTTGTTGTGAAGAAATTGACTTTCATGATATTTTGTTGTTAAATTTTGTTAATACAAAAAAAATCAAATTTAATTGATGCAATATCTATGATTACTATTCTACATGTTTATTTTTATCATTTATTTTAGTCTGATTATTTTTATCAAAATGTTTGAAATTATCATTTATTTTGATTTGATTATTTTATTAGTTTTGATACCATCATATTTTTTGGATAATTTCATTATTGTAAAATTATAACATTTTAAAAATATTATTTTTTCCTAAAATTGATTAAGTGATGAACATATCCTAATCTTGTAGTTTTATAAGTTTGTTTGATTTTATTGGATAGTTTAAAAAAAAAACTACTTTCAAAATTGTTCATGATAAATATAGTTCTTGAGTCTAAAATATTAGTTTAGCATAATTGCTCTAGCTCAGTATGATTTTCATATAACTGAAATAATTAATTTAATTGTTAATAATATGAAATCAATTCACTAAGTTGATGTGTTTTTTCAGAAGCCATTTTTAACATTTTTTTCTTTAATGTTGTCCATAATACTACGACATAAATAGTGATTTGAAATTCCAAATTTCACGTGCTAATTTTCACATTGAGTCTTGATTGTGGAATATGTCTATCTCACTTACGCAAAAGGCAAACACTAAAGCAATCAAAATTGGAGCTATGAGAAAGCATTCAAAGATCATATTTGCAATGATTCTCTACATAATGTGGTTTACCATAAGCCATAGGAGTTCTTTCTCTTTTTATAAGTCAGACACCAAATTAAGTAAAATTTAAACAATCCTCCAAAAGAATATTATGATATCATTAGAACTAAACAAAGCACATAAACAATCTCAGTCAGAATTATCAAAGTCTTAATCAAAATTATCAAAATCATCTTAAGAAAGCAAAACTTGAACTAATTATGTATTACCTAATATGATAGATCTTGAACTCTTCTGGTCCTTCATAATACTGTGAGAAAATTCAATACTGTGTAAATAAAATTAATGTACTAATCAAATCTTCTCAACATTCAACCTTAACTCTCTTACCAAATTTGTAGATTTGAAATATACAGCCACAATAAAAGAAAGAGAACATAATTGAATTTTTTTAATTAAATTTTATCCATATTTGCTTGAAAATTGGAACCACTGTGAACATTTATTGGAAACTGACGGTAGTATATTATTGCTAAGTAGCAGTAGAATTCTCCAAAACCATTGCTACAAGATTCTAATTCTCTCACCCTTCTAACCTCTATTTGTCCTTCATCACCCAAATATTTGAAAGGAAGACACTAACACTTAGATCCCTCTCATATTATCCAATTCCGTGAATGTCAAATCAAATAAAAAAAACAATCAAAATAATTATTAAGAAATTTTGTATCAAATTGAGAGGTTAAAGTTATCAACATATGAGATGGAATTATATGAATTACTAGTAAGTTATGATGATAAGCTCCCAATTTACAACCTTCTCAAATTATGATTTCATCTATATTTTCATATTATACTCCTCTCAAATTATATTTAACTTTAATATATATGATTGGTCCCTATAACATAAAAAAATTTCCAAAATTATGACTTTGGCTATAACTTAATATTATACTCATCTCAAATTATATTTAACTTTAATATATATGATTGGTCCTATAACATAAAAAAATTTCCAAAATTATGACTTTGGCTATAACTTAATATTATACTCATCTCAAGTCACCTATGATTTCAATACATATGATTGGTCCCCACCACAAACCTTAACATGTTTGGTACCATCTTTCATTAGATCTAACCTTATATAGTATCTGAAAGTTTTTATCAAATCAAATCAATAATTAAACCAAGCTAAAAAGATAAAATAATAAAATATAACAACTGAATTAAATTTAAGTGGTGTAAAACCTGAATATTTAATTAAAAATATAGAAGCAAATCCTATTCCCTACGATTTATCAAGTATCTTTTACAAAAATTCATTTACCTTAATTTCAGAGGTTTCAATGATAAATTTTTACTTGAACATATATCAGCAATTACTTAGTTATATTTTAATTAAATTTTACATATTCTCACTTTGTATATTTTAACATATTGAATATTTTTACAAATTTTTATGAAAAAAATTATTTTGAAAGATTAATATATTATTTATTATTTTTTAAATAAGTTTTGACCGAACACTACTGTTCATTCTAAATTTAATACTAGAACACTTAAAGTTTCACTTTTATTGTATTAGCTATTTGATAAACATATAATAGACAATTTACCTATTGTTGTTTAAAATTCTTTATAATTTCAACTATTGGCTATTAATTGGTTTTACTTATACTAAAATATATATTTATACATGAATATTTTGGAATCGAAACAAGTATGAGATGTTTCAAGATTTAATATTATGATTTTGTAAATCAAAATTATTTTGTGTTTAATTGCACTAAAATAAAACTTTATATTTTATAAACTTTCCTACACCTTACGTTTTATAATTTTTTTCATATTATATATAACCATTTTTTATTTTCTTTTGTAGATAAATATATTATGGACTCCAATAACGTATATTACAAATAATGCATTTTTAATAGATTATTATTATATATATATATATATTAAAATAATATAATATATGTTAAATTATCTTTTGTATATTATTATTAGTTCAGCTTTTGTACGACATACGAGATTCTTTTTATTCATTATAATTGTATATATGACAAAAAATTATAAGTGTGTATTTTTTAAATAAATATTATTAAAGATAATAAATTAATATAATATGTTTAGTTAAAAATGTGACAATTAGAAAATATATATATGTATAAATATTACTCACAAATTATTTACATTTATTTTATTTTATTTTTATGTTTCATTTTCTACTTTTATTCTTACATCCTTTCACAAAAAAATTAAGCCCCATTACAAATCTCACACTCTTAATTAGGTAGTGTAATATTTTCACATTCTTATATATTATATAATGAAAGCTTTATTATATGTTAAAAATATTTTTTGCATGAAAATATTAGTAACCATGTTGGTCGAGTAGACTTTCTCCATACACCAAGTAGGTTGATATCTTTTATCAATGTAACCAGTTATATCTTATCATGCAATTCCTATCTCTTTCAAATATTAAAGGTAAAAAGGCAAGATTATATGATAAAAATCCTTGATATTATTTACACTGTAAGTCCTAAAAAAGTTTGAAACAAATTTAAATGGTCTTCAAATATTTTCCATTATTTATCAGTAGTATAGTATTAACATCACAATGTAACTTCCATTTAAATTGTCTTTTATCATTAAGGATTTCATGTCAAATGAATAATTCAAATGATATAGTTTCATTGGGTAAAATGCTTTCAACTTTAATACAATAAAAAAATTTATTTTGGGTAAGAATCTAAATTCACCAACACATTAATAGATTTTCTTTGTGGGCAAATTAAGAGTTTTAATGAATATTATTATTATAGATATAGATATACATGGTATACAAATATAAATTCCAATATTTACACCAAATTTAAACCATTGATAAAATATGCAATTTAAGAATTAATTCATTTTATGTATTTTTTTCATTGCATGTAACCTATCATATCCTGGATTGATGCATTAAATAAAAATACTCATAACATCAATGTTTTAAAATTCTATTTCGTGTAAAATATTACTAAAAGATATACTAAAAATTTATAAAATATGTATAAACTAAATTGCTTGCAGTTTTAAAATATAGTTACAATAGAAAATTAATAACAAATCAAATATGTATTTTAAGAATTTTATTATAAATAGGTAAATAGAATTTTTTACCATATCTTAATAAAAAGTCATGGTATCTAATAATTAAAAAAATTATTAAGTTAATTATTTTATTGAAACATTTTAGACTTGAGTTAATTATATTCCAAAGTTAGAACCTTCGACAAAAATATATTACATGTATATATCGAATTTAGTTTATACCTTAACGGGGAGTCTTGATGTAATTTTTAATATATGTTAATTATTTGTAAAAAAATTTATTTACAATAAATTAAATATTTTTAGTTGATATTTTAATATCACATTTAAAAAAAAACAAATTGCATAATGTAACTTCGTGGTGGTATGGGTATTCTATCAAGATTCAAATAAAAATGTAAAGAACTCTCTAGTTAAATGAAATAAAAAAGTAGACTTTCACTTTTATATGAAGTAAAAAAATTGTATGTAATTATATAATCCAATTATAACAAAAATAACTTTTATTATTTAAATTCAAAACACTCGTATAATAAAATTATAGTTTGTTAGTAGATTTTGAAATTCTTTCAGTTATTTTAAAAGATAGAAACTTAATTCAAAATTGATATAAATAATTTTTAATTATAGTATCAATTAATAATTAAATAGTTGAAATATATTAAATTTAAAAAGAATGTAAATTACACTAATAAAATATGAGAATAATTGACAAACCTTCCTTTCAATTAGCTTCAATATGTGGGATTAATGACAAGAATATTTTTTAAAAAAATAAGAAAATAGATTACAAATTTTTCATTCAATTGTCATTTTTTTTTATAATATTTAAAGGTGCATCAGATATATAAAACCTTATTGGAGGTCATGTATTGTTCAAGGAATTAATGCTTCTAGCCTATTATGCTTATTTAAACTTGGGTATATTGAAAATTAAAAAAGAGAAAAATATCTAAAGTCAATATTCCATTAAATGCTGTAATTATTTTGACTTTTTTTAAAAAAAATTATTTTTTTAAGAAGGAAACATGTCAAAAAATTATTTGTAGGTGGAAGAGTTTTATAGAGAGATATAGATAGATTTCCATTGAATATACCTTAAATGGTGTAGTCGGGGGTTTAGCTATAAGTTACTTCCTTATTTTAAAATAAGATGCATATTGTGTCTCAAATTATTAAGGGGAAAAAAATTCAGAATCCCATTCCCCATACCTCCTCTGTTTTCGATGGGGAGCAACTTTGCTTGCCATTCGTCGATGCCAGAGTCAACTCGCGACAGCAATGTAATGTTTCAGCTCAAGTTAAGCTATCATCTTATTCTCCACTTAATAAACACATCTATACCATCCACTACCAATTACACTAAAATATTTCATAGGATTTATGAGATAAAAGTTTAGAAACCATAACCACCATCTTGTTACCTAGCGAGACTTTGTAAATTTGGAAAGAATATAACGAAATTAAGAACATTCTCAATATAATCAAGGTATTGTTAGATAGGTGCTCTTGAGAAAACCCTATTGTGAACCCTAGGCTTTGTTGTTCTAGTCTTGAATATAGGACGAGGTTAAATATTTAAAAATGGCTTTTAATAATTTCAGGGGTTAATTCTACTGTTGTTTATGCTCAAATTTTTAGATTAGAATCCAGCTGATAGACTTGTTCATCTCCTTGGAAAATTTAGCTCCCAAGCATAACAAGGTGAGTGGATTGTTTGTCATACTATTGAATCTTTCTTGCCTAAGGATCATCTTTGTTTGTTTAATTTGGTGTTTATAAAAAAAATGTTAGTTTTCAATGCTTATTTTTGCAACTTGCTAGTAGTTTTGTGTCTAACAATTATTTTGTGCTAAGATGTACCAAAACCAATTTACATAAGGATGATATTGGACTTTAAATGAATATTTTTCTTTAATTATAGTATTGGAAACATGATTTCACCACGTTGATATTAAGTTCAAGTTGTTGAATCACATTGACATACAACTAATTGATTCATTTATTTATCATATGAACTCATAAAGAGTTCAAATTTTAAAGGCTATTGTTTATTAAAGGTGGACTTTTATTAAAATTTGAGAAAATTTTAGGTAATTGGATACTTGGCAGTTTCTCTTGGAAAAGTCAAAGTGTGCTTGGAAATTTAATAAAATTGGTGGAAGGATAAGGTGTAGAGTGATATCAGTATTGATACTAGTATATTGTAATTGATGGTTGTCTTTAGAAATTACCATTGGATCCAAGAAATCTCAAAATAGAAATAGTATATTTAATCTATCTTTGTATTTGAATATATTCAAAGTTTCTAATTACACTTTTTTTTTTTGGCTTTGTGTATATGAATGATGATGTTAGATATATGATTTCATATTAAAAGTCCATTGAGCAATGGTGTTACTAACATTTTTATTTTATTGCTAATATTTAAGTTTGGAAGAAAGACTTGGGTGTTCTTTCATACTTTTTGTTTAAGTTGTTATGGGAACTATATATTTTAGTGATAACAAACTCTTTAATTTCATCCTTAAAATGAATGTTCCAACTTTAGGATGCTTTCAATCCATAAATGGATCTATGTAACTTGTAGACTTTCTACTTTTACTATATTCCCAAATTGATGTCATGCATTGCTTTTATATAAGTTAATGGATTCATATCCAATTGAAAGTGATCTTCATGACCTTCTATAAAAAATGTATATGTCTCAGGTAGCCTCAAGGTTCTTTTAGACCTACACAAAGGTTATGTTACAATAGGTTGAATTTCAGCTTCCACAGGTTGTGAAACATCAATTTGTCAATTTGGAACTTTTTCAAGATCTACTAAGCACCTATTGTTTGTATATAAGAAAACCTCATTCTTTAAGAAAATAGCATTTCTAAAGACAAGCACTTTTTCCTAAGAGGATGGTAGAATTAGTATCCAATTGAATTTTTTAGTTACCCTATAAACTTGAACTTTTCAAATCCACTATCGAACTTGTCTCCTATAAGCCTTTTAATATAGGCATGATAACCCCATATCTTAAGATATTTGTAGCTAGGTGCATTTTCAAACCACAACTCATATGGCATTTTAAAAATTGATTTAGAGAGATCCCTGTATAGAAAATGCATGGCTATTTCTATAGCATAACCCT
The DNA here is from genome assembly GCA_020226215.1 of Sindora glabra. Classification (NCBI taxonomy): domain Eukaryota; kingdom Viridiplantae; phylum Streptophyta; class Magnoliopsida; order Fabales; family Fabaceae; genus Sindora; species Sindora glabra. The sequence goes on along the minus strand of CM035229.1, from coordinate 20,542,812 downwards.
AGAAACATGCAGAAAGATCAATGAAATTCATCACATACTAAACCATATTTAATAAAGTTTAGTCTCTTCTCTCAAAAACTCCATTAAGTTATAAGGTTTTTAATGGAGTCTACTATAAGGGAATCTCATTCTCTTATTAACAATCAAAGAGATAGGTAATTAAGTATTAACTTCTTGGATCAAATTAAAGGAATTCAATACTTTTGTTAGTTTATTTCTTTCCATCATATCTAAATTCTTTGAACTTTTCAAAGGCTTAAGATTTAACACATACCCATACATAGAAAAAATCATCAGTAAAGGTAATTAAGTAAGAAAAGCCTTCTTAGGCCTTAACATTTAGTAGTCCACATATATCTATGTGAATCAAATTTAACACATTAGAGGTTCATTCCACTTGTCCAACAAGTGGTGACTTAGTCATTTTACATCTTAAATAGGATTCATAGGTTAATATATATCCAAGTCTTTGATACCATATTAATGCATAATTTTAATCATCATGTTTCCTTTCATTACTTTATTGAAGGCATAAAATAGATTATATAGACCCAATAGTATAAAAATTATTTCTTAATATTTTAGTATAGTATAAAACACCATTTTTTCATGGAACATTTTCCATCCTTTGTTTCAAAAAATAAAATCTTTTTCCAAAAGAGAAATGGAAATAATGTTCTTTATTATATCTAGAACATAAACAATTATTTAAAACTAAAGTATATCTAAAATCCAATATTAAAGAAATAGTCCTTATGGCTAATGCAGTAACTTTTTCTCAATTTCCTAGCTATAGCAACACCTTTCTTTTAGTTAACTACTTACTTCTCATCATTTGCAAACAATTGCAAAATTGAGAATTAAATTCCATATCTAATACCCAAGAAGCACTATTAACCAAAAGATTAACTTCTAACAAAAATAAATTTGAAATTTAACACTTTTGATTCAAATTTGAAAGTAACCTTGCAATTCCTTTTCCAATGATCGAGTTTCCTACAATAGAAGCAAGCTGCTTTTTCAATTCCAGTATTTGTAACACTTGTAAAAGATAAATGAGTGAGTATTAAAGAAAATGGGTTCTTGTCATGTTGATAGAATCATGATAAAATAAAAGAAAATAAGTAGATATTGAATCAAATATATTTATTTATATTAAGGATTTCTTATATAAATATCCCTCCCACTATTTTAAAAAGATTTTATCACTTTTATGATAAGGTCTGAAAAGCTTTAATGGAAAGCAATCTAGTGGGTTTGAAGCACAATTGAAATTATAAGTCTAAATATTATTGGCGATCCCACAATAATTTCAAAAGATAGATAACTCTTATCAATTACATCTTATATAACTTTCAAAATATTTTAACCTTAGTTTTGATATAAATCCAAATATTATTAGTGCTTTTATGCAAATTCATATTAAGTCAGACCCATTATTTTCTTATATGTATGCCTAATATTGATGTCCTTAAATACTATTAATGATAGCACTAATATCAAACACTTGATGAACATCACTTATATATAAAAGAATTAATATAATTTTCATATTTTACATACCACAAATACTATTGACGATATCTACAAAACATAAAAGAAACTCATATTAATTGCAAATGATGGAATGTTACGATTAATCAAACTCTATGATTTATTTTGCTTGTAACTTAATATTTCAAGTCCTTAAAACATTTTCAAGTGAGAGTTTTAAATTAATTTAGGTTTCATCATTATTTAGTTCAAATTATTCTATAATTTTGAATTAACATACATCTCATACATACATAAATATATAACTACTATGAATAATTATGGGTCCTACACATAAGTTCTAGAAACAAAACACTATTTCTAGGGGATATAAAATTTAAATATGAATCTCATGCATACATGGGCTTTCATCCACATTGTTCCATTTTACTCTTTTAACATGGAAAACTTCATTTGCTTTTGTCTTATTCTTTTTAAATCTTATAAATAAGAAACCTTGGTTAATAGTCAAAGGGAGGTATATATTAGGAACAAAAAGAAATATAATTATAGAATAATTAGATAAAATGAAACCTGCATGCCTCATTTTAAAAATATAACTTATAGAATAATCCATAATCATTTGTCATGCAATTTCATCATGTAAAATAAAATATACCTTATTGACATTAACAAATATTTTTATATGGTAAAGTTATACCCACTAGATTTCCTTTGTATGACTTCTAGGAATTAGAATAATATTAAAGTATTACATACCATATATAAGATTAATATGATATTTTAGGTCAAAGAATTAACTCGACTTCTTTGTAACTTACAACTTAATATTTCAAATCTTTGAAACATTTTCAAAGGAAGGTTTTAAATTAGTTTAGGTCTCATTGATGAAAAAAAATATTTACTATATTATTTTCTCCTATTTCATGCCTCTTATTGAGTTACGCATACTTAATTTCATAGAATTAGCTTTATTTTATAATTTGGGGTTAGTTTTACAATATTCTAAATTTATTCAATTAATATTAGAGTTTGACACTATTTCTATTTTTAGCTATATCTTGGGTCTAGATATTAGATCAGGGTAATCTTTATACTGTTGGAAAGCTTAAAGAAATATCTACAACTTTGGTGTTTTGGTCAAAGCCTAGTTTGGACTTCTACAAGCCTTTATTTAGCTGAGAAGTTGAAGCCTTGTTTTTGTCTCAGGTGAGTCAATTTTGATTTTTAGATCATGTTTAAGGCCATAAAGGTCCAATCAATGTGAAATCAAACTCAAATCTCCATGAGATCCAACTTTATAATTTTTATATTTATATATTACCAAATTATATTATTTTAATGATCTTATACTAGTTGAAAGTTAGGCTTATGAGATTCCACTACTATCATTGTTAGAGTTAATTTTCTTGTAAAAAATAGGTCTAGATTTCTAAAAATTAGAAAGGCCCTATTCTTGTAATCCTAATAAATATATAATCCAAGTTCAATAAAGTTTTAGGTTAATTAGGTCAAATAAAAGGAGAGAACTCATTAGACTTTAGAGACTTTTACACATTCAACAGATAGTTTTTCTCTTCCTCCTTTAGCTTGTATTCTCTAGTCATAAAAGGCTAAATTTCAAAGTTAATTTAAGGAGTTTAAGGCTCTTCTTTATTGGATTATGAGATTATGATTTATAATTTTTACTTTCCTTAATTAATTTTTCTCTTTCCCTAATTATTTGTGTTAATTTCTTGAAATTACATGCGTTAAATGTTAATTAGGTATAATTGGTACTTATCTTTGTGATTTTTAATCTTTTACTATTTTGATATTGAATTTGATTGGTAATTTATGGTTTTACACAAAAAAGTAGAGGGCTAAAGAATTAATTTAGAAGTTTCTAATTTAATTTCTTAATTCAACTAAATTCTATCTTTAAATTAATTTTGATCTAGCTTAAGGAGTATAGTAGTTGCTTAATTCAGTTAATCTTAATTGATTAAATCCTAAATGAAAATCTAGCAAAGGATTTAAGAATTATTGTAGGGATTTTGGGTAATTTAAGATTGAAGAATTAACTAGAAAGGTTAAATATCTAATTGATCCATGATTAATATAAGTAGAATTCTCAATTCCTTCAATTAACTGTTTCATTACATTGATTTTTGTTCTCACTATTTACTTTACATTTTCATTTTGTTTAATACATTCAATTTAATTATGAATTACAAACCCCGCAATTTTACATTCATATAGCAAATTGCATTTTGCATAATTTTGCATTACATTATATCATCACAACATATAGTTTTCTACATTTTGTTTTGCTTCAATTTCCACATCATTTTTGCATTCTGTTGCATTAGTTTCTACATACTATTACTATATTCAACTAATAATTTGTTACAAAAGATAAAATTAAGGGATCATTAAGGGTATGACCTAGTTATGTCACTATACTACATTATTTTATAGCAAACTAGTTTTTAATCTAATTTTGGTATATTACAATGTGCTTATCACTCATCATTATTTAATTGAAATTATCCTATAATTTTTAATTAATATGCATTCCATACATACATAAACCTATAACTACCATGAATGATTATAGGTCTTTTACATAAGTTATAAAAATAAAATACTATTCTTAGGGAATGTAAAATTTAGATATGCATTTCATGCATACATAGGCTATTATCCACACTTCTCTACTTCAAACTTTTGACATGGAAAATTTTGTTTACTTTGTTTTACTCTTTTTACATATTATAAGTAAGAAACCTTGGTCAACAACCAATGGGAACTACATATTGCTAGAAATCGCGCATCATACATGCACAGCGGAATAAAATTTTTACACGATTTCCACCAAGGATCCATGCGAATTTAGAACGCCATAGATTAGGGATTAGGGTTTATACCTTTCGGCCAAAAATCTTCTAACCGCTACAGCAAGTCCAATCTGCTTCCAAATCACGAACCGAAATAGAAACCAGTAAATCAGATCACCAGTACAACGTTTATGTGGCTGCACCTCTGTGGTATCCACACGAACCCATGAATCACCGATGAATGTCCGCTACACACACCGGTTGGAATTGATCTCTTTACACCTCGTAGTACTAGCTACGCCTCTTCAGGGATTTTGATCAAGGAGAGGTGCTAGGGTTTTCTATGCTTTTGCTTGGGGTGCGTGAATAATGAAATAGCCATCCTATTATTATCCTATAAGCCTATTTAAATAGGTGCATAGAAAAACCTAACCTATTTGAGCTTTATTCCATGTATAATTATAGGCTTACTATTGGGCCTTATAATTATAACATGAATTCCCAAATATTAAGCCCAAACAATTTGGTCCATTAATTCCAAATTCACTAGGCTCTAAGTGTGTGACCCTACAGGCTCTCATTACGTTGGCAATGACCATTAATCATATTAATGATCATAAACAATGATTGGTGTCTAGCAACACATTATTGTTACCCAAGTAATAAGAAAGTCGGTGATTTGACTAAACCTTTACACGTGATTATCACTTATGTCCTTTTTTCCTATACATCTAGATTGAGCACGAGATATGGACCGTGTCATTCCCGTATAGCCCAATCTTAAGGTTTCTTGATTCCTAAGTAAGCTGACTGAAACAAATGTAATCGACATCTCATGTCAATTCATCTTAGCATGGCCATGCATTTTCTCAGCTTTACTTAATCAAGGGGCCCATAGATGTTACTCCTGTTATATAGGAGGGACAAATCCCATCTTGATCACACAAACCCCTCCGCATGATATATGACATATCCAATATCTACCCTTGCATTCACTTAACCATTAGTGACATAGAATAGTATCAAAATATGAAACTCACATGTAGGGAACCTTGGTGATCTCAGGTCAAAGGACCATATTAATAATGATCACTAAGAACCACTTATGACACTCATATAACGATCCATGTAGTGTTCTTAATATGGGTCGGTCCAGTATACAAGTTCTCTAACTTGTACTCATGTGTAAACTTAATATCCCATATAAGTCTTCACACATGCTAGTCTTAACATATCAAAGCAACCTAATCCACAATGATATATGACTAGGGACATTTAAGAATACAATTATTCTAAGGTTATTATTATAATTGAATATATTACGCAGATAATTTATATAAATATAATAATTGGAATTACCATTAAAATAATATGATTCAAAATTATAATCACCAATACAATTAGTTTTAGGGCATATACACTAACACATATTAGAGAGAGAGAGAGATACAATTATAAAATAATAAAAGAAAGCAAGACATGCATGCCTCAATTTAAAAATATAACTTATGGAATAGCCTATAATCATCCATTAAGCAATTTCATCATATAAAATAAAATATACCTTATTGGCATTAACAAATCTTCATATATAGTAAAGTCATACCTAATAGATATCCTTTAGTTAACTCTTAGGAATCATAACAATATTAAAGTATAGCATACCATATATAAAATTAATATAATGTCTCACATCAAAAGACATCTTCTCACTTTAGCATGTATCATATATACTAGTCTATTTGAGTCATTAGTTTCCATTCCCAATAACTTTATAATGAAGAGCATTTTAAGATATAAGCTTGTAAAGAATATGTTTTATAATCATCATTTTTATGCACAACTATATTTGATAAGCCATTTGATTGTTGGCTTGTAATAATTAAACAATTGATAAAAAATAAATTTCTGTTTATTAATAATTGATTGAACAAAAAAGCTTATAAGAAATGTCCTATTGTATCACATGTAATTAGCTTGTAAGCCACAACTCTAACACTTATTTCTTCATTGTCTAAATCTTCACCATTGCCTCTTCCTTTTCCTTCTTGACTATGCTTATGACCACTTCCTTTTTCACTCTTCTTTCCTCCATTATCTTTTAAATGAAGCTTAGCTTGAAGGGCTTAAATTAAGGATCTTCCTTCTATTAGAAAAAATTTCATATTAGAAAATTTTATCACTTGGATCTTGAGTATGATTATAATTATAAATAAGTTATAATATTTAAACAACTTAATCAAAACAAAATGTGAAAGTAAGAAAAATAGATGAAATACCTTGAGCTATAATGAATTTGATAGTTATAACAAATAAAATAAGATATAAAATTAGATAATACCTTAACCTTCTCTCTTCTTACTCAAATAGTACTATAATATTAGTAAGATGATAAGAGTCACACAAGCTTGTGCTCATGAGTTAAGAGAAGGACCAAGAGCCTTATTTATAGTCTTCATGACTCAACCCATCAAAAAGTTTTAGCTCTCCACTTTCCTCTCGCATAAATCTAATTAACTTAAGTAATTAAGTGGAAAACCTTTCATATGCAAAACCATCAAATGCATTTTAGGGTACATTAATCTTACATAATGTATATTTAATTTAAATAAATGACTTTGGCTAAATATCTAAATTCAATTTATGATAATTTACTTTCATATTATGCAATATTTATATAGACTTTAACTAATAGGCTTTAAATTATGTCCTTTCATATGACTGTAATTATTCTATAATATAAACTATGTCTTTTTATGTGGTTATGAAGATCACATTAAGTTTATCACAAAATATATCATAAATCCAATATTCTTCCATTGGGTCAAATAAGCACATAAGCTTAATAAACTATAATGGATTTGTAGAAATTGTGGCCACTATGAAACTGTAATGATTAATTGCCTTTTTCTTAGATTTGTTATAAAAATGGATGATAGTAATTTTACACTTATAGATGGTATAATTTCAATTATGCATCATAATATTTGCATTCCTCTGAGAAAAGCTTAATGAGGAAAGATATGAACAAATTCAAACCATCATGAACTAATAGTGAATATTCATATTAATGGTCCACTTTAATTACAAAACATAGGAGTAATCCTTTTTTCCATAATGTGCACATATACAATAAAGACAAGTTGAAATGTGTAAATCATATTAATTGCAAAAGATCATTTCTATCAATTAGTACTATGAAACCTTAGGTGCTAATGCTTTAGTCATGGGATATGCTAGCATTATTTTGGAACTAATGTGCTCAACAGACACTTTCTTATTCTATACCCTTTCATAAATAACAGGGTATTACAACTTAATGTTTTTTAATTTAGTTAAACACTTATTTTTCTTAAGGAAGAAAATAGCAGCTGAATTGTCACAAAAAATTGTAAGGGGCCTTAAAATAGAAATATAATTTTAGCCTAGCCATAAAATTCTTCAACCAAACAGCTTAAGAAATTGCTTCATGGCATGCCACAAATTCAGCTTCCATGGTTGAAGAAGCTATCAAAGTTTGCTTTACACTTTTTCAAGAAATGGCTCTCTTAGCTAATAAAAAGATATACCTAGATATGGATTTCAACATGTTCCCACAACCTATAAAATCTAAGTCTTAATAACCAACCACTTCAAGCGAATCATAGTATTGATAGGTGAGCATATAATTGTTAGACCTTAAATATAATGTAACATCTTTTTTACTATCTTTCAGTGATCCATTCTAAGATTACTTTGATATTTTCCTAGCATTCCAATTTCATAACTAAGATCTGGATGAGTGCACATTTAAGCATACATTAAACTTCCAATAGCAAAAGTATATAGAATAGATTCCATTTCCTTTTACTAAAGTTCATTTTGTGATCTTTGACTTTAACTTAATTTATCACCTTTTATAATAGAAGTTGGACTTAGCGAACAATTTTGCATATTAAATCTTTCAAGAATTTTGGTAAAATAAGTCTTTTGAAATAAACCAAGCAATCTTTTAGACCTATCTTGATAAATTTCAATGCCAAGAATATAAGAGGCATTTCCCATATCCTTCATTTCAAAATTCTCAAAAAGAAAAGCTTTAGTTTCATGTTACATAACACAATCCTTACTAGTAATTAGTATCTTATCCATGTACAGAATGACAAAGACAAGCTGACTCCTATTGACCTTCAGATATATACAATCATCAAGCTCATTGACTTTAAACCTAACAATTGTAATGGTATTATGAAACTTTAGAATCCATTGATAGGAAGCTTGTTTAAGTCTATATATGAATTTTCTTAATTTACATAATGCTTATTTCCCATTTCCTCAAATTCTTGAAGTTGCGGCATGTATATTTCTTCATCTTGATTCCTATTCAAGAAAGTCATTTTGACATCCATTTGATGTAACACAAGATCAAAATAAACTACTAATGCCATAAGAATTGTAAAAGAATCTTTGTTTGATACTGGAGAAAATGTTTCATTATAATCTATTCCTTCTCTTTGCGTGAAACTTTTAGCAATAAGTCTAACCTTATATCAATCAATATTGCCTTTGGAGTCCTTTTTGTTTTGAAAACTCACTTAAATTGAATTAGAATAACCCTATTAAGAAAATTAACTAATTTTCAAACTTAATTTCTCTACATTGATGATATTTCATCCTTTATGGCATCTAATCACTTATCAAATTCTTTACTTCTTATAGCTTGTGAAAATGTCATTGGATCATCTTTAATTCCAATATCAAAATTTTGTTCCTATATGTACATAATATAATCATTTGGAATAGCTTCTTTCCTTGTCCTTTGAGAATACCTTAATGATTATGAATGAACTACATTTTCTCCATCATGTGTACTTTCTTTAACAGAATGTATAATAGGTTATTATTTTCCTTTATAGGTGATATTTCCAAACTAGTTTTCAAACTAGTTGATTCCTCAATTGGAGATAATATCACCTTTTTTATTTATGATTCCCACTATCAATTTCATGTTCAAGGAACTTTGTTGTACTTCTTTCAACAATTCTGGTATAATGATTAGGACAACAAAACTTATATCCTTTATACCTTTTAGGACAACCAATAAAATAATAACTTATTGTCCTCGAATCCAATTTCTTTTCATAAGGATAAAAAAGTCTTGCTTCAATAGGGCAACCTCAAATATGAAGATGATTTAAACTTAATTTCCTATCGACCCACAATCTATAAAGAGTTTTAGGGACAACCTTTGTAAAAACATAATTTATAATATACATTGTCATTTTTAATTGCCTTTCCCTATAAGAACTTTAGCAAAATAGAATTACTTATCATACACCTTGTTATATCTAATAAGGTATGGTTACGTCTCTCAACCATACCATTTTGCTGAGGTGTACGAGGCATTATTTACTATGCTACAATGTCATTTTCTTGAAGGAATCTAGCAAATGAACCTAAATTATGATCATTTTCAATGTATTTTTCATAATATTCACTACCTCTATCAAATCTCATAACCTTTATCTTCTTTTCTAGTTAATTTTCAACTTCTGTCTTAAAAATTTTAAACATTTCTAAGGCATCAAATTTTTCTTTAATAAGATAAAGGTAACTATAATATGAGAAGTCATCAATAAAGGTGATAAAATATTTTTCTCCTCTTATACAAGGTGGAAATGGTCCACATATATCTGTATGTATCATTTCAAGTAACATGGAACTTCTTGTGGTACTTTTTTTTATATTTTTAGTTTGTTTTTCTTTAATGCAAACAATATAAGTACCAAAATCCGAAAAATTAAGATTTGTTATGACACCATCCTTGATTAATCATTCTAGTCTTTCCTTAGAGATGTGACTTAGCCTTTTATATCACAAAAAAGATGAAGTTTCATTTTAACTAGTTCTTTTAATAGCAACACATGTATTTAAATTCAAAGAAAACTTAATTTAAGAAAAAGAAGGTAAAGATGAATTTTGTACAAGCTATTAGAAAAAATGTCTGATCTAATCAAAATGTTATTTTTATACATCTAAAAGGTTCCATTGCCAAATTTAAGACAATATCCTTCTAAGTCAAAACAAGGAACAAAAACTAAATTTCTAGAAAAAGAAAGGACGTAAAAGGTGTTTGACAATTTCAAGGAACTAGTACTAAGAATAAGTTTATAGTTCTAATGGCTTTAAAATTAGCTTGTTCTTTGTTTCCTATAAAGATAATTATTAGTCTTAGCAACCTACACCTAAGTGGGGGGTGAATTAGTTGTTTTTAATATTTTTCTTATTTTTAAAATTCTTTTTGAAAACCTTTTGATTTTGGTAAGTCATGAGAATAATTTTGATTTAAACACTTCTAAGAAAGCTTTATGAATATGTTTGCACTTAAGATAAAATAATTCAATTTACTTGTGCAAAGTAATTCATTCAATTATGCATAAATAAGAATCAAGAAGCTAATTTATAAATTAAGTTCTTTTTCATCTATTGAACCAATAAGATCAACATTTAAACACAATTCATTTAACTAGTTCATTAACTATACATAGACAAAATAATCATGAAGACAAAATAATCATGAAGCATATGCATGGATAAGTAATCATAAATGGATTTCTTTTCAATTATTCAATCATTCAAGCATCAAGATCCATATGAGATTATTTCTCTTTCAACCATTCAATTACTCAAGTGATAACATAAGCATTACAATACAATGCATTCAACAAATAGCAACAGCAAAAATAGATTATATAATCAGTAAAATGGAGCAATGTGCAAAAACTATAAATAGATAGGGAAAAGAGATCAAATACAAGAATTTATAGTGGTTCCTTCCTTAGATATCATCACTAAGATGTACATCCACTCTCCAAGCTCTCTAAGCTTATGTATTAATCCACTATCCTTTTAAGTCTCAATTGGTACTTGAAAAGGCCTTACTATCCTTTACTCTTCCTTGAGTAAAATCTCTCTTTACAAGGGATTCCTCACCCTTTCAATGTTTCTCTAAGGGATACCTCACCCTTTATAATTCTAATGTGATACAAGATGAATATCAACTCTAATATAATCTCTTTAAGAGTGGATGAAATAATTAAAGCACTAAATTTTCATAAATTTGAGCTCAAATTATGATTTGATGAAAGAAAGTGTAGAATGATATTAATAAGTGAAGTTCAGGCTCTTTCTTCTTTGTAATTGATATTTCTTAGCTTATATAAGAAGCGCATGGAGTATTATAGCCGTTTAAGGTTGTTAGAGATGAAAACTAGCTATTACTAGCTGTTAGCAGAACAGCTAAAATTGATTAGTGAATCAATTCAAGATGTTTAAGGTGTTCTCTGGATGTTTAGAATCGATCAGTAAATTAATTCACCCAAATAGAAATGCAGACTTAACTTTAAAAGGTCATAACTTCTTTATTTTAAGTCCTTTTTAAGCAAATAACCTATCATTAGAAAGTTAATTGAGTCTACTTTCAAATAAGACTAGTTTCATGTTCATATCTGTGTAATTTTTTATATATGTTTAAAAAAATAAGCAAAGATCAGAAATAATGAATCTGTGAAAATCTAATTTTGAGACTTAAATTTAAAATTCATAACTTTTTTATATCTAGGTCATTTTAAGCAAATGACTTATCCATGAAAAGCTCTTTGAGTCTGTTTTCAATAAAAATAATGCTCATATCATTTGTGGTTTTCAAGATATAATCAAAACAATGAGCATAGATAAAAAAAAAACTAGATTATAGAAAATTGATTTCTAAACTCAATTTGGAAAAATCATATCTTTTTCATATATTAATCATTTTAAGCAAATGATATGTTCATGGAAAGCTATTTGAGTATATTTTATTATGAAAAATGTTTGAAAATCAAATTATGATTATTTTATGAGATATAATTAAAATAGTGACCAAAATTCAAAATTAAAAACATTAAAACCTTATATCTCATTAGTTTTTGAAATGTCTCCATAGGTTATCTTGTAAAAATATGATTGTGAGCTATCTTTTTAAAAATATTTTGGTCAAGCTAAGATTTTAAAAACATGTTTGAGCTCTATATCATAAAATACTCTATTTTACAAGAAAGACTAAATCTAAGGAGAAAAATTATAACAATCAAATCCTTAAACTTTTCTTGATGCTTCTAAGCTTTCAAATACTTTAATCTTCTCAACCTTTAATACTTAGATCACATCTCCTTTTTTGTCTTTCTTCCTTGTTCTGGAGTTAAGCATAATATGATCTTTCATTTCTTTGCTTCAATGCTCACTCTTCTTCATTTTGGACTCTTCTATATACAAGTTCATAAACTTTACAAACCATATAGTTAGTCCAATCTAACATATCAAGATATTAATGCATGATTCACATATAAAATAAATTAGCGCAAGAGCATGCATTATATATCTTGATCAATCATATACTTAATGATGCTTGTCTAAAATATGACCTATTTTGAACAACATTAAGCATTATTATTTTAACCATAATATAGTACGTTTATTGAAGATTTTATAACACTTTAGTATAAAGACATGCAATGCTATTGAAATACCTATTTGTCATTATGCATATACAAGAACAAGCATAATTATTATATGTATCAAGCATAATCATTATATCATGTATATATATCAATCTTAAATAGTACATCTATTAATATATATATCACTTTTAGCATAAGACATACATTGTATTGTAACATTCATTTGTCATCATCAAAACTTATCACATGAAACCTTAAAGCCAATAATAATTCTTTCATGCTATAGTGGAGTTTGAGTTGAAAGGAATCCCAGTAAAGAATTAGATACATGAATCATGGCACTAAAATCTAACCATTAACTATTGGAAGGAATATCAATTGAATTAATTTCAAAACAAACATAGGTAAAATAATTATCTTTCTTTTCAAATCAATTCTTATGTTTTAGATAATCCTTCTTCATATGGCTTTTTTTATTGCAAAAGAAGCACTTTATAAAACTTGTATTTGCAACATTATGTACAACAGCTTCTTTTCCTCGAATTGGTGCTCAATTTGCACTCTTTTTATCTTTCTTAGGTCTTTTACCATTATGACCTTATGATATTATATGAACCAATGGAACATAATACTTTTAATCTTTCCTCCTCTTGAACACACATGGTAATCAATTCATTTATGGTCTACTTTTCCTTATATGTGTTATAACTTATCTTAAATGGACTACATTGAGGAAGAAGATAATTGAGAACAAATTGCACCAAAAAGGGTTCAAAAATAGTCATATCTATAGATTTAAGTTATTTACTCAAGTTTGTTATTTCTAGTATATATTCATGAATACCAGACATCCCATCATATTTTTTAATAGTCAAATTACTCATGAGTGTATCTGCTAATGCCTTATCGAAAGATTTGAATTATTTCTCTATAGAGTCTAAGAATTCCTTAGTGTTAGAGTAATCTGCCATGAACATACAAACATTTTGGTAATTTTACTTTTCATAATCATTAGGCTCAAACAATTAGATCTTTCTTAACTATTATAGTCAGATTACTGCTTAGAAAAACTTGTTTCAATTGGCTTTTTAGGTTTATCAATTTGTAGGCACAAGTCCAAATCCAAGCATCCCAATGTAATTATTCCAATTTCCAAAATTAGAGCCATTTAGTTCAAGGATATTTGACACATGCCTAAAGAGAGAACCTACTAAGATAGCTTAAGCCATAATCATGATCAATTAGCAGACTATTATGTGACAATTCAAGAGTAATCTTAATACATTATTATACATTTCCTTTAGGATAAAGTATGACATACAATTTATTTACTTAAAATTGATAAACTTCATTCACTTTTATAAATCTTTGTTTTGAGATGTTAAACACCTTTGAGTATAAAACAACCTGATACTATAACGTAATTATAAAATAATTACACCTTTAAGCATAAAAAGAATTCTATAGTCATATTTTTTTGAATTTGTGTAATATTCCAACCATGGATATGTCTTGCTTCATTTTAGGGAAAATAAAACAACCATAAAGAACTTAACATATTACATAAATAAACATTAACATAATTATGATCATAAGCCACAACCTAGCTCTAATACCACATGTTATAAAAAATTTCATGTTAGAAAATTTTATTACTTGGATCCTGGCTATGATTATAATTGCAAATAAGTCATAATGTTTAAACAACTTAAACATAAAAAAATGCAGAAATAAGAAAAATAGATGAAATATTTTGAGCTATAAAATTATATAATCCCATAACCTTCTTTCTTCTTATTCAAATAGTACTATAATATTTACAAGATGATGGAAGTCACACAAACTTGTGTTCATGAGTGAAGAAAAGGATTAAGAGCCCTATTTATAGTCTTTATGACTTAACCCATTAAAGAGTTTTGACTCTTCACTTTCCTCTAGCATAAATATTTATGATGATGTCCTTTCATATTATTCAATATTTATGTAGGCTTTAACTAATAGCCTTTAAATTATGTCCTTTCATATGACTATAATTATTCCATAATATAAACTATATCTTTTCATATGATCATGAAGGCCACATTAAGTTTGTTATAAAATCTATCATAAATCCAACACCTTCTTCTTTTTTCTTTCCTTTTAGACTTCTAATGATTCTATGAGTTCATCAATAGTCATAGTCTCTAGGTTTCTTATTTCTTTAATGGTAATACCAATAATTTTAAATTTTGAATTAAGTGATTAAAGAATTTTCTGAATTGGTTATACATTTTTTATATTTTCTCTATAATACTTAAATGAAATAATTGGAAATGTATTTAGTCTCTTCATTTGAAGAGATTTAAATATGGCCTAGAATGTCTGAAGCTGGATCTTTTTCATCTTGTCCACTCTTTTAAAGAAATTTTAGGGAATCTTCTATGCTTTTTGCCTTTGTTTTAGTAGTAACCTTCTCAAGCATAACTTCATCTAAAGTCAAATAGATCATGGAAAGTACAAGCTAATCTAATTTGCAATTCCTTATCAAGGTTTCTCTTTAATTTTAATTCAAGGCTATTTCATTCTTTATTTTTTAATAACTTCTCTCTATAACATCCCATACTTGTTAACCACTAAGTAAGGCCTTAATTTGTACATAAATCCTGAGTCATTTCTTCCTTGATTTATGAAGCTTTATGTTCTTTCCTAGCCTATAGATATTTTTTTTTACTATAATTTGGTTCTTTTCCTCTTTATAAGACAAGTCACATTCTCTCTCTTCTTGGAATTCATAAGTCCAAGTTAATTTTTTAATCTTAGAATCTCTTTGTAATAATACATTAACTTAAATTGGTTTTTAATTAGATTCATCATTCCATTTGTTGAATATATCATGATCTCCTTTTCCTTTTCCTTTTTAAGAACATTCTCTAACTTCTCCTTATTTTGTAATGGTTGTATCCATTACGATCTCTAACATGAAATAATCTAAACCTTGGTGGATAATGTTAAAGGCTAATTAGTCTTTTTGCCTTTCCTTTGCTAAAGCATCTTTTTCTTTTTTAAAGAACACTACCTTATCACATGGTGCCGAGTAACCTTTTTTTACACTTTTCTAAACACTTTCATCTAAATACCCTAATGGTTATAATTCTTTTTTGTAAAAAAATGAGCCAAGACATAACACAATCCATCTCTTTATTTATTTTTTTCTCTTAACACTCTTCTCTCAAAATCAAAGAATCGAGCTCTTATGCCACTTTGTTGGAGGAAGAGGAATATTTGAGAGAGAACATGGACTTGCTTCATTGAAAATGCTCAATAAAATTGAGTATTTATAGGTATAAAAGATAATTCAAGTATAAAAGACAATTCAAGAGACACATCTATTTAATAAATCATAATGAATTATTAATGGTGACTTTTAGACTTCATAATTGACAAACTATTAATGGTAACCCTTAGACTCTACGTGAAAATTCAATAAGACACATAGAAATCATAAAATTACTATTTCCAATAATTTAATGTATCATACAATTATGTATATTTCATATGTTATCGATTTAGTTTAAAACCTTTTATATTAAGACCAAATAACATAAAAGGGCTTATAGAAGGGCCAAACAAAAATTAGCTTTTACATTATTTCAAGGTTTAATGATGAAGTAAGATTGTTAAAAAAAAATATAAAGTTTAAGCCTTATTTGGAACTATAAATAGAATTAAAATTTAATTTATTTAGAATTGATTTCTTGAACAATTTTATGGATAAATGACTTAAAAAAAATATAATTTTATGTTTTGTAAAATTAAGTTGTAGGGTTTAATGTAAGAATTTAAATTTAAATTTGCATAGAATTAAGGATACCATGAAAATAAAATTAAAGCAAAAGTATACCTTTATCATTGATTTAATTCTCCTATACATAATATTATTCGAATGAATACCATGTAAATTTATCTTCCTTTCCTTCTCCTAGAGTATACGACCCTTAATGTGATAAGCTAATAGCTACAATTAGGCTAAGAGTGAAGAGGGACCTAACCAATATAAATAAAATTATATTAGGCTATCCCATTATAGGTTAGGAAAGGTATAAGTGTGCACTTTAGTTAGTAAATACATTAACCTATAATCAAGTATTCATAAGTCTAAATAATAGATTACTTTAACAAATTAAGCTTTAAAAAATAAAAATGTCTTAGATCATTATTTAGTTATTTTTATTAAAAATAAAATACCTACTATTAATGATAACTCATATAAAAATTTTTATATTCTCCCACTTGGGCAACATTAATTGCAAAGAGTTTATTTTAAAATATTTTATATGAAAAAAATTCTCAAATTAAATATAAAATTCGAAACACGTAGTCGTCATTTTAAAAACATACTATCTAAGAGATGATGCTTGAAATACAATTCACATTTAAGCAATCAACAATATCAAATTATGGTAGTAATTGCATTATTATTTGCAAAAAAATTTCCATGATTACAGATATTGTTAATTACGTAAATATAAATCATTAATGTGTAAGTGTAGCAAGAAAAATAACATCAAAAGTGAGATCTAACAAAACATGTTATTTTTCAAGTTAGTTCTCCATGATTTTTCTATAACAAGCTCAATAATAAGTTCAAGAGATATTTTGGCAATGATAAATTTAATTATCTTAAATCCCAAAATAATATTAATTAAGAAACAAATATCAAACACAGGAGTGAGTAATTAATACTAAGTCCTAATTCTCATAAATTTTCTAGTTAAAATGTATTTAAGTTTCAAAATAATATTAACTACAAGACAAATACATAACTCAAAGACTAGTGATTAACACCAAATTTTAGTCTTCATAAATCTATTTCTAGAATGTCTCAAAGTTTAAAAATGATGTCAACTAAAAGATAAACATATATTAGAAACTCATGATAAATAACAAATTTTAATCTTAATAATGTATCATATAAAATAACATATTAGACCTGATACCTAACTTTTATTGAGGCAATCCTCATTATCCTAATATGGTACCTATAAAAACCATATATACAAACTCAAAAGCTAATGATTAGTACTAAGTCTTAGTTCTAAAAATTACAATAATTGGTATATTTTACGGTATAAAGATACATGTATTAACAAAGATTCTATAATTGTATTTATAAATGTATAATAAGATCAAAAGCAATTATGATAATAATACACAAAATAAAGGTTAACAAATTGTATAATAATATATATGGCATATGCACCTTGTGTACTAACAAACATATTATGATTATTAACTAAGATGAAAAGTACCATATAATATAGAACTTCCACTAATCAAATACATTATAAGAAAATAAAATTAAACACCTATATCTTAATAGGCTTTTAAACATCTTATAAACATAAAAACTTTTGCTCAGGTGAAAAATATTTAAATTTCACATGCATATTTCAATTGTATATAAAATTATAATTTCTTAAATTAATAACTTGATATAATATAAATAAAAAAATTAATAATAAAGAGAAATCAATTACATAATTAACTTTATTATCTCAAATAAGTAACTTGCATGACTATTAAAACTAGATACTAAAATTGATACCAAGTTAATTTAACAAGAAAGTTTTTCAAAATATATTTCTAAAGATCACTTGAACAAAGTATGAATAAAAGTCTTAAATTTGACTTATAGCAATATACACTATTAGCCAAAAAGCCATCCCATAAAAAATTAAAAAAAAATCGATTCATAATGCATATATAAAAAACTTTATAAGTTGCTTTATACTATGTTTAAAAAATATAAAATAACTTATATGTCAAATTCATTACTATTAGTAAAAATATACTTAATAAAAATTTATTTCAAAATTTAAATATTATATACATAAAAGAGGACTTAATAAAGTTTTTACCTCTTTATTGTGCATCTTTTTTGACAAATAAATGTATGTAATAACTTATTACAAATTAAACTATACAAGTAAGTTTTGATATCTAAGTGCACTTTTACAAATTAAAGCAATTTTAAAGATCATTAAATGATTTTTAACCAAAATAATCTCTTGAACATAGGTATCACATTTTACAATACAAATAAAATTTTATAATATTAAATCAGATTCCCACTAATGTGAAAATTCAATGCAATTCCTAAAAAAAAAATTTGATAGCATTTCAAAATATACATTAAACATTATCAAGTAAATCATCATATTTCAAGAAATTTTATAATATTAATGAGATTCTTGAAAATCAAATAATTATAAATTTATTTGCACTAATTGATTGATGATTTATTTAACAAGTATATTTTTTTTTAAGAAATATAACTCAACTTTAAAGAAGGAAAAGATAAAAATTTTATTTGATAACGAATGTACCATAATGCCATGTAATAATGTAAATTTCAATTTATCAACATGTAACTAAGGTTACATAATAGTATATGGTATTTTGAAAATTGATTCATCTAATAACTCTTTAAATTATAAGAAAAACCAAATTTAGCTATAATTTATCTAACAACATATAATAAATAAAAGAAAATTTTCTTATATAAAACAAAGTCTATATAAAAGTTGTCAATATATAACTATAATTTTCTCTTTAGGCAGAACATATAGTATATATTAAGTTCTCTCTCAATATATTAACTTAGTCACGTAGAAGATAACATGATGTTTAAGAGACTATTTTATTTGGGCAAATAGACTCTTTAAACTAGTTTATGCTTATAATTAAAATAAAATAGCGTGTCCTAATTATATTTTGAAAGAAAATATTTAATCAAAGAGGTAGTACTTTTGCAATATAGGTAAAAGAAATAATATTAGAAGCAAGAATGTAACTCTTATTTTATGGACATAGAAGTAATGTATATTACTATAGTCTTCCTTTTGAGGAGAAAATGTAGTATATAAAACACCCTCCTAATTATGAAGTCAACCAAGAGAATACCTTAGTATTAAAAATATGTCTCCTTTAGATAGACATATTTTTAAAACTAAAGCAACTCTAAAAATTTATATGCTTCATAAAATATCTTTAATTAAAATATGTTGCAATCCCCATTAAGTAGATAGTTATATACAATAATTATAAATTAATTTTGTAAAATATAACTAAAAAAATTATGAATCAATATGAATAATCTTACTTTAGTAATAATTATTCATAACAATTCATAAATTTTTTAAAAGATCTGAGATACTAAAATGATCCAAAATAATGATCTTTTAAGTATAAACAATAGGTGATCAATTCTAATATAAAATATCAAATGATCATAAAATCCCAAAAAAATTGTTATAATTAATTTAGCTCAGTTTTAATCCTTTTGCACATAAATATATCTTAAATTTGTGTAATTTAAAAACATAATGATGCTTAAAATATAAATTTATTTTGAAAATTAGTGCTATCATTAAATCAAGGTTGATATGAGAATAAATTCATAATTTTAATCAAATCCTTCTAATATGTTTCTTTTAGAAACATAAATTAAATAAAAATAAAAATAAAAATATACAAAATAATATTAATATTGTTCAATAATGCACATTACTTAGTCTATGCAAGACTTATGGTAAAATAAAATTTTATAAATATAAACACCATGTGTAAAAATGACATTAAAAAAATTCACAAATATCATATGTTCAATAAAATATATTTGCACTAAAAGAGATTATGTAAAAATAAATTAAAAATACAATATATAAGTTTTGGATATGGTAATCATGCTTAAAAATATACAAAGATCATTACATTCTCTTCTTTAGGCAGATAGTGTAGTACACTAAAGACCTTCTTAAAATTGAAGCCAATTAGAACAATACAATATTATTACAAATCTATCCCCCTTTAGGTCGATGGAATATATAATATTAAAACAAATCTAAAAATAAAATTATTTCACTAAACTAAATTCTAATTACAATATATAACAATTTCTTTTAGGTAAGTCATAATATAAAATAATTAAAAATTATTTTATTAAAATTATTTCTAATTATAACATATACTTACCCTTTTTAGGTAAGTAAATATATAAAATAATTAAAAATAAATCCCATAAATATTTATTAATAATTCAAAAGCTTATGAATTAATATGAAATAATTTCACTTTAGTGTTAATTATTCAAATTAACTCATAAGTTTCTCAAAAGAACCACAATATTAAAATTAAACCCAAAAGCATAAATTAAATTATTGAAAATAATTATAATATAATTAGTTTATTAATGGATATTAAATAATATGCACTAATATTGATCATTAAACCCATATTGCATCAGAACACAATTTCAAATTTTAATTAATTTTTTTACTTAAATAAAAAAAATATTACTTGATCCTAACACCATATTACTAAAATCATTTCAGACAAAAAATTTTACAAAATATTATCACCTTATCACGTTAAGGATAAAAAAAATCAATACTATATCGAACTAAATGGCAAATTATTATCAAGTAAGATACTTAAGGTATAATATTTTCTTCATTTTATATTTCATATAATAATTGTCTTAGCATTGAATCTCAAAAACAGCAAATAAGAATTTTAATATATAACTATTGAAAATATAAATTTTTATTTTTACAAATAAAATTCTTTTTGAGATAATAATTATTCAAAATAATTTTAATAATGAGATAAAAATAAATTAATAAATTAAAAATATCATGTGTAATATTATAATAATATATATAGTAGTTTGTGAACATATAGATAACAAAAACATCAAGGGTATATAAAAAAATGCTACATTCTCTCCTCTTTAGGGAGAGAATATAGTATATAAAGATTCTCCTATTATTGAAGCTAACCAAGATAATACTTTAATATTGAAAACTCATTCTCTTTGAATGGATAAATTTTCAATAATAAAATATATCCTAAAAAAAATACTTCAATAAGATAATTTCTAAATAAAACAAATTACTACTCTTTTTATGTAAATAACTATATGAAATAATTAGAAATTAATCTCATAAGTATTTATAACTCAAATCTTATAAATTAATACAAATAATTTTACTTTAGTTATAATTATTTAAAATCAATCCAAAAGTTTCCCATATAAAAAACCTGGGATTATAATAAACACTACAAGAATGTATCTTATTTAAGGCAGTATTTCCCATGAATATTTGCTACCCCAAATTCGTGGGTGAAATATGATGTACACACCATGACAAATAACTATTTAATTGTGGCACATTGCTTGAAATGAAAAAAATTTTAAGTTTGAAAATTTTTAACTTTGGGGCAGTTCAATTTACTTGAAAATTTAAGGAAAATTAACCTTTTGACATCAAGAGGACATAAATCCAAAATTGGCCATTTAGGGTGGCTTAATCCATTGGAAAAATCCTTGGGAAAATCATTAAGCTCATATTTTGCAACATCTTGATTCAAATCAAGTTCATAAGAAATGTAGAGGTAAATTTGAATTTGGAATGTTAAAGTGGCTTTGTCCACCTCAAAAGTCTATGGGAAAGTTACATTTTCAAACTAACAAGTTTGAATTTGAAATTTTAAAGTAGCTTTTTCTACCATAAATATTATTTAATGCCCAATTTGATGTAACACTGCTCGAAATAAAAAAGTAAAGCACTTTAGTTAGTAAAAACCACCCTAAATTACTTATTCAAATGTGACTTTGAAATAAAAATTCTAAAATCCCCTTTTTCCCTTATTAGTATACTTCTTCACCTTTTAACTTCTCTTCATAACCTTTTCTCACCATTCTGAATTTTTTTCACCATTGTCCAAGTAAGTTTTTTGATAGCTCCTATATCTTATAGATAACATATATTTACTTGCTAATAGTAAGTTTACATCTTTTTCTTTTTCTTTTAATTTTCATCTACCAAATTGCATTTTACCTATTGAATTTTTCCTATAAATATTATTGGAAATAAAAGTTTAATGATGTTTTATTGTTATTATATTTTAATTTTTTTATTCAATTTGGTTTTAATTTTGATTAATATTATTGTAGAAATTGTGAATTGTTTCTATACAATAGTTTTGTAAATCATAGAAAATTAATGCTCGAACTTTGAATTTATAGTTAATTTTTTGTAGTATTTATTTGATGAGAAATAGTTATAAATTTGTATCTTTACATATAAATTAAATAAAAAATAAAAATTATACATTAACCTTAAATTTATTATCCTTTGAATTAATTAAATAATATTAATACAATTCAAAAGTTATAAATGAAGTTGTTAAGCATTTGGTAATTCAGAAACAACTAGAGGTTTAATTATATGAATTGTTTTAATAAAAATAAAAAATGTACATTACATTATCTCTTGTAGTACATGCAGATATCTTTTGCTTGCATAGTTTCCTAGTTGAATTGTTTTAGTGTTTAAGTTGGCCATTTTCTCTTATAGTACATGTAGATATCATATAATTTAAGCATTTTAAAATTCTCTCCTAAAATTATTTTTGACAGTTAAAAAATTATAAATTAAATTATCATACTATTTGGAAAGCACAAATGAATATCTAACCAAAATAAGAATAAGAAATATATAAAAAATAACTAAAGAAACTAGTGGTGAGGGAATAGTTTGCCTTCGGCCAAAGGCATAGATTTTATGGATGACAAATTGATGGATAAGATTTTATATTGTATGGCATATGATAAATATGGCATTTTTACTATAGAATCCTCTTTAATTAAGAATAATTTATTATAGAGTTGTATTTTGTTATAGTTGAATTTGTATGACATTTATACATTTGAGAAATAGTTTAAGGTTATTTATATGAATATATTTAATAAAATAAAATTTTGTGCATTATATGAAATTTAAAATTTGTGTAATGATTTGGTTAGTTAAATTTATTATAGATTTTTATTTATATTTGATTTGTAATTGAAAATTTTGAATATGTGGACATTGGATTTAGATATGTTGCTCAAAACATTGATTTGAATTTATGTAATATATTGTAAGTTTTTACTTGACATAGATATTCCAAAGTATCAGAAGCAAATGTATAATAAATAGACTCCCTATAAAAGAGGATATATTAATGAATTTTTAGCATGAGTGGATTATTTTGTTACATTTACTTATTAATAAGAAATCTTTGCTAAAGAGGGTGTAATTAAATGTTCTTATTTAAAGTGTTAAAATAGAAAATATATAATTCCAGATGATGTGAGAATGCATCTTTATACAAAAGGGTTTATGTCTAGATATTGGTATTGACATTGTCATGGTAAGGAATTGCCTCTGCAACATGAAAATAATAACATAGAGACAATAAGAATAACTTTGATGAAGTTAATTGAATTGAGAGTATGATATTTAATGTTGCTAGGCCTAGCTTTGAAAATGAATATAACTATAACATTAAGGAATCCTTAAACCTAAATGCTTAAAAGTTCTATGAAATGTTAAATTTTACTTAATATCAATTATGGATGGGTTATAATAGCCACATAAAGTTATCTATTGTAGTTAGGATTATAAGCATCAAATTTGATTATAATGTAGCTTATGGTTGTTTTTAATGAAATGATTAAACTATTAAAAGAAACTAATCCAATTGAAAATCCTGAACCAAAAAAGCTATATTAAATGAAGAAGGGAATTTTAGGCCTCGATCTTGGACACAAAAAGATAGATTATTGCAATAATGGATGCATGTTATATTACAAAGATGATGAAGAATTGAGACATTGTAAATTTTATAGGAAACCTCGATATGCTGAACCGTGAATGAGAAAAGGGAGATAAAAAGAAATGTCTTTAAAGAGAATATATTTCTTGCCACTCATAAGTAGGCTTCAAAGGTTATATACTTTAAAAAAATTAACTAAACATATAAAGTGTCATTATAAGAATCAATAAGAGGAAAGTGTGCTTTGTCACCCATCTGATGGAGAAGCATGGAAGTATTTTGATATAATATACCCTAATTTTATCTTGAACCTTTAAATATTCAGCTTGGTTTATATTCTAACAGGTTTAGTCCATTCATTTAATCTATTATCATATATTGATGTAAGTTAATTATTGTTACATCATACAATCTATCACTTGAAATGTGTAAAACCCTACCTTAAATGTTCTTAACCTTGATCATCCTTGGGTCACATAATCTTAAAAGTAAAATAAACATATATCTATAACCATTAATTGATAAGTTATAGATCTTAGGGAACGATGGTGTCCTTACATATGATGTTTCTAAAAAATAAAATTTCTTATTAAGGGCAGTATTAATATGAATAATCAATAATTTTTCAACATATGATATGTTATCTGAATGGTCCACTACTAAAAAATTAACATGTCCAATTTGTATGGAAGATAAAAAGGCATTCAAATTAAAAAACAAAGGGAAACAATCCTAGTTTAATTGCTACAAATGGTTCTTTGATAATGATCACATTTATAGAAAGAATAATGATACGTTCCTAAAAAATAAAACTGAAAAATGTCCACCCTTTTATAGGTTAATAGGTGATGAAGTTTGGAAAAGGATATGGATAATTCTAAAGGTCATAAAAAGTTAACCCATCAAGTTACTTGGGTATGGGAAAGACCTCAATTGGATAAAATGAACTATTTTTTGGGAATTATTGTATCAGAAAATAAACTTAATTTAACAAAATTTAGATATTACACATATTAAGAAAAATGTTTTTGACAATCTTTTTAACACTATTATGGATATTAAAGGCAAAAGCAAAGATAATATAAAGGCAAAGATGGATTTGAAGGAATATTGCAAGTAAAGGGACTTGAAACTTATGGATGTTGGTAACTGTAAAGTTTAAAAACTAAAAGTAATGTTTACTTTCATTAAGGACCAAAAGAAGACAATAGTTAAATGGGTGAAAAGTTTAAGAATATCATATGATTATGCCATTAAGTTAGATAGGCACATTAATATCTCAACTGGTAAATTGTTTAGCATAAAGAGTCATGATTATCACGTATTCATTGAACATTTTCTTCCTATGGCATTTAGTGACTTACTTGTCCTTTATAAGGCTTAATTATTAAACTAAGTCAATTTTTTAGAGATTTATGCTTTGCAACATTTTAGGAGATTGAACTTATGTAAATGGAATGTAATATCCCTTTAATATTGTGCAAATTAAAATGAATTTTTCACTTAGATTCTTTAATTATATGGAACATTTACTTGTTCACTTATCATACAAGGTAAGAATTGGTAGTCCTATACAATATAGGTGGATGTGTCCTTTTGAAAGTTAACTTATTTTCCTAAGTAATTAGTAATTATTTCATTTTTGTTGCACAAATGATATACATGATCATTAAGGTCACTAATTCATGCTTCACTATAAGTTCTTCATTAAACCCAAGAACAAGGTGGGAATAAGGCATATATGGAATGGAGTATGTGTGAAACATACTTGATTGAAGAGATAGCACAATTTTGTCATTTTTATATCCCAACTCGAAATACTTAGCTTGGTTGAAACATGGATTGGTAAAGAAAATTGAGTAAGCCTACCTTATCAATTTTTAACCAATCTAACCAACCATCTAAGAAGTGTGCTCATTAATTTTTGACATATAAGAAACTTTTCGCAGCTATCTTATATATTTTTGTTGAATTATGAAAAAGTTAACTATACTTAAAGTAAGTCTGTGAGTTGAAAGAGCTAATACTTTCATCATATTGATTGGTTTAGTCATCTTTCTTGTGGTAATTCATACAATGTATTCATTGATTAAGTGTAGTAGGCCATACTAGATATTACAAATTAAGATATGGAGAACATGATTGAAGATAAATTTGTTAGTTGGTTTCAAAATTATGTATATCTCTGACTTCTTAGTATTTTAACTTAAGTTTCTTAATTGAGAATCTAATTAATAGTATTTTACATTTTATAAGTGCATAACTCTAGTGTTATAGAACATGTTCACTTAAAGGATCTTGTATAGGGCCTACTATGAGAAATGAAAATATAGCAAATACACTTTGTGAATAGGTACAAGTTCCACACTAAGTGAAGAGTATAGGAGAAAAAACTATCAATTATGGCATTTATGTGAAAGGTACTAGGAATGTAAACTCTACTAAGAATAACTTCTATGACATCCTTAATAAGATTATCAAGTTAAAGTATCCTAGTTAAAATGACAAGAAGTTAGTTATTTCTTGCTATGATTGGTTCGATCCTATAATCAACCATGGTATGAAAATACATTTATTATACGAAATAGTTAAGATAAAACATAACAAAAGATATGTTAAGTATGATCCTTTTATTTTTTCTCAATAAGCTATTTAAGTTTATTATATACCATACTCTACATTAGTAAAGGATAAGTTAGGCTAGTGGGTTATCATTAAGACAAAACTAAAAGGTCTAGTCAATCATAGCCACTAATTACAAGTCACATACCAAAATAAAGAAATGTGTTTTGTGAACTAACTTGTTAATGATGATCAAATTGGCTGTTGCATGACATTGATGGAGGCTTTGAGGAAATTGAGTTATATATTAACCTTACAAGCCAAATTATTGGTGATGAAATGGATAGTGGAGGTAATGAAGATGATTGCCCTAGGAATAATGATGAAAAGGATGATAATGATGATGAGCATGCTTGTGATGATGATAAAGAAGATGAGCCTAGTGATGATAAGGTTGACGATTGTGAAGAAGATTACACAAGTGAAGAGTGATGACCCATGCTGCAATAAAAATGTTGGATATGTGTGAGTAGAAGCAATGCTAATGCCTGTAGAAAACTTTATTTTTTTTCTCATTGTACTTCTTTATTACAGATTAATCTTTCTCTTATCTATTGTTTCTAATTGTGTTGTTACATTTCATTTTGTTTTGGTGGGTTTCTTGCCCTTATTGTGATTATTATGTTGGATAGTTACCATTTAGTTATTTAATTATATTTCTTTGGTAACTAATCTAGTGACTTAAAATTTAAGTCTTATGACTCACATGGTATATATTAAATGAGTATTGAATATATATATTAATTTATATTAAAGAGTATCAAACATATATTAATTTATATATTTATTTTTTACTAAGTGATTTAATTTCATCTATTAATTTTTTATACTTGATATCATTTTATATCATTTGATACTTAAAAGATGTAAAATGAGAATGAAAAGAAACTATAAACAAACTTTGTTTAAAATGAAGAGTTATATGGATTTATTTTACATGTCCTCTTGGAGTGTTATGCAGTATTGCACATGACTACTACACTTGACATCACACAAGTCCTTCCTTCAAAATATGTTAAAAATAGCTAATTCTACCATGCCTTGAGTGAGAACTCAAGGCATAGGTACCTTGATTTTATGTGAAAATTTAAGGCATTTGATTGTGTCAAATATTTAATCAATGGTTCTCCCTGAAGAATGGGTTAAAAGTATACATTATTAAAATTTTAAATTTACCCCATTATTTATGATTTAATAATTATATTAGTGCTTAATTTTTTTGGTTTTAACCTAAGGTATCTTTATATATTTTTTATCAGATGTGAAACTAATTTCTATTTGAGGTAGGAATAATAAAAAGTAAATTCACCCTAATAAATGCATTTGTAAAAATCCAATTTAGGACCTTTTATTTAATCTTTAATTCTTTTAATAATGTTTCTTATTTTTTTTATTGCATTGCAATGTTTTGATTTTCACTAAAGCTTATTACATGTATCTTTTAAGACTAAACACTCATATAGTATTTTTTAACTATTATTATGAGGACTTACTTAAAAATTAAATTATTTGCTATAAAAATGGGGGCTTGAGAAATTTTTTTTGAATTGCTTAGTGAATTACACTCTTACTTTTTGTTGCTTTGGATTTCTAACAAATTTCTTATTTTTTTTTCAAAATATAATTTTTTATAATGTGATTTTTGTATTAGTATTTTCTATTAAATTTTGAACTATATTTTCTTCATGTGACAACATTTATGTGATAATTAAAATAAATAATAAATTGCGAGAAAAATTTTCATATAATGTATAATATCAATATATAGAATTATATAGTATTCAAATTAAAATATATAATATATAATGCATCCTCAAGATTTCTTTTGCACCACTAGTTTTGTTGTGTATATCACTATTTTTGTCAGGTGGCTTTAAATTCTATTAATGAATGAGAGTAAATTATTCATAAGAAAAAAATGTATAATTATTTATATAGTTCCAAGTAAAAAGTACGCTTGCCAAGTGGTATATATAAAGCACTTTGCCTTTATCTTTAAATAAAATATTTAATATTAATAGTAACAACTTTAAATTATATAACAAATGGTTTATTAATAGGGGATATCTTTTCTATCTTTAATTTAGATGTATTTATTGAAAAATACATCATATAAATTTGGAAAAAAATATAAAATTTTTTTATTTAAAATTATGGGTTTCAATAAAAAAATAATGAATCTCAAAATGAAATTATACCTATATCTTTTTGAAATTAACAGAAAGAAATGAAGAGAATTTGAATTCAAACCTTATTTACATGAGAAATAGGAAAAAAAGTAAAAAAAAATCATTAATTTCCTCTTTTAATAAAAAAATTATAAATGTTGAGTAATGAGTCTGCAATAGAGAAAGAAAAATCCTTAGACTTAAAAAAAAATCAATTTCTCACTCCTCACTTCCATCTACAAAATAAATACACTAAGTTCTAAATTTCAAATTCTAGAAATGACTTGAATGTGTAGAGGAGGAGTTTTACAAATCTAACTGGGCTTCATTTATAATTTCAAAATCTTTATAATAAAAGAAATAAAAACAGAAACATGCAGTTGATGAAATGAACCAGGCAAATAGAATATAAGAAGGCCACATTTCATTTATGTATTGGTGAGCAAGTACAGGTATCCATACCTTGAGTTTTTGCTCGACGTATGGAAGACCTCACTGTTAAAAATCGGTCTTGTGATTAAATTTAAAAAGTCAAATAAACTAAAGGTTCAGACAACAAAAGTTATACATGATGGCATTTCCCGTTTAGAAATTTCCTCTTTCCCGGATGTCAACCTCGTTTCTCCATCTCTCTCTTGCATTTTCTCTTTCCCAAGCCCTCGCCTATTCACTGTGCCCTTTGTTTGACGCCGGAGTTTGCTCGTTATTTTTTCATCCGCACGCTGGAATCTGCTTATACTTGTGCTGCCACGTGATTCCCCTGCCAGCTGCTGGTCCGAGCTTGCCGGCATTGCCTCCGTTCAACGTAATGGTCAGGGATTGAATGCCAGTATATATACTTTCTCTTGAGGTACCTTTCTTTCTTTCTTTCTCCCTCTTGTTTCTTTTAGATTGAATCCGTGCAGTTTAAGTTTGGCAGAGTCATCAGAATACTTATGGGCCTTGAAATTCCTATGGATGACCTTTCAGACTTGAATATGATGGTTTAAGCTGTTTTCGTTGTATAGTCCTGTTCAATTATACCAATGACAGAGAAAACGAAGTACTTTTAAGAAATGACTAGGTAAATTGGATGGTCTTCTGACCATCCTCCCACAATTAGGTTTATCTAGATTTTTTTAATAGACTCATCTTCCAAGTCCTTTTTGAGTGACCTTTCCAGCTGTTGTGGATTTTGCTCATGTTAAAGTTAATGTTCGTGACTCCGACTGTGAAGATCTTTTTGTTCGAGGTTAAGTTGGTATTCCTAGTGATTATATCTTATCAAACACTGAATCCTGGTTGTAGATCTTACAAAGCAGAGAACAAGTCCTCTTGTACATACATTTAATATTTTTAATAAAATCAGCTTTTCATTTGCTGAAAAGCCATCTGATTGGCTGCTCTTTCCATTAAGATTTCCTTCATTCATCCCGCTTCCGGTAGTTTGCACATGGGTTTTCTTGTTTATTTTACATGTTGCAGGTACATTGTTTACTGAAGTGGTTTCAAGCTGGTGTTCACTCAATTCTCCTACGACTACGAGTTTGTAAGAGCAACATCAATAACTAACAGGTGAATGTAACCGTAGTCAGTGCTTCAAATGATATTGATTAATGAGTATTACTCTTCACTATGTCCTATTTCTGTCCTTCCAACGTGACCATAGAGAAAAGAAAATGATTTTGGCAATCTATCATCTCTCTTCCTGTTCAGTTGTTTCAATCCAAGTTCTTGGAAGTGAATCTAAATTATGGATTTGACCTGATCTCTTGATAATTTATATTTCAAAGGTCATGATTGCTGGAAAATCTAATATCCTTCAGGGATTACTCAATTGGATGAATTTTGCCCTATGAAGATTAAAGGGGCTTTTTGTTGGAAAATAGTCTCAATTATTCTTGACCGTTGTCATCCTCTTGAGAATTTACTTTATAGTGGTTTCATACTTGAAATTATTGAGCTGTAATTACTTTTATATAGGGAGGTGAGCTTTAAATACCTGCTGATCTTGTCTTTTGTTGTAGTTTACTATAATTTCGTTATAAAATTCCTCTGTCATCAGGGGCACATATAATCTGATTAGATGAAATATGTTAACGTAAGATGAGTTTTAATTATAGATGGATAAAAGTTCAAATATCAGATATAATTTTGATTGGGTAGATAAAATTTTATTTACTTTAGATTCTGTGGTGACACGCACCGAGTGTTAAGGAAAAAAAAAAGCAAAAAGAAACAGATTTTGCCCCAAGTTAACAAACAATAGTAAGTGAAAGTTGTTTGCGGAAATCGGCGTGCACCTTTGTGTTAAAAAAATTTCCCACCAAAACTTCTGGCAGTCGAAAACCCCCACCAAAGAGAAATATCAACGGATTTTCTAATATCATTTCTGGCACTCGGCAAACTGGCACTCTGTATCACTATTTGTGGCATTTTTTCTTAACACCCAGCAAAAACAATTTTTTTTTTTTTTTTTGTGATAACTTCCATTTATATTTATAATAAAGAAAATGAAATTAATTTTTTTATTTTGTATAATAAAGGAGTACTCCTAATTTCATCCAAGATACAAATTATACTTATTTTCTCACATCTATTGGTTATCAATTTTCTTAGTTAGTCTATAACTCTGAATTTGAGCCTTGTCAAACAGGTGATTAGTGGTCATTTGGATTTCTTTTGGCAATGCTACGAACTAACAACAGTTTTTCCTTTTTTACTTCTTGCTAGCAGATTCTCTTTGAGAGAGTAGCAGGAGCAGTATTTGATTGTTAAAATTTGAAGGAGAAGAGAGGGGATTGTTTCCCTAGTTTTATTCATTAAATTGGACCACAACATTCAACTAGTATTAGAAAAAAAACTTCACTTCAATCACAAATTATGAAGCACATTGAAGTCAACTTGAGTTCTTATAAGAAATTTTGGATTATAGAAAGTGAAAAAAAAAAAAAAATGGCAGACTAGTGTTTTTGTAAGTAACATTGAACACTTGTCTCAATAATGATTCTCACTCAGTCATCTATTGCCTTTTTGTTTATTAACCGGATTGACATAGTTTCTGATTTCTCTTGATTTTAATTTCATCTCTGCTTCTTACTGTGAAGGGTTGGCAGGTTAGAACTTCATGCTTCAATTATCATTGTTATGCATTATCTCTGCTGCCTCATGTGTTGAAATTGAAATTACAGATTTCTTATATATGCATTGAAGGAATTCCAAGGTTTGCTTTCCAATTTGCATTATAACAAGCAGCAATTAGTACACATGTCTGAAGCCATTGAGTCCCCCCCCCCCTTTCATTTTACTCTTAATTTTTGTTCCTCCTCTGCAGTTGTAATGTGTTGAACCTGTTGAAAGTCCAGCATCGTCTAGAGTTTCTTGGTACTGAATCCAATTTTCTGCTTTGACAAATGTCTAACAAACAGGTATTATCTTAACTGTCAAGAACAGTTCTGTTGCATTAAGTATTATCTACACTGTGTAGAATATTATCAATATATTTCATGTTAGTTCATATCAAAATTGTTTCCACTAAACTTATGTCTTCTTTTATGCTTTCTACAATATTACTGGGTTCTTTAACTGGACTATGCCCACCCATTCAAAGATTTTTCGGATCAAATATGACATTTTTCTCGAAGTATTCTAAGTGATGTTTCATTGCTATTCTTAAAGCCTTTACTGATTTGTAGATATATGATATGGTTGCAGTTGCAAAGATAGTGAAAGACACCTTTGTTCTTCCTTCTTTCGATCATGAAATTTAGACTAATTCAAGGTATTTCATTTTGAGAAATGTGGTGCTATTAATTTACCTTGTCATGACATCCTTTTTCTAAAATATAATGTCTCTAATATATTGGAGTGAGTTTGAAGATATTTCAACGGCGATACTTCATGGAAACCTTAAAAGACAACATTGAGAGCTTTGGTCGGAATATTTTTGCCGCAAGTGTACTAGTAAGTTCCAAAAGTTGTTTTGAAATTTTCTAACTATATTTACGGCTTAAATAGTTTGGGGTTTATTATTATTTGGAGTTGTGGTTAGCAGTTTAATTTAAGTATGCAATTCATAAATGAAGTTGAGTTTATGAGTCAGCAATTTATAAATTTTTTTGCATTTGCTGCTTGGAGGGAGGGTAAGTACAAACAGGGTTAGACCACATAAGCTTCCACTTATCCTTGTTTGCTTTCCGTTTAGAATTTAAATGGTTCATTAATAGGTGTTTACTCTATAATATAATATATTGAATTTTTATTATTAAATATCTTGAATTAATTATCGGTTTATTTTGTGTAGTAAATTGTTTATTTATTCTAAACCACTTGTATCTACAATTTCTTAAGTTAAATCCTTAAAAGCAA
The DNA here is from genome assembly GCA_020226215.1 of Sindora glabra. Taxonomy (NCBI): domain Eukaryota; kingdom Viridiplantae; phylum Streptophyta; class Magnoliopsida; order Fabales; family Fabaceae; genus Sindora; species Sindora glabra. Next base: position 20,509,242 of record CM035229.1, on the reverse strand, counting down.
CAGACCACTCTACGCAATACGACCTTGTGCACGTACATAGTCACTAACAGTGATTTCTTTGTATTTGGGAGGATTTTCTTTTGCTGATAGTTCCTTGGTGGGTCTGTAGAGCTTCCAGGAGGTCGTGAGGCTCATGCAAACGAAGGTTACTATTGATATTCTTGGTCTCATGTTTTGCCAACACTCTGTGCTGAGCACTCTTGAATCTGTCATTTGTTACTAGCCGTAATTCAAAGAAAGCTACTAATTAGCTACATAATTGAGACCTTGTCGAATGTCGTGGTAAAGTATAAATTTATGTACGGATGTTGGACTTAGGGAAGAAACAAATTTGTATTAATTTAGGTGTTAACAAATATGCAATAAAATAGTGGGGCCAAAAGATGAATATAAACTTAAAAGCTGTTAACTCTGATAAGTTTTTCTCACAAGAGTTTTCCAGCGTTCTATAAATATCTATGCATCAATTTTTCTATTCTTTTTTTTGCTGAAAAAAACCTTAGCTATTGAATGTCATCCAAACTCAACTCAATTTCATAAGTTAATGAAATTGAATTTGATCAAATAATTTTTACGTAAGAATTGTTTTATATAAGAATTTTAGGTCTCCTATCATTATTTTTTTTAATGATACGTGTTCTTGCTTTACAAATGATTGAGCGGTGCTGTGGAGGTCATCCAAAATTGATTCATTCACGAGGATGAGGAATAACAAGAGATAGCCCTTTCCTATCAGCACCAAAAATTACACTATCTCACCAACTTCCTCTTTCTCCACCTACCTTGTCTCCCATATCTCACCTTATCCACCCTCCTATGCCTGCCCTAGCCAGCCTCTTGTGCCACCATGGGGCTAGTCCCCCGTGTCACCAAGGTATGAATATTATGGTAATCTATCTACTTTTATGCCAACATTAGGATATTGTGGCATATATAATCTGATTCTTAATTCCTAACATACATCATGCATTGCATCTGCTTTGAACACGACATCTGCATCCTATTCAACATCCAATGACCAAGCAAATACACGCCAATGGATTGAACCTAATGGACGCACATGAGTATAACCGAATGTAACTTCAATGCTTATTAATTTTTAATATTTAATTGATTGTTATATTTGAATGAATATTTTATAATTTATTTTATACATAGATTCACTACTCCAACAAAGGTTATCCATGAAAAACGTGGTATCATTGAAAGCAAATGTGAAGGGATGTGAATAAAGTGATCAAAGATTGATAAAAAATAGAAAGGAAATGTGGTGAGGAATGTTTAAATTACGTGTTTTATTGAATAATGTTATCCCCTTATTAGCACAATAATTTTCTCATTTATTTGTGATGATTGCATTTGATTCTCTCCCACTTGAAATTCTAGTTTGTTTTGCTTCTTAAGATAACTATATTAATTTATGTATTATTGATTTTATGTGCTTTATCGGAAAAAATTAGATGGGATTTCCATGATGAAATTATAATGAAGAAAAAATTTATGCACAAGGGCTGATCGCTTTAAAAATATAATGACAGATGCAAGAAAATCTCGTAGAAAACTAGATTGGGAAGTTAAGGCTTCTTGAAAGACAATGACAGATTATTGGCGTAGTGAAGACTTCTAAAAATAATCTATTTTAAATAAAGTAAACTCAACTAGTGTTTGTGGTATAGCATTTCATACTGGAGGTTCAATTTTATTTAATGAGCATAAGAGATGATTGATAAGATGATCACTATTTTTGAAGCATGTAACTTGTGTTGCTTTCTGAAAGTATATTATTGTATTGTTATTTAATAGTGTCTTTATATGTAGGAAAGAGAGTTAGAGAGACCTCTTACTCAATTTGAGTTATTTAGTTGTACTCATAAAAAAAGAGATACTTGAGTTAATAAAATGAGTAAACAAACTTATGTAAGAGATATTATGTAATCATTTATTTTTTTGTTTATTTAGATAATAAATATATAAGATAATGTTTTAAGTTTCAATTTGTCTAGTATTGTAGGAGAATTTTTAAAAAAGGAGTAATGAATCTCCACCTGTTGATTCATTAGCCAACCTAACATTGGAATTGTTTGATTGGATACACATGATTGGAGGGAGTAATAAGAGTAGGATTTATGGGTTAGGATTGCAAGCATGTAATGTTATGCATGGTGAGAGCAATAGTAAGCCATCCTTAAGTTCACAACTACCATGGCAACAAGATGTAGAAAATAGAGTTCAACAAGAAACAGAATCACAACTACTACACTTAAAGTTGAGTGACAAATTCAATTAAATTGATATAAGTTAGTTTTAAAGTCTTTATACAATCACATTGGTTTGATGTTACCTATTTCTATCCCAATACCTCCACCACTTTTTCATGGTTCCACAAATCTTATGTAGTAGCACGGGAGTAGTACTATAACATAAATGATGATTTAGGAGGAGATACTTATTAGTTGTTATATTATTCAAATTTGAATATTATTAGCTTTATTAATGAAATTTGGATTGGGAATATTTATAAGAATTTCTCCATTTAAATGATTTTCATTTAACAATGACCACCCAAATTTTATTTTCTCAATTTTTTAAACAATTTTTTTTTTTTTGTAGTTTTAACCGTTTCTCATGGCTACAAATTGTGAAAATGTTTTGTAGCCAAGGCTTTCACGCGGTCAAAAACTGGAAAAAGTCCCATGGCAAAATGATTTTTAAATCCGTTTCTTCAAATTTTGGTAGTTTCCCATGGATTTACAGCGGCATATAACATTGAATAAATTTCCCAGAATTTTCCACGGAAGAGAAAGCGCAAGAAAAAAAATCTCACGGATTTCACGCAAAAAAATTAATTTCTAATGAATTTTTATTTTCAAGATTTATATTCTGAACAAAATAACCGTAAGAAAAAAATGAGGCAAATTTCGTGTGAAAATCGTGGGGAATATCCACTGCAAATTGCCATGGGAAACACACGCTGCGAATTGCCGTGGGAAATTTTAGTATGAAAGAACCTTCCCATGCTTCATTTCCCACGGCTTGCTTTCCGCATGAAATTCCGCTGGAAACTGAAAACTGTGGGAAACCAGCTGAAATTCACAATAAATGCTACCTCAAATGCGTTACATTCTTGTAGAAAAAAAAATTCCCAAAATTATCATTCAAATAATTTTTAGAATTAATAATAAGCAAAATATAGTTATTCCATAATGGGGTGCTATACAAAATGCATTTATATATAAGAGTATTAAAATCTACAATTTTAAGCTTCATTTGATATAAAATATTTAAATAATTATTTTAAATGATTTTTATATATATTTAATAAGTAAATTACTTTCAATAAGTCTTTATGTTTTAAGATAAAAAATAGCTCTTTTTCAATAGCTCTATTATATGCCCATAAATTTGGTCTTTTAACAATAAAATATAAAGGAAAATAAACAAATGAAAGTTATAAATTATAAAAATTGACTAAGAAACCTTTTTGTATCTTCAAAATAGATAGGTCATCACTAATATTAGAAATAATAAATTAATAAAGACAAAAAAGACAAATATACTTTTGATACATTATTTCTCTTTTCCTTTCAACTTTCTACTATTTAAGTATGAATCAATATTCTTTATCATCTTTTTAGTTAGCTTTGGATGAAGAATTCACTAGATGATGACTAGACTCCAGTACCATAACTCACCTCAGCCAAAATGACAAAACTTGATCCAAAAATATAATTTTCAATGGTAATTAATATATTGTAATAAAGAAACAAAAATGATATAAAAAGTTTATTAAGACTTGATTTCTCCAATTTATTCTAAATTATTGATGGATAAATTATGCACAACAAATTTCATAAAAATCAAAATTAAAATAGAGTATTTATGATAAAATAAAAGTAACAATTGATGAATCTAACATACACTAGAAATATTCAAATCCAAGTTTATTACAAAATATTTTGAAAGATTTTTTTTCAAGTGATCCAATAAAATTAAGCAAATTTCAAAATCATAAAATTAGGAATTGTAACATCACTCAATTTTTTTTAGGAGAAAAAAATAACAATTCTAACATAATGTTATACCTTGGATTATAGCTTCAAGTTGTGGTGCTATGCAATAATTTTCCATGAATGGAAATAAACATTTTGGTGAATTTCTTTGTTTTAGATGCAATAATTTGCAGCATTTGAAATTTTATAATTGTGAAATTATTCCAAAATAACCATAGAAATTACTAATCAACTAATAAAATAATAAAAATAATAATTTAAATTTAAAATAGATAGTAATTTGAATATTTTATATACAAGATGACACATAATTAGATTCTAAATTGAGATCTGCTAAAGTATGTTTCTCATCCTAAGTTAAAAGTGTCCTTAATGCCATTGGAACTTTGGGTTTGTATCCCTATAACAAAAAAGCATGGGCTTTTGCTTATGTTTTAAAAAAGTAAAATAAAATAAAAGAGATAACAAATTTGAGAGTTGTAAAAAAGGAAAAAAAAAAAAACTATCATGATAATATGTAGTGAATCAAAAGTAAAAGATTTATGATAAGAAATGTTAGTAAAAGCTTAAGTTGAATTCTAATTTCATAAAAAATGGCTCTAATACTATATGTAATAATTTAAATTAAAACTTGTACAAAATTTACGATATCGTGAAAGTAAAATTAAAGTGGAAGTATGCCTTTATTGTTAATTTAATTCTCTTGAATATGTTAATATTTAAATGAATATCATAATTATAAATCTTCCTCTCATTCTCATAGAGTGTGTAGTTCTTTATGAAACAAGTCAATAGCTATAATTAGATTAGGAGTGAAAAGGAAATTTAATTAATATAAATAAAACCCTATTAAAACATTCCATTATGGAACAGGAAAGGTATAAGCCTACATTTTAGTTATCAAACATATTATTAGGTATCTATAAGTTCAAGTAATAGATCACTTTAACACATTGAATTTTAAAAAATAAAATTTACTTAGATAATTATTTAGCTAGTTTTATCAAAAAATAAAACACCTACAATCAATGATAGTTTGTATAAAAATTCTAACATTTTATTCCTCACTTGAGCAATGTTTTCATTCTTATTTGGGTCATATTTATAGCAAGTTACAACGTTTTCTATATTAGATAATACAACCATGTAGATAATAAAATGTGGCACAAATATTTGCACAAAAATGATTAATTAAACTATAGTAACAATGGCTAAATTTGTGTACATATTAACTTTATAAGGCTTATGATTTGGTTAAATTATACATTCTCTATTAGTCATTTACATATCAAGAACTAGTGATCATCACTATCATGCAAACATGTAGATTTTGTATATATATATTTGTTATAGAATGTGAGAACTAAGTATATCCAAGAGTTTAAAACACCTAACACCATTATTGAAACTTGGATAATTTTCTTTTTGTGTACACAACCTAGATACTAGCTAATGTGGGACTTGAGCTAACATAAAAAAAAGTTTGCTGATGACATGTAGAAAAATTTATCCATATTATCATCTTTGATTATACAATAGCAAGGGTTTGTTCGTTATTTCTTGGTCCACATGGAAGGGGTGTATAATTTGGACAATTTGATAAAAATAAGTTTGGATACGACTTATAGCTTAGGTCATGTTGAAGGTAAAGACATAGAATCTTCAATTTTAGGCTTGAAATAAAGATATTTGGATGTGTTATCCTAACATGAAGATCGTACATCTTTGTATCCCCTAAAATGAAAGTAGCATGTCTATTATTAACTAAGTAAAACCAAATACACAATATTCCTTTACAATTCCAAACAAAGCTATTGGACTATCTTGAATTTGCAGAAATGGGATCCACGCAAAATTTTAACACCCTTGATTAGCTTTTTATGGAAACTAGATAAGAATTTTATGTTTATTTACTACTACTACTACTCAAGTAACAAAGAAAAAGCTTTGTTCATCTCTATTCATGATTACCTGGGTATAATATTAGACACTGTCACTTCATTAATAGAAGGATCCTGAGAACTTTTTGATGTAGATGTTGCTCCCATGACCATTCTCCCTACTGAAAATGCAGGTTGGTTAGGTTCAGGAAGGGTCATTGTATCACTTGCGAGCATGATAACAACAGTGGACATTGTTGGTCTATCTGCTGCATCTTCTTGAACACATAACAATCCAATATGTATATATTTTTCCACTTCACTTGCTATGTGAGATTTTTCAAGTATATGATCCATTAGCTCAAGGCATCTTCCTTCACACCATAGTTTCCATGTCTGCATATTGAAGTATAAGAGATTATTTCTTAGTTGTAAATGAAGCATTTTCTTAAATAGAAATTTAGTTTCTTGATGAAAGTTGCATTAGAAAACTCACATATAAAAGAAGACTTTGGCCATGATCCGAAAGATAGAATCCACTGTTCCTTTTCCCACAAATGATTTCCAATAAAAGCACTCCAAAACTAAAAATATCAGATTTTGCTGAGAATAATCCTTCCATTGCATACTCTGGTGCCATGTATCCACTATTTGAAATGGAAATTGATGTATTAATAAACTTTTTATTTAGTCGTTAATTGAAATATAGATATTAATTCTTATTGGTGTATCCCAAATTCTTATGACAATTTACTAGTACTTTTTTTTGTTAATAAAGAAAATGGTATTGCTAAATCAATATCACTTACTAAGTACCCATAACTCGATTTGTATTTGCTTGATTTTGCCCACTTTGAAATGTCCTTGCCAATCCAAAATCTGATATTTTTGGATTCATTTCATGGTCTAACAAAACATTACTCGCTTTCAAATCTCTGTGAATTACTTTTAGTCGAGAATCCTCATGAAGGTATAAAAGACCTCTTGCAATTCCATTGATAATGTTTTGTCGTAGTTCCCAATCTAGTTGCTTTCTTTTTGTCTCATCTAGCATGAAAATGGAAGAATAATTAATTAAAATGGAGTAGAGATGAAGGAGAAACCTAAAAAAAAAAAGGTGAAGGAAGGGCAGAAAATAACAATAACATGGAAAACGTACATATAGTAATCAATCATAACTTGAAATATAACTTCCTAGAGGAAATCTATAGAGAAAATGTAATGTTCTTTTATAGTGATTTACAACATTAAAAAAAAAATACTTGTAGTAATATTTATGTTTTATTTTCAAGTTGCTCTTTTGAATAATACCTTTCCAACAGACAACAATATTTTGTGTTTCTACTTATTTGTAGAACCTTTTCCTATAAGCACTACTTTAATGTTAGAGATAATGAAAAAGTAGAACAAGTTATATAAAAAGAGAATAGGTTCAGTTGAAACATACTGAAGAGGTGAAAGTCGAGACTAGAATTTGACATATACTCATATACAAGTAGCTTTTCATCTTCCTCAATGCAGCAACCCAATAGTCTAACAAGATTTTTGTGTTGCAATTTGGCTATGAAAGCTGCTTCATTTTTAAACTCTTGCAAGCCTTGTCCTGAAGTCTTTGATAGCCTTTTTACTGCAATTTCTCTTCCATCTGGCAAAACTCCCTAATTGTTTTTACAAAAAAGAAAAGGAAAATAAAAATAAAAATAATAGGAATCATGATTAAAAAGAAAATTATGTAATAGGAATCATGATTGAAAAGAAAATTATGTCTAAGTTTCCAAAAAAAGTTATCAAGTACCTTATAAACAAGCCCAAATCCGCCTTCTCCCAATTTCGATGATTCAGAGAAGTAATTAGTACTATGTTGAATTGTAACTAAAGGAATGATAGGAAGGTCTGTATTTAAAGAGTCTTCACTTTGAACATGACCATAATTGGATAAAGGAGTGACCTCTAAATGTAGCTCATCTACAAAAGGAAGCTTGTGAGTTTATAGTGATCTAATTGGCATGCTTGAGTAAGTGAAAAGAGCTCCCACCCCCTCCAAAGAAAAGAACCCCATGTATTTCTTAAAGATAATAATTACCATTTCTTGATGCATTCCTTCTCCATATATAGCACAAATAGGGAATTAGGAGAGCTACTATCACTAATGCACTTATAATGCTGATAATCAAGGTTCTTGATCTTGAATTGCTATTGCTTCCTTGTTTGACTGCATCAATGACAAAGAGGAACACATATTGCAAAAATTTTTCTTTTGTATGGACCAAAATCAATGCATAATATTAATCCTACTAATATCTTCTAAGAAAATTCCTATTTAGTAAATGAATTCTATGACAAGGAGAGAATGGTAATGTTTCTAGGGAGCTTTCCATTTTGCAAATGCACCTAAATCTCACATATAGAAAGTTGTACTCAAGAATAGTGCCATACGAGTAGAATATATTAATATTGCATGTTTTAAAAAATTGTTCAATATAGGATAGCCAATAGAAATGTGCTTTGGTTAAAATGACTTAGAAAAAAAAAGAAGGGGTGAGATTACCCTTAAGTCATTGTTTTAGAGCTTTTAGGTTGGCCATAATCTCTTTTGACTTGTCCATGCTAGTGGGATTGCAATGGATTGACACTAATAGAAAGGAGTAATCATACAAATACTTATGATGTTGTATTTTTGTTATTTAAAGAAAAAGATATATAACCCAACCCTATTTCATTCATTCCATCTTAATTTTTAAAAAGAAAAAGATATATTTTAAAAGAATCAAATTCACGCTTACTCCTTATGTTATATTCTATTTTTTAATGAGTAAAATACACTTTAAAAGAATCAAATTCATGTTTGCTTCATATCTTACATTCTATTTTTAAAGTACATTATACATTTTATAAAAGTAAATTTCATTCCTATTTTCTCTTATTCTTTCTACATGCATTTAAACACCATTGTGAATTACATTGCACATAAGGAGGAGGTGATAATGAAGAATAGGAGAAATAAATGATCCACAATGCATAAGTGACCCTTCTCTATCAAAGGGGTCTTTTAATGTAGAGCTTCACTCTTTCTCCTTATACCCCATTCTTTGTATACTATTAAAAATAACTAACTAGGGAGCATAGAGTTAATGACTTATCATCCACTTGTCTAGAATAAAAGATGATTACATGGAAAGTTCAAATTTGTAAAAAGTTGAGTGTCTAATAATCAAAATACTCAAATATCTTCATTTTAAACTTTATATAGAATTATGGTAAAGTTAATGCCATATTGCAAATGGCTTTTGAATTTTTATATTATGTAAAGCCCTTGAATTTTCGAGAATCAACACTACTTCAATCAAATCATCAACTTATCTTCTCCTACCTCCTCGTTTAGAAAGTCTAAAGCCATAAAAAACTGACTTTCTAATGAAAGAACCTTCTTTTTTGCTATATGCAATGAGAAAATTTTCTTACTAATAAATATATGTGTATGGATTTTATTTATATGAAACTCTAGTTCTTGTTGATCTCCCATGCCTACATCTATTTTTTATTCCTATAACAGTAATAAAAAATTACTCCAAAATTAAGAAAAATTATTGCTCTTTTCCTTTGTTTGTTGACATTCAAGAGCAATGCTTATTTTGTAATTAATTGTTCATGAATCAAAAACATTCTGCAGAATACAAATAGTAGAAGAAACCAAATAATCATATTGAAGACTACAACATTAAAATAGAAAAAAATAGTGCTATTGACAACTTTAAATTATGATCCACTATCCTGGTGGGAAAAAATTAGTGTTATACCGACAACTTCAAATTTTGATCCATTATCTTGGTGGCCCCAACAATTTTTTTGCCCCGCTAAGAGTGTCAAGTTGATGTGCTATACATAGGACCGTAATCAAATCATAATTAAAAACAAAAGTTATCAATCTCTTAGTTGCTTTTACCTGAATTAGGAGGAGCAGAAGATGTGGATTGATTATCAAAACCGTAGAACATATAAACATCATACTTTATCAAACAGCTTGGTGCCAAAACCCGCCATGCCTGCTTGTCTCCGCAACACTGTGAAACTTTGTCTAACATAGCCTCCAAACACTGCCTGCACCCTTCATTAGTAAGGTCTCTGCTGCACTGCACCATCCCATACCTTTTCTCACTGTGATTCAATTTAAACTCACCCATAGCAAACAAATCATTAGTTTCATTTGTTGCTTTGTTAATCAGACTCATCATAAAATTCTCAGAATCCTTCCGTTCCATTGGATCCGAAATCTTTTTGTCTCCAGAAGCATTCCGTGAGGGGATTATGGCTACTTTCCCAAAGAAATCAAGGTTTGCGTAGCGGAGCATGCAGAAATCATAAAATATCACTGCAGTAACACTGTTGGGACAGCGCAGAACAATATCATTGGCAGCGGTGGTGACGCAAAACTGGCAGAAGTGTCCGGTGACGTCGCCGCGGCAGTCGTAGAGGCCATAGACAGTTTCATTAATACCTTTGCCTATGCTGGTGTGGTTGTATCCATTGCTTGTGCCAGCATTGGAAGATAGCCATGAGAGGACACTGTCAAGGTTGGCTTTGTAAGTATTGGCGAGAGCTTGTCCTGTTAAGTTACCACAGTCACCGTCTACGTAAGTAGATTGTGAAGTTGTGGTGGTGATCAGAGTTGTGAAGCTGAGAAGAAGCGAGAAAGTAATGGGTATTTGTGATCTTCTTGTGTGTTTTCTTGCCACCATTTGGTAAGAACAAAGAAATTGTTTGGTTCAGCTAAACGGCGCAACTTATATGTCGGAAGCAAAGGCTGACACAGTAATTTTTCTGGGTCAAACATAAAATTCTTTTGAAAATGTATAATTTTTAAATTTTTTAAAAATCAATCTCAAATTGTTGTAGATAAAAATGAAGACATTAAGAATTTTTGGAGGACGGGAGCTTGCTTGTCCTCTTATTCCGCTACTGCTTTGACATAAGAAATTTTTGCCCACTTTTCACGGTAACACTTACTTCAATCAATAAAAAAGAAAAAAGAAGTTAGATATCAATTATATTAGTTATATATTAATATTATAAAAATTGCGACGTGTTAAGAAATTTACCATTTAATTTCTATGTATAAGTTTTTTTTTTTTAATTAAATGAGAGCAAAGACTCAAATGGTAATTGAAGTATACAGAATTTCTGGCTTTCGTCATAAGTTAGGAATCGATGACCAATGGCTGGATTCCTTGTGTTTGCAGTATTTTTGACTTTCTGCCATAACTAGGAGCAGATATTTTGCTTTAATTAGAATTTGGGGCTTGTGGGGCCTCTTCCCCATGGTGCCTTCGGCGGCAGAAAATGACATTTATGGTTGGGGCGGGACTTCGGTCCCCCACTTGATTTCTAGGGTTTATTAAACCCGGACACGTGGGGTGTTGAAGGTCACAAATAACAGAAAAGTAGAAAAAGATAAATATTGGAGATAACCGGCCGCCTAGTGCACATGAATATTAACTTTAATTTTTACATTACCGCAGAAGTATGCAATAATCATAAAGTGATCCTCCTTGTGGATTGGACGAGAGTGACCATAAACTTTTGTTTCACCAGTAGCTACTCTGGTAATTTTAGTAAAAATTTTAAAATTTTCTGAATATTTTCATTAAAGTTAAAACTTTTATAAAAAAGTTAATTATTTAAAATAATTTAAAGCAAGTTAATAAAATTATAATTTTTTTACTTACATGTTTGCAAAAATTTTAATTTTTAATAAAAATTACAAGATTTTAAATACAAATTGCAATTTTTATGTTAAAGTTTTATAGAAACTAAAAAAAAAAAAAAACTCTTTTATTACGTGCAAAAGCATTGCTACCATCAATCAAGCACGAATGAAATGGCTATATTCATCCCTGGGCTTTGTTCAGCCTTAAATTTGTTTTGCCAGCCAATGACGGTCTTTCGCGGAGCTTGATTTTGCTGACTTTGGTTGTGGGTACTCCAATAGTCCAATCGTTGAACCAACGCTGGACAAAATGTAGCCGCAACCCAGTGAGCAGGCAGAAGCTATTGCCTCTCTGGTTGTCAAACACGTGTACCCAAAATTGATGATTTCCGTGGATCCGTGATTTGACTTCTCTTCGCTCACCTACGGCGTGGAACTTCCGTTAAAACCTTGGGCCGCCCTCTGATTGTTTTGACGGGAAACAAGAATATAACTATACGGCGGGAATTGTACGGATCGTAATACTATTGATTATTTTCTCTGTTGTTTTTATTTATTTTATATTGAATAAATTTTTTATTTTTTATTTGTTATTTTAAAATTTTAATAAAATATTAAATATTTATTTTACAATTTTATCCTTTTATTTTAATTATTTCATTCTTATTTATCTATTACGATTAATTGATTTTACATATATTAAAAAATAATTTAATTTATTTATTTTTAATAAATATTTTAAAATTATCCATTATCCACAAAATTTAAGATAGCTCTAAATAGAGAAAAAATATAATAGAATAAATACAAATTAATTAATAGTATAAAATAATAAAATATTTATTAATAAAGAAGAATAGTATATTTAAAAAAATTATTTAGTACTTTGTTACAATTATAAAATGATAGATAAAAAATAATTTTTTTAAAATGTAACAAATAAAAAAAGGAGGGAGTATTAATAAATGCTTTATTGTCCTTTTTGGTATGTTTTAATATATTTATTTCATCTTATTTTAATTGTCTTGAACTTTATACATAATAAATGATTAAAGGATAATTTTAGAAAATATATTAAGAATAAATAAATTAAATTATATTTTAATGTTTGCAAGATCAATTCACTATAACAGATAATACAGAATTAAGGGAATAATTAATAAAATTATTCTAAAATTTAATAAAAGAAGAGTGAACAAAGGAATATGTATATAATAAATACATTGTATTAATCAAGATGATTTGATTATATTGTGAAATATTAAAATGAAAAAAAAAGTTGAGATTACTCTTATAAATTTTCATACATTTTAAAAGTTATAATATCTAAATTATTATTTTTTCATGAATTAAGATTCTTAATTAGAACTATTAAAACAAAGTCGGGTGTGTAGATGGGGCTCGCAAGTATATGAAAAATGAGGATTTTGACACGTAAAATATGAATTTATTCAAATATAGATTTAAAGTAATTTGGTTTGCTAAGTGCCTAATTAGTGCAAACCAGACCTAATGGATCCACATTTTTTTTTCTCTTTTTGGTTAATATTTTCAATTTCAAACTAAATGAATGTATTATACAAATTTTCACCTATTTAATTTAATACTTAATCTTAAACTTAATTCTTTATCTTTCACCTAAATCTAACTTAAATAAATTATTTTTAAGTAAATAATTTTATTTTTAAATTAATAATTTTAAAGTTAGTAAATTTATATTATAATTTATTTAGCCTTGACTTATTGCTACAGAGTAAGAATGCATTAAATGTGTGATATCTAAATTTATAATTATTATTTTAAACTTAAAATTATTTTAAAAATCATAAAATTATTTAAAAAAAAGAAAAAGTCCTTAAACCCCAATTTGCGATCAACATTTGTTAGGATTTGGACTCCTTAGATGAAAGTTTGTAGTTTTTCTGAATCAAATCGTATATGACTTATCCATGGACGAACCAAATAGATCCATTTAACAACACTATTCTTAACCCTTTTTTACTTCTTATCCTAGAGACAACAACATATAGTTAATTATGACTAGGCAAATAAGGACCAACTCGCTTAAGTGATTGACTTTATCTTTTATTAATAGACATTGTAAATGATACAATAATGAAAAATTGTCTTCTTTAAAAATTAAATGGCCATTTGGGATGAGAAGGACTTAGAACCATTCAACGTATGAAGATCTTTACACCAAGATTAGTGCCAATTAAAACTTTAAGTTCTATTACATAATTTGCTAATTGTGTGATTATTACTCTTGTTCTATGTCAATATCTCTATCATTTGGTTTTCTACATGTTGCATTTCTTGTTTTTAATATCTTATTTGTTACAACCGAGACTCGATCGTAACTAGTATGGATATGGATCTTGATAACCAATTTCTACTAGCCTTAACATTACTTATACCCATTTCATCTATTGAAAATCTTTATTTCTGTGGGGATCCAAAATACATTTCTAATTTTACAGAAAAAAGCTAGAGTTTCCCTTATTTTTGGATATTTTCCAAGGGCCATTAGCCTTAAATTACGAAAATTGTAAATTTTCTTAGATAGGACAGCAACATTAATATACATAATACTACACAATCTTAAGATATATATATATATATATATATATATATATATATATATATATATATATATATATATATATATATATATATATATAATTCAACATATCCAATGCTGAATTAATGAAATCTTTATTTTTAATTCTAATTCTAATTCTAATCCAACTGTCAAAATCCTTTAACAAGGCAATCTTAATTCTTCATGGATGCAACAAGCTCAAATGCACTTATTCAAACATAAAAACATTTAAAATAAAATGAAGTGAGTTACAAGAACTTAATAAGCATATATCTACCATTACTAAACCTCAATGTTATTATATTAAATGGTCACATATTAATTAAATGGTTGATTGGAGAAATAAATGCCATCCAAACTTTGGATTTTTGAAATATATGAAACTAAGCCTCAAATTAAGCATTCACTTGCACATAGTTTGGATTTTATATTTCACATCATAAGTCATAGTAATCTCAAGCATTCATTAGTATATAATATCATTATCATATCGTACATAACCCATTTTAGGTAGTCATCACATTCATAAATAGTCATTAAGGCTCAATCACAAATGAATCATCTTAATTACATCACATCTTTACAATCATATCAAACTCTAATATTCAAGTTCAAATAGATCATAAAGTTATATCACAAGTACATAATGATTTATAATAATATATATGCATTCACCTTTTGATTTTTGGATCAATTTTATATTCTTTACAACTATTTGTTAGGAATTTTTCATCTGACTTTCACATTATTGCCTCGTCATAATTCATAAGTTCTAATGGCACTCATAGTATGATTTGCAGATAATAGACATACGAGATTGTTTATAAAAGTTTTTTATGCAAGGTAACTAATTCATCATAGGACAATATCAAAGCATATAACAATATATATATAAAAATGTCATCATGTTCACCTACACAGTCATATCATACAGATATCAATGAAACTCAATCATAGTCAATTGATAGTCAGAAACACCAACACCATGCCTTTTAAGCATAGTCATTTAACATCCACTCAAATGGATAATTGCATTTATATGACAGATATTAATTACACATCACTTATTCCTGATCATGAGGGAAAGTCAATCTTAAACTATGCTATACAATTGTACCTTTAAGAGTTTACACATGAACATATATACATGAATATGATATTTGCACCATCAATAAGGAGAATATAATTTATAGCATTCAAATCATCTTTTATTAAGATATTAATCTATGGTGAGGTATATATTCACTTAGTGACACTTATTCACTCTTAGAAGTTCTAAAGCATCCATACTCATCTTCTCACATTTTCCTTCTATCCAATAATTTACAAAAATAGTTTATAAATAATTCAAAATTACTCCTTCTCTCCCTAAATCATTAATTTGGAATTTAACCAAGATATTTTAAATTTCCATATTATAATTCTAATTTTATTAATGCTATACCAAGAATCCAAAATAAAGTGATAAAGCAAGGATTCTCTGAATCCAATTCAAGTTTTGCATAATGTTAAAATAGAACACTCCAAAGAGGCTTTACTCATATTGTTCTAGCACTTTATAGCATAAAAATATTAGTTTTCAAAAACATTAGTAGGAATCCATAATATACATAAGATAGATTTTCTTGAATCAAGTTGGAATCTTCCAAAATCTAAAAATATAACATTTTGCAATTACTCTAATCATAATATTCTAGCAATTTATAGCATAAAACTCATACTTTTTTGAGCAATTATCATGCATTTCTATTACATATAAAAATGGGCTTTCTAAGTTAACTTCAAATACCTAATACCAGTAAAGTTAATATAAAAAGATCCCAATTATGCTATTTTAACATTTTGTAGCATAAAGATCTCATTTTTCAAAGATATCATTTTTTTGGAATGCACAAAAATGGATTTTCTTGCATCAAATCATTATAAATATTATAATTTTATGATATAGATAAGCTTACCTACACTAAAAGTACTTAGCTAGAGCTTAACAACGATAAAAAGATGCTAGAACTCTAGCAAGAGAAAAGGAGGGCCAAAGCCTTGTTTTAGCTGTAAGTTCCACTGTGATTAGTAGCTTTCATCATTGTGTTCTCTCAATTACTGGCCATGAACGATGTGCATGTAAGAAGCATGATGAATAACAACCACATAATAGCTAGAGGAGGTCAACTTTGATATACTATTTAGCCATTATTTGCAGCTTCTTATTTGTGGTTAAGGATTGACACTAAATGAAGTTAGCTATAACGTGCGATAGCCAATGAGATGAAGGTGGTAATGGCAGTGACACAACACTAGGGATGTTAGAAGGGAAAGCCAACTAGAGAAAAAGAGAAAGCAGCAGTAAAGAAAGAACAATAGGGAAGTTACTTTAAGGAAAAAGAGAAACCAAAAATAAGAATAGGGAGGAAAGAGAAAAATAGTAGCCAAAAAAATAAAAATAAAAAGGGAAAGAGAGAGAAAAATGCTAAAAAAGGAACTATGAGTTTTATTTCTATACTTCTTGCACAATTCAAGCTTACCCTTTTTTTAAATCCCATCTTTCTATCTAAATCAAAGTTCATCTTAGCCATTATTTATTCTAGAAATTTATTTTCAAAAATTGATTTTATTTAAATTCTTAACTTAGTTATTTTCAATCTTCCACCAATATATTTACATATATATATTTATATTTCTACTACCCTAATAAATTTAAAATTCCTAAAAATAAATATTTTAAGATTTCAAAATTTTTCAAAAATAATCTACTCATTCAAGCATTTGATTTTGTAAATCTTTTCATTCACAATTATTAAAATTATTTTAATCATTGAGAAAATCCTCGTAGAAAATATTAGAAAAACCTCAAATCAATAATGGCCATATAAAATAAATATATTTTGAATATTATCATCAATATCATTTTGATATTTTAGATCTTTTAGAAAGGAGAAGAAATTTTAAAATTAAATGTTAACTAACTAAATAAAAATTTCTTTATCTTCTTCTTTCAATCTAATTACTTTAAGAAATTAAAATTTATAAATGTTTAAATATTGCCTTGGGTATGACCATGAACCTTCTTATGACATTTCTTTCTTTATAAAATTATATTGTTATTTATAGAATTAAATTATCAAATTTAATTCTAACCTATGAATCACTCCTACCACTTTATTTTATTTATTAGATAAGTCTATTTGTTATTTATCTATTATTAGAAAATAAAAAATGAATTTATTAACATTTTATTCAAATATTGTTTTTATTATCACTGACTTCTAGTAAACAATAAAGTAGTAAATTAAAATCCTTTTCTCTTGAAATAGTGACTATTAATTGCCCTCTCTAATCTTTATGCATCTTGATAGATAAAAATAAATGAGTAAATAATTAAGAATTTGTAATATAAATATGTAATTTATATTGAGCAAGTAATTTTCTAGTATAATATAATGTGTGTGTTTGGATATATTTACATTTTTTTATTTTTTAGAATTATTCTTTGAAAAGTTGTTTATGTTTTTTCATTTTTCAGTTGTAACCATTTGAATTACAATTTCTAAAATTAGATTTTAAAAATAGTTATCAAACAAGAACTTTTAATTTTAAAAACAGTTAACATATATACCCTCTATACCTTTATAGGATATGATTATATGTATTTTTCTCTTTATATTGTCGAAGTCTACAGTCCCACAAGATACACGCCACAATTATTTCTCATTATTTCAAATTTTAATTATATAATAAAAATATGTAAAATATATTGTATAACACTGATTAGTTTGTACTACATTTTTAAGTGATATAATAAATAACCCGATATTTGCAATAATATTTCTAGTAGTAATCCTATGATTTAATTTATGATCATTTCAACATTTTTTGATAAATGCAGTTTTTTTAAATAATTAATAATATTTATTATGATTCAAACTTTATTGTAAAACAAATTAGAAAAAGAAAATTTATAAAAAGAAAGTATTCTTCTTATTTCTTTATCTATAACAATCAATTAAACTAATTGATTTCAAAAGAATAACTAATTAGTCTGAACTTTCTGAATATTTAATATTAAAAATTAAAGAATTTTGATGACATATTTGAATATAGATCATAATGATTAATAAGGAAGCATCAATTTTTATAAAAAATAATATATCATGAAGCATAACCATCTCATATTTCGAACTTCTAATCTATAATTCCAATTGGCTTGATTAATATAATCCGCGCAACACAATAGGAAATCCTCCGAATGAAATTAATAGCTAGGATTCACAAATTGCATCTGACAACATCCCTTGCAATTTGTCTCTTTCAGTCTTGTCATTTCTCACTGGATCCCATATACAAAACACAAAGCAATCTCGCCCTTTCTCTTCTTCAATAATTGAGAGGATGCAGTAAGCATACATGAGGAACAAACGTTAGGTAACGATGACGGTGGTACTGAGAGAGGGAATACCATATTAAGAATCAAGAATCTTGAAAAAGTACATGATAGGGACCACCTTTACCTTCAATTTTGCTTAGCAATAAAAAAAAAGCAAGATGTTCTCTCCAAAGCAACCGTTTAAACATTTTTTTTTTTTACTTAAGATGAAATGAGAGATGAAATACAATGAACAAACCTGTTACTACCAGTGGATAAGTAAAGACGTATTCAAAGTTGTAATATATACGCTTTCCCCTTGGTCAAATACGTGCCCAGAATCCTGTAATCAAGAAGCCTCATGAATTGCACTTCGTCCCTTGCTTTAATCTTAACCGTGCTTCAAGCCTCAACAATTCACTCTGTAGAAGTTAAAAATGGAAGCTTCTTTCTTTCCATACAGTCAACCATATGGTCCTCATTATTAATTGGAATTTTCATCATCTTATTAATAAAACTTTCCTAAGTCAATGATGTTTGAAAATTTCATTAGAAGATGGAAAATCAAATGCACTCACGCCTAACCTTTTGCATTCCAGCTTCTAGATTGTCCAAATCTCCACTCACAAGCAAGTGGTTAGTATCTGCAAGAAATATAGGCCAGTAAAACAAAAATTTATTGGAAATACAAGTCAGTCAAACAAAAGATTTAATTTAGTTCTCCCGAATCGATGCTTCCCCAAAGCCATTAGCCTATTTCACTAATGTTGCCTGCTGGTTGACCCATTTTCCCAGCCTTGTTGACTTTGATTTCTGATCACCGCCGGCATCCTCCGCACGTTTTGTCCCGACTGGCAGTATGTTGTACAATTTCTTCAACCTCTTGAGTATTGATGTTTGGATACATATTATCGAAACAGGTTAATTAATGATAACGATTAAAACAATCAATACACATACCATAATTTAAATAAAGTAAAAATTTAATTAATTTTATTCAAATTTTATCCTTTTCAAAAACAACCCAAACAATTTATTTTCTATCTCACTTATACAGAAGGCAAACATTAAAGCAATTAAATTTACAGCAATTGGACTATATCAGAAAGCACTTAAAGAGCATATTTGCAATGATTCTCCGCATCATGTGGTTTACCGTAAACCACAAGAGTTCTTTCTCTTTTCATAAGTTAGACATTGAATTAAGAAAAATTTAAACAGTCCTCCAAAAAAAATTATCATATCATTAGAACTAAACAAAACACATGAACAATCCTAATCAAAATCATCAAAGCTAAGAAAGTAAAATGTGAACTAATTATGTATTACCAAGTATGATAGGCTTTGAACTCTTTTAGTCCTTCATAATACTATAAGAAAATACAGTATTGAGTAGATTAAATTAATGTACGAATAAAATTTTCTCAACATTCAACCCCACATCTCTTACTAAGTTGGTAGATCTGAAATATGCGGCCACAAGAGAAGCAAAAGAACACGATAGAATTTTTTTAATTAATTTTTATCCATATCTGCATGAAAATTGGAACCATTGTGCAAATTTATTGGAAAGTGAGGGTAATATCTCCCGAGTAGTGGTAGAATTCTCCAAAACCATTGCTACAAGATTCTAATCCCATTATCCTTCTAATTTCTGTTTGTTCTTGATCACCCGAATATTAGAAACGAGGAAACTAACACTTGGATCCCTTACATATTATCCAACTTCGTGAAAGTCAAATCAAAGAAAAAATAATCATAATAATTATTAAGAAATTTTGTATCAAATTGTGAGGTTAAAGCTATCAATATATTGTTAGATTTTTATTTTTGTACCTATTAATTAAATAATAAAAATAATGTGTAAATAATTTGGTCCAATATTAAAGTGATTGTCTAGTTTGATTTCAATTGACAATCCAACCCATTAAAGTAGCATAGGTGATTCTCGATGATGAATTGATCTACTAACTATTATAATATAAATAAGGGCTGTTACTCCTAAATTTTAAGTTAGTTTTAATCACTTCCCATCAATGATGGAAAATTTCCCCAAATTAAAGTATATGATTAGAATTGATAGGAGCAATGATTCTTATCAGAGATCGTAATCAACTCTAATCACAAAGAGATCATGATACACTAAAGAGATTCATATGTATCATTTATCACAAATGGATATATCAAGTATTTCTCATTCTTTCAATTTAATCTACATATTAATATTATCCTTTCACATAACTTAATTAGGTATATGGCCATTAAAATTTAATTTTATTAATTGTTATCAGAGCTAATGAATTATGTGAATTGAATATGTTATTACATAGATTTAAAAATATAGTTTAGTTTTGAACAATTTTATTATTTGATGAATTTTCTGGATTGACAATTGTTATGAATCTCAACATATGTCGTAGCATTTCATGCTACTTAATTTATTGTTATATATGTGTTATTTTTTGTTCATTATGAATGATATACATATTGTATATGTGAGAAATTTTGTGAGTGATTCATCCATATATTTTATATATTTTTGGATGAATTTTATGTGTTTTGATAATTTATGTATTATGATTTATATTTGAATATTAATGTATTTTATGAGCATGAATTTAATTGGCAATTTGGGAAAATATATGTATGCTCTAGTCCAATGTGAATTTTATTATAAAATACTAGAATTATACTAGAATATGTATGCTCTAATCCAATGATATACATATTGTATATGTGAGAAATTTTATGTGTGATTAATCCATATATTTTATATATTTTTGGATGAATTTTACGTGTTTTGATAATTTACATATTGTGATTTGTACTTGAATATTAATGTACTTTATGATCATGAATTTAATTGGCAATTTGGGAAAATATATGTATGCTCTAGTCCAATGTGAATTTTATTTTAAAATACTAGAATTATACTGGAATTGTGTACTATTTTGGAATGATTTTCATGGACTCATCAATAAAATTTGAAAATTTTTGCAATAAAAAATTATTGTCCAATTCATTATTTTTGAAAATTTTCTAGAAATAGTTACTGTCCATCAAGTTTATGCTATTGTCCATCAAGATGTTTTTCCAAAATTGCATAAATTTTATTTCCAGAAAATTTGGCTTTTATTCAATAGCTTTTATGGTGTTCTAATGATTTTTCTTTTAGAAAATTGTTTTGGTAGTTCTCTCAAAAACTTGGGTTTTGAATCTTGGCCATTATTGTCTTTAGCTTAATTTCATTTTTAATGTATTATAATTTAAAGAAAATATGTTTTTTTTTTGGGCATTTATAAGCATTCAAATGCAAGTTTTGTGAAGAAAAGCATTTAAAACTCCATAACCATTTTTTGGAAAATTTGCACTAAATTAAATTGAGATTGTATTCATGTCCGTTTTGGAAAAATTTGCAATAAACACATTAGAATGTATTAAAGTAACATTGTGTGTGAAAAAATATGTTGAAAAATGTGAAAATTAGGTAATTTTGGATACCGATTTGCACGGGTTTGTAACTGACTCATTGACTTGCATTGTAAACTCGGTTTCCTAAGGAAGAAGCTTAGCAGTACCATACCAACAACGCCCACAGCCGCTACTTGCGCATGCATGCCATGCATCGTCGAGCCAACGGTAGTGATGGCATTTCTGGGCTTCATTCTTTGAATTGAAATTTTTTTAGGTTTTATCTTAGATTCTTTTGGAATTAAAAATATTTTACTTATTTTTTGCCTTTTTAATTTAAGTGATAAATTAATTTTATTTTAAGCTAAAAATTTTACTATAATATTCAAATATTTTGGGCTTCTACATGTATTTTTTGTGAAATTTTTAAATACTATTTGATCCATTAATTATTATTTTTCTATGTATAGATACCTATATTAAAAATATTTTTTAGGAAATTATTTAGCCTTATGTTATAACATAGAATTTTGTGTAATTGTAAGCTCATCCATTGTGGGCCCAATTATATAAAATTTTATTCATTTTAATAAAGTGGTAGTTAAACTAAAGAGAGTATTATATTAACAATATTTTAATATCATATCGGTATAATATTATTAATGTAATTTATTGATGATAATATAAGTATAGAAATAAATATTATATGAATAAAATTTTTATTATCCTGTTAGTGTTAAATTTTAGGAATATGATATTTAGTTCACCCTATCAATATTGGGCCTTATAATATAATACTGAATTTAATTATGTAGTTTATTAAGGAAAATTTCTAGTTTGATTTGGGTTAAATATGTATTAATGTTTTAAATTTGTTTCTTTAACTCCTTTATTTATATAATTAAGACACTTAACAGAATGAAACATAAGGACTGACTGAGTTGTTAAATTTGCATCTCGTAATCTCTAATCTTGATTTGGCAATTAGAAAAATAGGACCTCAGATTAATGCCAAATTTATAGCAAACTAGAGAAGTTATTATGAAAAGTAGGCCCACCCAAATAGAGTGTGTTTAATAATAGTGAAGCATATGATAGATAAGACTACAAGAAAGTGTATTCCCAAAATGACAATGTGAAAGAGTTCTTGGATTCTATATTTAAAAAATATAAGAAGTTTGATTAGGCTAAGAAGGGATGGAATCTTTTATTATTCGACAAATCTATGTATGATATTATCAATGGAGTGAGAGAGCATATTTTGAGATTAGTTAATTATTACAATAAGCTAAATACTATGTAAGTTAATTTGGGGGAAAGTTATCTAACTTAGCATGTGCTAAAGTCTTTTCTATCTCAATTTGACATTCTTAAGATATCATATAATACATAGAAAATTGAATGAACTATCAATAAGCTCATTTTCATTATTACATAATTTGAGGAAGATATGAAAAAGGGTAAGACTTAGGTGGTAAATTATACATCACATGGCGAAAGTTCAAATCATGGTGTGGGGTCTAATCAGAAAGATAAGAAAGGTCATTACAACTATGGAAAGAAAAAGGGTGAATAGCCTTTAAACCCAATAAAGCCTAATTTAAGGGTAACTACTAGTCTTTGCAAGAAGTATATGCATAAGAGAGTAGACCACTTTAAATATAAGAAATAGGATGAGAAGAAAAAAAAGAAAGGTACCCATCTAGTTCTAGTTTATTTTGAATCAAATATTATTGATGTGCCATCAAATTTTTTATGGTTAGATAATAGTGTAACTATTGATGTTACTAATTATTTTTAGGCCCTAACAAATCTGAAAAAGCCAAAATGAGGGACAGTTGATTATGAGATTAAAAAAATGAAGATAGAGTTGAGGTGGAGTACATAGAATCAATAAAGTTAAAGTTGAAGTCTACATATGAGTTATTACTAAATAATATAGTTTATGTATTTTCTATAAGAAGGAATTTAATTTCAATTATTACTTTGGATTCTATTGACTATTCATGTTATTTTAACAATGGAGAAGTTGAATTACTTTATAAATACTTTATTATAGGTACTAGTTTTATGTGTGATGGTATATATGGAATTGATTTAGATCTTAATTTTATGAACTCAATAAACTTGGTTATTTGTAAGAAAAGATGTTAAATTAGTGAAGGTCCTTAATGTTGCAGTATAGATGAGTAGGACATATCTCTTGAGAAAGAATTCAAAGGCTTATAAAAGAGGAAGTACTTTGTGATATGGACTTCTCAAATTTTGGAACTTAGGTGGACTACATAAAGGGAATACTTATAGCTAAAGCTAGAAAAGGGGAAAGAAGCAAAAAGAAGAATGTCTTAGAATTGATCTACATTAATTTTAGTGGGCCTGTAACACCTAGTACTATAGAAGTTTATAAATATTTCATCACATTTATTAATGATTACTCCAAATTTAGTTAGGTAGAGCTATTCAATGAAAAATTAGAATTATTGGAAGCCTTCAAGTAGTTTAAGGTAGTAATTAAGTTGAAACTAGGGAAATAGATAAAATATGTTAATTTTGATAAATATGGTGAATATTATGGTAGGTACAATGAAATAGGAAGAAACCTTAGCCTTATTGTAAGATATTTATAAAAGTGTGAAATTCAAGTAAGTTACACCTTGCCTAGAATGCTAAAGGAAAATGGAATTACAAAGGAAAAACAAAAAGAAATCAAACTCTTATAGACAAAGTGAGATACATGCTAGCCCATACTTCATTATTAAAGTTCTTGTAGGGTAATGCATTAAGAATAGCCGCATATATTCTAAACCAGGTTCTAGCAAGTTAGTACCTAAAACCACTTATGAATTATTATATGATAAAAAGCTAAGTTTAAGGCATTTTCGAGTTTGCTGTTGTAAAGAAACTTAATTTGAAAACTATTAATAGATATTGCATTAGGTATTATAGTGACTCAAGAGGAAGCAGATTTTATTATCTAACTCATATGACTAAAGTAATTGAATCAAATCGAGCTATTTTTTTAAGGATAAGTTAGATAGTGGGATTTAAATACCATGCATCATGGATTTCACTAAAAATAGAACAATTGTTCCACTAGCATTGACATTGGAAGAGTCATCTTCTGTTATTCCACTAGTTGATTCGATAAAATTAATGGTAGAAGATGTTAAACTAAACGAGATAAATGAAGAAATTCTATGGAGGAGATCTTATAGAGTTTGTAAATTGGTGATTCCTAATTATTACCTTGTATATCTATAGAAGCAAGAATATG
Source organism: Sindora glabra (assembly GCA_020226215.1). Classification (NCBI taxonomy): domain Eukaryota; kingdom Viridiplantae; phylum Streptophyta; class Magnoliopsida; order Fabales; family Fabaceae; genus Sindora; species Sindora glabra. The sequence goes on along the minus strand of CM035229.1, from coordinate 20,484,001 downwards.
AAATTAGTGATAATACTGATCCTACAACTTGTTCTCAAGTCATATACAGTTTAAATTATTCTAATTAGATGTGTGCTATAAAGGATTACATGACTTCAATGCATAAGAATCAAGTATAGGATTTAGTAAAGCTGCGAGTTATAAGTCAGTTAAATGCAAATAAGTTTTTAAGAACAAGAAGGATGCTTAAGATAAAATCAAGAGGTATAAGGCTAAATTAGTAACTAAAGGCTACATGCAAAAGGAAAGTATAAACTACAAAGAAAAATTTTCACCAATTTCATCCAAAGTCTTATTTCAAGTTATCATGGCATTGGTGCTTATTTTAATTTAGAACTATATTAGACGGATATAAAGATAGCTTTCATAAATGGCAATCAATTAGAAATTATTTAAACGAACTAACCATATAGTTTCCAAGAGAAAGAAAAAGAGCACTTTGTATGTAAACTTAAAAAGTACATATATGGCTTAAAACATGCTTTTAGACATTAGAACCTCAAGTTTTGATAAAGTAGTAACCTCTCTTGGGTTTAAAAAAAATATAGCAAATCAATGCATTTACATGTTGATAAGTGTAGGAAATTTTGTTATACTAGTACTATATATAGACAACATTCCCCTTGCAAGTAATGATATGAACCTACTGATTGATATAAAACAAATGTTATCTAAACATGTTAATATGAAAGATCTTAGAAATGCCTTTTATGTTCTAGGGATAAAGATTTATCATGACAAATCACAGAGTTTGCTTGATTTGTTTTAGCAAATATACATTGAGAAAATACTGAAATGGTTCAACATGTTAACATGCTTTCAAGTTTCTACACCCTTTTCAAAAAGAGAAATTTTCTCTAAGTCTCAATGTCCTCAAAATGATATTGAAATAGAAATAGTGAAAAATGTCCCATATGCATTAATTGTTGGTAGCCTAATATATGTTTATGTATGTACATATTTTGAAATAGCTTATGCTATTGGTGTACTGGGGATATAATTGAGCAGCTCTAGTCAAAGACATTGGAATCCTGCAAAAGGAGTCATGATGTATTTGCAAGGTACAAAAGATTATATACAAATTTATAAAAGATTATGAGATTTCACAGTTATAGGCTACTCGGATTCAAATTTTGTTGGATAACTAAATGATCACAAATTAACATTTGGATATATCTTTATGATTGCTAGAAGAGTTGTGTTGTAAGAAAGTATCAAGCGGTCCTTAATAGCAACCTCCATTATAAAAGCAAAATATGTTACATTTTATAAAGTCATTTGTGCTATTGTATGGTTAAGGAATTTTATAACTAGTTTTGAAATTATTGAAAGTATTTTTAAACTCTTGACTATCTATTGCAACAATTCTGTTGCTATAAACTTATCTCGTAATAACAAAAGTTTTACTTGTACAAAGCATTTATACCTATTTATATGAGAGAAGGTATGGGAACATGTCACATATATCAAATATATTTCCATGGATTGTATGCTCATGAATCCACTTACCAAGGGTTTAGTGGCAGGAATGTATCATGATCATATAATTAATATGGAATTAATTAAGTCTTTTGATGTTTTAGGTTAGTAAAAGTATTATGATGTAAATTATTTTCTCAAAATGTAAATAAATAAAATATTCATGCTTTGTCATGTATTGTGCATGTTTTTGGTTATGGTATATTTATAGGAACATTTAAACCTTATATTAATATTGAATTAAGAATTACAATTCTCATTTAATATTTTAGGTGGATATTTCGATCCTATATGTAAAGATTTACATATGTTGTCACAATTTATTATGTAAAACTTATTAAGAACAATCTTATTATGTAAATCCCTATCAAATATCATATATGATCAATAAGGTGTGAGTGTACAGTGTACATTTCATTGATATCCTTATCAAATATTATGTTTTATATTATTGAACACTTATGATCTTAATTTAAACCAATGCATGTAAATATGTCATAATTTACTTTCACATATTATTAAAATGGCCACTATTGTTAAATTTATGGGTCAAGTAAGAGATTATTAGATTTTTATTTTCACCCCCATAAATTCAATAATAAAAATAATATGTAAAAGGCTTGGTCCAATATTAAAATGATTGCCTAATTTGGGCCCAAATGACCATCTAACCTATTAACATAGTAACAGATGGTTCTTAGCGATAGGTTAACTTACTAGTTTTTATGATATTAATAAGAATCACTACCCTTAAATTCTATGTTGTTTTTGTTCATTTCCTATTGGTAACAAAATGTCTTCACAAAATGAAGTACATAGCTAGGGTTGATAGAAGCAATGATTCTTATTAGAAATCGTGATCAAGTTTGATTAGGGGCAAATCATGTTACACTAGAAAGATTTATATACATCATTTATCACAAATGGATTCATCAAGCATTTTTCATTCTTTTAATTTAATTTGTGCATTAATATTATCCTTTTACATAATTCAACTAGGTATTTGGTTATTAAAATTTAATTTTATCACATATGAAATGGAACTAAAGGAATTACCTATAAATTATGTTGATTACCTCTCAATTTACAACCTTCTCAAATTATGATGTCAACTATATCTTCATATTATACTTATCTCAAATTACATTGGCTTCAATACATATGATTGGTCCTTATAACTTAAAAAATGACCAAAATTAGCTACATCTCAATTTATGACTTTTTCTATAATTTCATATTATACTCATCTCAAACCATTGTAACTTTAATACATATGATTGATCCTTCACGACAAACATTAGCATGCTTGGTACCATCTTTTATAATATATATATAAATAATATATATATATATATATATATATATATATATATATATATGATATGCACGTCACAATGCACCAAAATTAATAAAAAATTAGTTGCTACAATAACAATGCAGAATAGTGGTACAACCAGGTTGTACCTCTAATGATTCTTTAATTTTATCTTTTTTAAATGAATTCCTAACAATATCTACAAAATTGTGGGATTATTAATGCAATGAAAATGATAGAAATTAATGCAAATAGTATGTAATGTAGTAAAATAGAATGCTTAATAGAAACAGAATTTAGTATGTTGTATGAAATAGAATGCATAATGAAAATTATGCAGAATTAAAGGGATTTGGTTGCACGAAATTAAAATGATAATAATAAAATAAATAGGCACAAAGTAGAAGCAAAACAATAAGTAAACAAAAAGAATTCAATATATGAAAGCACCCAATTCAAGGGTATGATAGCTCTTAATGTGGATTAATCCTATATCACAAAACATTTGATTATTCCAATTGATTTTTCAACCTTGGATTACCCAGAACCCCTGTAATAATCCATGGATCATACATTAGATTACCATCTAAACTTTGGTCAATCAAGATTAGTTGAATTAAGCAACCGCTATAACTCCTAAACTAGATCAAAATTGACTTAAAGATATAATTCAATTGATTTAGGAAATTAAATTAGATACCATTAAAGCAATTCCCTAACCCTCTACCTCAATGTGTAAAACCATGGTTAACCTATCATAATTTCACATTAAAATAGCAAAGGAATAGAAATCACGAGATTGAGTACCGATTATATCAAATTAGCACTTAGCACAAGCAATTTTAATAATTCTGCATAAACAATTGGAAAAAGAGGAAAATCAATAGGAAGAAGTTAACGACACTAATCAAAATTTCATAATCCTTAAAGAAAAGAGCTTTATAGTCTTTGAATCAACCAAAAGTCTTTAGCTTTCCATGGCTTGAAAACAAGAAAAGAAAGAAAAACTATGTTGCTATGTTTGTGTGAATGGTCTAAAGTCTAATGAGTCGCTCCCCTATTTATTTAACCTAATCAAGCTAAAACTCTATTGGAATAGGATTGTATGACTCTTAGGATTACAATAATAAGACCTTCATAATTTTTAGAAGTCTAAATCTATTTTTTTTACAAGTTAATTAAATCCAATAGATAAATTAGTGAATTCTCACAAGCCTAATTTCCAACTAGTGTTTGACTATGAAATTAATTTAATTTGGACAAATCATAAATATTAAAATTGTAGGTCTGTATCTTGTGAGAATTTAGGTGCTGGTATCAAGTTAATTTGACATTTGTAACTTCTGTTTTGACCTAAAAACTAAGGCAGGCTTAGCTAGGACAAAGATAGAATTTCAACTTCTTAGCCACATATAACCTTCAAAATGCCTAAACTAGGCTTAAAGTAAAGCATAAAAGTTGTAGTTCTCTCTTTAAACTTTCTAGGAAGATAAAGTTTGTCTAAATCTGATATCTAGAGCCTAATATATAATTAAAAAAATAGAAATAGTATCAAAATTCAACATTTATTGAATAAATTCACAATATTGTAAAATTGACTACAAATTATAAAACAAAGTCCAATCAATGAAATTAAGTAAATGTAACGCCTAAGAGACATAAAATAGGAAAAAATAAAATAATAAATATTTTTCTCATCAATATTTCATTCTAAATTTCAATTTTTATTGATATTTTGTATTTTTCTATTAAAATTTTTATTCTTTTTAAATTATACATTCTTATGATGAGATAAAATTATGAATATATATTAGATGGTAAATAATTATTATTAATATTTGTAATATTTACTATGAATTAGCATTCTTTTAAATTATTTTATAATAGTTACAAGAATTATATGTAAATTTTATTAATCCTTTATTATATATATCAATAAACAGTTATTATCCATATTTTATAACTACATTGAACAAATTATTTTACTTATCTATACTTTATATCTATTATTATTAAAAATTTCAAAAAATTTACAAGAAAAAATTGACAAGTGTCGCACCACCATTAGGAAAAATTTCTTCACCAAAATCCATTTTATTTCAATTTTATATTAGTTACAAATATATAAATATATTCAAATATTGGAATTAAAATTATCTTTTTAAAATAAAATTACTAAGTTTAGAAAGAATTATCTCGAAAATGGTTTTCAACGCACATTTTAGTTTATATTTGATTTGCATCTTCAAAAACAGTTAAGCAAACTCTTGAACAATTAATTAATTTTTAGGTTTAAAAAACCCCCAAAAAAAAAATACTAATAATCATACATGAAGAAGTTGCAAAAGAAGTTGTCACATATTGTTCATCAAATCAATATATAGTTATACAAGAGTTTCTAGAGTCTTAAACTAACTTTAAAATAAAATCTTGTATATAAAAATATCACATGAGATAAATATATAATTTTTTATTTTAAAAATAAATAAATAAATGGAAGAGATAAAATTATAGGAGATAAATAAAATAGGTAACTACCTATCTGAAGGATAAATATTTGAAGAGATAATTCAATATAAGATAATTTATTATTTATAATTTATTTTGAACTAAGTGATTATATAGAGTTGATAATCTTTTGATAATAATCTATAATTAATTATCGAAAGATTCTAAAATTGCATCCAAATTTTTTAGAAAAGAATTATAACAAATTATTAAATTATGATGAAGGCTTAAATTTTAAATTTTTTTATCTCTAATAGATAAAAAAATATTGAACTTATAATTAATTGATGAGCATTCTAACCATATCATGTATTAAAGAAGGGCACTTTCTAACTTTCACATTTCATGAAAATTAAAAGTAGGTAATTATTAAAAATTGGTTAGTCCAGTCACACCAAGCCATTTCAAATTCAAAAAATCATGAGTTTGATCTTTGGAAGAACCCTTGTTAAAAGGGTTTAGGACAGTTTATTGTTCTTGCTCCAAAATTAATTATGAAGAATTTTTAAATTGTATAAAATGTAAAAAAGAAATTCATGATGAATTATTGAGTATATAATTGATTATAAAGTGTTTAACCCACATGTTAAATACACAATTTGTCAATAATTACTAATTGCTTAAACAAGGATTAATCATATATAGTTGGATCCATTTAATTCAATAATCTCGCATACTCTTTCAACAACAAGAGGATCACAAATACCTAAATAAACTGAGAGAAAAACTTATAGTTGGATTAGAACTAACTTCAACTTCCTCCATATATACATCGATGCACTGGTCTCCTATCCTTACACCTTTATAGTCAAGACTTAGCATTTGATTCATAATACAAATAAATCCAAAACCACCATTTGCAGGATACCAGTCCAGCTTCTCTCTGATAATACTCACCAAATCTATTCAATACATGTGACTTATTATCAATGCATATGTTGCCTATGAAATCGTGGAACTTTATAGCATTACGAAATAAAATTCAATCCATCAAACAGCCTCAATTTTCGTTCAATTTTTCTTACTTAATCCCCTCTTATAAGATACCTCTCATAGTGGTTTGTCTTTTCCTAATTACCAACTTCTTCTTGCTTGTTACCCATGTTTCAAGATTGGTTTTGTGCAATAATTCAAATTACAAAAATTCAGGGACCGAAAAATAAAATTAAGGATAAATTTTATTCACCTCTCTTGAGATTTGAGAGTAATTTACCGATCTCTCCTTTATTTTCAAAAATTCATCAAACCCCATTAAGAAATAAAAAACATTAATTTCCTTTTCTAAATACCAAATTTTCCTTTAACTTTATAATCATATAAAAACAATATCAAAATTAACAAATTTAATTAAAAATAATAGTTCTTTAAAAGTGATTTATAACATAATGCTTTTATATGTATTTTGAAATATTTCAAATTGACTTGAATATTTTTATTAAATATTGTAACTTTATAAAAATTTTACAACTTTTTATATACTTTGGATGTTACAAATAAAAAAATTTGACAAAATTAAATTACAAATTTTTTAAATTTTTTGAAAAAATTTACTAATTATCTTAAAGTAAAAAATATAAAATATTTTCATAAAATTTATTTTTGTGTTTTCAAATTTAATTTATTATATTTTTTGATTAATATGCGCAATAACAAAAATTATGTTTTCAATGTGTCAACTTATTATATTATTTTATCAGCTATTTTTAAAGGTGTTGAGATTTATTATTATATTATTTTTCATCATTAGATTACATTTAATATATTCAAATTTATATTTTTAATTTTAATTCACTTGGTTTAAAATTTGAAAAAAGATAATTTAATGGTAAAATACTTAAATTTTTAAGAGGTTAAACTCTCCATAATATTATCTATTAAAAATGTAAATTTCAATTTTATCTATATTAATCACATAATTTAACAACTGAAAGTATTGAAAACAAAAACATAAATTTCATGAAATATTCATGTTTTCTCGACTATAAGACAATAAATAACTTTTTCAATGAAAAATTAAAAAAAATTTGTAATTCAATTTTTATGAATGAAGATTTTCTTAGGATATGTAACATTCAACGTAAATAAAGAGTTGCAAAATTTGATTTAATAAATTATTTTAAATTTGAAATATTTCGAGCAAACATGTTAAAGTATCATCTTACAAATTAGCTTGAGTAAATTATCATTTCTAAATATCTTTAATAGTTTAAATATTAATTTTATAAAAATTACAAAATTTTATTTAGTAAAATATTTTAAAAATACATGTTAAAATATCATGTTGCAAATTAATTTGAAGGAATTATAAAATAACTTTATCAATTTAAATATTATTTTTATAAATATTTGAATATTGTAATATGTAAAAGAGTAAAATTGGTACTAAGAAAATGAAATCAACATAAGTCACTTCTAAGAAATATTAGAGTAATTTTTAAAAATAAAGAGGAGCTGAATGAATTATATCTAAATTTTAAATTTTAATGGAGATCAATAAAATTTATCTTAAAATTAATGAAAATAGATAGGCTAGTGTAGAATCAATTTTCAAACCAAATTTTAATCATCAGATAATTAAAAGCGATATACTCTACAGAAAATAGTAGGGCGTGGGAGTGTCTATCTTATTATTGAGCAGAGACTTTTGTTTTACCGGTACCCACTCTGGTAACCCCTGAATGCAGCCAAAATCTATCGCCGTCTCTTCTTGTCAAACATGTCTACCCAAATTTAATAATTTTCGTGAGTACGTGACTTGACCTGTCTTAGTGCACTTGCAGCGTGAACTCCCATTAAAACTTTAGGCCTTCTCCCCCGCCTACTCAGTATCATATATTTAGCCGATAAAAATAATTTTTAATTTATTAATCTTTCTTTAGGTAAAAACATACAATAGTTGAAGAAGGAGTAGGATGGACTAATTATATTTTAAATTTAAAAAAGTCGTTAATTTTGTTGTAAAATCTTATTTATTTATACACATATCACAATTAGAATTAAATTGACATTAGCAATTTAAAAATTTCACTCTGTGCAGATTTTATTAAGAGTACACATAATAATTAATGCTTCATTTAAAAAGGTGATAATTACTATACCCCTAAATTTCATAACTAATATCATTGATCAATTTGTAAGAATTTTAAATTTATTTAAGGATCTTATGTATGATAATTAGAACACCATAAATATGAAATTAGAATTTACTTACCTGATGAATTTGCAACCATAATCGAATTCAACGGAAGCTAATGAATTCTTCTCAACTAGATCTTTCTCTTCGCTCTTCTCTTCGGTGGCGACTCTCAATGGGTAGAAACCGTGTGTATGAGAAGTGAAGAGGGGACCGAACCTTAATCCTTATTTATAATCCTAGCAATCCTCCCCATAAAAGGATTACTAAGTCTTTGGGCCTACACAACCGCCAAACCACACTAAACTATGTAGATGTGCTAAACTCATATCTTTAAGATCACAATTTTAAATGAGCCTCATGCATGTCTCACAATTGGGCTAAATTTAATCAGTCAGTTTTTTATTAAATCATAAATTATCAATTAATAGCAGCTCACTTTATGAAAAATTATTTTTATTTTTAGTATAATTATTCACACAAAAAATTTTTATATGTTTTGTGACGGTTTCAAGCATTGCTTAGTAGCGGTTCGAACCACGGCTAGGAGTATTGGCAGCAGTTTGATTACTCATAACAAACTTGGTTGCTGGCAGTGTTTAGACGCAGTTAACAATTGTTGCAGATGTAAATGGAGCATATAGCGGTGGTTTCTACGACAATTATGTATTATTAAGGCAACACTTACACAAATGATAAAATCTTAATTGTCGATATAGATTTTTTTAATTTTTTTTTAAAAATAAAATTTTTTATATGGATGACCTTTTTTATATAGAATTCAGATTTGAACTCTAACAAAAATATGGTAGACAAATTGGTAATGGTTATATAAACGATGTTACGGTTTAGATAGCTTTTCATTTTGAAAAATTGAACAGCTATATAGATGACTTATTATCTATATAGCCTCCAAATTGTGGCTAAACATGTTTTTCCTATACAAATGATATGTCATTTGTACATCAATTCAAATTCAAAAAGTTTGAATCATATATAGATGATAAAGTCATTTTGATAAGATATATGTGGCCAAATTATGCATGTGCTTTTTTAGAAATATAGATGATTGAATTTGGGCTATACAAATGATCCAATTTTAGTCATTTGTATAGCCCAAGTTCAAAATGTGCTTTACGTTTTGCCATTCTGTGCATGCATGGGAGCTGCTCTTCTTTTTTCTCCTAGCTTTTCAAGTGAGTTTCTTTTCCTTTTCTCTTCAATTTGTTTGTTATATTTTTATGCTTACTTTATTTATTCTTGTATTTATTTTGTTAAATAATCAGATTTTGTTGTTGTATTATTGATTGATATTCCAAATTGTTATTTCACTATTTCATTAAGGTAGGTTAAAAAAATTCATGCACTAAATTCTTTTAATAATATTAATATAATTTATAAAAATAAATTTTTGTTTCATTAATCAGTTTGAGATAATTATTATTCTATATATTTGATACATTTATTGCTTTAAATATATTATGATTATGAATTATTATTTTGTATATTTTAATATAATATTTAGTTTGATAAAATATTATTTTGTATAGTTCGATATGATTATTATTTTAAGCATTCGATGATATTGATATAATATTTGAATATGAATTTATTTTAATATATTATTGTATTGGTTGGTAAAATTAATATTTTGTGAAAGTTGGCATGTTTATTGTCTTAAACATCTTAAGTTTGATAGAAAAATAGGATAATAAAATTTGTAATAATTTTGACAATTACATTAATTAAATTGTTAAATCATATTTAAAATGAAAGCATATAAAAAATGAATAAACATAAATTTTGACAATTACATTAATGAAAATATAAAATTTTTGATGATGTGAAATATTTAATAATTTAAACAATCATTTAAAACACTAAAAAAATAAATAATTTGAACATTTACAAAATCACCTAGTTAAATCCTCACAGAAAAAATTATTGAATACAAAATATTCAACACTTAATAAAATTTTTGTATTAAATAACAACAAAGAATAAAATACATAATAATTTAATATTAGATGTAACTTATATAATTTTTTATTAAATTATTAAATTATATAAAAATGAAAGTAATTAACAAATAGTAACATATGATTTTGACAATTACTGTAATGATAATAAAAAAATTATGATGTGAAATATTTTGGAATTTAAGTAAAAATTTAAAGTACCAATAATATAAGTAATAATAGATAATAAAATACATCATAAGTCATATAATATTTATTAATCTATTATATTATATAAGAATGAAAGTGTTTGAAAAATGGTAGCACAATATTTTGTCAATTACAATAATGAAGATAAAAAAAATTTGTATGATGTCAAATATTTTATAATTTAAGTAAGAATTTAAAATATTAAAAATTTAAATAATAATGGATAACAAAATGCATAATAATTTAATATTAGAAGTAATTCATATAATTTTTATTAATATGTTAAATTATATAAGAATGCTTGTAAATAAAAAATGGCCACACAATTTTTTGACAACTACAATAATTAAAAGATTGAATTTTTTATTATGTGAAATATTTTATAATTTATTTAATAAATTAAAATACCAAAAATATAAATAATAATAAATAATAAATATATAATAATTTAATATTAAATAGAAGTCATATTATTTTGATTAATTTGTTAAATTATATAATAATGCTGGTAATTAAAAAATCTTAACATATAATTTTGATAGTTATAATAATGAAAATAAAAAAATTTCTATAATTTGAAATATTTTATAATTTAAGTAATAATTTAAAACGCTAAAAATATAAGTAATAAGGGATAATAAAATGCATAATAATTTAATATTAGAAGGAAGTCATATAATTTTCATTAATTTATTAAATTATATAAGAATGAAAATTATACTAAAAGGACACTAATTTGTAATAAATTTTAACAATTAAATTAATCAACTATATGCAATATTTGATGATATGGAATATTTATATTATTAAATAATCATTTAAAATGCTAAAAAAATAGATAATGTTGAAGGAGAAATTAAATATTAGAATATATATAATTCAAATATCAATGTAATAATATATAAACTAATGAGTTTAGGATATTATTAAAATTATTGTATTAAAAGATTACAAGTAAAAATTAAAATACATTTGCACTGTAACTTTAGACCTGTTCAATGGTTAATTTTCTTAAATGAACCAATTCTTAAATTATTTTAAAAATTTGGATAGTTTAAGGTATGTCTTTTAGTTATTATACTCAACTTATTTACTCATTATTTCACATTGTAGAAATTTCTTATCTCTTAACCATCCTCAAGTGTCCACTATATCATTTTATAATATACACATTTGAAGAATTATGGGAAGATGTTATTAAAATTTCTACACATATAAAATATATTGCAGATATGTCAAGATAATAATGGTAGGAATATATCTAATGGGATAGGGTCATATTTTTTAGAGTTAGAATGATAAGATGAATTTAGGCACATAAAAAACATGCACACATAATTGAATCGTATGATGACTTATGATGTTGTTACAACATATTTATTGATAAAAACTAGATAACATTGGGAGATCAATTATCCAATAAATACTAGAATGGTACTATTGCATTTATGAAGAGAGCCATAAACTTTGTTAATGATAAGGGTTGGTAAGATATCTATATAAAAAATATTTAAATATGTTGTGTTAAACATTAGGGACCATGGAGGAAAACATAATAAACAATAGATTTAATTTGTTGTACACAAATTAGGTCTATTACGATGAAAAGTATATCTTTAAGGTTGAGGTTAGGTGTGGGGCACCCCTTAATAATGCAAACAAGAAGTTTGATATTATACATGACTTTATTACTCCTTATGCCACTGATCAAGAAGATGACAATAATGGAGGTAAGAATAAGGACACTTTGGTTGGGGAACACATTTTATAGCCAAAGCTTTGATGACTAGTTTGTAGAAGTTGAAATAGAATTATACCTTGGTTTCATAACCTTTTCTTTGTTGTACTTCTTAGTTAAGTTTATGCATTTGAAAATGTTATATAAATGGTCTAATAAGTCATTCGATTCTTTACTAAAGTTATTGAGGGAAGCACTATCAAAAAATAATGAATTACCTGGATTATATATAAGGAAATGGATCAATAAGTTAGGATTAGGGTACCAGTCAATACAGGCTTATAAATATGATTATATGCTTTTTTGGAAAGAGCAAAAGGGAAATGAGACCTATCCAATTTGTGGGGAAAGTTGGTGGATTGATAAAAATATTAAAAAAATTCCTTAGTAGGTGCTATAGTATTTTTCATTAACCTTTCCATTGAAGTAGTTATACAGATTAAGGCATATGGCAAAGGATACAACATGGTATCATACAAGAAGATCCATAGAAATAGGGTTATACGACTTACTATTAATAGAGAATCTTGGTAGAATTTTGACAAAAGACATCTTAATTTCTTAGTGGAATTGAAGTATATATGATTGGGCTTGAGTGCAAATGGATTCGATCCTTTTGGAAATATAAGCCTATCATGTAACATATGACTAGTTATGATGACCATTTATAATTTGCCACCATGACTTTGAATGAAAAAGTCATTTTTCATATCGACATTGTTGATCCTTAAACCACAATCTATAGGAAAAGATATAGATGTATTCTTAAGATTGCTTGTGGAAAAACTAAAATAGTTATGGGAGATAAGAGTTGAAACTCAGGATATTACTACTAATAGCATATTTAAGATGCAAGCAGCATTATTGTGGGTTATTAATAACTTTCTTATACAAAATAGTCTTTCTCGGTGGAGTAGATAAAAGCATAAAACATATCCAACTTATAACAAACATACGCCATTAATGTGAGTTAGAGGAAAAATAGCTTATATTGATTGTTATTGCTTCCTTATAAGGAGCCATATGTGGGAAAATAATAAATACGTTAATAGAAAGATTAAGAGGAAAGGTCCCCCGGAGGTAGTTTACCAACAACATGATTATAGACTAATTAAGCAATTACATTAGAGACTCTTCAAAAAACACAAGCAGTATGGTGGAGTTAAATAGAAGAGAGGTTTAGACAAATTTAATTGGATTAAAAAGAGCATATTTTTTGAACATCCATACTAGTTGACAATAATCTTGAGGCATAATATTAATATGATACATTGAACATAAATTAAAGGATATATAAAATACAAAACATGATTTAGCTAACATGAATATAAGACTAGAATTGCATTTATGCAAAAAGAGAGGTCGGTGGATGAAACAATATCCTAAATATATGCTTAACTAGGACAATTGATGACAGTTTTACTAGTTCATTAAAAATGTTAAGTTCTCTGATAGGTTTGTTAGAAATTTGAGAAAAAATATGATCGATAATAATACCAAGATTAAGGGTTGAAACCTCATGACTATCATGTTATTATATAGTAATTGTTGGCACTTATAGTACTAGCATCTTTACCAAGAAAACTAGCATGTTTGATTGTTGAATTGTGCAATTATTTCAATCAAATCTATATTAGAACTCTAAAGCAAGTAGGATCTTAAGCAAGTTACGGAAGACATTATATTAATTCTTTACACAGTTGAAAAGATACACCCTCTAACATGCTTTGATATAATAGTGCATTTGGTGATGCATTTTTTTGAAAAAGCATTACTAGGGGGTCCCATTCATTTTTGGTATATGTATCTATATAAGAGATTCATAAATAAGCTAAAAGACTAGGTCAAGAACCATGCTTGACTTGAAAGTTCTATTGTTGAAAGGTATCTTGTAGATAATGTTAACATTTTGTTCCATGTATTTATAAGGGATGTAAACTAAATTCAATCAACTTTACCAAAACCATGATATAGTCAATGTAAGAATAGAAAGGCAATTATTGATTTTCAAATCTTAATGTTAACCTATCAGAAAAAAATTATCCATTTAGATAGGAGTGATCGAGATATTGTAAAATGGTACATTCCAAGCAATTATCTTGAAATTCAAAAGTATCTAAAATAAGTCCTTTAAACTATCTAGTATTTCATCCAAGTTCTTCTAGTTCTTAATAAATAACTTGTATTATATATTGAACATATGCGACAATTGCAAGTAAGTGATAGTGAAACATTAATTATCTGCAAAAAAAAATCTAATTTCCTCATTAGTTTTACTCTAAGATAATCCCTTATTATATTCATTTTAACCTAATTTATAATAATTTTATTTTTTTGGTTGCTTATCTTGTTATTATTAGCTTAAAATTTTTTATAGATGTACCACTTTCATAAGAGTGTATTCCCCTAATATGATTGATAAGCCACTATCTTTAGCTTTTAGACCAAGTTTCACGTTTTTTATTGTGTTCAACGTGTGTGGCAAATAGAGTTCATTTTATGATTGCTTCTCAAGATGTTAACCATAATACATAGAATAGTGGGATTTTTATACCTAAGGCTAAAGATAACACATTGTATGATATTTTAGAGGATGTTATAAAGTTAAGTTATTTAATTAATTACTCTGTAACTTCATTCGGATATAAATGATATGACACTAACCATAGAATGAAGAAAATTATCAATGACAATAATATAAAAAGCATTTCTTGCAATGCTTAGGGGTATAAAGATGATCCGTGTATACTTGCATCTCAAGCAAAATAACTTTTCTACATTAATAGAAAATTGCAAATAATATAATGCATTGGGATATATGGGATATTTTTTATGATGATGATATTAGCTTCAATGGCATAACTATTTACAAAATAATAATTTCACAAACCTCACACTTTAAATTGATCTTGGAAATTATGACTTGATTGCCTTACGGGGTCAAAATCACAACCTTCATTTTGTTTCATCTTCTCAAAATGTTCATCTTATTATACAAATGGTTAATGACTTAATAAATGATGATGACAATTTAAAAGATGAAATGACTGGTTATTACATAGAGGAGGAGCTTTTAAACTTTAATAATGATTATGAAATTGATAAAGAAAATGATGACCCTGTAACTTTCACTAATAATGAGTCTAATTAGGGTTAATATGTTTTTATTTTTCAAATTGTAATTAAGCTTTTAGGGAATCAATTTAACATTTTGTAGTAAGTATTATTTGTGTCATGTTATACTAAATATTTCAAACAATTCATTTTGTAAGTGCAAATGAAATTTAGCTTCAAGAGAAAAAATGTGACATTTTATCATAAGTATTACTTACGTCTTGTTATAATGACCATTGTTTATGTGATATTTTATAATGAAGCTTGATAGCAATAATTGATGTTATGTCACACCATCATGGAGAAAATGGTGGACATGACCCACCACGTAACCTAACTCGCATTCCCTCTTAATAGGGGGTACAACGAGCTGAGCCAAGCCGAACATCTGCATGTTTGAGCTCGAGCTTAGCAATATTAAACGAGCTCAAGTTTGAGCTTGAGCTCAAGCTCATCAAGCCTAAAAAAGTCAAGCTCGAGCTTGATTCAAATATGAGCTTAAATGAGCTTTACATTCCTTATTCCAAATTTTTAATCGAACCTAAATATTCAAATTTGAACTTAAGCTTAAGTGATATTCGATCTTAAATAATCCTAAATGATCCTAAATAAGCATGTAATAGTTTAATATATTTATATTATATATAATATAAAAATAAATGAGCCTAAACGAGCTTAAATAAGCCTAAATGAGCCTATAATAGTTTAATATATTTATATTATATATAATATAAAAATAAAAAATATTTTATATTAAGCTCATTTAGGCTCGCGAATAGTTCAAACCGAATAATAAAAAGCTAAAACTAAGCTTAAATAATAAATGAACTCAGTTTATTTAGACTCGACTTGTTAAAATTTGAGCTCAAACTAAACTTTTTATGAAATAATCTCGAGCTATTCATGAATAGCTCAACTCATTTGCACCTTTACCTCCTAATGTGAGATAGGTAAAACTACTTATACTTAATACTTCACTTATCATTTTTTCCCTATAGATGTATGTTATTAATAATGTGTTATATTTGGTAGCTACACCAAGTTAATGGTATGCAACAAGCTAAGGTCCCTGACCCTCCACAAAAAAATCCAAAAGAATAATGAAGGACCACTGCTTGTCCATTTTAATAAGACAAGTACATGCTAGGCAATTGGTTCAAACTTAAAGCATTTTATGCATGACATAAGAATGCTAGTTAAGCAGCATTGTGAGCCCTTTATAAAAAATTTAAAGGAAATACTTAAGGGGCAAAAGGAATATGTTGTGTAAGGAGTCTATGTAAGTATTATTGAATATATTTTTATTATTATTTTATGTTTGATATTAAGATTAATAGATACAATAATTGAAATATTTTTATATGTCTTTCAATGCAATCCCATTTCAATTTTGTGGTTGTTGAACTTAGGAAGTAAGAATATATGACTACTAGTATCGCATAGATGCTAGCTGACTAATACAAAGATTGGAAGTCTACGTTCCATTAGCATTTCTTGGAATGTGAAGTCATGACTACATTCATTATTAGCATAGCATGAAGTAAGCTTATCCCATAGGTATTTTGGTAAATCATTAAGATAAGTTATACATGTACTTCAATAATGATAAGCATAGAGTAAAGTTAAATAAAGATAGTAAACTTTTTTTTAACTTTCAATTAGTTTATCTTATAATTATAAATGTTTTTGTTTGAATCTGTAGGAGTTAAGCAAAAGAAACTCAATGATAGGTAAAAAAAGATGTAGAATGATTGCTATGGATCAAAGTCCATTACAATGGTACAACATGACAACTTATTTTAAGTTAACATTCTTGCATCATGCTATTGTCAGAAATTTTTCTAATTGTTAATATCATATTTTAAAATTGGTATAGAAAAATAAGGACATAGGTAAATTGCAATCAGTAAGGGAGAATTTTTATAAGTATTATACATATCATATAAAGGAGTAAGTGCATCTAACTACCCAAATTGATTATATAAGTAACTAATTTCTAATGAAAAGCTTTTAATTATCATAAGACAAATTTTTAACTTAAACTATTTGATTTTTGTTGAAAAATCAAGGCCAAAATGTTAGAATTGATCACTTAACAATCTTCATAGTCCAGTACTTCCTTTAGTAGCTCCTCGATATGTTTATAAGAGCTTGATAAGTCTACTATTGTTACTGAGGTGCTAGACATTCATTGAAGGCATATGAGGGTTGTTGGTTAGGTTCTTGCTAAGATGTCATATGGAACTCCTAACATTAGCTCATCCATTGTAGCATTTCCTTTAAGGTAGCAACAAGATGCAAGATTTGTGAAGGACATGTAAACTTACATTACTAAGAGTCAATAGGACTTAGTTATGGTGGAGCAATTGATTCTCTATCATGAGTAGGTGTAGTAGCAGATTTAAATTACCTTTAAGGTGATGTATACTACTTTGTGGTCCATAGGATTCTCTCTTTCTCTTATCTTGTTATGCCTCCTCTTCCCTAAATGATGGACATCCCTCGATCGAAAGTACTATCTAGATTTGCTTACTAATTGCTCCCAGCTTCGTAACATCCCCTAACTCCTTAACTACAGCGCCTTTCACCTCCACCTTAACCTTCATGTGTGCCTTTAGACAATAATGAGGATGAAGGTGAGGATAACACTAATTAATATTTCATGTTACTATTATATATATCATACATTTACTTTTTATTTAATACTTTATATTGTTATATATAGATGTATTTTTTATTAGATATTATTAGGAGTTAGTTTATTTATTTATTTTTATAAGTGATATTATGATATTTTCAAATAATTATTAATAAATATAAAAAATATTTTAATATCTATATAATTTTTTTAAACTTCTAGTCATTATAAATAAATTCTCTAAACTAGAAACAAATTTAAAAAAATATTGAAAAATTCAATACAAATGACAATGTTGTCTATATTGAGTTTAAAATTTTTTTAAATGAAATTAAACTTTATTTAGAAAATAATGTCATCTATATAGAGGTATGGAATTATAATTTTTTTTAAATTTTATTTTTTAAAATATTTTCAAAATAAATTGAAGGCCTTTCTATATAAATAATTGGGTTTACACCATATACAAATAACTTCATTATCTGTATAGCTAAACCTATACAAATGACATCAAAAATCATCTAGGTAGGTGGGAATATATATGAATTTATACAAATGATTCATTATAGATGATAATATTATTTGTAACACCTATACATACAATTGAGTATGGATGACTTTTGTTGCTTGTGTGTCCTTTTTTTTAAGTTGGTGTCTAGTTGCTCCCAAATGCATTTATCAATTATGCATAATATTGTCAAAAACAATTCCTAATAGCTATGATTTTGAGTTTAAAATAGAAAAATTATTTTATAGGTAATTCTACATTGAGCTTTTTTTTTAATAATTGATACTTATATTTTAGTTTTTTCCTATGAAAACATGATATAATAAATCAAAAGCCATATCAGTGTCATGGATACAAGCCTCATCCACACCTCACTTATAGATCTTACACCACTCCTAATGATATTATATACCTATTGGCTCCCATATAAGTTGTCTTATTGGCATTTTAAGCTACTTATAAACAAGTTGAAGCCTCTAAACAAATCCTAATATTTTTAACCAATCCTAATAAATTTCAAGGGCATTTACAAAACCCTAAAATAGCCTTTACAAACAATCTGAGGATAATCTAGTTCTTTAGCAATCTTGTAAGCTTTGTAGATAGCATAAGCCTCAAACTCCTCTAGTGATTCAAATTGCATTCTCTCGAATCACATCCTCAAATCCATCTCGATATCATCTTTTACTAATACCGCCATAGTTGAAGCACCTTCATGCCAAGTTGCATCAACATTACATGAAGAGAATTTTGTACTTGACTCATAACTATATAAGGTATGACATCACTTCTCAGAATGTGATGTAGTTCCATCCTTAAGTCATCTCCAACCAAGGGCAATAACCTTTATATACTTGGTGGAAAACTAATAAAAATGAGGTCACTTTTTGGTCTCCTATAGGTGTCTAGTTATGTATGTTGCTCCTTCAATCATTTTGATTGTAAACTTAGGTGGAGCCCTTGATGGAATGAACTTGGCATTCAAGTTGAGCAAAGCTTCCAAATAATCCAGCATAGATGCAAATTGAACTTAGTTTATGTGAACATAGGTTATATTTTAGTTTTACTACCTATTATTTTTATTTTTAATAGTGGCGTCAAATATATATTTTTCTATATGCTAAAGTAGCAACAAAATTTGAAACATAACTCCAAAAATGCAAGAAAAACTTATTTCTTTGATTGTAGAAGTAGGAAATTGTATTATCTTGACAAAAATAGCTAAAAAAGAGAATAAGTTAATTCAATTAATTGTTATAAGTGCATAGATAAATATTAGAAAAGTAGCTTCGTGACAATAAGGCTTAGTAGATTGAGCAATGATATCTTGAGAATTCTTAATGGCAACATTACTAACCTTGGCAGTAAGAATTAGCTTATCCTATATTTTGTCAAGGTTGATAATGTGGATACTAGATTGTTAATATAAAGAATGAAATTAATAATTTGGAGCATGAAAACCAAATCCAACAAATTTACACATTACAAATATTACATTCATAAAATTTTGCTTCTAAGAAAATTTTAAAAAAATAATTAAATTGTCAAATAACAACATTCCAGCATTAGTAACAGTCTAAGACTACATTCAAAAAATTTCTATTTCTAATGAAATTCTAAAAACATTAAATATGAATCATGAGTTGTATAATATATAAAAACTAAAGCTAAATGGAAATACTTGAACGTAAATATGATACAGCACTATAACAAGATAAATCAACACCGACGACATTTTCAGCGCTGACAAAAATTCAGTTGTTAGTGTAGAGTCTAATGATTTTAACCGATGACATAGTCATCGGTAATAAAACAATGCCACTGAGAATTGAACGAGTGGGAAATAATATGCTTCAACAATGATAAATGTTGTCGCAAAAGCATTGAAACTTTCAGCGACGACATGTATCATTACTGAATCTTAAAGTCTATAGCAACATCTTGTGTTGTCATTATAGGCCATAACCTACAACGACGACTATTTGTCGTTAGTGAAGGCTGGCATAATTTCCAATGCTAACCTTCAATGATGACAAAGTCGTTGTTATAGGTCTTGGTTTATAGTGGCCACTCCTATCGTCGCTGTAGGTCGTGGCCTATAACAATAGCCCTTCAGGAACAATTGAGAAATTTATCATCATTAAAGGGTAAGTCTATAAATGCCCAGACCGTGCCTTCTCAGCCTCATTTTCATGTGAAAAGGGAAGTTAAAGATAGAGGGATTCAGGTATGTATTTTTATGTTTTAGTATATATTTTATTTATATTTTTAATAATATATTTTAATTATTTATATATATTATATATTATTTTATTTTATTAAATATCATAACTATTTATCATTATTTTTATTCGGTCAGAGGGATATTCGATCAGTAAATTTACTCCAATGTGGTATGTATATTAAATTTTATAAAATTTTATTTTATTATGTTATTTATGAGATGAATAATTTAATATGAATTTATCTGCTATAATAATATGTAATGAATTAATTTAATTTGATGGTATGACATCTTTAACATGAAATTAATATTAGTTAGATTTATATGTTAAATATGTCTGTATAATTTTACTTTCATGTATAATTTATAAATATAAATTTTATTATTGTTATGTTACTGAATACAATTATAATTTTGAAAAACTTGATGTATGTGTAGATTATTCAATTAGGTAGATTGTTCTGTGGATGAAATTTAGGATATAGTCTTGGAATACAAAATTTTCTAATTTTGTTGAAACATAGTAATGTATGGAATTAGAATAATTATATAAATATTTTTTTAAAAAATATATCTACATGAAAAATAAACTTTTATGTATGTCGATAAATTTTTTGAATATAACTTTGTAAACATACTTTAGAGAAAATGTATAATAAAGAAAGTATATGCTAATACAATATTTGATGGAATATTGTATTTAATGAAATTTTTTATATTTAACAATAATATTAAAAATTTCAAGACATATCTTTAACAACATAATATAATTTCATATGATTATACAATTTAGCAAGTGATGTTTCTTCATAAAAATTTCATAACAATGTATACTGACTTAACTAAAAACAAATTATCATTCAACAATGATTGTTATGTAATTTTTAATAAATAGTTCATATAACAATTTTTGTAAAAAAATTTATATTAAAAAAAGAACGAAGATAAATTGTTACATGATGTATTTTTAAATATAAAATTAAATAAAAATAAATTGTTATATGAAATTTGTCATATGATAGATTGTGATTAGAAATATTTATTCTTTTTTAATTCTTTAATGTAAAAAATTCTCATGGAAAGATATGATTATTTTTGTTGCCATAAATATTTCATAACATTGTATAATGATTAAAATAAAAAAATTTATCAACATAAAAGGAAATTTTATATTACAATTTATATACAAATATAAGAATTTCACATGAATACATACTTTAATAGAGATTACCAATCACACAAATTTCACAACAATATATAATATTTATTCAATAATGATTAATATGTATTCAAATTCTCATATATTCAAAGTTTTCATTGGAAATGTGTTAAAAATAATAAGCAATCAATAATAATTCAAATAGGTTTTATTGTAATTTCTAGATATTTTTTCATTTTGTATACGAATTTATACAATATCTAACATTTTTGTTTTGTATAAAAATATCTACTTAAGTTTGGTCATTTGTATTTATTCAATGCAAATATTTTCAAATACGATATAAAGATAATATAAGATGAAACTTATTTGAAAATGTGAATAAAAATATTAAATATTTGAACATTAAATATGTAAAAATGTTTAATTTGAATATATTAGTATTGAATATTAAACATTTGAAGTTAGATTTTTTATATATTCAATATTAATATTGGATATTTTATACATAATAAAAATAAGAAATTTATATAACAACTATACACAAAGTGGTAACAATAAGATTAAACATAATTATATATTTTAAGAGAATTATATAGTAGTAACAATAGGATTACATATGAGCATGAATTTTGGAAGGATTACAAAGATTTAAATTTCCATGTCAATAAGAATTTCAATACAAAATACAATCAAAATGAATTTGAGGATTGTATATTAATAAAAACTTGAAAACTTTGAACCTTTGAAAATATATTTATACTTGTAAGATTTACATTTGGTCAAAAGAGTTGAGTACTTATAAAATATGCATCAGGCAAAGGAGTTGAACTATACATCTTATGAATGTGATAGAGTAAGTAACAAAAATTGAATCCCTAGTTCCAAATTATTAAATAGTGAAAAGTTATGTGGATATTTAAAATAACTAACCATATAGATAATAACACACTAGAATAATGACACTTATAAAATATTGCAATATAAGTTTAAAATTATTGAAAATAAATTTTTACAATAATTTTAAATAGAATTCCATTTGCATTGTAAGTTTAGACCCGTTCAAATATTGGTTAATCTTCATATGTCAACCAACCCTTGAATTATCCTATAAAATTGGATAGTTTGGGATATGTCCTATAGTTATTAGTGAGAATTTATTTAGTTTTCATTTCATGCTACAAAATTTTTTTTGGCATCCTAACTATTCTTTGGGTTTAAACTATATCTATGTATAGTTTACACACATGGAGAACTATGTGGAGATGCTACTGAAATTTTTGTATGGAAAAAATTATGAATATGGATGAATTGATAATTACAGAAATATCTTGAATGGGATTGGATCCTACCTTTTAAAATTATAGTGATATAATGGATTTAAGGCACATGACAAACATTGATCCCAACCCTTATTTGTGAAGTTATTTTTTTCCTATTTAGTGGTACAATGTCGATGGATAAAAGTTAGATTCATCTATGAAACTGCTTGTCAAATGAGTATTAGAATGGTATGATGGTGTTTATTAATAGAGTTAGAAACTTTGTTGACAATAATAGCTTAGTGAGATATCCATATAAGAAGTGTATGAATCTACTATTTCAAAATTTAGAAACATTAGAGGCACATATCATAGATAATGGATTTCACCCATTATACACAAATTGGGTACACCATAGTGAAGCGAGTGCTTCCACTTCTAATGGAATGAAGAGGGTATCTCCTGATGATAGGGATGAGATGGTGGATATTATACATGATTTCATCGGCCTTTATGGAACTAAAGACATAGTTTGCGATGAAGGAAAGGGAGATGAGGACATTTAAGGGGGACATTGGATTGA
Organism: Sindora glabra; assembly: GCA_020226215.1. Taxonomy (NCBI): domain Eukaryota; kingdom Viridiplantae; phylum Streptophyta; class Magnoliopsida; order Fabales; family Fabaceae; genus Sindora; species Sindora glabra. The sequence goes on along the minus strand of CM035229.1, from coordinate 20,460,172 downwards.
ATTATAGTGGTTGTGATAATTTATTTGCACAAATGGAAATAAAATTGTATATGGGTTGCACATCATTGTCAGCTTTAAACTTTCTAGTGAAGCTCATGCACTTGAAGGTGCTACATAAGTAGACTAACAAGTCATTTAATGCTCTCTTAAAGTTCTTAAAAGAGGCACTTCTTATGGACAATAAATTACTTGAGTCACATTATGATGCGAAGAAATGACTTAATAAGTTAGGGTTAGGCTATGAGTCAATCTATATGTGTAAGCATGACTACATGCTTTTTTAGAAAAAAAATGCTTTGAAGGATAATTGTTTGATCTATGGGGAGAGCCGATGGGTCAACAAAAACATGAAAAGGAAAAAGGTGCCTCAAAAAGTGCTTCAATATTTTCCATTAACTCCTCGGCTGAAGAGATTATATGGGTCGAGGTATACTACAAAGGATATGACATGGCATCATACTAGTAAGTCAATAAAGGATGAAGTAATGCAACATCCTATTAATGGGAAAGCTTGGCAAGAATTCAATAGGAAACATCTTAATTTTTCTACTAACCCACAAAATGTTAGGTTGAACTTATGTGTAGATGGATTTAATTCTTTTGGTGCTAAAAACTTGTCATACAGCATGTGGCCAGTGGTTGTGACTACCTATAACTTGCCATTGTGGATTTGTATGAATCAATCCTTTTTTTATGTTAACTCTATTAATATTGAGTCCTTAGTTTCGAGGCAAGGATAAATGTTTTCCTAAAACCAATTGTAGAGGAGTTAAGGCATCTTTGGTAAAAAGGGGCTGAGACTTGATATACTATTACAAATACTATATTTAACACATGGGCTACTTTGTTATGAACTGTAAATGATTTTTTCATTCGAAGCAATCTCTTTGGGTGAAGTAGATAGGGTTGTAAAGCATGTCCCACTTGTACTCCTTATAGATATTTTATATTAATTTCATCCTTTATAAATAATAATTTAATTAATTTAATCCATACATTCGTATTTTTATTGATGAATTAATGACTTGATAGATGAAAAGACAAAAATATCATATAAATAATATATAAAGGGATGAAAATGATACTAAAAATTTATGAGAGACCAAATGATTTAACTTATATTTATAAAGGAACAAAATAGTTTTTATAAATAAAAATCAAAATAAAATAAATTTATAATAATTTTGTCAAGATGTATTTGTAAAAAACCTTCAACAAGAAAAAAAAAGACTCCTTTTTTCTTGATTTCACTAGTTCCCCAATTGTTATGGAAATGAGACAAGGAAAAGTGTCTCAGTTATTGAAAAAAAAGATTTGTCTAAGTCACTTTATTTTTTTTGTCCAAGTTACGATGCTTCTTTATCTTTTGAGTTATTCTACTAGATCAATTGCTTAAGACCTTTGGTCTTTATCCAAACTTGATGAAAAGGAAAGGATCACTTCGACCCCCTCGACCATTACAACAGCCCTTGATCAATGCAATGGGGTGTGTTTATTTATCAATATCTTGATTTGAAAAGGATGCAAGTTTGAAAAAGGATCTTAAAGTGTCTAAGATTGCGCCAAGAGGGTCTATTAGCCACATCTCTTTCTACAAGAAAATGGGGTATGTCTACGAGAGGCCCATATCTCTCTCAAGATCTTTGATCTCTATCCAGACCTGATGAAAAAAATAAGATCACTTCAACCCCTCAACCACTACAAAAGCCTTTGATTAGTGTAATAGAGTATGTTTATTTATCAATCTCTTGACTTGAAAAGGAAACAGGTCTAAAAAAGGATCTTAAAATGTTTAAGATTGCATCGGAGGGTCTATTAGCCATATCTCTTTCTACAAGAAACTTGAAAAGCTTTTTAGTGCAAAAATTACAAATATTGAAATAATCTCTAAATTAAAATTTTAATTTTAATATTAATAAAATAATATTTATATTCAAATTTATATAATATTTAATAAATAAAACAACTAATATACTAAAATAAAAATTTATAATATTAGAATATCAAATGAAAATCGATATTAATAGGATTGGATTGCTTCATGTATCCACTAATTCAATCATAGAATATATCTAATAAATTTTCTCAAATCATTGATAAATCCCTCAACAAAATTAATTTATTTAACTATTAATTTATAATTAAAATCTAAATATATATGACATTTTAAAGTTATTATTTATATTAATATTTATTTCATATAATTCAACTTTACTAAAAGATTTTTTAGAAAATAATAAAAATTTCTTGACAGATGTAAAAAATTTAGTTTTATATTGTAGCAACTTAATTAATAGTAAATAATTAAAAAATATATTATTTTGTAATTGATTTTATGTTGTAATAATTACATTATGAGTATTGCAATCATACACATTTTTAAAAAAAATTATATATAGGTATGATTTGTAAGTTGTGCATATGTATGTGTGTGTGTAAAATATTTAATAACTAGTTATAAATTCAACAATGTTATTTGTAGTGTAATATATACTTCAAAATGCATATTTAAAGTTTATTAAAAAATAATATAAATTATTATTAATCAATTCTTTTAATTTTTCTTTTTGTATTAAATTCCGGACAAAGGTATTATTTCATTAGCAAAAATATTACTATAGGGGTAAAATTAACTAATTTATTCTATATGAAAGATAAAATTGATACAAGTTATTTATGAACAAATTTGATTTAAGCAAAATTAGTGATGTTACAAATGGATTTTATTCTACAAGTTTTTTTTAATAAAGTGATAAAGCTTTTTAGCATGTGTATTTTTATTGTATACATTTATGTAGTATTTTATTATTGTATAATTAGTATCACATGAATGTATTTTTATTTGTAAAGTTAACCGATTAATTAAAACTTTATATAAAATATATTATATTATAATACTAAAGAAAAAAAAAAGATATAGTAGTAAGGCTTGACATTCCTTAACTTAGAGATATAACACTACAAAAAAGGATTATATAGACAATAACAGTCATTTGTATAGGATTAATTTGTCATCTATATAGATATTATAGAAGATATTGTCATCTCCACTAGGTTATCTATATAGATTTATAGATGTTTCTACTTACACAGATGACTTTCCATGTAATCTATGTAGGTTACATTTATATAGATGATAAAGTCATCTGCATATGTTCATAAAACAATTAATATTGGGCATTTTATACAAATGACATAATTGTCTGAATACGTGAAAACTTATACAGATGGAAAATGTATTTTATATAAGCTTCACTTATGTAGACAACAAAAGTCATTTATATAGGTTTTGAATTATCCAAATGACTTTGTCATCTATATAGGTGAAATATATATAGATAATATTTGTCATTTGTATAGAGGATTATCATTTGTATCGATGTTTTTATTCAAAATTTAAAATTTTAACAATTTTTTTAACATATTTGTTTCTAATGTAGAGAATTTAATTGCAAATCAATAGTGTCAAAAAATTCAATACACACTAAAATATTTTTTTAAATTATTAATAATTATTTAAAAATATTATAATATTAATTGTAAAAAAAATAAGATAAAAACTAACATGAAATAATATATAATAAAAAAATCACATCCTTCTACAATAATATAAGGTATCAAATTAAAAGTATTAAATTATTATGCATTCTATCATCTATTATTACTTATATTTTTAGTATTTTAAATTCTTACTTCAATTATAAGATGTTCAACAACATATTTTTTTTATCTTCATTATTGTAATTGTGAAATTAATTTACTAACATTTTGCAAATATTTCATTCTTGTATAATATAATAAATTAATTATCACTATATAACTTGCTTATAATATTAAATTGCTATGCATTTTATTATCCATTACTACTTATATTTTTAATACATTAAATTATTACTTTTATTCTTATATAATATAATAAACTATATATGACTTGCCACTAATATTAAATAAGTTTGTATTTTATTATCGATTATTATTTTTACTTTTTGTACTTTAAATTATTACTTAAATTATAAAATATTTCACATCATAGAAGATTTAATTGTTAGTTACTATAATTGTCAAAATATTATGTGACTATATTTTATTCACTTGCATTCTTATACAATTTAACAAATCAATGAAATTTATAAAACTTAGTTCTATAATTAAATTATTTTGCATTTTATTACCCATCATTACTTATATGTTTTGTACTTTAAATTATTACTTAAATTATAAAATATTTTGTATCATAGAAATTTTAATTATTAACTACTATAATTATCAAAATATTCTATGATCATTTTTTATTTGTCAGCATTCTTATATAATTTAGAAAATTAATAAAATTTATATGACTTACTTTTACTATTAAAATATTATACATTTTATTATCCATAATTACTTATATTTTTTATACTTTAAATTCTTACTTACATTATAAAATATTCAACAACATAGAAATTTTTTAATTTTCATTAATGTAATTATGAAATTATTATGCTACCAATTTTCATATACTTTCATTCTTGCACAATATTATAAATTAATTACCACTATATGATAATATTAATTGTTATGTATTTTATTATCTATTATTACTTATATTTTTAGTACATTAAATTATTACTTTTATTCTTACATAATATAATAAATTAATTACAATTATATAACTTGTTGCTAATATTAAATAAATATGTATTTTATTTTCTATTATTATTTATATTTTCATATTTTAAATTATTACTTAAATTATAAAATATTTCACATCATAAAAAGTTATTTATTTTCATCATCATAATTGTCAAAATTAGTTGTTACAAGTTTTAATTATTGTCATTTTTATATAATTTAAAATTTTAATGAAAATTATATACCTTAGTTCTTATATTAAATTATTACATATTTCATTCTCTATTATTGTTTATTGATACACTTTTATTAAGTGTTGAATACTTGTTATTTAATAATTTTTTGTGAGGATTTAATTAAGCGATTTTGTAAATTTTTAAATTATTTATTTTTGTAGTATTTTAAATGATTTCTTAAATTACTAAATGTTTCACATCATTAAAGATTTTATATTTTAATTCTTGTAATTGTCAAAATTTATGTTTATTCATCTTTTGTACATTTCTATTTTTGATATAATTTAACAACTTGATTAATGTACTTGTTAAAATTATTACAAATTTCATTGTCTTATTTACTATCAAACTTACTAGATGTTTAAGGTAATAAGCATACCAACTTCCACAAAATATTAATTTTAACAACCAACATAATAAAGCACTAAAAAAAATTCATAGTCAACTATCATATCAATATCATTGAAATTTGAAGTAATAATCATATTAAACTATACAAGATAATTTTTTTAAACTGAATATTATATTAAAATATATAAAACAATAATTTATACTCATCATATTTTTAAAGCAATAAATATATCAAATTTTACAAAATAATAATTATATCAAATTAATTAATATAGTAAATTTTTTTATATATTGTATCAATACTATTAAAAGAATTTAGTGTATGAGTTTTTTTAACATGTCTTAATGAAATAGTAAAAACTTTGAAGAGGAGAAGGAAAGCTCCAAAGTGTGCACAAAATGGGGAAAATGGACTATGGTGCCAATTTATAAGCTTTGCATATAAAGATGACAAAAAGTCATCTATATAGCACACTTAATTGTCGCTATTTGTCCTAAGAGAGGAGCACATGCACTATTTTGAAATTTAAACCTATTAAGATGACAAAAAGTCATTTGTATAAACAAAAAAATCATCTATATTTCCTACGGTACTTTAACTACTAGAATTTTATCACCCACAAAAGTTTGAACTCTATACAAATGATAAAAGTTATCTATATAGAATTTTTTATTTTTTAAAAAATTTAACAAAACCTATATAGATGATAAAAGTTACTCTTATAGAGTTTTTTAATCTTTTATTTAAGAAAAAATTTAGAAAAACCTGTACAATTTTTTTTATCATTTGTATAAAGTTTCTTCATTTTTTTTAAATCTTACAAAACTTACACTAATGACAAAAGTTATCTTTATAAAGTTTTTTATTTTTTTAAGAAAAATTTTGAGAAACCTATACAAACAACAAAGATCATTTGTATAGAGTTTTTTAAATTTTTTTAAGAAAAATTTTGAAACATCTATACAAATGATCAAGATTATTTCATTTGTATAAGTGTCATCTTAATATTGCATAATTATTGTAGTGTAAGTTTGATTTTCTGTAAATGCAATTTGTAGTTCTCAGATTAGTGAAGTTCTTACAATTTATACTAGTTTGATGTGGGTTAAGAACATTAATAAGTTTTTGTACATGTGCAGATTAAATAATAGGATAGCATTTGGTTAAATAAATTGGACAATTGATTCAATTTGGACATGTAAAAATTATATTAGCTGACTACACTATTTTCATAGTAATTTTATTTTATATTTTTTCCATGATTATATTTATGATAATATGAGTTATTAACTATGGATGTACCTTTCTTGTCATGTTTTTGCTTATGGCTATATAGATATTATTTTAACTAGCTACATTATTTTTGTAGTAATTTTATTTTATTTTATTGCCATAATTATGTTCATAATAATATGAGTTACTAGTCACAGATGTACTATTCTTGCCATGTTTGTACTCATAACTAAAAGAATCCATTAGCCACAACTAAACTTGTGAAAAAAAATCATTTATACTATTAGACTTTTTCTTCCATGGCAATTTTCTTACCTCCTGCACTTGTGCCACAAGTCCATTTAATCGATATTTTTGTGGCTAAGTAGCATAGCTACAGAAATTTTAATCTTGTGCCACAATTTTAATCGTGACATAAGTGATAATTTCTTGTAGTGTGTTGATTGAACAAAGTTAAAGATTTCCTCTAATTGATTTAATGAATTCCTTTATGACAGGAATTTTATCCTTAGCTTAGGTTAATTATTCTTTATGGGCATCTAACTCCTCTTCTATCCAATAAAGTTTCTTTGTTACCTACTAAAGTTATTATCTTAGTCTATTAACCTCGTTTTGCCTGTTGGGATCAATGGTAGATGAATAGGAGCTAAACATGTGGGCATACTCTCATTCCTACATCACAAACATGACTTGGATGCTCTACCGAAATACTTGACCAAAGGCATCATCAAGGGATATTATATGAAACATGGATAGGTCTTACAAGCTTAGGATTTAATTCAAATTTTCTTAAGCAAATGGTAAGAACATTCATTAAAGCAATCAATGAATGTAGGATCAATGAAGTTTAAAAAACCTAAATACTTACTCTTATGAACCTTGCTTCTTTATTCACATATGTACTATCCGCATGTCTAGAAGTCACATCCCACACTTTTGCATATCCAACAAAGTACCCACGCTCCATTTCTTGCAATTCTAATAAAGTTTTTCAATCCAAACATGTTTATCAACTAATCACATCTAAAGTGATATAGAGGTTTATGTTAACTCAACTATTTTTCCTTTGCAAATAACATTGAATTGATGGTGTGAACAATTTTTTACTTGCTTCTATTAATCATATTTTGCTTGGCTATTTGCTAGATGTATGAATTCAAATTTGGATTTTAGAAACTTATATTAACATGTATTTTAATAGTAATCGAAGATGACTAATATCATTGTGTTATGGTCTGTTGCGTACATTGAGAAATCTTTTCCACTCCTTCTTAGACTTTCCTTTTGGCAAGTTCCATTTAATGTTTTGTACCTTGGTCAGATTGTGATCATTATACTTGTTGAACAATAAAACCCTATAATTCCTCCATCTTATCCCAATATGTATTAGGACTAGTGTCTTCCCTCCTTCTAATTCTGAAAGTAAAAGAATGGTTATGAAAAGAAAAAAAAATTAAAGGCCGAACTAATCATAGAAGTTAATCTTTTTAGTTAACACATTATAGGAAAAAAAGAATTTAAAAGTGAGATGAATTGTTATATACTATCACATATTACTATAATAGTAAGTCTTTAGCTAAGTCAAGTATAGATAGCTAATCATCATAGTCTAAAAGAATTTTTATCCTAGCCATATAGCCCAAGCATAATCCATACATGCCTCCTTATTTGATTGCATAACTTTCATAGTTAAATTGGACCATTACTCTCTTATTCTCCAAGTTCCACATGTGCTTTATCTTTAATTTCTTCCCAAAAATGTAAAAAAGATCAATATACTATGGTTACCTATCACTTTGCACTCCTACCACCCATTTCTCTTTGACTTTGTATTGGTATTTATGTTTCCTCCTTTGATAACTTTTTCTACATTGATATCCAAGCCTAGTTCTTCCAAGTTAATATTATCATGAGCATGTTAGCCATCTTTAAGTGGCAGTTGGTCATGTTCTGTAGGCCATAGGCCTTGGAGAAGGTGTATGGGGTGTGCACATAAGAAATTAACACTTGTGCCATAAATTATGCCATAGAAATTCAAAAACCATGATAATTTTATCTCTAGCTATGAGAATAAAAAATTCAAACAAATATACAAAAAAACTAAAAATTTAATGCCATAAGAAAAGTTTACTTATGACAAAATATCATTTGTACTTCGAATTAAGCTATAGAAACACATTTCTCATAGTAAAGTATCACTTATGCTATAGAAAAATTTTATTTATGGCTAAATATTACTTTTGCCACAAACTAAATTATGAAAACACATTTCTTGTAGCAAAGTATCACTTGTACTATAAAAAAACTTTACTCATGATAAAATATCACTTGTGCCATAAATTAATCTATGAGAATACATTTCTTGTGGCAAAGTATCACTATGCCATCAATTAAGTTATGAAAATATTTTTTTTTTGTGATAAAGTATCATTTGCTTTATCATATATGTCAAAAAAAATTATTTGCAATAAAGTATTACTTATGTCATAAATTAATTCTATGGATAAGATTACAACCAAATGTCTCATTTTTGTAGTAATTATGCATGCAGAAAGAGCTATTTATAATAAGTGTAACATGTTGCAATATAGTAGACAATAAAAAAATATAAATATTTATATGTTGTGGGTGTTTGACGAGTACTAATTCATCACTTAGGTTAGAGGTCTTTAACTAATTGACTAAATTAAATAATTACTTTAGGAATTAGGTAAACAATTTATTTGATCAATTGATTAGCCTATAATCAACCAAAATAAAAAAGCTACAAAATCTAATATTTTCAATTAGCTAATTTATAAAAATATATGTAAAAAAATAGATGTACTTGTAAATTACATATTTATAAACATTTTTTTTAAAATAATAGAGATAAGAGTTGAATCTTAAACCCTATAATATATAAGAAAGAGCTTAACTATTAAGCATCTAAGCATTTTTGTTCATATATGTACCAAAGTTAATATCTATTAGAGTATAGCAATTTTTCATAAATAATAAATAACCATTCGAATTTTCATGAATTAAATTTACATAATAAAATTAATATACATTAATAAAATAAATATTACAATATATCAAAGATTGTGTTATATAATTATTTAATGAATTTAAATTCTTTACATATTGAAATTAAAAATTAATGGGATTAACCTACACACACACACACACACATAAATAATATATATACATATATAACAATTTTTTAATTCATTATTTAGTTTAATTTTTAAAATATCACTTACATAAAAATAGATCATTCAAGATACAAAATATTATAAAATAATTTATTTTTAATCAAATCATATTATTCTTAAAAAATATGTTGATGAAGAAGATATATGTATTATGAAAAATACTAAAATCATTATATTATATATAAATAGTACGATTTATGGCATAAGTGACAACAAATTTCATAACATAAATATGTAATAATAAGTTTTACATTTATAACTATAATATTAATGAAATTTTCATTAAAAATTTAAAATAATAAATACGTAAATTATATATAATTTAATAATAATTAAATTATTACATTAAAAATTTAAGAAATTATATTTAAGGGATGATATATATATATATATATATATAATAGACTAAAATTTCATTTTTATCCTTTATTAATTTTAGTTATATTAATTTCATTCTCTAAAAATATTTTGTATTAATTTCTTCCCTTCTAAATAATAATTTAATTAATTTGGCCCATTCATTTATAGTTATATTGATAGGTTAATGACTTGATAAATAGAAGGATAAAAATTAAATATAAATAATACACAAGGGATGAAATTAATACTAAAAATTTATAAAAAGTTAAATAATTTAACTTATATTTGTAAATAAAAAATATGTATTATAAATAAATAATTTAAAATTAAATAATTTATAATAATTTAAACTTAATTTATAATTTAATTTTGAATATGCATGATAGTTCAAAATTATGATTTATATGGATATTTGTTTCTTATAATTCAACTTTTTCTGAAGGAATTTATAGAAAATAATAAAAATTTCTTGAAAGATATAAAATTTTACTTTTATTTTGTAATAATAAAAATATAAAAATTTTACTTTTATTTTACAATAACTTAATTAATGAAAAGTATTAATAAAAGAATAAAATTAACTAATTAATTATTTATGAGAAATAAAATTGGTATGAGCCGTTTATAAAGTGTGAATTTGATACAAGCAAAATTATTAGCAAAAAAAATTAGAATTTAGTCTATAAAAATAAGTTTTAAAATAAAATCATAAAGCTTTTTAGCATTAGTGTATTTTTATTATATGTATTTATGTAATATTTTATTATTATATAATTAGTATCATATGAGTGTAGTTTTAGTTTTAAAGTTAACTAGTCAATTAAAACCTTGTATAAAATATATTATATTATAATATTAAAGAAGCAAACTAGTGTAATGGCAAAACTTATCATTCGCTGGCTTTAAGATTCAAGTTTGATTTTCTGTAAATGTAACTTTCCATTTTCAAACAAATAGAGTTTCAATAATTCACAATAATTTGATATAGGTAAAATATATTAACATATTTCAACATATGTGTAAATAAAATGATAGGATAATACTTATTTGAATTGGCTAAATAATCAATTTAATTTAGATATATAAAAATTATTTTAGCTAGTTATATTAGTTTCTATAATAATTTCATTTTATTTTTTTGCCATGATTCTATTCATGGAAATATGAGTTACTAATTACGGATGTACCTTTCTTGCTACATTTTTACTCAAGACTAGAGGAATTTATTAGTCATGGGTGAACCTATGGCAAAAAAAAGTTATTTATGCCATGGGACTTTTTTTCTCGCGACAATTTTCTTGCAATGCTCACTTATGTTATGGAACCATTCAACCATTATTCCTTTAGCTAAATAGAACAATTATGAAAATTTTGATCTTATGCCATGATTTTGATTGCGGCACAAGTGGTCATTTATTGTAGTGGTGGGAATCAAAGAAGGTGAATGGCTTAGCCAAGCTAGATAGGCTGTGTAGCCAAGCAAGATAAAGTGTGTAGGCTACGTGGTCCAGAGAAAATGAGTAGTGTGAGTAGCCTAGAGATAATGTATAAGTTAGCCAGATTGGACAGGGCATATATGCCATTAGATTTAGAGAAAGTGAGTGATATATGTAGCTTAAAGAAGGTGTGTGGATGGTTAGGTCTCAAAAAGTCACATGGGTTATAAGGTTTGAAGAGGGTGAGTGATATAGGTACCATAGAGAAGGTGTGTGGGTTATGGGACTTGAAGAGGGCATATGGCTTGGCCAAGCTAAAAAAGGTGTATGGGGTTTGATCATGTAAGTTAAATAGAATGAAGGATAGTCTATTTCAAAGTTAGTACAAATTAAGAGCTGGATGCTCCTATAATCTCCCAAACCTTTGGTCTCTTGTGCTTAGGAATTTTTGCAAAATAGACAATTATTAAAATTTTTGTAATATAAAATAGAACATATTTCAATTTATAATACTAAAATTAGAATGCTTAAGACTACCAAACCAAATAAGTTCACATCAATTTTATAATAACAAATAATATTCATAGATTTTTAAACTAATAAGTACATATCATTGTTGCATAGAATAATGTTGCCTAAAGCTTTGAATGCAATTTTACGCTTCCATTGTCATTATTTTGATGCACTTAAATCGTCATCATTGTTCATGTTAGCATTTGTAGTATTGAAAGCATCATCATTAACTTTTTCCCTTGCCAGCCTAATATTCTTGCCATCACCCTCATAAAAATTACTTAACTTTTGCTTGAAGAATGATACATGATCATAGATTCAACCATCTAGTTCATCTTCCATGCAATATAAGTCTTTTAGGTTTATTTGAATCACAACACTCCATTCTAAACACTCTTGATCTTGTACTTAGTAGACCATTTGAGCTTGAGATATATAAATGCAAAGCTTATGTTTTTCTTATTCACCAATTTGAATTAATCTATTGAAATTGATGAGATGGAAGCCTTATGGACATTGGACAAACCTTCTATCATTAGTAGTGCTAGCTTACATACATTTGAAGAGAGTAACGTATTTTTCATAGTAACTAAACTCAATGATATCAACCAACTTCTTGTAATATGGTAGTTTAGCATCTTGCTCATTTGCACCTTAGAGGTTTGAAACTCATTGATTTGTACAAGTTATAAAAACTCTAGAATTCTAGAATTTTGCTCCTTGTTCTTGAGTCAATGTATGGAATTTGATTTTATTGACATTCAAAGCCAAATATCTTTGAACAGTTTCATGCAATCATCATGTTAAAAGCTTCAAATCATTTAACGCAATACCAATCACATCATCCATAAATACCTAGAACAAGACACTTTCATTTGTGCAAATGTATTATGCAAATTTGTAAACCATGTTCACCTTCTTATTGTAATATCTTAAAATAATATTTATATTTTTTATTTGTAACTTTAATTTTTCAAATGTCTTAAGATATTTATTTTAACTAATGAGGACAATTAAATTATCTTTTTATAACCAAAATATTTCATTTTAATTGCATTTAAATAAGTTGCAAAGTAATATTTTGACAAATTAGAAAGATTTTAATAAGAGTGGGCATGTGCGTGTACTAGTAACTTGATGAATTGTTTTCCTTAAAGTTTATAGAATGTCTTAAAATATTTATTTTACATGATTATAATATTTAAATCCTATTTTTTAGATTCATAAAATTTATTAAATCATTAAAAAAGATTCATGAGAAGTTAAGAACGGTAAAAAATGAATTCTGAGGTTAGGATTGTGTGAGGTAGCATCAGTAAAGGAAATGGAGGGCTAAGATTAAACTAGGAATGTGAGATTATAATACACCTACTATATAATATATTTTTCCTTGCTCTCAATTAAATAAAATAAAAAGCCTTTCTCTTTCTCTCTCTTAGAAAAACTGGCACAAAACACCTTCTCTATCTCTCTTTCTCTCTCTCATTTTCTCCCACTCCTCTCTCTCTATCATAAAACCCCTCTGCATACTGCCCATGTCACCGCATCGTCCATTGTGTGTCGCAGTTGCCGCTGCAAGCCTCTTTTAGCTAGCATTGGTTCCAGGTGCAATAAAGGGTAGTTCCTCGAGCAGTGAGCAGCTCTAGTGGTTTTTCTCCTAGATGCTGTTGTGTTGCTACTCTTCTAGCTAGCAGACAACAGCGCTCCTCTTCCTTCCTCCAATTATTGGAACATGTGAGAAACTTAGGCAACTGCAGATCAAAGTTGGAGAAACAGCTTAGTAGGGCGTCAGAGTTCCCTTGTTCTCTAGCAATGCTAGGCCATTTTCGGTGCCGGCGAGTCACTAGCAGCCACTTGAGGATATGGTAAATCATCTTAGACGGATATTTTTTAATAATTTTGAGTTTACATGCATGAATCAAGGAACTCTTAAAGATATGAAAATGTGACTTGGGGATTTATTTGAGATATAGTGAAAATATTAAGAATTAGACGTATAGTATCATACAATAGTATGGCTGAAGCATTTCTAGAATATAAAGTTCTAATGTTTTGATTGATTCACTTTTGATTTAGGAAAACCCCTAAGATGTGAATAGAACTCAAAATGGTAAATTGTTGGAAAAAATAAGTAATATCAATATATTTATAAAGTATCTTTATAATTTGTTAAATAGGAAAAAAGAAAAAAGATGATCACCAATGCTTTAGAATCTCTTGGGAATGGGAGCAATACCGGATAAGTATATAACTACCCTTATACACTAAATTATATATTATTATATACATTGTTTGTCTATTTTATTATAAAGTTTAAATATCTGTATTGTAATTAGTGAATGAATGTTGGGTTTGTTATTCTTGTTCTTGTAGTGAGATTTAGACTAGTTTTGATTGTATTTAATATTATGACACTTATAGTGCTTTTAGAGTATCATCTATTCTTGTTGTGCTTCTAGAGTGTCATCTATTCTTGTTAATGTTTATGGGTTTTTTTCTTTGGATTCATATAGTGTTGATATTGTTTAAAATGTGGTGTGATTGTTTATTAAATATGTACTTAGTTAAAAATGTGAATGTGCTTGTGCTTGATGTGTTAGCCATATTGAGCTATGAATGAAATTGTGAATATGAATTGGATACTAACAATCATTGATTATGGAAATCAAACTTAAAATGTGTTGATTATATGATATTGGAAATGAGATATGGATATGAGATACTAGATTTGGATCATGACCATGATTAATATAAAAGAGAAATGATGTCTAAAGGGACAAAGTTGAGGTGGATGAATGTTTGGAGACAAAGGTGGCTAATTGATACTATTATTTGAACCATGAATTTTATTCGCTTGAATTTACTTGGAATGATGATGACTAAATTTTTATTTGTCATATGGTTGTGATTATGAATATGAGTTAATAGCTTGATGTGATTGTGAATGGCAACATAGTAAATATCTAATTAGTGAATAGATAAAAATTTAGGTATGAGTCTCGTATTAGACCCTTTACTAGAGTTTATTTCATCTTAAATTATTTTGATATATTTAATCACCAATATGAGGTAATTATATATTTATTAAATTGGTAAAACTCACTCTTTTCTTATAAAACATTTTAGCTCTCAACTTAAAAGCATCAAGTTCCATTGTTTGAAGAGAAGAAAATGAGTAGCACTACCAATTGGCCTGCCTAACATAGGAAAGATAATAGATATTTCTTTACAAATATGTTCATTTAGTTGATCGTTAATGCATAATGAATGATTAAATTTTGTTTCTACACATTCTAAGTACTTGAAACAAAATGTGAGGCATTCTTTGGATATGTATCCTTTCATAATAAATCTTTTTGGTTGTGTCTTATTGTATACATAAGACTTCATATACCCCAAATATATAATTCAACATAAGAGTATATTGTTAAAAAGAGTATATGCAACTTCAAATATATAATTGAATGACTACAATGACATAGTATCTCTCCATGGGGTTCATTCGTGAGTGTCATACATGATTGTCGAGCGAGTGGGTTTTTCCAAAGGGCGAAGCCAAGTATGTAAATAAATTTATTCTTATCTTCTAATTTGTAATTACTTTTGAGAACTTTGTATGCAAAATATTATATTTTTTAAAATCAAGAATATAATGATGGATTAGATTACTTAGCTACAATTGCAATTCCAGTTTGCTAATATTGGTAGCTTGATG
The DNA here is from genome assembly GCA_020226215.1 of Sindora glabra. Classification (NCBI taxonomy): domain Eukaryota; kingdom Viridiplantae; phylum Streptophyta; class Magnoliopsida; order Fabales; family Fabaceae; genus Sindora; species Sindora glabra. Next base: position 20,444,516 of record CM035229.1, on the reverse strand, counting down.
AGAGGCTTGACATAGATAGATGAGCTTGTTGTTGTTGATGAGTTATTAGGAACTAGTTGAGGGCACAAGAAGGGGATGGACTTGCTATGTGCTTTGAGGGACTTCATATGTTACAGAAAATTTAGGATGCAAGTTACTGCAACTTAAATAATCATATGATATATATATATATATATATATATATATATATATATATATATATATATATATATATATATATATCTATATATATATATATCTATATATATATATATCTATATATATATATCTATATATATATATATCTATATATATATATTAAAAAAATAAGGCATAATATTAAAATTGAAGGTCTTGGATGTGTATGATTTAAAATAAAGTTAATTAATTTTATAAAAAAAAATTGCTACAACTTTTCTACAAAAGTTTCTTTTATAAAATTTTGTATTTGCAACAATTATACTAATATAAAATTATTTAGAGCTTTTATAAAAAAATTGTAAACTTTTATAAAGAAAATTATAAGTTTTTTTAAAAAATTATAATTTTTAATGAAAATTTTGGAACTTTTAATATATAATTACAAGAGGCGAGACCAAAGCTAATCTTAAAAATAAAGAAATCAAGGTTATAACTAAACAAACCACTAGGAATTATGAAATTTTATCACAATAAGAAATATGAGTCAATATATATGTATGGTATATAGGCATCGAAAATTTTACGGTGCTACATTTATAGCATTGAAATTTCAATGTTACTTCTATATAATTTTTGATAAATATATTAGTTTTTCTATAAAAATTAAGCACAAGAAACATCATAAAATATTTTTAAAAATGAAAACCAAATTTAATACTAAAAATTAAGAAGCTAATACATTTATTAAAAATTGTATAAAAATAGTATTAAATTTTTAATATTAATATAGTACTATTTTTTTTTTTTGCAAATTTATATTCGATGTAGCTTATGTCCTATCAAGTTTTTATCTTTTCTTTTTACAGAGGAGGGGATAATATAATCCTTCCACATTGAGAGATGAGGAGATCTAATTTAATCTGATGTCATCAGTTCTAATTGAATTAAGCAAACGTTGACTTCATCCATAAATTTTCATCTAGCTGTTTTGCTTTTTCACGGTAAAGAAGCTCTGTGATTAGAAGAGATGCAGCCTCTTGGTCTTTTGCTCTCTCTGCTGGATTTTGTATTATAAACTTGCAACCTAATGAGTAGAAACCAGTTGTAATACACTCTAAAACAGATTATCACTATAGGAAAAGAAACCATCAGCAATGGCATTTATCGTTGCTGAAAATAATTCGGTCACCATAGAAAGAAAAGGTCACCACTAAAAATGTCATGGTATAGGTTCATTGCTCAAACAACTTATATCGATGACATTTTATTGTTGGTAAAAATTAGGCTTTTAGTAACGACATAGTCATCATTGAAATTCAAACTTTTCGACAACTGTGTCATCGATAAAAGTTTGAATTTCAACGACAACACAATCGTCGCTAAAATCCTTAAAATCGATAAAATAAAAAAATATAAAATTACTTTTAGTGATGACTTTGTTATCGCTAAAAGTAATTTTATATTTTTTTCTATTTTTTTATTTAAACCTATAGCGACAGAATGTCATCGCAAAAAGTTTATAATAATTTTTTTAAAATGTAATTAATTAATATATTTTATTTAGATAATACTACTTTTTATTTTAAATAAATTGAATTAATTTGATAATTTTAATTTAATTTTATATAATTTAAATTCTATAATTTTATATAATAATATTTTTTATTTCAAATATGTTAACGATATCAATAGTAATGTGTAACAAAATCACATAATCCATATAATAAAATTGAATACTCATAAAATAATTGTAAAATTGTTTATACACATATAAAAAATTTTATGTACATGCTTCATATAAATATCTGTTCATGAAAAAATCTTGAATACAAAATCTAAGAAGAAGGAAGATGCAGATAACCCAATGTATCATCATCCGTACTAGGACTATCATCATCATCATCATTATCATCATCATCCTAGTGACATGGATGATACATAGAGGGTGGTGGTTGGGATGAATTGGCAAGCTAGGAGGGACCAACTGGTTGGGCAGGGGGTGCAGTTGCAAATCTGCTTGGCCTAAGCAGTGTAGCAACAAATGATGGCATAGGTAACATGAGACCCTGCAATCTCAGTATGGAAGTCAGCTTCGTTAGGTATGTCCCGAACTACTGCTGCTGTTCCTGAATCAACATCTGACTCTATTGAAGTTGCTCTTAATTCTACTGTAGTTTCTCCTATAATTCACCCCCCTGGGACACGAAGTGGGAGCTCCCCTTAGAGCTAAAAGTTCTTGGTGAATAGTATATTTGGCTAGCCAGCACACGACTAACCACTTTCTTATATTCTCGACGAATGCCAAGCACCTTATCGACAATGGCAACCTTATTGATTCACACAAGAGTGTTAAGCAAGCTAGTGGATGATACATTAGACTGCATGTGCTGGCTTGCCAACTCAATCATCCTCATCTTGAATTTTTAAAATAAGAATTAATTATACAAAATATAAAAAAAATTGTATCGTTAAAATATAAAGTTTAGGGTGCTTACATACTGCTTTACAAGGTTGGATGCACTCACTCCCTTATCTTATACATGTGCCAATCCCTGAAATTCTCTAGCACCAATTGCAGCTCACTAGTGTCCTTATTTTTCTATTCATATTTTACAAGAAAAAGAAAGGATAAATATAATTATTGAATCAGTGATAGATTATACATTTAAATAATGAATAATAAGTTAAATTACCTTATCATAACGATGTGTAATAATGGATTTCAATCCATACTAATCATTCACCACATTTTTTGCTCGGTTATCTACATTTCTTGTAGATAGCTTTTGCAAATTAAGAAATAATCATATAATATAGTTACATTTATAATTTAAATATATGAAATACTAACATAATTTTGTTAAATATCATGCTTATCTTGTAATTGTTGTTGTTAGAGAAATCCACACACCTCTACCACGTCTAGGATAAAATAGATCATGGCACAAAGCACCTAGCATAATTTAAGTTGAAATCTTGGTCTCAATCACCCCTGTTCCCTAGAAAGTACTTATTCAACTATTACTTCTAATCTTTGTACAGGTCGACAGCACTTTGTATCAGGCCACTAAGCATTCTGTCCTGCTCGACTTCAGTGATGCCCTAAAACTCAAAATGAGACTGCAATAAAATATATTTAACAAATTAGTGAGAACTATGTCCAAAAACTTCAATATCAAATATAACTAGGTTAAGATAAGGAGAAGATGGATACTTAGGTAAAACTCCTTCATAACTTTGTCCCCCAACTATTGAGGCATTGACCGTTATGATTTATAATAAGGTGGCACATGTGCTTGAATGATGCTACCTATGTCATGGGAGAGATAGCTAGCATTCTCACTAATTAGATGCCATGTACCATTTGTATTGAACTATACAGACATCAGTCTCTCCCCGCTTTTCTCCATCTTTTCGTGCAATCTAAGGGACCTATTCGGACCTTTCTTTCTCGGAGTTATAGCTTTGATAGATAACAAAAAGCATCAATACTATAAATTTATTTTTAATAGATAATCAATATAAGTATGGATAGCTATAAAAGATACTTGATCCCTCACATTGCAAGGGAATGTGAGTGGGCCAATATGAAGGTTCCCCTCCAGCATCACCTCTATGGCATCATGCTTTAATGTCCACCATAACTAGAATAATACACATTGTGTAAGCATTTAAAAGAAAAGCCTACAATTAAATCAGATGATAAGATACAAATTACTATATTCATATAATAAAATTACATAATAACTCTCACACAATTATGAGTTATCATACAAAAAAATAGTTTTATTTCCAAATTTAATTCAGTGTCAATAAACCTAACAAACTTATTCCCACGATCGTCTATTTCTTTACCATCATCTGACTGTAGAAGCACATCCTTTATATAATCTTTAATTATTTTATTTTGAAGTTATCATCATCATTGATGAAGATATCCACTCCCTTTGTTGCAAACTCAATATTCGTAGAAGGTGAAATAATTGAAGGATCATTTCTCTGATCCCTCAAGTTGACTAAATAGAAATCTCCAAGATTAATTGTGAGGTTGAAATTGAAGGAGTTATTTTCTTGCAAGAATGACGAGTCTTGTATATTGACATTATCATTAGGTAGATCCCATATGTTGCAATTCATCACAATATGGACGACCCTCCAATTTAGCCTATTAAAAAGATCCTTGATATAAAAGATTTATTGTGCTTGAATTGCAAGAATGTAAGAATTATCTCTATACCATTGCTCATTGACAAAGATGCTTGTAATGTTCTTATCAATAAAAGCATCTTCTTCCTAGGATTAGTATCATACCATTTGCATATGAATAAACTCACAATGTAGTTATTTAGATAAGTCGGCTCTATAATGTCCTCAAGTACATCATAAAACATGTTACCGTTAGCTCTTTGAATAAGAATGCCACTATTCTATATTTTATGCTTTGCATCCTAAGTTTTAACTACAAAGCATACTCCATTAATAATACATGCTAAGTATATCATAATATTAAAATTAGGGCTAGTAGCTAATGATAGTAGCTTTTCAATGACTCCAAGGGAGCTATTTCTATGTAAATGGTACATCTATGAAAATAACATTTCTATGAAGAGTTAAATTGGAAAAAAATTACAAGTGAAAAATAATATTTACATGATTGATATAACACGTCTAGAAAAAATAAACTTTTACCTTAGAGCAAAACCATGCAGGAAATTTTGTTCTTTGTAAATTATCTATATTATCAGCACCGCTTCGTTTAAACTCTTATTAATGCTCACTATAGAACATGTGTATTTTAGTCTATTGTAATTACTTAGGAGAAATCTATGAATAAATATAGAAACCCACCAAAGATACTTTTCGATCTCTACATAGTTATTTAAGATGTATTATATGGCAACATCTTGATCCCTCATAAAAATATGAGATATGATCTTTTTTCCCAAGGGTTGACATTAGATCAATATTGAGATTGAAACACTAACAATGCCCTTTTTGTATGTTTGGATGCTACATCCTGGTTTCGGTTAGGTCGATTGAATCTAGTTTTCACCATTTCTAGATACATGAAACAAAATGTCAATGTTTTATTAACAACACATCTTTCTACAATTAAACTCTCAAGTCGAGTATGATTCCTAACATAATCCTTTAATTTTTTTATATATCTCTCATATGGGTATATCCATAAAAAATGAATAGGACGATTATATCAAAGAATATCGGAGGGTATATCCTTTCAAGCTTCCATAAAATGATGACAATATCTTGCTTAGCTTGCATGACATCCCTCATACTGAGAATTCTAGTGAATATTTGGTTGAAAAAATTGCACAACTTAACAATCAGATATGATAATTCCTTTGGTAAAAATGCTTGGACTGAAGGTCCTAATAATCTTTGCATAATAATATGATAGTCATGTGATTTCAACCATTTTAACCTTATATCATGATTAATCATATTCTTCTTAAGACTCTTAACAAACTCATTAGGAAATTTCACATTTTTTATAAACTAGCAAAATCATCTTTGTTCTTCCTGGTTAAGGGTGCATGTAACATATGGTTTAAAGAGCTAGCCCTTTTCTTCATACAGATGCAAGTTTGGCCTTATCTTTGTATCTACTAAATCCCGCCTCACATTATTTGTATTCTTTATCTTGTGCTTAATATCCAATAATGTACTAAGCATACTATCACATACATTCTTCTTAACATGCAATAGATTAATATATGTCTCAAGATCACTACCGACTAATACGAGAGGTAAAAAATATACTTCTTTTACTCTAATTAAGTTCATAAGCACTCTTCTTCCACTTTAGACCGCTAAACTGAACATATTTACTAAGAAGTCTCTATGCCACCTTACCTAACTAGTCTAAGATAATTTCATTAGTAAGAGGATGAGGAAGGGCTCTCCTCTCTGGCTTCCCATTGAATTCCTTCTAATTTCTCCATGTGTGACTCTTTAGAAGCCAACAATAATTACCAACATAAGCAAATTTTCCCTTAACTTGAATTGATGGAGTATCATCATTGCATATAGGACATGCTTTATAATCTTGTTTGCTCCACCCAGAGAGACTGTTTTGAGCAAGAAAATCATTTATAGTCTAAAACAAAGTAGCCTACATGTTAAACATACTATTTGTATTAGTATCTCAAGTCTCAACCCCCTCTCCTAAAGATGCCTTAACTCCTCTACAATCGATTTTAGGAAGACATCTATATCCTTACTTGGCAATTGAGACCCTAACATTAATAGAGTCAACATAAAAAAATGATTAAGATATGCAAATCTATAGTAGTAAGTTATAGGTAGTCACGATCACTGGCCACATGTTGTATGATAAGTTTTTATCACCAAAAGGATTAAATCCATTTGCCCTTAAGCCCAGCCTAACATTTCATGGGTCAGCAAAAAAATTAAGATGCTTCCTATTAAATTTCCGTTAAGCTTCCCTATCAACAGGATGTCACATTACCCTATCTTCTATTGACCTACCAGTATGATGCCATATCATATCCTTTGTAGAATACCTTGACCCATACAATCACTTTAGCTGAGGTGTTAGTGGAAAATACAGAAGCACTTTTAGAGGCATCTTTTTCCTTTTTGTGTTTTTATCGACCTATTGGCTCTCCCTATAGATCAACCAATTATCCTTCAAAGCATTTTCTTTTCAAGAAAAGTGCACAGTCATGCTTACATATATGGATTGATTCATATCCCAACCCTAACTTGTTGAGCCATTTCTTTGCACTATAATGTGATTCAGGTAATTTACTGTCCATCGGAAGCATCTCTTTCAACAACTTTAAGAAAGCATCAAATGACTTGTTAGTCCACTTATGTAATACCTTCACGTGCATGAATTTTACTAGAAAGTTTAAGGCTAAGAATGATGTACAGCTTGGATACAATTCTATTTTCATTTGTACAAATAAATAATCATAATCGCTATGATTCAATCTAATGTCCCCCTTAGATATATCCTTATTCCCTTCCCTTTTATCGTAAACTATTTCTTCAGTTTCATGAGGGCTAATGAAATTGTGTATAATATCTACCATCTCATTCCTATCATCAAGAGGTACCCCTTCGTTCCTCTAGAAGTGGAAACATTTACTTCACCATAATGTACCCAATTTATGTATAATGAATAAAATCCATTATCTATGATATGTACCTCCAATGTTCCTAAATTTTGAAATAATAAATTCACATATTTTTTACATGGACATTTCATCAAACTCCTTTCATTAACAAAGTTTCTAACTTTATCAACAAATGCCATTGCACCATTCTAATATTTGTCCAACAAGTAATTTTATAGATGGATCCATCTTTTATCTATAGATATCATACCACTGAATAGGAAAAAAAATAACTTTTTATAGAATTAAAGGTTGGGATCAATGTTTGCTATGTGTCCTAAATCCACATATCACTCTAATTCTAAAAGATAGGATCCTTTATATTCAAGATATTTCTTTTGTTATCAATTCATTTACACTCATTGTTTCTTTCATGCAAAAATTTTGGTAGCATTTCCCCGTAATTCTCCAAGTGTGTAAACTATACATCGATATAGTTTAAATTTAGAGAATAGTTAGGATGCCAAAAAATTTCTATAATAAAAAATGAGTGCTAGATAAATTCTCAATAATAACTATAGAACATATTTCAAACTGTCTAACTTTATAGAATAATTCAAGGGTTGGTTAATGTATAAAGATTAACTAACCCTTAAAAGGATATAAGCTTACAATGCAAATGCAAATACAATTCTATTTAAAATTATTGTAAAAATATTTTACAATAATTTTAAACTTACATTACAACATTTTATGAGTGTCATTATTTTAGTGTGTTATTATTTGTATGGTTAGTTATTTTAAATATCCACATAAATTTCTACTGTTTAACAATTTAGAACTAGAAATTCAATTTTGTACCCTACTTTACCATATTTATAAGATGTATAGTTCAACTCTTTTATCCTGATGTATATTTTATAGGTATTCAACTCTTTTGACTAAACGTATATCTTATGAGTATAGATATATTTTTAAATATTCTAAGTTTTCAAGTTTTTATTAGTGTATAATCATTAAATTTATTTTAATTGTATTTTATATGAGAATTCTCATTGACATAAAAATTTAAATCTTCGTAATCCTTTTAAGATTCATACTCATATATAATCCTATTGTTACTACTTTATAATTTTTTTAAAATATATAGTCATATATAATCTTATTGTTAGCTCTCTATGTGTAATTGTCATATAAATTTCTTATTTTTATCATGTATATAATATCCAATATTATTATCAAATATATAAAAATCTAATTTCAAATATTTATTATTCATATTAATATGTTCAAATGAAACATTTTTATGCATTTAATTTTTAAATATTTAATATTTTTAATTCATATTTTCAAATAAAACATTTTCAAATAGATTTCATGTTATAAAAAATTCATATTGTATTTGAAAATATTTGCATTGTATAAATACAAATAATCAATATTAAGTAGATATTATTTTTATACAAAATAAAAATGTTAGATATTGTGTAAATTTGTAAATAAAATGAAAAATTATTTGGAAATTACAATAAAGTCTATTAGAATTATTATTAAATGGTTATTATTTTTTATACATTTTCAATGAAAACATTGAATATATGGGAATTTGAATACATATTAATCATTATTGAATAAACATTATACATTGTTATAAAATTTGTATGATTTGTAATCCCTATTAAAGTATATATTCATATGAAATTCTTATATTAGTACATAAATTGTAATATGAAATTTCTTTTTATATTGACAATTTTTTTATTTTAATCAATATACAATATTATAAAGTATTTATGGCAACAAAAATTGAAAAAAAAAATTCATATGAATTTCTTACATTAAAGAAATGAAAAACAATAAATATTTCCATTCATAATTTATCATATGACAAGTTTCATGTAACAATTTATTTTCATTTAATTTTATAATAAAAGGTATTTCATGCAATAATTTATCTTCTTTCTTTTTTTGTTTTTAATATAATTTTTTTGCAAAAAATTGTTATACGAACTATTTATTAAAAATTACATAACAATCATTATTGAATGATATTTTTTTTATTTTAGTCAGTATGCATTATTATGAAATTTTTATGAATTGTGATCCTTATTAAATTGTATAACCATATAAAATTGTATTACATTGTAAGAAATTCTAAAGATATGTCTTGAATTTTTTAATATTATTGTTAAATATAAAAAAATCATTAAATACAATATTTCCATCAAATATTGTATTAGCATTTACTTTCTTTATTATACATTTTCTTTGAAGTATGTTTACAAAGTTATATTGAAAAAAATTATCAATATACTTAAAAGTTTATTTTTGTGTGGATATTTTTTTTAAAAATGATTATATAACTATTCTAATTCTATACATTACTATGTTTCAACAAAATTAAAAAATTTTGTGTTCCAAAACTACATCCTAAATTTTATCTACACATATATCTACCTAGTTAAATAATCTTCACATATATTGAATTATTCAAAACTACAATTGTACTTAATAACATAATAAGAATGAAATTTATATTTATAAATTGTACATGAAAGTAAAAATACACAAACACATTTAGCATATAAATCCAATTAATATTAATTTCATGCTAAAAATGCCATACCATCAAATTAAACAAATTCATTACATATTATTACAGTAGATAAATTCATATCATATTATTCACCTTATAAATTACATAATGAAATAAAATTTTATAAAATTTAATACATATACCTCACTAAAATAAATCTATTGATTAAATATCGTCTAACCGAACATAAATAATAATAAAAAATAGCAACAATATCTAAAAAAGTAAAATATAATATACAATATATATAAATAATTAAATTATATTTATTAAAAAATATAAATAAAAAATATGATAAAATATTAAAAAAATACCTGAATCTCTTTACCTTCAACTTCCCTCCTCACTATGTGAAAATGAGGCTGAAAGTGTGATCATAGTGTTTATAGACTCACCCTTTAATGACGATAAATTTTTCAATTGTTGTTGAAAGATTAGCCCTTCAGCAACAACAACAACTGTCGTTGCTGAAATGTTAGCACTGGAAATTGTGCCAGCCTTTTAGTAACAATAATATCATTGCTAAAAGGCCAGCATAAGAAATTATGTTAACCCTTCAACGATGATAGGTATTATCGTTGAAAGCTTCAATGATAGCTTTCAATGACGATAATTGTCACCATTAAAAGTTTGAAAGCTTTTGTAATGACAAATGTCGTCGCTGAAGTATTTCGTTTCTCGCCTATTAAATTTTTAGTGGCACCATTTTATTATCAACGACCTTGTCATCAATAAAAGTCAGTAAATTCTACACTGACAACCAAATATTTGTTGTCATTGATAATATCATCAGTATTAATCTATTTTGTTGTAGTGTATGTTCTACGTACACTTATGAAAGGAGTTTTTCTAACATAGCAAATCTTCCTAAACCCTAAGGGCAAATAGTAGCAATTATTGTTGTTAAACATTAAAACTAATTCTCAATTAATTATATTTAATATTCTATATTTACTTTTAATATTATAATAAATAATAATGTAATTAATATTAAAATAATATTTAATTTTATTTTTTATTTTAATAATATATTATTATTAAAATTAATCTCCTTCATTTATTATATTATTCAAAATAAAAAATAAAAACACTAAATATAATTAATTGAAAATAAAAACAATGTTTACTGATGTTTATGACATATTTTTTTTATTATAAATATTATAAAAGCATAAATGCAAACTGCAAATATTATAGTTATTAAATTTTATTAAAATCATATAGTAGTACTTAATTCATATTATCATATATTAATTCTTTTAATTCAATATATTATATCATATTAAATGAAGAATTTTAGAAATAAAGTATTAAAAATTTTATTTTTATTTTGTAAAAGAATGATATATTGTTGTTACAATCGTTCCGATCGCAATAGTACATAACGCTATAGTATTGCAATCACAATTTGCTATCACATTTGTAATTTTTAAACAATGACAATTGTGGTGTAATATAATTGTAATTTGTAAGAGATAGAGCTGTGCTGCGGCTTGCAATTTAAAATTACGATGTTAATTATCCTTTAAACATTTCGATTTATGTCAGAGCTTACCCTTGACGTTTTTAAACTGTCCTATTTTTTTGTAACTAAACTTTGTAAAAAGTATGGAATCATTTTATCGAAAGAAAAAAAGAAAAAAAAAAAAACCATCATCAGAACGTGACAGAGAGAATATTCAAAAATGAAATCAACATAATATTTCTTTGGAATAAAAGTCCAATGGGCTTCACTTGCACCTCATTTGGTTTAGAGTTAGATATCACACCATACATAAGATGTAAGGAAGTTCATCAAAAATACGTTGCAATTAGTGCAAAATAACCATTTATTCCTTCTGAATCCGTCAAAACACATCAAACAAATCTACGAGTTTTAGCGGCATGGTGGCCAGCATGAAACCCTGCTAGGTGGGGTTCCAACCAGTATGGCTTAGGTTTTTTTTGACCCACTTGTTATCCAAGTGATGGGCCCAGCTCTCTATCAATTAGAGTTTAACCCTCCTATTTTATAAATACACTATTAGCCAAACCAGAATACATAAAAAAGAAATATCTAGTGAAGTTATCAGATTTTATATTAATGGCCACTCAAAATTAAAAGTTAAAATACAATTGAAAGTTATGTAATTCTATATTTTAATCTTAGTTTGTAATCTAAATTGCTTGAAAGGAAAAATTAGAATTTGAATAATAATAATCTTCGTAAAAATGAAAGATTGACCAATATTATACAAACACTTACTCTATGTATGGCTCAACTCCAATGTAGTTGAATAAGACATAAGGTTGCGGTTGTAACTTTCCCAAGGGTGTTAGAAGACAATGAATAGCGCTACCAACTGGTCTACCTATTTTAAGAAAGATAATAGATATTTCTTCACAAATATGTTCATTTAGTTGATCGTTATCACATGATGAACAATTAAATCTTGTTTTTATAACTTCTAAGTACTTGGAATAATATGTGAGGCATTCTCCAGATATGTATCCTTTTGCAGTAGACACTTTTGATTGTGTCTTATAGTGTATATAAAACTTCATATACCCTAATAAGAGTATATTGTTAAAAAGAATATATCTGACTTACAAATATATATTTGAACAACTACAATGACACAATACCTCTTCAAGGAGTATGTGAGCATCATACATGATTGTTGGGGGGATTGAATTTTTACAAAGGGCGAAGCCGATTATATAAATAAATTTATTCTTATTTTTTAATTTGTAATCACTTCTGAAAACTTTGTATACATGATATCATTTTTTAAATCAAGAAGAGGATGATGGATTAGATTACTTAGTTGCAATTGCAATTACAATTTATTGATGCCTTTAGTAGAAGTTTATCATTGCCGACAAGGTGCTAAGCGCTTGTTGAGAGCATAGGAAGGGGGTTTGCCATATATTTTGAGAGACTTCAATGCAAGTTACTACAACATAATTAATCATATAATATTTAATATATATATATATGCACACATATTAAAAAAAGTATAATATTTAATATACATATATATATACACACACGTATTAAAAAAGTAAGGCATAATATTAAAGTTGAAGGTTTTGGTGAGTATGATTTCAGATAAAGTTAATTAATTTAATAAAAAAAAGCTATAACTTTTCTATAAAACTTTCTTTTATAAAAAATTTGTATCTGCAACAATTATACTAATATAAAATTATTTAGAGCTTTTATGAAAAATTTATAAAATTTTATAGAGGAAATTATAAGTTTTTATGAAAAATTATATTTTTTTAATGAAATTTCTGTAACTTTTAATATATAATTGCAAGAGGTAGAACAAAGCAAATCTCAAAATAAAAGAAATCAATGTTATAACAAAACAAACCACTGGAATTATGAAATTTTATCATAATAAGGAATACGAGTTAAAATTTATATATATATATAATATTTAGCCATGGAAAAATTTTCAGTGCTACATTAATAGCATTGAAATTTTAATGTTATTTCTATACAATTTCTGATAAGCAAATTAGTTTTTCTATAAAAATTAATCACAAAAACATCACAATATATTTTAAAAAATGAAAATCAAATTTAATACTAAAAATAAAAAATTAATACATTTATTAAAAATTGTATAAAAATAATATTAAATTTTTAATATTAATACAGTATTAATTTTTTTTTACAAACTTACATTTGATGTAACTCAATTCTTATCATGCTTTAGGGTTTGTTTGGCTAGAGGTGTAAATGGAGGAGAAAAAAATTAGAGGTGAAAGGAAATGGAGGGGGAAGTAAATGTGGTGAAATGCTTTTCATTTATTTTGTTTGGAATGGGTGAAAATAGGAGGGGAAGTAAATGGGAGTGAAATTGATTTCACTTGTTTGGAATTGGTGAAAATGGGAGGAAAAGGAAATGAGATTGTAAAAAATTACTATATTATCCTTATTTAATAGAATTATATATGTTTGATGATAATAATTTCATTTAACAATTTTAAATTACTTTTAATTTATTTTATTACTGATGACATTAGTCAGTAATTAATTATACATTTTTTTAAGGACTAGAATCAATATATTTTTATTATAGAATTAATTAATAAATAATACCTCATTACATAAAACTAATTAATAAATAATACATTTCTCCTAATTAGTACTAGAACTTAAATGCAATAAATATATAAATATGTTCAATTCAATCATTTGGAATTTCTATCGGAATGTGAATCTAAAAAATATAATTGTGACATGATGGTCAATTTTTATGTCAACATTCAAATTAAATACCCTTTATGTCTTTTTAAAATTACTCTTATTTATTGTCATAAATTTTAATTAGTGAAAATTTTTTTTATTACATCATTTCATTAATTTTTTTTAATGGTAGCCTTTCATACGAAAAATGCAAAGACACTATTACAAAGAATGTTATTTTTAAAACAATCACAACTCTTTTAAACTGAACTTGTAAATTTTTTCTACCAAGTTTTTGTTGAAGAATATGTAATATAGGAGTTACTATTTTTATAAAAAAAAAAGATAATAGTTGGGTTAATTATGAATGTGATATACTGTTAATATATGTTTTGGTGTTGTAAAAAAATTACTAATCATAATGTACTAACAAATCACACTTTACAATTTTTATTTCAGTTAATACCAATTTAAATATTAACAAATATATACATGTTTATAACGGAGATATATACAGTATTTCCAATAATCACATAATCACATGGTTAGTTGATAGATTAATTAACAAATTGTCCTTCAAACTTTGGAAAATTTGCCACAAAAATATCATAAAAATTTTGGAAAATCATTAACAAAATGACACTGTGCGGGTAATTTCCATTCCAAAATCCAAAATACCAACGTATGTCTGTTGTTGTATGTGTTTCAATAGGGTGAAGGGAGTAGGAATTATTGAGATTGAAAATTAAATTAACAAATTGCACTTATAAATATTAAGTAGAAAATAAAATTCATTGTTCAGGTTAGGTCATCTCTGGGGAACGGGTCAGTTCGGACCCGCCATGCCCGACCCGAATCACAACCCGCACAGAGGACTCGATAGACAATCGAAGCAGCTCATCCGTTTTCCCAGAGCAAACTAGTAGCAGATCGCCTCCCACTCAGTCTCCACAACTTCCAATAAGTTTCCAACGGCAGCTTCCGGCGGAGCTGAACGGTCCTTTGGACAGATCTTCTCTTCCGAACAGCGCTTGCAACAAATCACAATAACGAAACATCAAGCTTCCAATATGAGGGGGAGGAAAGGATGCTACCTGATCTAAGGTTTGCAAGCAGTGGTCGACGGCGAAGGTTGGGTGCCGAACGCAGACACAATTCTAGATCGGTGGGAGAAGACAACGGAATGACTGACAGAGAGCAAGAAGCTTCAGACAAAACAGGGGCAGAAAAAGGAAAAGTGGTTTCGGAAATGCCTTTCACTCCAATTTCATTCCAAAATGGGGAGGGGGGCAATTTCGCCGGACCCCACCAAAACTGACAAATTTCATCCCCCTTCCTCCCGAATTTCACTCTCAGCCAAACAGGCGAAAATTGCAAAATCACCTCCGTTTTCACCTCAACATTTACTCCCCCGCCAATTCACTTATTCCAAACAGACAGTTAATCTTTTCTTTCTATACAGGAGGGTATAATATAATCCTTCCACATTTGTCGAGGAATAAAGAGTTCTGATTTTGATCTGATAGGTCCTAATTGCATTTAGCACACGTTGACATGATCCACGAATTTTTATCCAGCTGTTTTGCTTTTTCACTGCAAAGAAGCACTGTGATAAGGGGAGACGCAATCTCTTGGTCGTTTGCTGTTTCTGTTGGATTTTGCAATATAAACATGCAACTTAAGTGAGTAGAAGCCAGATGTAATACACTTTAAAACAGATTATCTTCTACGTAGTCTTCTGAAAGGAGTTTTTCTGACATAGCAGACCTTCATAAAGACAGATAGTGGCAGTTCTCGTTGTTAAACATTAAAATTAATTCTCGATTAATTATATTTAATATTTTATTTCTATTTTTAATAACATAATGAATAATAGTACAATTAATATTCCTCATTTATTATATTATTAAGATTAAAAATAAAAATATTAAATATAATTAATTAAAAATTTATAATTAATGTTTAACAGTAATACGAAACCTGTTGTTAACATTTTTAACAATTAAAACCCGTTTCCAACGAAGTACTACTCGGACAATGTTTATTGACGTCAAAATTCGATTTCCGGTCGTGGTTATGATGTATTTTTTTGTGATTATAAATATTATAAAAGTAAAAATGGACAGAAATTATAATTATTAAAGTTTATTAAAATCATATAATAGTAATTAATTTATATTATTATATATTAATTCTTTTAATTCAATATATATTATATCATATTAAATAAAAAAATTT
This sequence comes from Sindora glabra, assembly GCA_020226215.1. Taxonomy (NCBI): domain Eukaryota; kingdom Viridiplantae; phylum Streptophyta; class Magnoliopsida; order Fabales; family Fabaceae; genus Sindora; species Sindora glabra. The sequence goes on along the minus strand of CM035229.1, from coordinate 20,428,279 downwards.
CACAAGTAAAATATTAAAAAATTTTATTTTGTAAAAGAATAATATATTATGGTTGTTACAATTGTCGCGATAGCAATAGTGCATAACCTTAGAATGTTGGACAATTTACTAAGGCATCCGTAATTTTTAAACAACGATAATTGTGGTGTAATATAATTGTAACAGACACAGCTCTTTTGCCGCTTGCAATTTAAAACTACAATGTTAGTTATCCCTTAAACATTTCGATTTATGTCAGAACTAACCCTTAACATTTTTAAACTGGCCTTTTTTTTTTAATTTTTGTAACTAAACTTCGTAAGGAGTATAGAATCATTTAATTGAAAAAAAAAATCACCATCATCAGAACATGGCAAAGAGAGACAGAGAGAATATTAAAAAATGATAGAAAGCATATTCAATTAAAATAAAAGTAATATGAAATCAACGGAATATTTCTTTGGAATCAAAGTCCGATGGGCTTCACATGCACCTCATTTGATTTAGAGTTAGATATCACACCATGCATAAGGAGTAAGGAAGTTCATCAAAAATACGTTGCAATTAGTGCAAAATAATTATCTATTCCTTTTGAATCCGTCAAATCACTCTAAACAAATCCACAAGTATTAGCGGCATGCTGGCCAGCATAAACCCCTGCTAAGTTGGGTTCCAACCAATATAGCTTAGGTTTCTATAACCCACTTGTTATCTAAGTGATGTTCCTAGCTCCATCATTTACAGTTTAACCCTCCTATGTTATACTATTAGCCAAACCACCATATCTACAAATTTGGTTATTCAAGCGAATACATGTAAAGGAAATATCAAGCGAAGGATGAAAATAATAAATAGTAATTATCAAATTTTATATTGGTAATCAATTAAAATTAAAAATTATATAATTTTATATTTTAATTTTTAAAATATAAATATGAGATCTAATGATTATATTTCAATTCTCTCACCTTTATATAAATACAATGCTGCCCTGCCTTTTATATAAATAAACTGGAAAACTGAACTGAGAGCCCTGTCTACTTTCCGCCTGTCCTTTAGTCGAAATTTACAGAAAGGCAACGGTTAAAGAACATATACCGTCGTCTATATTGGATCCACTTGAGCTGACAAGTCCTCTTGTATCCTGCCGGATGTTAGAGATCTCTTGATTTAAAATGTTCAGCATAGGCACGACGACAATTAAATTCCTTCCCCGCAGAACATCTCCTAATCTTCTCAGTTTAAAATTAAAGGGTCTACACCGAGGTAATCTAAAAACGAAGGGTCTAAAGCGCCAGCAAACCCGAGACGCCGACGCTTTAATGAATTTTCTTACCATCAGCCCATCTTTAATCCTCTTGAGCACTGCACTTAAGCTTTCGCTCTTCCGGGCCCTTCACCTTCGCATCCAAACCCCCATCTGACATCCCTCGATTTTCGACCCCGAGATGACCCCTGTATCTGCTTCTTTGTTGATGCGGAAGTGTTCCATAATCACCGAGGCAGCAAGAAAAACTCCGTGCATGACTGAAAGCCCCATGACCATTGAAATTAATGTATATAAAGAATTCTCTCCCCAAAAACTCTTCACACACTATATTGCCGCTATTAGGGGTGTCCAAAATCACCAAACCCGACCCAACCCACCCGAACCTGACCGGTTTCTGCAATTTGGGTCGGTTTGGGTCGGGTTACTAAGGCTGAACCGGACAGAAATTTGATAGAAATGGGTTTCTAAGGGCGGGCACGGGTTTCAATATTTGAACTCATTTAGACCCGTACCTGCCACAGCCCGACAATTAGTAATGGACAAAACTTCTCAGTCAAACCGAAAGTTCCAGAAAAGCAAACACAAATAGCGCATTGATTCTCCCTCAGCCAGCCTTTTCTTCCTCTTCATCCTCCTCAGCTTCACTATTCTCATCAATGTTCCCTCTTGTTTTGCAGAACCCAATGAACAATTGCTTAATCATCTTCCAAACAACGTCGCCCATCACTCCAAGCATCCCATTTCTTTGCCACCGCATAAGCACTTCTCCTTCAACCTATCAAACAGCCCTTTCTTCCCCATCTCTGTCGGCGTTGACATTAGTTGCAGGTAAGCTAAAGACGCTTGCTTTACCAACGGATTCTTGATCAAAATCTCATGCGCACCGACGAGATGTTCCGGAGAATGGTGTACTTCATCGATGGTATGGTGATCAGCTCTTTGTCCGAATCCTCGAGCTGGGGTGCAGTGAAGCCCTTGTATGAAAGAAAAGTTGGAGAATGAGACTGACTGGAAATTAAAATTGCCCGACTCGGCCCATTAGTGTCCGCTGGGCCTGCCACAGCCTGGTAATCAACAGGCTGAAGGAAGGTTTGGGTGGAATAGGCCCTACAGATTGAGGTCCAGCAGCTACACAGGCGGGTAACATTATGACCCTAACCCGGACCGGCCCGGCCAATAGACAGCTCTAGCCGCTAGCCGCTATGTCTAGTAATCTGTCAAGAATATCAGCATTCCTATCATCCCTTGAAGCCACCATGTCAGCTTGAGTCAGGGATTTAAATTGCATCCCGGTTCCGATCGCGATTGCACGGTCACGTTGCAATGCAAATGAATATGAAAAAATACAACTATAACAATATAAAATTATAGAAAATTGCGAATACAATTTGTTCCAAAAACGCAATATTACAGTTGCATACTACTTTTTAAATCTTAGGCTTGAGTAGTACTGAGGCCACGGTCGTCGTGGTCAAGGAGCTTCACCAACACTTCCTTGACACGACCGCCCTGGCGGTTCTGCTGTATTTGAAGACAGCAAGTTCTGCTGTTGTTGGTGTATTGGATACACAGTTCCTCCGAGAACGCAGCATCACTGCTTCTGTGACCAAAAGTAGGTTGGCAAATCCTAACATCACAAAGAGGATCTCCAGAAACATGACCCTTTGGCCAGCAGAGGCCGTTGAAGGGAGCAATTTGAGCATATTTACTCAAGTACTATTCTTTCCCAAATGCTACCGATCTGTAGCAAGTTTTAACAAAAAAAATTGAAGGAAAACTCATTTTATATGTACAAAATTTATAATTAATTAATTACCATTGGCGTGATTCCAAAGGCTACTTCCTATACGAAGTATAAACATTTTAAATATTAAATATATAGATGTAGATTCTGGATACAGTTTTTTTTTCTTTTTAAATATTGGATCCTTAACTTCAGGACTTCAATCTAATTAATTTAACTTAAACCAACTATTCGATTTAAGTCATGCAACGCGTGATTCAACACCAGTCCATCAATGCTTGTATTTTATAGCTACAGATTAAAGAGAATTCAAAAAAAAAAAAAAAAAAGAAATTATTGTGTGCAACAAACATGCACATATTTGAAAACAGCGTGTGTGCATAATGTAAATAAAATATGTAAGAACTAGAATAATACTTATGTAATGCACAGTTTAATTGTAAGATATGAATATTATCTATTTATTGGTTCATATAAATTGTATTATAAAAAAATCCACTAGTAATACATGTTTGAAATGTTTATAAAATAGCTTGAAAATATATTAACTAATTGTATAAATTAAAAAAACTCTAACAACATTTAGTTACTCACTATCTCGTGAATTACTTAAAATTATATTTGATTACAAGAAAACATAATTTAGTAAAAAGGATTAAATATTTTAATAATAAAGAACGAAATACTTAATTAGAAAGTCACATCATAAACTGATAAATATATATTAGACATAAAGAGTGGTAGAAACTTGATTTTTAAAGATTAACTGAACTTTGATTTTCTATCTCTCAATTTAAAAAATTCATTTATGAAAATGAAGAAAAATTAATAGTAAATCTGAATAAAAAAAATTACATTTGAATTAAAATAATTTACTATTTGAATGATTATATTTGAATAATAAATTTATGATAGACATTAGATTGCAAATATAATTTTAAGAAATTAATTACAATTTTTTTATTTTTGTCCTTTCAATTTTCTCTTAATATTTAAAAAGTCAAAAGAAAAATAAGAAAAAATAATAGTAAATTCTAAATAAAATTTTAAATGTTAAATGCTATTTATAATCTCCTTTAATGGAGTTACTACTACAACGTTGATTTCAATTAGGTTTCGATTTTTATTTTTATTTTTATTTTGTTATTTATTTGAAGAAAAATTACACTTCACCCACCCAATATTTTGCTCTTTTTTTATTTAATTCACATGTGATTCTAAATATTATATTTCACTCACCTACATTTTGAAATATTTAATGATTTTCCGATTAAAACTAGATTCTAAAATTTAGCAAAAAATCACACGCATTGCTTATAATCTTTATCTTCTGAAATTTTGCGTTAATTTGATGCTATCTTAGAATCAAATTACCCCAAAAAAATTTTAATTTTATTGAAGATTTATCTTTTACAATTTAAATCACAATTGTTGAAAAGAAAGAACTGAAAAGGATTTTTAGGGATAAATTAATTTTGAGTCATCATTAAATTAAGTCAAAATTTAGGAAAATAAAAATTATAAGCAATGCATGTAAATTTTTTAATAAATTTCGGATAGAAAATAATTTAGGTGATTAAATTGTTAACAATTTAAATATACAATTAAATGAATTATAATATTTAAAATTAATGGTAGATTAAGTAAAATTAGACGAAAACATGGATGGGTAAACTATAGCTTTCCCTTTATTTAATCCTATTTTTTATTCAATAAAACAATCGTGTAAATGACAAAATGTGGCAAAACATGTACACAAAAATGACGGACTAAATTATGCAACAGTTATATTGGCTAAATTAGACTATACATTATCTCTAAAGCTAATGATTTGGCTAGACTAGACACATTGTCAACCATTCATGATAAATTCTTTTATTCTCTAATTATATAATATATGTTCTTAATTATATTCAATAAAGAAAAGATAATTGTTGGTTTATATAATTAATTTTTAATATCTTGTAAATTGAAAAATTATATTTTTAATACACATGAACCCTACAAAATTGAGAAATGTTAACGATTATCTTCCCTTTATTAGCTATAATTAAAAGCAAATGTTATAGTTGAAGTATACAAGAATTCCACACCATTTATATCCTATCCATCGTTTGCAAACTGCATAACTTTCCTCTCATATACGATACATGGACATTAATGGTGGAAAAAAGGCTAACTTAAGCCTTGGCATGAATACGCTAGATTTGTTTCAAAAAATTTCAACCTGCGATTAATTTGTGATTTGTTTGTAGGTCAAAATTTCAATTTAACATGACTTATTTATAAAATTTAAAAAGTCTAGTCAAACTTATTAATTTATTTAGGTCTGACTAGTGAAATCTAAATAAAACATTAATGGACTTGTAAGCCAAGGTATATAGGTCATAGAAAAACCCCTTAATAAAAAAAATAATTTTGTTGAATAAATAAGGCATTAAATAAAATTTTACCTCTACTTTAATAGAATTTTTAATAATTTAACATAACAAACTATAATTATATTTATTTAAAATTAAAAAAAAATAAAAGATACAATAATATAAATTCATCATTCACTAATTTTAAAACTTTGAAAAGATTGATAGTTGAGTTAAGAAAAGAAAAAAATGCACAATGATAAAAAAGTAGTAACTGTAACATAACTAGTTAATTAATTTAAAAATAATTAATTAAGGTAATAAATTAATTAAAAATGCCAACCTAACAGGTCAGCAAATCAGGCTTAAAATGAAATAAATTACTCTAAACTTAATTTATTTAATTAAATAAACAAGTTAAGCTTTTAACAAGTCAAATCTTAAGTTCAAATGAAGAAAATTTGCTGATGATATGCAAAAAATCCAGTCCATTTGCCTCTCCGCAGGGGTGGTATGTTTGTTGTTTCTTGATCCGTATGGAAGGGATGGTTTAATTTGGTGACAAAGTGACAGTTTAAGGTTCATGATGACAATGAAAAGATAGATTATTCAATGTTAAGTCCTCAAATGAAGATACTTGGGGGTATTGCCTCGACACGGAGACCTTATGTCTCTGTTTCCTTTAAAATGAAGCTAACAAGATATTATTGATAACAGAGTAAAACAGAATATAAAAAATATTGCCTCAATGTCCAAACAAGACTATGAAGGAGAAATTTTTATGTATCTAGAATATATTAAGTTATTTAAAATTTTTAAATGTTGAATTATCTATAAAGTTTTATTCATTTCAATAACTATAGTTGTATTTAATATATTTGGACATTTAAATGAGTGGATCTTCTATGTTCACTACAACAAAATTAAGATAGAGAGACGACATCTATACTGACAACATTTTTTTAATCTTCGATGTATGGGTGAAAATTGTACGATGGGAAGTCTTGATGCCAAAAATGGATTATATAACTCTATATCAATGATATTATCACTAATATAGAGTAAACAAAAAAATATTAATCATTTATAGATGATATTGTCATTAGTATAGAGCAATAATTTTTTTAAAAAAAAGAAAAATAATATTTCTTTTGATGACATGTGTTGTTGATACATTGTGAGTGAATAGCCATACAAAATTAAAAAAAAAAAAATTTGAATAATTATAGATGACATTGTGATTGATATCAGTTGTCTAGGAAACTAGGACACCACCGAATAGTGCTAATAAAACATGAATCTATTTAGATGACTTTGTCATTGATAAAGCATTTTCTAGAAAGTTTAAAATTGAAGTTTAACTCTATACCAACAATAAAGTTATCAGTAAAAAGTTTCTTATAGCTTCCTTAGGAGAGCTTGTATGAATATGTATTCTTCTTTCGCTTTTTCTAATTGGACATATTTAATGCCTGCTGACTAAAGGACATTTTAGTTCACAAAAATAAATGATATATAAATAAGACATTGAAATGAACTAGATGGTAGAAGGTAAAAATTTTATCTTGAAATGCTCGTCCTTGCATTATTTTTGGAACCTCTTTTATAATGCATAATCGGGATAGTTTTATTGCTTGTTAGGTCAATTTTTGTTTTGGTCTTAGGATTGATGTATTCCTATCTCAAAATTAACTTATAGTCTTGCAATAGGGTTGTTGCATTACAATATTTTACTGCACATTAACTTGTTGCCTAAAATATCAAAGGATTTCTACAAGAAAAAAAATGAAAAGTCAAATTATATGTGAGTATGTCACAAATATAGTTTTTCATATTCATAGCAAAATTCTATCTAAATTAAGTTTACATGTTAAGACCTGCTCCCAAATGTTATTCTTCAATGCTAATGGGATTTTTTTTCTAATAAGGATTAGTTATTTCAACCATACATTCACTCTAATATAACTAACATTTTTCTTGGCAACTTCCCCATTTGAGTGCCATTTCTCATTAAACTCAAGATGTTATCTCTCACCCATGGATCATGTTGCAATAATGCCCTTCAAGATTATGGAACCTCTTATGTTTCTTTTAGTGAGGATAGCTACCTTTTAAAAAGGATACATGTTCTAGATTTCTCTAAAAAAAAAAAGTGTCAATCATGTATATGTAATAAAGTTATAGTTAATATTACTTTTTTTTGGATAAATTAGTTTATATTACTTAATGATGAATAAAATAGCATATATAAAATTGGTTGACATTACTTATGTGGCAATAAATTACATAGAAAAATATATAACTCACATGACAAGCAACTAAATTAAGATTACATTAGTCATTATAAACTCCTTCACTAATTTATATAACTATAAAACAAACTAGAATCATTAAAATATATGATAAATCTAGCACCCTAAAAAGATAAAAGAGTATAAAATGGTAAAGGTAAAAAGTGAAAATGAAAGGGACATTACTAGCAAATAAAGCATATCATATCTATATATCTTGAGTGCAACTAAACCTTAAAAGAATCACTAAACACACAATATATTATACTTCTAAACTTAGCAATGAAAGCTCTCACAATGTCACTATATAGATACATAAACATCCTAATTAGACAAAGCAAGATTTAATCACTTAATATTAAAAATATAATGAAAATGAGAGAGGAAAATATACCAAAAAAATATGATTGTGTTTAGAACAACTACAAAGCAAACTTTGTGTGCAAAAAAGATATAGCAAAGGTTTAGGACTTGTCAGAGAAATTTTGATTGTGGAGGTGATGCTAGAAAAGTAAGTTTCATTAAGCAAAAATGATAAGAAATAGAAGAGTAAATGAAAGTTATGTACACAAAACAATTACATGTTAGTTTCTTACTAGAAAATTGATGTCTTTAATAAATAACATCAAATTGATAGAAAAAATGTATAAAGTGAAGACCATATTTATGAAAATATTATTGAACAATCAATTTCAATGTTAGTTGTTCTAAAAATTGACATATTAATTTCTTTTGCCTTTTTGGCATTCACTTACATTATTAGTTGTAAACAAGACCTATGTCTTAATATCATGTTCATTTTAAACATGTTGAGCATGATAAAATGATGTTGGCCTTTTATTTAACTATCATCTTTAAGTTTTTATTGAATTTTTTACAGGGCCATTGTGTAACTATAGTTATCAGTTATTTTAAAAATTGTCATCTTTGTTTTATAATTTAAAAAATGTCACCATGTTATTATTGATATTAATTCTTCTTATAATTGACATCTATCAACCATCATAGAATTATAATTTTGTAGTAGTGAAACAATGCATGGATTATATAACTAATATGTTAATTGTAAACAAACTTTAAATGTTAGTTCTTTAAGAATAATTGACATCTAAAGTCATTGGATATAAGGGTATTTTTATAAATATGAGAATAACATTAAATGTCAATTTTCATAACAACTAACGTGGTTTAGTTTAGTCATCAATTATTGAATTAAAAATTGAAGTCTAAAACTTTCACAAAATAAATTTTGATTTCACTCTCTATTTCACTCTTATTTTCCTTTTGAAACTCAAAGTCTTTAGTGATCCTTTAACCTCCATCATATTTTCGGTGATCCTTTAGTGTATTTTTTTATAATTCATTTAATCTTTAAATATTGATTATTTTAACTTGTTTGATTTCAAATTTATACATATATTGTGATATATTGTGTTAGCTTATATCATTGTTAGGTTTATGACATAACCTCTATAGAGCCATGACAAGCATGGAACCATTCAATAAAATTCTACTAACCTTCCCTAAATTCCTATCACTACACATGATAAACAATAAGATAGATGATTTGAATGCCATCTTTCATTAGAAAATAAAAGTAGAAATTTGTATTCATTCCTTATTGAATTTGAAATATATAGAGGCTATTCCAAAAAAGAAATTAAACTAACTTTTAGATCTAATATTACACTAAGAAATAAGCTAGCCCAACTAAAGTCCTATATCAAGTATTTTACTTAGAAGTCCGTACCAACACATATCTATGTCTCAAAAATTATAACCATGGCCCTTTATTGGAATTTCTACAAAATGCCCATAAACATAAAATAAATATAGTTTCATTATTATCTAGCTTGCAAAAGAATGGAAGGAACCTTGAGAAAGTGATCCTTTTTACTGTGGTAGGCGTCATGGTAAAGGTCCTTTAACTTGAGTATTTGACAAAAGAAAAAAAAATTAAACCATAGAAGAAGTATGTTTAGGATTTAGCTACTTAAATGATTAAATTCATAAAATTACATTTTTTTACATATATTTGTCCAATTGATTATAAGATAAGCATGCTCTCGAATATACTTTCTTATGGAAAACTAGACAATATTACACATAAGGATACCATAAGAAGTATAACTTGACCATTGTTGTAATATTAAATGCATATTGAACCTTCTTGTGACTCCTAATTATTTTTATTCCTCTTCACAAATCAAATCTTGCCCTTTTGAGGTTAGTCTTATCCCTTCTTAAATTAGCACATGAATTTGGTACCTATGTCATAACACATGTATGATTGTCCTTATGATAATAATTTGCATGCTATACAAAGATACAAATAATTGATTTTCAATTTAAATCCAAATTTTAAATTCACATGGCATAACAAGGTCAAATCTTGCATACTTAATCATATCATAGGCATAAACATTTTTACATACTTATATTATAATTCTTAAATGAATTAATGCTTCTAAAATCCTTAAAAAAATGAAAATTTGAAAAGGAAATAAGGTGTCATTGATTATTGTCATAGGCAAAAAACAAATTTAGCCCATTGCAATTAGTTACCTAATCCTTTACTTCATGAATTTCACTATAGTAATCAATTGACATATGATTGGAAAAAAAATTTTGCACATATTAATTGATTACATCATTGATTTCACTAACCTAATTGATTACCATAAGGAAGAAATAACTTTTAGCCATGGTAATTGATTACCTAATCAATTATTGTAAGAACATCTTTGAATGATGTAAATTTTCTAAGAAAAATATTCTTCACTCACCACATCAATACTACTTAAATGCAAACAAATGTCACAACACATGCATTAACTAAAGAGGGATTGACATTGGTTTTCATATAATAGCATTCTTGTAATTATGAAAAAATTTAAGATGCTAATTTTGTATGCAATATTATGTTTAAATTCCCATGAAAGTTTTAGACATTGTTTATTTTAAATTTAGACATCTAAATTAAACTTTTGACATCAATTTTTATTGTTACCATTGTCTACAAGTATTGTAAATGCCTTTAAAAGATTATATGTTGGTTTTGTACTAAATTAACATCTAAAGTTATTGTATTCAAAAGTTGTTACAAAAGGATGAAACTTTAGATGTCAGTTTCTAAGTAATCATCATCAAAAGTTATTCCAAAAGTTTATATGGCAAAGACTTACTACGTTGATTTTTTTAATAAATAACTAATATCTAAATTGAACTACATCATTTGTATAGGAAACTAATGTTTAAGTTATGCTTATATTTACAAAAATATTATCATCTTCCACTACTTTTGATGTTGTTTATTTTGCAAGGGAATTAACATTTCAACTTTTAAAATAATTAACTTTGGTTCCTTAAATAACTGACATCTTAAGTAATCTTAAATTTTTAAAATGAATTGTTGTTATGCCTTTAAATGTTAGTTCCTTATATAATAAATGTCTAAGGTTCGGATGGAAATACTTAATAACATTGATTATCATGTCTTTATATATTGTTCATTAAAATACCTTAACTAAAAGAAAAAGATATAAATAGGATGACAATAGAACATAACAAATTTCATTTTAGTGATAAAAGGTAGCATAAAATGACAAAAACACATTGTACTTTAATGAAAATCCTAAATTTTAGTTATTTCCATTTGTGCTACATTTCACAAGCGAAATGAATTTATCGTATCCTACTATAGATGATAAATTTAGTAAAGTTGGGTTATTTTAGTATGTGCCACGTTTATTGTATAGTTTTACTTTATAACCAAAAAACATAATCAAACTCATTCCAGTAGAATGAACTTGGTAAATTTTGGTTGTTTTATCAATATTAGTTTAGTTTGTGGATAGGTGTTATGTTTGCATGTTGTGTTCTCAAATTTTTAGAACCTACCTTTAGATGTCAATTCCTTAAATAATCGATATCTAGAGTCCAATTAGAACAAAGATGTCAATTTTTTGTTCCAATTTTCATCATAAGTTTTCATATATTTTTAAAAATGTTATTACATCAATATATATATTGATCTTACATTTAACTAAAGTTTGCTAGGTGACATCATTTCTATTGTTTACATATCTAGGAAAAATAATTTCCTCTAAAGAATTTGTTTACGACAATATGCATATTTTATATTTGTTTATTGTTTGCATACTTTTGTATATGTTTCTAAACTAGTTATTATCATTATTTATCCATTTGATTAAATGATTATTATATCTATCTTTTCAATCAATACATATTGTGTAATCTGTGTATATTACAATATAATGTTACAGAGAGAAAGAAGGTGCAACATACTTATTTTATGATTATATAGATTAATGTAATAGGACTATCCAATCTTGTAATTATATTTCATATAAGTTGTATTATATTTTTAAGGCATTGTAAAGGGATGTGTTTTTATGCTAACTTGATATATATTTCATTATTTTGGCATGGGCAACAAAATATCAATAAAATATTTTAGTTAGATTCAAATATTTAAATTTTTATGAGCATATAAATAATATGAACATGTGAGACCAAAGTCTCGAGCATTAGCAATTTAATTGGATATTTTGTTTTCTTTTATACTACTAAAGATTATCACTAGTATAGTGAAATTTGATTTAGTAATATAGGAAAAAATATAATTCCTAATTAAATTTATAGGAAGATATGTGAATGAATTGAACCATATGCATTGATATATGAAATGGTCTCATATAATCTTTTAGTTGAAAAAAGGGAAAGAAATAATTTTAATATATGGCATATGAAAGTTTAGTACTTTCTAAATGAGCAAATAGTTGCTCAATAACTTGATGTTTGATGTATTTTTTACTAAAAGTTAGGAATATAGCCTAACATAACCATGATCAATAGTTTGTGATGCTTAGTTTAAAAAGGGTAAAAGTACATACTTTAAATGTAATGTTACTTACACTAGTTCCTCTGGGAAGTTGGAAAGCTACTTAAGATTTCCTAAAGTGATAATTTAGGAATGAAATATAATGTAGTGTTTGCTATTAGGCTTTGAGCCTCAACTTTGTGGCTTGTTGTATGTTAAAACTAATAGACTTCATGACTAATACCTTAAGATAATTTTGCCATAATTAAAGATCTGTAAGCAATTAAACTTAATATTAAAAAATGATCTTGATCAATTATAATTTATTATAACCCATTTAAAGACTAGTGACATTGGTTTTCACTCACAACTTAGTGCCACAGTGGTAGGTGTAACATAAAGAATACAAGGCTTAATGTTGGAAATGACATAAGCTATCCTTAAGATTATATCAAAGATAAAGTATTTTAATTATAAGAGAAAGGTTTATTATGCATAACTATTATAACCCTCCAAAGCTTAAAATGTTTTCTAAATTATTTTTGAGTGAGGATTATTAATTTATTTAAAGAAGTGTAAAATATAATTTTAAGTTAATAGCAATGAATTGTTTAAGTGGTTTTAAAATAAGGAAATAATATGATTGAGTTGAGAAAATATAGGTAAAATAAGGTATCTAATGATTATGAGCATATAAAAATGAGTATATAAGCTTAAAAGAGATTTAAGGTATAATTTCTAAAATACCCTTGCCCCCATTCCCTTAAAATTTCATCACTTCATTTCTTTCTCCCTATTTTCTCCTGAGTATTTAACCCTTATCCTCATTTTCTCTTTTCCTCCTTTTATTCCCTAATTGCAATTAAGCTAGAAAGGAAGCAATTTCATTAAATTCCTCATATAATCAAGGTAAGGCCACCAAAATCACCATTAATAACTTTAATTTTCCTTTTAGAATTAAGGTTAAACCCAGGTGTTAAACTCAAAAGGAGAACATAAGCCATAACCATAATTTTATAAGTTTGAATAATTAAAAGCTGTTAACCTTCAATTTTAACCTTTCAATCTTCCCTTCATACTATGTGAGTGAACATTCCAACTTAAATCTAAAAATTTGATTAATATTTGTGTGATTAAGTTTTAAGTTTTGAAGGATATATTCATATTAACTATGTTAATGTGTGTTGATTTAATTTATTTTAATTTTAGAATAGACATTAATGAAGTGTAATAAATTTATATTAGTGAATTAGTAAGGATTAATAAGGCAATAAATGAATTTAGGTGAGAAAATTCACATTATAAATAGTATTTTTGCAAAAATTTATAGAATCTTAAAGGGTAGTTAATTGCATAGTCAACTATGCACCCAAGAACAAGCTTTTGGACAAGTGTAGTAATTACAAAGTTAACTACTAGCTTGAAGGATTGTTCTCTAGCCTTATTAACTATGATATCATGGAGTTACTTTTAGAATGCTCTTAGTTAGCTACATAATAAACTGCAAGTTAATGGGTTGCTTTTTAAAATCCTATAATCAACTATATAGTCAATTATAAACCTTATCTTTAAGAACTTATAGTTAACTTTGAGACTATCTATCCACTTACTTTCTAGACATCAGTAGTCAAGTATGCCCTTATCCATAATTATTAAGGATTGTTATAAAATAAAAGGTGTAAAATTAATAAGAAATGCAATGTAAAATGGTATAAATGAGTGAAATGCGCAATATATCATATTATTTAAGGTGTCCCTTACAAGCCAATTACAAGTAATGTAGTAGAACATTTCTTATGAACATTTTTGTTTGATCAATTATTAATAAAAAGGAATGTATTTTTCTTTATCAATCATTTAATTATTATTTATATTTGATAAATTTCAAAGATTAAAATGGCTTAAAAATATGGTCGTGCATAAAGATAACAATCATGAAATATATTCCTTACAAGGTTAAATTAGGAATAGAAACTAATGACCTAGGTAGACTAGTATATATGAGGCATGCTTAAATAGGAAGATATCTTATTTCATGAACATTGATGTGCTAATACTAGTGCATATATGTGAGTGCTTATTAGATGAATGAGTTCATTGAGTTGACCTATTTAAGAATGCTTATAATGATAAGTTGAATTGGAATTCTTGTATGGCAACGATGTCACTATAATAAATTAATACTTGTGCCATGGTTAAAATCATGGCACAAGATCAAAATTTCTATGGCTATGCTATTTAGCTATAAAAATACTTGTTAGTTAAATGGTCTCATGGCATAAGTAAGCATGGCAACAAAATTATCACGAGAAAAAAGATCTTATGGCATAAATGATTTTTTTTGCCATGAGTTCAATTGTAGCTAATAGATTCTTTTAGCCATGAGTACAAATGTAACAAAAAAGGCACATCCATGGCTAGTAACTCATATTGCCACTAATAAAATTATAGAAAAAATAAAATAAAATAATTATAAAAATTAATGTAATTAGTTAAAATATTTTTTATATATTTAAATTCAATCAATAATCTAGTCAATTTAATTAAGTATTATCCTATCATTTTATTTGTACATATGCTAAAATCTGTTAATGCTTTTAACCCATATGTAGTTAGAATAAGTCGTTGAAATTTTATCTATCTAAAAATTGTAAATTGCATTTACCAAGAATCAAACCTAAATCTTCAAGCTGATGAATGCCATATTTTACCATTGCACTAATTTACTTCTTTAGTAGTATAATACAATATATTTTATATAAAGTTTTAATTGACCAATTGACTTTAAAAATAAAATTATACTTATGTGATACTAATTATATAATAATAAAATATTACGTAAATACATATAATAAAAATACACTAATACTAAAATATTTTATGATCTTATTTTAAAAATTAATTTTTTATAAACTAAATTTTCTTTTGTTTCGTTACTAATTTTGCTTATATCAAATTTATCTTTTATAAATATCTTATCAAATTTATCTCTCATAAATAATTAATTAGTTAATTTATTATTTTATTAATATTTTTCATTAAATATTATTAATTGAATTATTACAAAATAAAAGTAAAATTTTTATATCTTTTAAGTAATTTTTTTTATTTTCTAAAACTTCTTCAATAAAGGTTAAATTATATGAAATAAATATCCATACAAATCATAACTTTGAACTATTATGCATATTTAAATTTTAATTATAAATTAAAATTTAAATTATTATAAATTATAATTAAAATTTAAATTATTATAAATTATTGACTTTTAATTTTTATAAATAATACATATTTTTATTATTCACAAATATAAGTTAAATCATTCAAACCTTCACAGATTTTTTATATTAATTTCTTCTCTCTTATGTTATTTTTATATTTAATTTTTATTATTCCATTTATAAATTCATTAACCTATCAGTAAAATTATAAATGAATAGATTAAATGAATTAAATTATTATTTAGGAGGAAGAGAATTATTACAAAATATATGTGAGAAATGAAATTAATATAGTTGGAATTAATAAAGGATAAAAATCAAAATTTAAACTATTTTATATATATCACTTCCTTAAATATAATTTGTTTAAAATTTTTTAATATAATAATTTTATTATTATTAAATTATACATAATTTTACATAACTATTATTTTTAATTTTTTTTATGAATTTTAAAATTTATTATTACATATTTCTATAATAAAACTTGTTATAACTAATCTCATAAATTATACTATTTATATATAATATAATAATTTTAGTATTTTCATAATATATATATATATATATATATATATATATATATATATCTTTTTTGTTAACACATTTTTTAAGAATAATGTGATGCAATAAAAAATAAATTTTTATAATATTATATACCTTGAATGATTTTTTTGTTTAATTGATATTTTAAAAATTAGATTGAATATTAAATTGAAAAAATATTATATATGTATGTATTATATATATGTAAATGTAAATCCTATTAATTTTTAATTTTAGTCTGCATAAAATTTAAATTCATTGAATAATTATTTAATACAATCTTTAATATATTATAATATTTCTTTATTGATGTATATTAATTTTATTATATAAATTTAATTAGTAGAAAGTTAAATAATTATTTATTATTTAATAAAAATATTTACATTCTAATAAATATTAAATTTGATACATATGTAAATAAAAATACTTAGGAGCTTAACAATTGAATTTTTTCTTACATATTTTAAGGTTTGGAATTTAACTCCTATTTCAATTATTTTAAGAAAAATAATAAAAGCATACAACTATATAATTCATGAGTAGTTCTATCTTTTTACATATATTTTATAAATCAATTAATTAAAAATATTACATTCTATAGCTTTTTTATTTTGATTGATGGGGCTAATTAGTTGATCAATTGATGAATTAGCTATTTGCTAAATATTCATAATATATAAATATTTATATTTTTTATTGTCTACTATATTGTAATATATTGCACTTATTATAAATAATATTTTTTATATGTATAGCTACCAAAAATAATATATTTATCTAGAATTATATTCATAGAATTAATTCATGGCATAAGTAATAATTTGTTATAGATAAATTTTTTACACCTATATGATAGAATAAATGATACTTTATCACTAAAAATATATACTTGTAACTTAATTTACAGCAGAAGTGATACTTTGTCATACAAAATATATTCTTATAACTTAATTTATGTCATAAGTGATATTTTGTCACGAGTAAAATTTTTTCGTAGCACAAGTAATACTTTACCATAAAAAATCTATTCCCGTAACTTAGTTTTGTGGCATAAGTGATATTTTACCATGGATAAGATTTTTTCGTAGCATAAGTGATCTTTGCCATGAAAATTGTGTTCCCATAACTTTGTTCGTGGCACAAGTAATATTTTACTATAGATAAAAAAAATTCATGGTATAAATTTTTTAATTTTTTTTATATTTGTTTAAATTTTTTTATTCCCATGGCAAATGGTAAAATTGCCACAATTTTTGAATTTCTGTGGCATAATTCGTGACACAAGTGTTAATTTATTATAATGTGTAGAATTGATCCTTTAATTTAAGACATCATGATAATCTTATATATGATATGTTCTACTTTAATATTGTTTTGATTTTGATAAGTTATCTAAAGGACATTTATTAGATATAACTTTACCATATATGAAGATTTGTTAATGTTAATAAGGAATTCATCATTTCTCGTGAAGAGAAAAGAATGTCTTCTATCATTTTATGAATTATGACATGAAAATCATGGCCAGGTGGTGTTAAAAAAATGAGTTCTCTAAAGTTTAACATAATAAGTTATGAATTTTGGATTGGATACATAATAATTTAGTGACTAAGGTTTTAACTAATACATCACAACCTAGGGTTTATTGGGATATTGTATAATGAAAGGATTATGTTGTTGGGTAATTACAACTGAAAAAGGTTCATATATAATTCACATTAACTAGTTTATAACATGTTACTTGGCATTAATCATAAATTTTGAGAATTAGAATTAATGAGATTAATTTTAAATATTAATTTAAAAGGTTTTAATTTAACCATCATTATTATTAGTTTAATCGTAAACCTAAAGGGTCACACGTATAGGATCAGATGTATCCATAATTTTTTATTTAAAAGGAATAATTCAATTATGAAATAATTAATAATTCAACTACATGATAATTGATGAGAGAAAAATAAAAAAATATAAATAAAGAGTTCATGAATAAATAAATAAATAAATAAAAGATAAGAGTTTATTTACTAATTTATTTTGCAGGAAATATTCTATAAATAAATAAATAAATTATTTATTTATTTATTTATTCAACAAATTTTTGAGATGATATTTATATTAATTAAGATTCTTATAAATCCTTTTAGGATTCTAATAGAAACCTAATTGATAAGTAAGTCATGAGATGACTATAAAAAGAGGCTTTAGAGAACTCTAAGAATAATATATCAACCATCAATACATGTGTACTCATGTGTTAAGCTAATCATAAAAAAATTGTCTACTTTTCTCCCTTTCTTTCTTTAATCACCACTCATTATTGCTAGCACAAAGGTGTGATGGAGTGGAGATTGATTGTGTGAACTAATCTTAAAGGACACATGCTTGATTCTCTTAATTGAAGTTCTAGAATATATCTAATGGGAGAGAGGTAAAATCATTTTAGATTGATTATATATTATTAAACTGAGTTAATTGCATAAGTGGTCCTTGAGAAGAAATTTGAATTAGATCTAAATTTTTAATTTTCCACTATATTTGTATGCGGTGCAACCCCAAATTTACCAACAATGGTATTAGAGTTAAATCATAATAAAATTCGATTCAAAATGGTATAAGATTCTATTGTTAAAGAATTTTAAGTTTCTCATCTTGCAATGTTATAATGATTGAAGAAAAAAAAAGGATGACATTAAAAAAAAGCTAATGTGTTGTTCATGAATTTTCATATGTTACAAATGTGAGTTTCTGTGGTTAGTAATTCATGAATGTTATTGTCATCATGAGAAATGTTGGGCTTATGATTTTTATTCTATGTTTCTCATACAAGTGTAAAGATATGTATTTTTAATGGAGGTAATGATATGATATTCTTAGCTTCATGTACAAACAATTTTCTACATTAAGCTTATGGCATAGATACAATGTCCAAACAAATGTGACATTGCAACCTAATTGTAATTGCAATTGACAAAGTGTATTGTCACTTAAATTTTGAAAATTTATTTGTAGATAAATAAAAATTATTATTATCTTTTTCACAAATTATTTATATATGTGATGTATATAATTTATGTGACTAGGTCAATAAATTTAAATGTTATATATATGAGATATATATATGATTAAATAGATAAATAATAATTATTTTCTTAAAAATTATTTATACATGTGATGTATATAATTTGTGTTATAGGCCAAACCTATTATATGGATTGTATATATGAGATATATATAATATTGAATAATTTGTCAATTAACAATTGGATCCTATGCTAAAATTTTAATAACTTGGTTATGACAAAATTTATTCAAAAAAAGGCTAAAAATATATCTTTTTATATTACAATATAAGTTAACCTAGTGATATTAGAATTCATTTTATAATAATTATTTGATGAATGTATTTTATCTATATGTTATATGTTAAATTGTTAAATATGTATTTTATATAATACTTTATATTTAGTTGACAAATATATACATGCTTTTATGTTCATTTGATGAGTATAATTTATTTCATGTGATAAAATTGTATGAAAAATGATTATGGGCTATTCTATGAGTTATAATTTTAAAATGAGGCTTGCATGTCTCCCCTTTCTAATTATTCCATAATTGTATTTCTCTCTCCCGTAATATGTACCTCCTTTTGGCTATTGATCAAAGTTTCTTATTTATAAGATCTAAATAGAATAGGATGAATGTAAACAAAATTTTCCTTATTAGAAGAGTGAAGTGGAAAGGCCTAAATAAAGACCTTTGTGTGCATAGGATGCACATGTAAATTTTATTTTCTTAAGGAATAGTATTTTACTTTTACAATTTATGTAAAAGGTCTATAATATTTCATGGTAGTTACTTATCATGCATCTATAAGATGGATGTTCACTTAAAATTATAGAATAATTTGAATAAAATAAAGATGAGACCTAGATAATTTAAAATCTTCCTTTGAAAATACTTCAAGGACTTGAAATATTAAGTTGTGAGAAAAATAAATTAAAAATTTTAATTAATTATAACCTTAAATTGTTGACAACTAATATGAGATTTTATCATGTTTTACATAAATCACCAATAGTATTTAGGCTCTATATAGTATGAAAATTATACTAATTGTTCTATACATAGTGATGTTTATAAGGTATTTGATATTAGTGCTATTGTTAATAGTATTTAAAGGCATCAATGTTGGGTATACTTGTGTGACAATGATAGGTCTAGGCTTAATATAAATATGCATTAAGGGCACTGATAGTATTTAGGTTTTTGTTAATTCTAAACCTAAATAATTTGAAGGTTACATGAGATATAATTGATAAAAGTTACCTATATTTTAAAATTATTGTAGGATCATCAATAATATTTTAGCTTTGTGGTAATTTTAGATGGACCTTAGATCTATTAGATTGGTTTCCAATTAAGATTTTCAAACCTCCTCATAAGGATGATTGGACCTGATTTAAATAGTAGGGAGATGTTTATATTAAAAATCCTTAATACAAACAAATATATTTGATCGAATATTTGCTTATTCTCTTTTATTTATTATGATTTTGTTAAAATGACAAAGAGCATGTTTTCTTTACTTAATCATCTTTTGCAAGTGTTGAAAAGATTAAAAATTAAAAAAAAGGGGGGCTTGCTTCCATTGTAAGAAACCTGATCATTGGAAAATGAATTGCAAGGTTTCCTAGCAAAGTTGAAGCAAAAAAAGTTCTATTTCAAATTTGTTTTTGTTAAAGTTAACCTTTTGGAATGATACTACTTAGGTACTAGATACCAAATATGATCCTCACATTTGCAATGGCTTACAGATGGTAATAAGAAGCAAGTAACTAAAGGAGAGCTCTTATTATGGTTAGGAAATATAGCAAAAGTTGTTAATTAGCATTAGGAACTATTTCCTTAGTATTGTATTCTAGATATACTTTAGTTTTAAATGATTATTTATGTTCTAGATATAATAAGGAACATTATTTTTGTTTTAGTTTTGGATAAAGAAGATTTTATTTTTGAAATAAAAGATGAAAAATGTTCCAAAAAGGATGGTGTTTTATATGATATTGGAAACATTAAGAAACAATCTTTATGCTATTAAATCTATTGAAGATATATTACTACCTTTAACAAAGTAATAAAACAAAATATGATGATATAAATTATGCATTAATATAGCATCATAAAGTAGGATATATATCCAAGAATAGGATTAACTTGCGAATCCTATTTAAAAGGAAAAATTACCAAGTTAACACTTATTAGACAAGTGGAATGAACCTTCAATATTTTGGATTTGATCTATATAGAAATATATAGGTCACTAGATGTTCAGAGCTCTAGGAAATTTCTCTTACTTCATAACTTTTACTGATGAGTTTTCTAGGTATAGATATGTGTTTCTTATGAAGAATAAATTTGAAGCCTCTAAAAAATTCAAAGAATTTATATATGAAGTATAGAAACAAATAGACAAAAGTATTAAAATGCTTCAATCTAATTAAGGAAGGTGAATACTTAAGTACTAAATTCCTTAATCATCTAAAAAAGAATAAGATTCTACTACAATGGACTCCTCTAAGAATTCTATAACTTAATAGAGTTTTTAAAAGAAGAAATCAAACTTTGTTAGATATAGTTTGGTTTATTATGAGTTCACTAATATTCCTACATCTTGCTAGGGCTGTGCTTTCAGAAATTATTACTTATCTTTTAAATTGGTTTCCCTCTAAATCAATGTCTAAAACATTATATGAAGATCTAGTTTAGAAAGGCATCTAATTACAAATATTTTCTAGATATAGGGGTTATTATGCCTATGTTAAGAAGCTAATGGGAGACAAGTTGGATAATAAATCCAATAGGTGCAAGTTTGTAAGGTATCTAAAATGCTTAATTTGATGCTATTTCTATCATTCTCTTAAAAAAATGGTGTTTGTCTCTAGAAATGCTACTTTCATGGAGAAAACAGTTCCTTTTTAATAAGCATGATGAGAGTTTAGTAGATCTTAGAGAAATTCAAATGGCACAAGATGATGTCTCATAACTTATGGAAGTTAAAACTTAGCCTATTGTAACATAACCTTTGTGTAGGTCTAAAAAAACCTCTAAGTAACCTAGAAGGTGTACATTTTGGTAAAAGGTCATAAAGATAACCCTTAGCTAGATATAGGATCCACTAACTTACAAAAAAGGTGATTCTATGACCTCAATTTAGGAAAATAGTAATAAATAGAAAGTTTATAAGTTACTTAGATCCATTTATGGATTGAAACAAACTTCTTAAAGTTAGAAAATTCCTTTTAATAATTTAATAAAAATTTTTGATTTCATTAAATATCCAAATAAACCTTATAGTTTACCTGAATGTTAATGAGAGTACAAGTAACTTTTCTTATGCTTTATATTGATGACATACTACTCATTTGGAATGATATGGTTATGTTGTAAGAAAATACATGGTTATCCATTAATTACTTCACTACATATTTAAGTGAAACATCCTATAGAGATTAATCTAGTATGTTACTTAACATGACCAAAATAATGTACATAGAAAAGGTTTTAAATCATAATGTATGCTATGTTGTGTACAAAGCCTAATATAACATATGTTTTGAGTGCCACGAGCAAATATCAACCTAATCTAGGCAAGTAACACTTAAAGGCTATGAAAGGGATTCTTAAGCACTTAAGAATGACTAGAAATCACTTTAAGGTATATGAAGAAAGAAAATTAAAATTAGAATTACAAATTTAATTTTTTGAATTTGATATGGATGAATTAAAGCTAACATTTGTTTCTATGTTTACACTTAATAGTAAAATAATTTGTTGGAATAGTTCCAAATCAAAAACAATCGTTATGACTAAGGTTGAGTATATTGATTGCATTAGATGAAGCAAAGGAAGCTTGTTGGATGAGGAACTACAACATAGAATTAGGTTTAGTTCCAAGCATTGTAATTTCAAAAAGTGTGTACTATGATAACAATAGTGTTATTGCATAACAAATTCTAAGGTTTCATCAAAGATATAAACATGTGACACGAATATTATCATTGATATTAGATAATACAGTAGATCCACTTACTAAGTTATTATAACAGGTGTATAAATGTCATATTTAGAAGATAAGTATTAAAGACATGGCATTTTAGCTTTTGGACAAGTGGGAGATTGTTAAAGTTATGCCCTACAAGCTAGTTACATATGATGTAGTAGAATAATTCTTGTAAACTTTCTTGTTCCATCAATTATAAATAAAAAGGAATTTATTTTTTATTAATCATTTAATTATTATTTATGTTAGATAAATTTCAAAGATCAAGATAGCTTATGGGATATGTTATCTATAGAGATGACAATCATGAAGCATATTCCTTATAAGCCTAGATTTAAAAATGGTCAAAGTTATAGAGTTATTGAGAATGAACACTAATAATATAGATATACTAGTACATATGATGCATGCTCAAGTGGGAGGAATATCTCATTTTATGGGCATCGATGTCTTAACATAAATGCATATATGTAGGTGCTTATCAAATGAATGAGTTTACTGAACTGACCCATTCAAGAATTCTTATGGAGATAAGTTAAATTAGAACTCTTATGTTGTAATGATACAATGTTAATCTTTTGACTTGAGACATTGTAGAAATCATATATATGATACACTATACTTTAATATTGTTCTACTTTTGAGGAGTCATCTAATAAACATCTATTAGCTATAAGCTTCACCATATATAAAGATTTATAAATGTCAATAAAGAATTCATTACTTCTCACAAAAAGAAGAAATTATCCTATGTTATCTTATAAATTATAACTTGTAAATCCTTTAGCTAAGAAAAGTTAAAAAAAAAATTAAGTTTCACATTATAAGTCATGAATTCCAAATTGCATACATAATAGTTGAATAACTAAGGGTTTCAACTAATACACTAAGCCCTAAGTTCAATTGAGGCATTATATGATGAAAGGATTGTACTATATAGTAATTATAATTAGAAAGGTTCATATTTGTAATAGATATTAACTAATTCATGACATATTAGTAGAAGTTAAACATGAATTTTAAGATTTTAAATTAATGAGATTAACTTAAAATATTATATTAAAAATCTATAATTTAATCATGACCCACTATTAATTCATAGTATACCTAAGGGGGTCACACACATTAGATTAAATGTACCCATATTTATTTATTTAGAGGAGATAATTTAATTATGAGATAATTGATAATTTAACTATAAGTAATTAATATAAAAAATAAATATAAATAAAGAATCTATTTATTGATTTATTTTGTAGGAAATATTCTATAAATAAATAAATAATTATTTATTTATTTATTAGGATAATTTTTGAGATGATATTTATATTAATTAAGATTTTTAAAAATCCTTTTAGGATTTTAGTAGAAATCTAGATGATAGACAAATCATGAGATGACTATAAAAGAAGGTTACAAGAGTTGTAAAGAACCATAATATATTTGCCACCAATACATGTATGCTTATGTATTGAGCTACTCATGGAAAATTACCCTCTCTCATCCTTTTCTTCTTTTTGTAATTGCTACTAGTTGTTGCTAGTACAAAGTTATAATAGAATGGAGGTCAAGTATGTAGACTAACCTTAAAAGAGGCATGCTTAGGTCTCTTAATCAAAGTTTATAAACACAAATATTTAAGAGAAATATAAAATTATTTTAGATTGATTATATAGTATTGAATCAAATTAATTATATAAGTGGTGCTTGGGAAGGAAATTTGAATAAGATTTAAATTTTTAATTTTTCATTGCATTTTTATAGTGATGTAATCCTAAATTTTCAAAACACATATAATCTTGATATGACATTGTAATACCTAATTAAAAAAATCTAGTAGATAAAAATAGCTTAGAACTAAGTTAGACAATGTCTGTTAGTGGATAACAAGTTAAAATAGAGATTTTTACAGTATAGAAGTATTTATTAGTCTCAAGTAAAAGAAATCTCTTATTTTTTATTTCAAAAAATATGAGAAAATTAAGAGTATTTAATATTTAAAATTAATAATATTTGAAAGTAATTTAATATTTTTACCTAAGAGCATCCTAAAATAATTCCAAGGTGGCAAAATTATAATTTTAGGCACATCTATGAGAGCATGGATGGCCATGAGGAAAGAGAAGAGAATTAAGTATGGCTTTAAGGACGTAGGGTAACATGATTTGATTTTGGGAAGGTAAAGCATTTTTTAATTAGTTTAGAATATTTGTAATTAAAGAATTAATGAAGGATTTAATAGCAAAACTTGTGCACAAAGAAGGAAAAAGGAATATTCTTAGATGTTGCAAGCCTTAAGTAAGCAAGATGATATAATATTGATGATACAAGCACGAATTTCAACTACTTGGAGGCCACTCCTAATCTTCATATAAATAGCTAAGCATAATTTGCTTCCTCCCATATGAAGAGGGGCTAATGGCTAGAGAGGGAATTAGAAAGGAAGTGCTATTCTTGAATGGTCATGCTAAATTCTAGTAAGTTTTCATTAATTCCTTAAGAGTTTTTAAGAGGTTGTTATAGAATGAAGCATTCTAGAGCATCTATTAGAGGTATAAGCTTAAAACTTCTATAAATTCATATTTTTTTCATAATTCTTTCCGTAAATTCTTTACCAACTTCATTATATCTTGGATGTTACACTTTAGGTTCTAGGTGAAGAGAACAAGTTTTACAAGTATCCTTGAATGAGTAGATATTCACTCTTTTTTCTTTTTAGTTTTTCTTTCTTGATACTATTTACATATAAGATGTATATTTATTTTTATGATTAATGATGCGCTAAAGCTATAATTATTCATGATGATTATTTACTATTCTTATTCTATAATTAATGATGTGTTGAAGCCATGACTATCATGAAAGATTAATTTAAAAAGTTTTATGATGAAAAATTAGAAGTGCTGATTTTGAAAATGATTTTCTTAAAATAGCAAAGTTTTGGAAACATAATTTTACATGGAAAAGGAAGAAATTTTTTTAAAAGAATGTAAATTGGAAGTCTTGAGTTTTTTAGGACAAATTGGGGAAATTATGCTTTTATTACTCAAGAGATTTTATACTATATTTTGTCTTAAGCTAAAAATAATAAAATGCTTGAAAAATCAAGTTTTGAAATTGAAAATGAATTTGATTTTATGCAAAAAAGGCTATTAGGTTCTTTATTGTTAAAGAGGAGAAATTCCTATTTTCATGATAAAAATTTAATAAACACTAAGCAACACTCTAAAAGAAAGGTTTTAAAATTATTATATCAAATTTTCCAAATAAAAATCACTTTGAAATAAAAATGCTGTAGCTCACGAACTCTCAATTGTTTTGTGGAAAAGAATTCTATTATGTGATAAAAACTTATTACACTTATATTTTAAACTATTTAATTGGTAATTATTTGGATAGCCTTTGTATATTATTTTTAACATAAAAAGGAGTGAAAATGATATTCTAAACTTCGAATTTCATTATGGAATTTTCAAAAAAATTTGGAGATTTTTGCAGTTTAAAGTGGAATTTTAAGGCCAAACATGATTCTTTAAAAATTGTTTTGATAGTTTAAGTTGTGAATAATTTTATGAAACTTGTTTTATTTGTAAAAATTATTGAAAAATGATATTTTATGTCTCTAAAATGATCTATAAAATTCACATAAATTTTATTAAAATTTGATATTTAAAAGGGAATTTCTAAGTTAAGTGTACTTTTTCCAAACTATTTTGATAATCAGGTGTAAAAGTAATTTGTATAACTTGTTTGCACAAGGAAAAAGTTTAAAAATAAATTTTAAATTTTATTTTTAAATCTTATTTTTTATTAATTTTTTTCAAAATTTGATATTTTTAAAAAAATTTCAAAGTAACGATGCTCACTTTTAGCTATTTTGATAATTGGATGTAAAGGTAAATTGTATAACATGTTTTATAACTAAATATGGTTTGTAAATAATGTTTAATATGTTTTAAACAATGCTAGAAAATTTTCTAGATTTTTACTAAAAGTTACATCAAAAGATAATTTTTCCTAAAAATGTATTGCTTTTCTTAAAGGGACTTGATAATTGCTTGAAGTAATAAGCATTATAACATATTTTAAGCATGAAAAAGATTAAAAATTGATCTTTTACATCACTATTTTAACTTCAAAATTTTTAAAAATTTTCATAAAAGTTTGCATATTAATGTAGAATTTTAAAGTTAAGTATGCCCCTTTCAAGGTATTATGATAATTGGATGCATGAATAACTTGTGTAATATTGTTTTGAGCACCAAAATAGTTTCAAATTTCTATTTAAATATTAATTTTCAATTCTGAAAATTTTTAGAAAAATCAAAGAAAAGATGATATTTTATTAGGTATTTATAAGTTTGAGATGCTTACTATAACCTTAATAAAGGTTGGTGCTTGCTTTTCTAATTAGATGGTACCTAGTATAAGATAGTTTAGGCATTGTTACAATGCTAGATAGTACTCAAATAATCCTAATTTAATGAGAAGATAACAGTTTTACTAATTTTTAGAATGTTATACAAAGAATAGGATTGAAACTGCTTAAAGGCAAAAGTTGAATATCTCTAAGTTATTATGAAAGCCATGTGATGAATATCAATCCTAAATTGGTATGTTGATTGACAAATCATATATAATTATATGAAATTACCAACTTAAAAGTATGTTTAGTTAGTAATGGAAATTCTACCACTACAATAAATTAACACTTGTGTCACGGTTAAAATCGTGGCACAAGATCAAAATTTTCATGGCTATGCTATTCAGCCATGGAAATACTAGTTGAACTGATCTCATGGCACAAGTAAGCGTAGCAAGAAAATTAATCACTGAAAAAAAAGGTCCTGTTGTAAAAATAATTTTTTTTACCACAAGTTCAGTTGTAACTAATAGATTCTTTTAGTTACGAGTACAAACGTGGTAAAAAAGGCATATCCGTAGCTAGTAACTCATATTACCATGAATAAAATTGTGGCAAAAAATAAAATAAAATAATTATAAAAATTAATAAAATTAGCTAAAATAATTTTTATATATCTAAATTAAATTAATTATCTAGCCAATTTAATCAGATGTTATCCATCTACTGAAATTTATTAATGCTTTTAACCTATATCTAGTTAGGATAAATCGTTGAAACTCTATATGTCTAGAAACTACAAATTGCATTTATCGGGAATCGAACCTAAAACTCCAAGCCGATGAATGTCATGCCTTACTACTGCGCTAGTTTACTTCTTTGACAGTATAATACAATATATTTTATATAAAATTTTAATTGATCAATTGACTTCAAAAATAAAACTACACTTATATGATACTAATTATATAATAATAAAATATTACATAAATACATATAACTAAAAATAAACTAATGCTAAAATATTTTATAATTTTATTTTAAAAATTATTTTTTTATAAACTAAATTTTCATTTGTTTCATTACTAATTTTTCTTATATTAAATTTATCTCTCATAAATAATTACATAGTTAATTTTATCTTTTTATTAATATTTTTATTAAATATTATTAATTGAGTTATTACAAAATGAAAGTAAAATTTTTACATCTTTGAAGTAATGTTTTTTATTTTCTAAAACTCCTTTAATAAAGGTTAAATTATATCAAATAAATATCTATATAAATCATAACTTTAAACTATTATGTATATTTAAATTTTAATTGTAAATTAAAATTTAAATTATTATTAATTATTAATTTTAATTTTTATTAATAATACATATTTTTACTATTCATAAAGATAAGTTAAATCATTCAAACCTTCACAAATTTTTTATATTAATTTCTTCTCTCATATGTTATTTATATTTAATTTTTATTCTTTTATTTATAAAGTCATTAACCTATTAATAAAATTATTGAATAGACTAAATTAATTAAATTATTATCTAGAAGGAAAGAAATTATTACACAATATATGTGAGAAATGAAATAAATACAATTGAAATTAACAAAGGAAGAAAATAAAAATTTAGACTATTTTATATATATCACTCCCTCAAATATAATTTGCTTAAAAAATTTTAATATAATAATTTTATTATTATTAAATTATACATAATTTTACATAACTATTATTTTTAATTTTTTTAATAAAAATTTTATTAATATTATAGTGGTGGATGTAAATTTATTATTACATATTTCTATAATAAAACTTGTTATAACTTATCTCATAAATTATACTATTTATATATAATATAATAATTTTAGAATTTTAATAATATATGTATTTTTTGTTAACTCATTTTTTAAGAATAATGTGATGCGATAAAAAATAAATTTTAATAATATTATATACCTTGAATGATTTTTTTATTTAATTAATATTTTAAAAATTGGTTTGAATAACAATTGAAAAAATTATTATATATGTATGTATTATTTATATGTAAATGTAAATCCTATTACTTTTTAATTTTAGTATGTATAGAATTTAAATTCATTGAATAATTGTTTAATACAATGTTTGATATATTATAATATTTATTTTATTGATGCATATTAATTTTATTATATAAATTTAGTTGATGGAAAGGCAAATAATTATTTATTATTTAAGAAAAATAGTTACGTTTTAATAAATATTAAATTTAGTACAATGTAAATAAAAATGCTTAGGAGCTTAACAATTGAATTCTTTCTTACATATCTTAAAGTTTGGGATTCAACTCCTATTTTAATTATTTTAATAAAAATAATAAAAATACACAACTATATAATTTATAGGTAATTTTATCTTTTTACATATATTATATAAATCAATTAATTAAAAATGTTAAGTTCTAGAGCATTTTTATTTTGATTGATGGGCTAATCAGTTAATCAATTGATAAATTAGTTATTTGCTAAACATCCATAATATATAAATATTTATATTTTTTATTATCTACCATATTGTAGCATGTTGCACTTATTATAAATAATATTTTTTTATATATATAGCTACCAAAAATGATATATTTGACTATGATTTTATTTATAGAATTAATTTATGGCATAAGTAATACTTTGTTATAGATAATTTTTTCTAAATTATATGATAGAATAAGTGATAATTTATCACAAGAAATACATCCTTGTAACTTAATTTATGACACAAGTGATATTTTGTTGTATGGAATATATTTTCATAACTTAATTTGTGGCATAAGTAATATTTTGTCATGAAGAATGTGTTCTCGTGGCTTAATTTTGTGGCACAAGTGATATTTTACCACGGATAAAGTTTTTTCGTAGCACAAGTAATACTTTGCCATGGAGATTATGTTCTCGTAGTTTTGTTTGTGGCACAAGTGATATTTTATCATAGGTATTTTATCATAGGTAAAGTTTTCCTACGATATAAATTTTTTAATTTTTTGGACATTTGTTTGAATTTTTTTGTTCCCATGGCAAATGGTAAAATCACCATGATTTTTAAATTTTCGTGGCATAATTCGTGGCACAAGTGTTAATTTATTGTTGTGTACAAAAAAAATAGACATTGTTCATTTGGTTTCACAATAAAATTATGATATTAGTATGGGAATATTGATATAAATTATTCAATGATTTATTTATGCATTGCCATGTTCATATGTGAGAATATCTATAAATGAAGCTTTATGCCAATGAGCTTTTGAAAGTGACATAATTTGGATAAAGGTATAGAGCTTTCAAAATTACCTAATGAGAAATATTTTATAGTAAGAAATTTTTTTTAATATATGCCTTGTATGTAAATGTTATCAGGATTAAAATTGAATAGAAAATTTATGTGATAGTTATTTCACTGAGAAATTTTATTATTCACTTTACTTGTAAAAAAATACTTTTTAGATACTCTACCCTTGATGGCATCCTTTGAAATTATTGATATTTGATGGTATAATTATGAAACTACTTATAGGAGGTTCAAATTTGAATGTTATTTCATATGAATATAGATGTTTGCCAGTCTGATTTTATCAATGCTACAAAATTTTCTTTAGCCCTTGAGCTATCAATTAGAGCTTTTACACTAGTATCACCAGATACACCACTAGTAGCAATAAATGATTAATCATACTCTCCAACACATGAAAGCCTAGTTACCTTTGACTTAAAAATGGACTCCATTGATAGTTAGTTTGCTAACAACTATCATGTCCATCTATTTTTAAATTTATTTTGGCACTCTACATATTTGTATAATTATTTCAAAATTCTAATAATTAAGTTACTACTCAACCCAAATATTTTTGTATAATCATTAATATATATGCTTTGTATATTATTAGATGTATAGAGCTTTGATATTATTATGATTGTTTTATAGTTTTTACAAAAATGATTTAGTGTAGCAAGCTAGTTCGCATGAAATTTCAAAAGGAAAGGAAAAATGGTTTTCATTTGCATCTTCTAAGTTTGAAAACATTTCATAAAATAATTGATAGCCATATATTTTGAAAAAGACTTAATTTGGATAAAGGCATTTCTAGCTTGATTTCTAAATTGATATTATTCCTAAAGTATTTTAAAGTAAAATAGAATGTTTTGATTTTCTAAGTATGCTTAATGTAATTCTATTCCAATATGTTCATTTCATATATTAAACTTTTATTTTTAGAAGGAATATTAATTATTTTTAAAGATTCAAAAAGTTCATCAAGGGTTTTTTAGTTTCATGAAAAAAAATAGTATTTTGGATAGAGTTTTATAAATCAATTTTTAGATCTTCTGAATCTCAATTTGATAAGTCATCCTTTTGAAAATAGTTCTTAGAAAACTATTAATTGAGAAGTTTTTATTCTTAAGGTTTTTATGTTTCAACTATTTCCAACATAAAAAAAAAACTCACTTTATTTTAGCTAGGATTTTGACTTCAAATGAAGATATTGTTTCCTAATAACATGTAAAATTTCCTTTAGAGAGAAAGAAAAAGAATTTTCCAAAATTTTTTACATTTAAGATGAGATTTTGTCTGTTGACTTTACTTACTATAATATATTTAAAAGATTATATTTCATCAATAGTACAAAATTGTTTTCTAATTTAATA
The DNA here is from genome assembly GCA_020226215.1 of Sindora glabra. NCBI lineage: Eukaryota > Viridiplantae > Streptophyta > Magnoliopsida > Fabales > Fabaceae > Sindora > Sindora glabra. The sequence goes on along the minus strand of CM035229.1, from coordinate 20,395,910 downwards.
AAAAAACTTTTATTGAAAATTTTAACTTCTTGTTTCTACATCATGCATTTTTTTTAAAATAATCAAATTTAAAAAGTTGGTTAGGTTTAAAAAAATTTTAATAATATCTTATTGACATTTTTATGCTAATCACAATAGTTTAAAAATTAGGTTGTGACAAATGTGGTATTTAAACATAGTCTAGGTCAACTATGGAAATGGTGAAACATTAACTAGTACAATTATAAGATTAAAAAGTGTAGTTTGAGAAATTATGGGACCCTCAATCATAAATAGTTAAAATAATGCCAACCATTAATAATGATCTTGATAATTCCAATTCCATCAAGAATACCAAGCATCTTTTATTTGCTATTTTTTATTTATGTTATTCTATAAGTTATGGTGAGAATTAGGGTAAAATTTAAGAAATATGAAAAATAAAAAATCCTCAAAACCCTTTAATGATGAAAATAACCGAAAAGCCCTGATTTAGGCTTTTGTTTTGCAATAAACTCTAGAAAAATACTTGCCTAAGGAAGTAGAGATAAAAATAGGAAAGAAAATAGACCATTAACTCCTCCTTCAATACCTACATTATCCAAAAATTTTAGAAGCCACTATTTAAAAGGTATATATATGGAGTTAGAAGGGAATTTAGAAAAAATGGGTTAAATAGTAATAAAATGTACTAGATGCATGTGGAAATTAGGGTTAAGGATAAAAGTGTGGATTCCAACAAATAATATAAATCTCTACTTAAGTCATAATGAATAAGTTTTGGAATAAAGATCCTAAGGAGGATAGGTTAAATAAAAATTAATTAGGTCATATAGCAAGTAATGAGTTACCCTACTTAGGTTTGTGGAAATTTTAGTGTGCATGATTTTAACAATTAAAACTAATTGGCAGAAAAACTTAAGGTATCCCTTACTCTATGGTTAGTATATTGTTTAGAAATACCAAGGGAGTGAACATTAGGTTAAGGATTAAAAATGATAATTCTCTTTTCTAAAAATTTAGAAATAGACAAATAGAGATATTAGTTTAGATAGTTATTTAACAATAGACCTTAGGGAGAATGCAGGCTTAAAGCCAAACTTATAAGAAAGTATGATTAAAGGTAATGTATGGAACGACTAAGGATAAGGTATAAATATGTGAATGGTGGTGAATAATAATTGTATAAATTATGAGAAATCTAATGGAAATTAATTATATAATTATACAATTAAAAGGTTGAACTTGTGGTGTAAATAGTTTTTAAGAAAGATGTTTCTATTGGAATTTTAGACAAAAAGGGGTACATAGTGATTGATTGAAAAAAAATGAGATAGGTGAATTAAGATAAGTTTAGAAGTGGAGAGAAAGCTAGTATTACAACAATAGATTAAGGATATAGGTAATGATTACTTATGATCTACTACACAAAGAATTCATATGCTAAAGAATCAACTAATAAACTATTAGGGAAGCTAAAGCAAGATACATGGAATTTAAGGAATGAAATTAAGTTTAGAGAAACAAAATGAATGATGAATGAAATTTTGGTATAGATATAAGCGTTAAATCCTATAAAGGGACTTGAACTTGGAAAGTTTGTGGGTTATGATGATAAGGTGAAAAGTTAATCAATGATTAGAACTATAATTATGATTTGCAATACCATGATGGATGATTTTAGAAACATTAGTAGTGAAATTAAAACTCTTTTTATTGGAAATGCTTTGGCCATATTTAAAGTAATAAGAACTATAATCATAAGCTATTAGCATATTATGGTGAAACTAAACCTTTATAGATAAATATTTATCTAAGAGACATATCCTCAAGGTGATGTGGGAAGGAATTATGGAAAGTCATAGTAAGAAAGCAAGAAGATCAATAACTTGGATGAATTAGAAGGTTTAAATAGAAAGTAAGATTGGATTTTTTTTTTGTCTATAGTAAGAAAGGATTTGATTGCAAATCACGGTATAGAAATAATGATAACTTTATTGAATAAAGGATTTCTACTATTTTTCATGGTAAAGTAAATTATGGATGTCAAAATAGTTAAATAAGTCTATAATCATTCACAATTTGTAATCTTAAGAGTTAATCCTTAAAATTTAGGAAAAATTGGAAAGAAAATTTGAATTATGAAATAGGTTAGAGAAAATTGATTAAAAAAGCATGGAAGTAGCATGACAATTTCAAAAGAGAAAATTTATAAGAGAATATGAAATATATGACATCATAGTATAAGAATAGGAAACGAGATGGAGTTAGCTCTAGGATAAAATAAACAAATAAACATTTTCTTTTTGAAAGAAGGATTATGGAAGATACCTTTAAATCCAATATTTAAGTCACAATAGTGAAAAGATATCCTAGCATTAGTAATGATCCTTGAGACTAGAGTTTAACATAAGTTGTTATCAATAATGACCTCTATTATATGATTGCAACAAGTACCAAAGAGAAACTATTCTGATTTTACTATTCATATATAATAGTAAAAAGAAGAGTTAATATATGAAATTGAGGTTTAAGAAGATACTCAAAGTTAAGATGGCATGGAAAGTTATGGAAAGCCTAAGATAAATGCCCAAAAGTGTTTAATGAGACCCCAAGGACTTTATATAGGTTGATGAAAATTTTGAATAATTTCATTATGATTAGTGAAAATTCATCTTGAAGGGGGAAGAACTGTAATACTTGATAAAAAAAATTAAGTAGTCAAAACTAAGTTAAATAGTATCTATTAGTGGATAATAAGTAAAAATACAGATTTTGCATTAGTAGAAGTGTTTATTAGTTTTAATAAAAGAAAAATTTACTAGGAATTAGTTAAGAAAGTTTGAGAAAATTAAGAGTATTTAGGATTCAAAGTTAATAAGATTTGAGTAATTTAATATTTTTACCCAAAAGTATCCTTAAATAATTCCAAAGTTGTAAAATTGTAATTTTAGGCACATCCACAAAGTCAAGGTCAACTGAGGGAAGAAAGAGGAAATTTGGTTTAATTTAAAGGACTTAGACTAATATGACTTGATTTTAGGGCATAAAAGTAGTTTTTAATCAGTTTAGAATATATTAGTAATTAAAGAGTTGATGAAGGATGTAATAGCAAAACATAAGGCACAAAGAATAAGGAATATTCTTGGATAATGCAAGCTTTATGTAAACAAGATGATGTCATCTTAATGATACAAATACAATGTCATCTATTTGGAGGCCACTCCAAATCCTTCTATAAATTAAGCACAATTCATTTCTTTCAACAACAAAGGGCTCACGACTAGAGAAAGAATTAAAGAGATAGAGAGAAATTGCTATCTTAAACTTTTTTTGTTGAATTCTAGTAAGTTTCCATTAGTTTATTCAGAATTCTTGAGAGATTTTTGGAGAAGAAAACATTCTTATTCATTTATTACAAGCATAAGATTGAAATATCCATGGATTCATATTCTTTTCACATGTCTTTCTTTAGATTCTTCACTAATGTCATAATATTTTGGAAGCTACACTTTAGATCCTAACTGAAAGGAACAAGTTTTACAGGCATCTCTAAAGGAATAAAGATCCATTCTTTTTCTTCTTAGTCTTCTTCCTTGATGATGTTTATATATGAGATGTATATCTACCTTTGTGGTTGATGATGCGCTAATGCCATGATTATTCATGGTAGATTATTTGCTATTCTTATTTTGTGTTTAATAATGTGCTGAAACCATAACTATCATGGTAAATTAGTTTGAAAAGTTTTATGATAAAAAATTGGATGTGTTGATTTTGAAAATAATTTTCTCAAAATAGCAAAGTTTTACAAACATGATTTTATATAAAAATGGAAGAAAATTTTTGAAAAGAGAGCAATTTGGAACTCTCACATTTTCTATGATAAAATGGAAAAAATATATTTTTATTACTCAAAAGATGTTACACTATATACTACCTTAAATTAAAAATGACAAAATATGTGAAAATCAAATTTTGAAGTTAAGAATGGATTTGATTTTATACAAATAAGGCACTCAAGTTCTTTATGTTTAAAGAGTAGAAATTATATTTTCATGGTAAAAATTTAGTGAATACTAAATTAAACACTAAAAGAAAGGTTTTAAAATGACTATATAAAATTTTTCAAATGAAAATTACTTTAAAATATAATGTGTAGGTAATTGGCTATTTGTTATTTTTTGGAAGAAAATTTTTCTTTTTCTAAGAAAAACCAGAAAAGTTTTGCTTCCATTTTTGTAAGAAATACTTATTACACTATGTTTTAAAGTATTTAATTAATATTATTAAGAATCTATATTATAAATTTGTAGGAAGAATATATTAAAAAAATTTGAATGTTTATGGAATAATATAGAAAAAACTATTTTTAGACTTATGATTTCAAGTAGTAAAATTTTCTTATAAACTATTTTGATAGGTAATTATTTGGATAACCTTTGCAGGTTATTTTTAACATAGAAAGAAGTGAATGATATTCTAAACCTTGAATTTTTATTTGGAATTTTCCAAAAAAAAAAATTATTTGGAGTTTTGTAGTTTAAAGTAGAATTTTCAAGCTAAACATGCCTCTTTACAAACTTTTATAGTTTACATTGTGGATAATTTATGTAACTTGTTTTAGGTATAAAAATGATCAAAAATAAAGATATTTTATGTTTATTAAATGACTTCAGAAATTTTGGAGAAATTTTATTGAAAATATGATATTTAAAATGGAATTTCGAAGTGAGGTGTGCTTGCTTTGAACTTTTTTGATAATTAGGTATAGGGGTAACATGTATGACTTATTTTGAGCAAGGGAAAAGTTTGACTATGAAGTCTAAAGGTTGTTTTTTAATTCTATAGTTTTTCATTAATTTTTATCAATGTTTGATATTTTTTAAGAATTTTCAATGTTGTAGGTGCCTACTTTAAATAGTCCTAATAGCTGGATAAAAATGTAACATGTGTAGCTTATTTTTGGTGAAATATTGTTTGCAAATGATGTTTAATATGCTTTAAATAAGGCTAGAAAATTTTCAAGATTTTTACTAAAAATAACATTAACATATGGTTTTTCCTAAAAACTCTTTGAAGGGACTTGATAGTTGCTTGGAGTAATAAGTAAGATAACATATTTTAAGTATAGGAAAGATTAAAAAATGATCTTTTATAACACTATTTCAACTTTGGAAATTTTTAAAAAATTTTATAAAGGTTTGCATATTAAAGTAGAATTTTGAAACTAAATATATCCCTTTCAAGGTATTTTCATAGATGTGTGAGTAATTTATGTAACATGTTTTGAGCATGAAAAGGGTTTAAAAATTCTTTTTAAATATTGATTTTACATTTTGGAATTTTTTTGAAAAATTGTAGAAAAGATTGCATTTTAATTAGTATTTACAAGTTGGAGATACTTACTATGACCTAATAAAGTTGGTGATTGTTTTCCTAACTAGTTGGTACTGTTGTAAAATAGTTTTGATAATTTTTATACTTCTAGATAGTACTTAAATAATCCTAATTTAATAAGAAAAAATAGTTTTTCTACTTATTAGAATGTTGTGCAAAGAATTAGATTAAAACTACTTGGAAATAGAAACTATGGAGCATGGAAAAATCCAAGTTAAATATCTTTAGGGTGTTGCAAAAACTATGTAATTAAACATGACATCATTAGCTTACATGTATGTTTAGTTAGTAAGGCAAATTTTGTGAAAAAAGTAGACACTACTTCATTAATTCCATAGAAAATTATCATATTAATATAAGAATGTTGATAATAATTATTCTATGATTTATTTATGCACTATCATATTCATATGAGAGAATATCTATGAATGGAACTCTACGTCAATGAACTCTTAAAAGCAAGACAATATATCCAATGGAAACACTAATAATGCTTATTGTCACTAAAAAAGTAGTGACAAGGTAAATTTGTGAATTTCTCTTCTTAGATTATTTTTATATTTTGGTTATGGCTGTGATTGGTATTTTAACCTTACTCTATTTATGTGAAATGGGTTAGTGAGATCTTTATACAAAATTAGTTTTGTTTTATATATGAAATTATAGCTATATGTTGAATATAGGCTTTTATGCTGTACTTGGCATTATTAGCTTGAATGTCATGTATGATGTGTGACATATTTATGTGATACGAGACATTATAGAGAGTTTTAGTGTTTGGCTTGGCACCTAACTTCCGAGTCACACAAAAAGTTGAGTACAATAAAGTTGATACCAAAAGGATAAGGTTGGGATGCAAGTGGGATAAAGTTAGCCTTGAGTAATAAGAAAGAACCTTATATTTCTCCATGCCATTTGATAATTATCCTATTGTTTATATTGTATTATGATTGAGTTATGACTAAATTATATTATACCCAAGTGTTTAATAGCATAGTATGCAAAATTACCTAATGAAAATTATTTTCTAGTACTAAAAAGTTTTTTAATATATGCTTTATATGCAAATGTTATAAAGATCAAAACTCATTAGCAAAATTGTTTGATAACTATCTTACTAAGTAATTTTATTGCTAACTCTACTTTTGGATATGTTTTTTAAATACTTGAACCATGATGATATCCTTTGAAATTGTTAATATTTGATGCCATAATTATGAAATTGCTTATGGGAGGTTCAGACTTAAATGTGACTTTCATATGAATATAGATGAATGATAGTCTAAAATCAACTATGCTATAAATTTTGCGTCAATCCTTGAGCCATTATCAAGAACACCTACACCAGCATTACCAGACATGCTACCAATAGTAGTAGATAATTCAACATACTCTTCAGCACATGAAGAACCTACTGCTGGAAATCGCGCATCATACATGCACAGCGAAATAAAATTTTTTGCACGATTTCCACCAAGGATCCATGCGAATTTAGAACGCCATAGATTAGGGATTAGGGTTTATACCTTTCGGCAAAATTCTTCTGACCGCTGCAGCAAATCCGATCTGCTTCCAAATCACGAATCGGAATGGAAACTAGTAAATCAGATCACCAGTACAACGTTTTGTGGCTGCACCTCTGTGGTATCCACACGAACCCGTGAATCACCGATGAATGTCTGCTACACACACCGGTTGGAATTGATCTCCTTAGACCTCGTAGTGCTAACTACGTCTCTTCAGAGATTTTGGTCAAGGAGAGTGGCTAGGGTTTTTCTATGCTTTTACTTGGGGTGCGTGAAGAATAATAGTAATCCTATTATTACCTAATAAGCCTATTTAAATAGGTGCATAGAAAAACCTAACCTCTTTGGGCCTTATTCCATTGTATAATTATAGGCTTACTATTGGACCTTATAATTATAACATGAATTCCCAAATATTAAGCCCAAACAATTTGGTCCATTAATTCCAAATTCACTAAGCTCTAAGTGTGCGACCCTACAGGCTCTCATTACGTTGGCAATGGCCATTAATCATATTAATGATCATAAACAAAGATTGGTGTCTAGCAACACATCATTGTTACCCAAGTAATGAGAAAGTCGGTGATTTGACTAAACCTTTACACGTGATCATCACTTATGTCCTTTTGTCCTATACATCTAGATTGAGCACGAGACATGGACCGTGTCATTCCCGTATAGCCCAATCTTAAGGTTTCTTGACTCTTAAGTAAGCTGACTGAAACAAATGTAATTGACATCTCATGTCAATTCATCTGAGCATGGCCATGCATTTTCTCAACTTCACTTAGTCAAGGGGCCCATAGATGTTACTCCTGTTATATAGGAGGGACAAATCCCATCTTGATCACACAAACCCCTCTGCATGATATGTGACATATCCAATATATACCCTTGCATTCACTTAACCATTAGTGACATAGAATAGTATCAAAATATGAAACTCACATGTAGGGAACCTTGGTGATCTCAGGTCAAAGGACCATATTAATAATGATCACTAAGAACCACTTATGACACTCATATAACGATCCATGTAGTGTTCTTAATATGGGTCGGTCCAGTATACAAGTTCTCTAACTTGTACTCATGTGTAAACTTAATATCCCATATAAGTTTTCACACATGCTAGTCTTAACATATCAAAGCAACCTAATCCACAATGATATATGACTAGGGACATTTAAGAATACAATTATTCTAAAGTTATTATTATAATTAAATATATTACGCAGACAATAAATATAAATATAATAATTGGAATTGCCATTAAAATAACATGATTCAAAATTACAATCACCAATATGATTGGTTTTAGGGCATATACACTAACACCTACTACCCCTAACTTTGAAATAAACTCCACTAATAATTAGTTTTCTAATAACAATTATGTTTATCTATTTTTAAATTTATTTAACTATCTATGTATCTGAATAATTATTTTGAGACATTAACAATTAGGTTACTACTTAATCCAAGTACTTTTGTATAATCATGAATATATGATGCATATTATTAGACATATGTGGCTAGGATATCATTTTGATTATCATATGATTTTTACGAAAATGATTTAATATAGCAACTTGGTTCATATAGATTTTCAAAAGGAAAGGAAAAATGGATTTCATCTACGCCAAAAGTAAATCTATATTTTTTAGTTTGAAAACTTTTATTAAAATAATTGATAACTACTTATTTTCAAAAAAAAAATTGATTTGGATAAAGACATTTCTATCTTAATCACTAAATTGATATTATCTTTAAAGAATTTTAAAGTAGAGTAGGATTTTTTTATTTTCCAAGTTTATTTAACCTAATCTTATTCTAAAGTGTTCATTTCATAGTTTGAACTTCTATTTTTAGAAGGAAACTTAATTCTTTTTAAAAATTTTAAAAAGTTGTATTTCAAAATAAGTTTTATTAATCCATTTTTAGGTCTTCTAGATTTATATTGAACAAGCCATGCCTTTGAAATAATTCTTGGAAAAATATCTATTGAGAAGTTTCTATTTCCTAAAGTTTTTATGTTTTAACTATTTTCAATATAGAAAAAATAAGCTTCTTCTATTTTAGCTTGGATTTTGACTCCAAAAGAAGTTACTATATTTTTAGAACAAATTTCTTTCAAAGAAAAAGAAAAAGAATTTTTCAACATTTTTAACATTTAAAATAGGGTTCTATCTATTTTTAACTTGCTATAAGATATTTAAAAGGTTATATACCTTATCAATTATACAAAACTATTTTTTTAATTCAATAAAAAAACTTTTAATTAAAATTTTAACTTTATGTTTTTACATTATGCATGTTTTTTTAAAATTATTGGAATTAAAAAGTTAGATAGGTTTAAAAAAGGCATGTAAAGATATCTAATTGATATCTTTATGTCAATCATGATAATTTAAAAGTTAGGTCATGACATAAATGAGTTAAACTATGACTTAAATATGAGTTATGTGTCCTTAATGAGAAAAAAATATATGGTGAGATATGAGAAATGTGATGAGGCAATGTGAGATGTAAAAGCCAGATCAAATAATCATTTATCAAGGGATAACCTATGCTTAGGAGGCACAAGGTTAGGTTTATAAAAGAAAAAGATGACTTGGGAGTCATAAAAAGGTTTATCATGATAGAAATGAGTAGAACTATGACTTGAAAATGAGTTATATGATCTTGTTGAGAAAAATATGTTGAAATATGAGAAATGTGATAAGGGCAATATGATGTGTGAAAACTAAATTTAGTAACCTTTTGTGAAGGGATAAGTCAAACCTAAGAGGTAGAAAGTTGGATTTATGAAGGAAAAAGGATGACTTAAGAGTTGCAAGAAAGTTTATTTGCTTTTATTTATATGCATTATCATTTATTGATTTCTAACATTTTATTATAATGATGTTTAAAGTTAATTGTTAATGTAAGGGAGTAAATCTAATTAGCAAGAATTATACTAATTCTTATCCTTCAAAACTTGTTAATACTTTAATGTTTACTTATTAAGTCATGGACTTACTTCTTTATGTTTTTATTTGCAAATTTACAAGTTAAACTTCCTCCACACCACAGAGTTAAGCTTATATAAAGCTCTCATATATTGTTTAAGTGGAATCGGATATTGTGATGTATTTATATCTTTTATGTCATTATCTTGTATAGGACAATGGTAGAAGTTTACTCTTATAACATTAATTAGGCTAGCTTATACCTAAGCTCAATCAATATATAAGAAAGCTTAACTCCTTTTGTTATTAAATCATACTTAATTGATGAAAATGAATATAATTCCTGCCTCTTGCATGATTCCTCATGTTCACCAAATCAATTATACTTTAAATATTAGTAGGGAATGTACGCTAGGTTCATGGAAACTATATGACAAGTTCACATCAATTTCAACTAAGGTTAGGTCATGATAAAAATGGTATCAGAGTATGGTTTAAGTTCCTTATGGGGTGAAGATTTTGGATTATATTTGTATACTACCCAAATAGGTGTTAACTAAAACTATATCAGTGATGTTTGTGCACCTAAGATCACATATTGTTGGTGCTATCTCAATGAACCCTTTAATGGTTATTGATGTTAGTGACAGATCATACTTTTAGCAATTTATTTAACAATTGTTGTGTTAATTTGATTGTTAGCTAACCATTTGAATTATTCTTTGAATTAGGTAATAATAAACACAAATGTGTAGTCTTCCACATGCTCACAAACTCAAAGTGGTGGAAATTTAGATAGGGAAGGAAGTGAGAAATGGCTTTCTTCTTCAGTTACAAACTTCATGCATTAAGTATAAATCAAGTTAATTAGGCCCTTAATCAGAATTAGGGGCATGAACACTATAGGAATCGAGATGATTATGAAAGTAACCAAGATAATTGTGAAAGCAATCAAGATGATTGTGATAATGATCATGATCATGATAAGGACCATGATGGGGAGTATCTCCCTCCTAAAAAGGTTGTAGAAAGATAGTTTAGATTAGTTCTTGAGTTCCTTAAAATAAAACCACCAAGATAGTCTAATACAGATTAGGCAGCAAATCCTTACTAGTTCCTTAAACAAATTGAGTGGTTTAGCAAGATGTTGCAAAATCTAACTTCATTGTTTATTAAGTTTATAGGTTACCAATGAGATGATGAAGCCTACTATTAGTTTACTAAGGTTGTTGAAAATCAAGATCTATACTTAGTGCCTAAGATTGTTAAGATATGTCCCTTATTTGTTCTTTATTGAAAAGGATAAAGTTAAGAGGTTTGTCCAAGGCTTACTAGACTTTTACTTTGAGAAAATTCACATTGATGATGCTACAATCTAGCAATAGGTTTTGGGATTAAGCATTAAGGTTTAAGCTCAGGCTCAAGGAAAGGATGGAAAAATAAGCATAAAAAAAATATAAGAAGCAAAGTTAGTTAGAAGGATTGAGTTCTATATTTAGTATTAAGGAAATGCCCTAAGAGAGTTCCCTAATGTGAAAAGAATAGGTCATTTGTGAGATCTATCTATCCTAAAAGTGTGATGAGAGGGCCATCTATGGGAAAAAGTCAAAGGAACCTTACTTTTTGCCTAAATACTTCAATCGACTTTGATAGAGGTAATTTTCAAAAAGAACCATCATGATATGTCCAGTATAGCAACAAGTATTGGGGGCTTTGCAACTTAATTCTCATAGCATGCTATATGTGCAATCAAAGTAAGCACAAGGCTAAAAATTTCATGGAAATCTTTTTACACTACAATAAAATAGCTAATTAACACTAGTGTTTAGAGGATTTAACATAAAAAAATGGCTGATGTTTAATCAAGTATCATTGTATGTCTATTTTTAACATCAATTTTGAGATTATTGAAAAATATAATAATAATGTCGATTCTTTTTTAAAAATAGCCTACATCATTTTTTCCTATTATCATGAAAAATAACATTAATCGTTATTTATTTTTAAGAAACTAATGTTTAATTTTAATAATATCACATCGGTTTATTTTCATAATCAACATGTTATGTCCTTCCCATTGTAGCCACCCAAATCCCATCCCCAATTTCTCACTCCCTTATCCCAAACCATATTCCTTATCCACCCTATTTACTTGGTATTACTAATCGGATATAAAAGCCAACATCTTTTATGCCTTTAAAGAATCTTATTTTAAAAATTTTTAAAGAATGAATTAAATAACAAAAGATTAAAAATGATGAAAGATTGTATACAATACTTTAATCAAAGATGGTGACTTCACTAAATCTGTCATGATATCCATTATCCAATATATGAAGTTTGCACTTCTTAGAAAAGCATTTTGAATATAATACTTGTAGATTGAATGAGCTTTCATGAAAAATTAGTATATAATATTACATCTTTTCATATGAATAAATAGTAAAATAATATGACAAAATGCTAAAAAAATAAATGAGATCAAATTTCTTATCTATGAAAACTTATAAAAGCTACATGAAAATGATAGGCAAAAAATAGGATTGATTAGAAAACTAGAAACTAAATTGTAAAAATAAATAAAAAATAAAAAAATATTTATATTTATATTCTACACTTTCCAATAAGTGTTAAACCTCATATATTTAACTACAGGCTAAATGAGCTTTAGTCTTGTAAAATAATTAGTAAGCAAAAATATAAAATTGAACAAAATCATCTTAGGTTTTGAAAAAGACCATATCTTATTGGATAGAAACACTTTCAGAGTTAGAAGAGCTTCAAGGTGAAATTTACAAATGATGTTATGCTTTACTCTTTTTATTTTCAATTGGCAACATGCTTTAAAATTTTTATTTTTAATTCGTGGTTAGGGGCCAAGTTTCAACATTGATTATTACCAAAAATCAATGTTTAAAGGTAAATGTTAGGCATCAATTTTGGAAAAATAATGTTATCTTTAATATAACTACATCATCCTATTAAGAATGATTAATATTAGTTACTACATCAAAACTAACATTATAATAAATAAATATCTTTTATTTAAAAATAGATTCTTCTCTCTTTGCTAAGGCAACTTTTTCCATATACATTCCTAAGCAATCTAAAATCATTCCAAAATGATTAAAGAAAACAAACATATATAACAGAATGAAACAAATTCAATTATAAATATGATATACATTAGAATTTACAATTTATATGTACATCACACACACACACACACACACACACACACACACACACACACACACATATATATATATATATATATATATATATATATATATATATATATATATATATATATATATATATATATATATATATATGTATGTATGTATTTATGTATGTATGTATGTATATCAAACCAAAATCTAGAAAAAAAAATTATATATATCACATATATATACATGCAACAAGAAACACATATTAAATTTAAATCTTGTAAAAAACATGAACATTATTTTATGAATTAATTTATTTTATTTTTAATTCAACATACTCTGAGTAAAATTGGCAGCATTAAATTCTTTTTTATGTTGATATTTTTGTTATACAATCAAATATAATGAAAACAAATTGAATATAAATGTATCAAATGATAAAGTAGATAATCTATTATGAATATATATTATTTTATTTTATTTATTTCCATATTAGTAAATTAACATATTCAACTAAAAAACTATTATTTAAAATAAATAATAGACTTTTTATTTACAATAAACATATAAATCATCTTTACATAAATAAAAAGGAAAAGTAAATATCTTCTACTCATAATTCCTTCATATTACTTAAGAAATTTTGAGTTAAAAAATGTAGATAGTTAAAAATTGATAATAAATTACAGTAACAAAAAGAAAAATCACCGTTCATGCAATAAACACAAGTTCATCATGTAAGAATGGTTATATTGCTTCTTCACATTATAATTTATGATCACTTTACAACTTATATTTGTGTTTTTTTTATATATAGACCATATATAGAAGACTTTTAAGATGGAAGCTATAGATGGTTACAAGCTAATGATAAATCATAGTAAGAGAAGTAATATATCCATTCATTGATTGAAAACAAGCCTATCAGTGCAAGAATAAACATATGGCTTCTTTTCACTATGATTTATCATCTCTTTGTACCTTCACTTTAGCAATGAACACAAATATTCTAAAAAGAACTTGAAATGATTCTTATTTGAAATCTTTCAAAATGTCTTGTTGAATTTGTGTGTTTATAGTAAACTATGGGTACAAGTTCCTGAAAGGAACTTTGATTGATTCTATAACCTTTGAGTAGCACTGATTTTTAAAATATATCAATAGAGAAGGCTTCTAAGATGAAGGGTATACACCGTAGTATTAATATTACATGAGCTATTGAGAAAATCCAAGAATCTCTTAATGCTCCTTCCAAAGATTTGTACTGGCACTTTTAGTAATAAGTACAAGGATTTTACAAAGCATTTGAAAGTTGAAAGAATTCTTGTCCAAAGTTCTACCAAATGCTTTGTAGAATTCTTATGTTCATGATCAAAGCATAAATAGAAGTCCTTGTAAGAAACTTCAAAAGATCTCTAGACCTTCCAAATAATCCTAGTAATGTTAAATACCAAGATCAACACCCCTAACTAAGAAGCCTACTTTTTAATGGAAGGAGATTATTTTGATAGATCATCAATTTATTTCAAATAAGTAAGAAAGCTTTATTTATAGGATAAGAATAAGCCACTAGATATTGGTTATTGATTTGAAATCGACTCATATGTACAGTTGCAAAGCTTTAAGACTTCAGTAAAGTACCAAAATGATATGTAAACTATTGATAAACTATTATAATGATCAAAGTGAACTTAGACAATAGTCACCACAAAAATTCGATATTGAAAGTTTCTCACCTTCTTATTAAGCTTTTGTAGCTTCTCTATAACCTTATAAATGCCATCCATCTATATGTTAACTAAAATCTAAAATCAACATTTTAAATTCTTGTGCTTTTCCTTTAAATTCATAAATGTCATAATTTGACCGTAGTTAAGTCCAAAATTGGCGTGTTTAAGTTGTCATTTTTTTAATATAAACATTAGGAATATCTTACATATATGTTTTTGTTAACAATTGATTATACAAAGGCAATGTAAAATGTAATTGTTATTAAATAATTTATTATGGAAGTACAAATAAATGAGCAAAAAGCTAATAACTTTATAAATTTATTTGAACATTTTATTTCTTTCTAAATCTCATTACATGTATATTGGGACAGCAAAATGCTCATAAAAACTACACTAAAACTACAACATCAAAATTAATATGTTTTATATTATAAAACCTAAACTAAATTTATAAACATTTGTATCTAAATCCTTGAGGCAAATTCCTATGTTGAGTAATGCTCTAATTCATTTCATATTTATAGTCATTCAACATATGTTTTAGAGATATCTATAATACATTAATATCCATTATTAATTTGGGGGTTAAGGTGGAATTTGAAGATAGCTGACCTATTCGTATTACATATTTTAAAGAACTATTAATCCACATCAACTGTCCTATCCCTTCCTTGATATTAGAAAATGGATAGGATGGTTGACATAAATTAGTAGCACTTCAAAATGTGTTGTAAAAATGGGTAACCCATTCTATTCTTCCACCCAAACCTTTGAGTTAAATAAATATAATGGAAACAAAGGTATCATAAAGATGTCTTAAATGAGAATGAGAGATAAATTTATAGGTAGTTTGAATAACATTAGATGTTAGTTATTCTAACAAAACTAACATCCTAATCATGCTTCTTTCTGAGAAAGCTAATGTTTGCCATACCATTAGACTTTTGTTACATACAAGATTGACATGTAAATTTTCTACAATGAGACTTGTAAAATTCCATTAGATGTTGGATACTTATAAAATCAATGTCAAAACTTTTAGAATACTTTTAGATTTTGTTTTGTTAATAACCAAAGTGTTAATCTACAATCAAATTAAGAACTTTTATAAAAAGTTATTTATATTTTAATGTCTTTTATTTGGTATAATTTACAAAATTTATGGTAAAATTTAATTATTATTGAATAATTTATTACAAAAATACAATTATAGGAGAAAAGAAACAAACAAATTTACAAAAAAATTTCAACATTTTATTTCTTTCTAAATCATCACATTTATATGTATTCCATAAAACTATACTAGATCATCAATACATTTTTATAGCCTAAATTAAAATCTTTATTGCATCTTCTTATAAGTTGAAAAAAGCTCATGTATTTTCCTTATATTGAAGTGCTACACAAAATTTTATAAACATTAATCATCCATTCCTTGCTATAGAGTACAAGGTCGAATATGAGGATAGCACACCCATCCTTGCTACATATCTAGAAGCGCTTTAAATTTTATATAAGCATCTCATCCAATCATGGCTATCACCTGTTACTCAACTATTTGAAAGCAAAAGATATCCATGACTAGATGAGATGTTTTCATAAGATCTAAAGCATTTCTAAATATATAACAAGAATAGGTGTGTTATCTTTTTTATGTCACCTAAACCAAAAATGGACTGAGAAAAAAAATTATAGGCTGTATGAAAAAATGGTTGTTAATTAATCATGCAAAATCAATGTTTTATGTATTGTCATTTTTAAAGTAAGTAGTAGGTTGTCATACCTTTAGATGTTAGTGTCATCCAAAACCCATGTGTAAACATTTTAAGACACTTCAAATGTCTTTTTTCATAATGGATATATAGAAAATTGATATCATAAGTTTTTGTAGGTTAACTTTAGACATCAATTAATTTTAAAATCGATATCATAAATTTGTCACTAATTTAAAAAAAGTCATCATGTCCAAATAAATTTCGATTATAATTAACATTTGACATTCTAAATTTTCATATAATTTTAAAAATGCTATTATGTCAATATAAATGTCCATGAGAATAAAAATAGATTTTTTCATTGACATATATTAACAATTCTATAGTAGTGAGAAGCTAGACAAATCCAAAGGCATCTTGTTATACAGTGATCAGAGTTATGTTGATGTTGATCTAAAATGCTTATCAAAGATGCATCATTTAGAATGGTTCTTATGGATTCATGTTTTTAGTTCTTCCACTAATTTCTCTTTAATGTATAGTTATAGATATGTAGAAATATAATAACATAACAAAACATAAAATAGCCTAAAATCGCATACAACATTAAGTGTGGAATTGCATTAGGTCTCATAATATGTGATATGTTTAACACCGTGAACATCTTCCTTCCTTAACTCTCAATTTTGTATAGCCAATTTGGATTTGGTCATATCATCTTTTATTTATTTGTCCTACATGGAAAGGTTTTAAGGGTGTACTCAACGGATCATGAATTTTTTTACTCATTAATTCTTTAGCAATTTTATGCTTCTTAATTGTTGCTAGAATCTAATTATAATTATTATACAATTATAAGATAGAAATCATTATTCAATTGATTACAATACCTGATAAGTTACAGTATTAGAAAATAGAAATGAAATAGAAATTAAAGAAAACTTATAAATTTATTGAAGTATGGAGACGAATGGATCTCACTAGTTTAGAAATAATTTACCAATTGAAAATTTACAAACCTAAAGCGTAAGTTTAACTATAATGGCTAACATTGGCCGCTCAATCATTTAGGAGCAATCATAGAAATAGATATTTCATTGCTGGAGCGAAGCTTTGAGTTACTTGAAATGGATTCTTGGATGTTCATTCTTGCAATAGAAAATGCAGGCTTAGTAGGATTAGGGAGAACCATTGAATCACTTCCTAACATCATAATAACCTTGGACATTATAGGTCTATCCGCTGCATCTTCTTGAACACATAGCAAACCTATATGTATGCAATTTATAACTTCACTTGGTTTGCAAGTATTTTCGAGTAAAGGATCCATCAACATGAAGATATTTCCTTCGCACCATAAATTCCAGGCCTACATGCAATATAGAAAGAAAAATTATGAAGCAAAGTAAAAATTTTTCTATTGATTTTTTTTTAATAGGAAAAAATAGTTCAAGGGGATAAATTGTGAATCATTACATATGCAAAAAGACTTTGACCATGTTCTGAAAGATACTTCTCATTGTTCCTTTTCCCACTTATGATCTCAAGTAGAAGAACTCCAAAACTGAAAACATCAGATTGTGTTGAAAATATTCCCTCCATAGCATACTCTGGAGCCATATATCCACTGTTTAAAATAAGAAAAACAATCAATAATTTATAAAAGAAATTTTAAGATCCTTCCTTCAACCAATTATTTCTAATATTAACCTTATAAGAGAAATGATGGGAAAAGAATTATATTATGGGTTAACCTTTTAAAACTATTTCTTGTTATTCTCATTCATTATTAATCTTACTATCAAACATGAAAATATGAGAAAACTAAAATATGTATAGCTCTCACTTACTTTGTGTATCAATGTTTAATTGTAAACATCTAGGATTGATATTTATAGAAAATAAAATATTGAGAATCAATACATACTATGTGCCCATTACTCTATGTGTATTTGCTTGTCCGTTGTATCCTTTAAATAATCTGGCCATTCCAAAATCTGAAATTTTTGGATTCATATTATCATCCAATAAAATATTTTCGGCTTTCAAATCTTTATGAATTATTTTGACTCGAGAACCCTCATGAAGATATAAAATGCCTCTTGCAATTCCATTGATGATATTCAATTGAATTTTCCAGTTAAGTTGTTTTCGTCTTTCCTTGTCTGACAAAAAGAAAAAACAAGTTAATAATAACTTATCACATTGGAATCACACAATACAAAAGCTTTTAACACGCTAAACATCCAGTAGCATTGCTCTTTGATTTGTTACAGACGTGCAATATAAATTTTTTACAAATAATTGTAATTATATGCGGAGTTTGCTCATAATATCTATGGAAAAAAAAACTTACAACTCCATCCATCAAGTTTGTAATATAAACATTTTTTATTTTTATTTTTTCGAAGAAAAGTTATAAGAATAATGATAACTTTTTCGTACTCCTTGCAAAAAATACACTGATACATATTTTAGTGGATAAACACTAGAAAATTACTTGAAATTTATAGAATTTCAAACAACTAATGTGGAAAAGTATCATCTGATCTCTAAAGAATACTGTCAATGAACGTGAATCCTTATTTTTATCTACACCATGCATTTAGTACACATTCAAATGGGTTCATGCATATTGACTCATGCACATCAATGTTTCAAATTACTATTATTGCAATTGTCAGGACTGCAATTGCGAAAAGATAGGAAACAATGCAGATTTATGAAGCAAACTTGTAGTTGCTTAACACAGTTCAAAACTATGATGCATTTAATTAATAAAATAGATTAAGATTAAAATTTGACCACATAAATACATACCAAAGAGGTGAACGTCAAGACTAGCATTGGGCATGTATTCATATATAAGTATTTTCTTATTCCCTTCTATGCAGTAACCCATAAGTCTGACAACATTTTTATGCTGTAATTTAGTAATGAAGTTCACTTCATTTTTGAACTCCTCCAAACCCTGACTGGAATTTTGTGAGAGCAATTTTACTGCAATATGCCTTCCATCTGGTAAAATGCCCTAAATGTATAAAAAAGTTCTGATTATTATGCACTTATTATACGATATTATTAATATGAAATTTTTAAGTAAATTTGATCAAACTATACTTATTAAAAAAAGTCACCAAATTTTAATGTGACTTTCTTCCATGCATTCTTGCTTTTTGCAATTTATTTAAACCAAAAGTTGCAACTTTTATCTCAGTACCTATGAAGAATTTACTACTTATACAAAAAGTTATAAAATAGTACGAAAATTTTTTCATGAGATAGGCGAGTTCTTGGTACATAGAAATTTTTTTCACATGTATGGAAGCAAACCTAATTTTATCAAATATATCATGCGGATGGAAGCAAACACAACTTCAATTACACACCTTGTAAACTGGGCCGAATCCACCTTCCCCTATTTTGTGTTCATTTGAAAATTGATTAGTGTTTTTTGTAATTATTTCAAGAGAAATTGTCGGAATGCCTTCGTTCAATGCTTCTTGGATTTGACTATCATCATGGTTAAAAAGGGTAGACTCCGCCCCGGGTTGTGGCTGCATTCCATCTGTGAAACAAATGTAACAAACACACGAGATAAGAATATATAAGCATTAGTTTACTCATTAGCAATTTTTTCTCAATTCTTGTCCTAATTATTTTAAAAAATATATATTCAAGATTTATATTTTTTAAATGAAAGTCTAATTTTTATATGGGGATGGATATCTTGACCAATTGGCAAGATCATAGTTTGACTTATATATAATTTAATTAGACAATACACATTTTGAACATGATAAAAAAAAAAGTAAAAATATGTCATCCCAAAACATTTCCAAGCAAAAGACTAATAACTTTGATGTGAAAATATATGAATTTAGCATCAAGCAGCTGAAATTCGCAATATACTTGTTCTTAGAAACTTATTACAATATAGATATGAGGCCTATAAAAACTTATATATTCTAATTAAAATAAGAAAAAGAAATTAGACTAAATACCTCTTTTGATCATTGTAAGAGGAAATTTTATTAATTTTGTTCATTTATTGTTTACTCTATTTCACATTTTATGCCCTGTTACATATATTATATGTATTCAAGTTACTTGATCTATTCACAGTCTGCTCTAATTCACATAACCCAGTTATGATTTAGAAGTAACATTTTGTCCATCTATTATTAGTTCCACTAGCAATTAATCCACTTGAACTAAAATTTTATCAAATTTTTAAATGAATAGCCATGTATTAGACGACTCAATTTTTTCATTCTACCCACTGCTCATTGCTTCATTTTACATTTAGTCAACTAGAATTGGCCCCGGCCTTTATGTCATTAGCTTTGTGGATAAAGTATATTCTGCATATGGAGTTTAGTTCTTTGATTTGATGACAATAAATCTATCATAAGCTCTATTCAATTATAGAATTAAATTCATATATCTATATTTATCTAACCATATCAACATGAACTATGAGTTGCATTAGAAAAATACAAATTTAATATATCTTAAAAAGTAGGGCTAACTCTTTCGCTTAGTTGTTTCCTTTTTAGAATTTGTTTGATGAGATAATATATTTAAAAATTAATATGTTACATGTTGAATTAAAAGAACAAGAAAAGGGTGTATGTGTATGTGTGTGTATATATACACACTTATTCCATTAAAAAAATTACCTTGTTATATTTTATAATAATAATAATAATAATAATAATAATAATATAAGTACTTATAATCTTATATGTAAATTTAATTAACTATATAAATTTAAGTGCATAAAAGAATGTGAATTATATGTAAGCCTATATTAATTTATATACTAAAATTTAGGTCACTATCAATGGACTTATGTGATAGTAAATAGACACTATTTTTTTGCTTTGCGTCTAGTTTTGATTTTGTAGTAATTTCTTGTTTTCCTCTATAGAAGAACATGTGTTTATTGCTTCTTTAATTATGTAATGAATATGACAATTGACAGTTTTTTCTTATAGTTGTGATTATGAAAAGAAATTTTTATGCTTTGAAGTCTTCACATAAGCTCCTTTTTTCTTTTAAACTCATTGGTAATGCATGTAGCCTCTCTTTTCCTTGATAAGGTATCTTTAATTATATATCCATGTCATTGACCTTTATTAGTGTGTCAATTCAATATCCATGCCTAGACTTGTGATTTGGTTATGAAATTATCATCCTTAAAAAAAGCACCCTTAACTATCACAACTAATTAATGTGGGGTGGCATTGGTTATACTACCATTTTCCATAACTTTAAAAATTAAGAAATATATATGTGATAAATTTTACTTGCGTATATATGGACTATGTTTTTTAAGTTCTTAAGGTGAACAGTTATAAATACAACTAATAAAATTTCATTCAATGGCTTGAGAGATTAAAAGGTGGGCACTGATATAAACAAGACATTAAGTGAGATAAGACATATATGGAATTAACTAGAACTAATAGGTTTGTGCAATGCCAACAAGCACGTAACTATTTTCATCATTTTTTAGGCTGATTGTAGCAAGAGGAATTATGATAAAGAGATAGGCATTGTAAGCTATGATTGCGAGTTAAGAGTCAAGGAAAGAGAATATATAAAGAGAGTATATATGAAAGGTAAAGGGAAGAAAATAGATAGTTTAGAAATGAATTTTCTTCCCATTATTTGGATGATTGTAAAACCTTTTAAGAATCTAAAGGTTGAAAGAACTAAAAAAGGGTGCTAGAAGATATTGGAAGATTAATCATAATTCTCATTCTCATTTCTTTCATTACGCAAAATTTCAAATGAGAAATAAGTTTACACAATGTCCTTTCTTCCTTTTTCCTTCTTTTTCTTTCTCTTTCATGTAAATATATCAATGAAGATGCATAAAAGAGTGTAAGGGAACTTCTGCTCTACCTTGTGTATTTATGGTGCTTGAGTAAGGTGTTTTAGGGGTGGTATTTAGGATGGTTTGTAAAGCTTGATAAAGGTTTGTTACTTGATCTAGGTGAGGAAGAAAATGAGTGTGGTATGATAGCTACAGTTCAAGTAACTTATTATGGACCCACAATAATTGATGTGGCATAGCTTATGTGATTTCCTCTTTTGGAATGCCACTTATTTTAAAGATAAGCATATAAACAGAAGGTGGCAAGTAAGGTTCCGTCATTTTTATTATGCAATGGAGATTACAACATGAGTAATGACATAAGAAGCTCTACTTTTTAAGAGATTAAGTGTTTCTACCATAAGATTATATTTAACACATTAAGATTTGTATTTTTAAATTTTATTTTACTTACTTTGAGATTGAAAAAGAGTAATGCTATGAAGAGCTTCATTTTTTATGTGACATTTGATTCGTAAAATCAAACATTTTCAAAAATCTTAATATTCTTAAGAATATGATTCCCAAGATCCTAGAAATTTAATTCTTAGAAATATAACATTTCATATTTAGTTTAATTAAAAATATTCTTAGAAATAATACATTATTATATTTTAATTATTTTAAATATTTTTAAAAATATTATTTGAACACCAAAAATATCTTTATTAAAAATTGAATAATTACTTATGGTGTACGCTAGCTGATAGTGGTTAAGGGTAGTAGGTGGTGGATGATAGTCATTAATAGTGGGTGGTAGTTAGTGGTAATTACTAAAAATGAATGATAGTTTGTAGTGGTAACTAAGGATTGGTATTAACTAACTATGGTCGCTAATAATGAATAGTTATCACCAATGATTGATAGTAATGGATACTAATAATCAAGCAATGGGTAATGATAAATGGAAGTTACTAATGGTGAATGGCAGATGAAAATAATTATTAGCAATGAGTGATGGTTAAAGATGATCATCAATGATGGATAATGATAGATAATAGTCACTGACAATGGATAATGTTAAAAGGTGGTCATTAGTGATAGATGGTATTCATTGAAAATGAGTGGTGGTTGCCAACAATAAGTGATGGTAGGTAGTGATACGTGGTGGTTATTAATAATATATAATGGTGAGTGATGATTGATTATAATGAGTGGTGGGCAAGTGGGCAAAATAATCTTTTATATCAATTAAATATTCCTATGTCATGGAAATGTAATATACTTACCTCCTCCCATGAAAATATTTTTAGAGAATATTAGGTTTAAAACATTCCTGAAAATGTTTTATAAAATTTGAACCAAATATGAAAATCTCATATTCCTTCAAAACCTTCCCAAGAATGTAAGAAAGATTCCACAAACCAATAACAATCTAATAGATTGAGTATTTTACAATTAGAATAATTTTTTTTCCAAATCTCAAACAAAGAAAATCAAAATCAAAAACATAAATCTCAATATATTAAATGCAATCTAATGGTGAAAACACTCAACCTCTTAAGTCATGTTTGGTTTGCGAAATCAAGCATTCTAGTGAATCCTAATATTCTTAAGAATGTGATTTCTAAGAATTTAATTCATGAAGATATAATATTCCTATATTTGATTTGATTAAAAATATTTTTATAAATGTTATAATATTATATTTTAATTATATTGGATATTTTTAAAGATATAGTTTGATTACCAAAAATATTCTCATTAAAAATTAAGTGATTATTCATGATATGTGATCACTAATGGTGATCACCAATAGTAAGTAGTAATGATAAATGGTAGTTACCGATGGTGAATAATGGCTAGCTATGACTAAGGTGGGCAATGGCTCACGGCAATCATTAGAAATAAATAATGGGTAATGCTAGTCATTAAATATGGGCTGTGACTAGTAGTAGTCACCAACAATTAGTAGTGGCTGATGGTTGATGGTGATTACCGACAATAAATGATGGTCAGTAGTGACCACCAACCATAAGTGATGGCCAATTAAGGTCATTAACAATTGGTGGTGGTGTATGGTTATAGGTAATAAGCAGCATTGGATGATGATCACCGATGATAGGTGATGGAAGGGTAACAATGGTTACCATCGATAGATGATGGTAAACAATGATCACAAACAATAGGTAATGGTTGACACTAATTATCGAAAATTGATAATAATTAGTTATAAATAGTGATGGATGGTAATCACCAAAGCTATATGGTAGTTAGTGATTGATCGTGATAAATAATGGAATGGACCAAATAGTTTTTTTTTATATTAATTAAATATTCTCATATCATAGGAATGTATAATACCCAACTTTTTCATAGAAATATTTGAAGAGAATATTTAGTTAAAAATATTTCTAGGAATATTCATAATTCCTTGAAATATTTCTGAAAATATTTTTCTAAAATTTAAACCAAATATAGAAATATCGCCTTCTCTTAAAATATTCTCAAGAATGGCAGAAAATTAATGGTGAATAGTTATAAATAGTAGTGGACGACGATCATCAATGATATACGATGATTGATGGTAGCTGATTGTGGTAAATAATAGGATAAGCAAAATATTCTTTTTCATATCAATTAAAATTTCTTATATTATAGGGATATAGGATGCCTAACTCCCCCTAGGAATATTTTGTGAGAATATTTAGTTAAAAATATTATCAAAAATATTCACATTCTTAGGAATATTTTTCTAAATTTTAAACTAAACATGAGAATATTACATTCTCTCAAAATGTTTCAAAAAATGTGAAAAAATTTTCACAAATCAAATACCACCTTAAGGGGATGAAACTCCTCATAATATTACACTTTGAAAAAATAAATGAATTAAAATTAAAAATACAAATCTCAATTCATTAAACACAATCCAATAATAAAATACTCAACCTTCCTTTTGAAAGATAGAACTTCTTATCGCATCACCATTATATCATTTGATAGAATAATCATTCTCTAAAGAATAAATATTCCTATTTCATAGTACATATTAAATAATTTATTTGATACATTTCCCCACGATTCATATTCTATTTTATTTCATTCAATCCAACGAAACACACTCAAAGTTAGCATGTTATTTTCCACACCGGAACCGAAAACGCATTACGAGTGTAAAACCTCTCCCACCCCTGAAACTAGCACTTACTCTAAAGAAATGTTAAGGAGCAGGATAGCATATATGGCACCCAAAGATTGAAGCGGGAGGTGGAAAGGGAGATTCCGCTTCAATTCCATTAAGTATGAAAACTTATTCTTTATGATAATTGTTTTTAATAAAATAAAGGCATGCGCAACTGTGATGGTTCGACTTTCCTCAATTTATTTTCTGCAAAAATGTCGTCCCTCCTAGCAAGCCACTAGCTTCTCACTTTCCACCATGGATTTAATAATCAGGTGAGGTTTAATGTACCAAATCAACCTATTTTATTTTAGGCTTGTAATGCTCTAAGATCGAAGAACCAATTTTTCTAAAGGATTAAAAATTCAAGAAGTAATAGTGTCTGCCAAAATATTTTGAGGGATAGAATTATTTGTGTTTCCAAATTTCAGGGAGTGAAAAGTGAATTTTGTTACATACACATAGTATTTATACATATACACACAATGATTCACTATAAAGAATTTGAATTTTTTTGGAAAAGAAATTTCTATGGAAATTGATTGCCTATGGATTTGGTTATGTATGATGCATACCTTCTCTAATTTCGATGAGAATGAGATTATCCATTGATCAACTATGAGATAGTTGCAATTCTATATACAATTGACATTTGGATTTAATTTGAGTTATCATATAAGAAACAATATAGTTTTGAAATGATTTATGGTTAAATTTATAAAACCCTTGAGGTAGAAATTACAAGGTGTGAGATAAAGGCCCTTGGCCCCTATCGAGATTAAAGAACTAGGCGCCCCTGGGATTTAAATACACCCAAGATTTGAGAAATTGGGAAGGGGGATTTGATATAACATTCGATAAGCAAGATTTATATTAAAAAAGAAAAATTAGAAAACATTTTTTGGTTAAAAAATAGAAAGTATTTTACTTTATTAATTTTTTCTTCAATCATGATTACCGTCCAATATTATTATCATCATTGCCGCTAATATAATAGCAGCCAAAGTCTTTGTCATTGCCAACCTCATGCACTTCCACCATAGGCGATCATTCTTATCATTGATTGTTGTAGAGTTATTTCTACTACCCACCATTCATCTAGTAATTATCATATAAAATTATTATCACAGTTATCATTTATTTTCTTCATTTTTTAATTATTTTTTATACTTAATTAATTTTATAAAAATATAAAAAATAATTTAATTTATTTATTTTTATTAAATTTTTTAAAACTATTTTTAATTCAGAATTAAGATTTTTTCAATTCTTTTCTTTTTACTTTGAATTTGTGATCAAATATATATATATCTCCCTCTCCCCCTCTCTCTCTTATATTTTATTCACAAATTTAATACAATTGAAAATGAAAAAAAAAAGTGGAATAAATTTGTTGAAGTATTCCAAGATAAAACTGCACAATAATGAAGCATATATTAATATAGAAAAAAGGTAAAATTAAAATATGTATATAAGAAAATTTTTAAAATAATAGAAAAATTATATTTTTTTAAAATGTGATAAATATTAATAAAAAATTAAGAGAGTATTTAGCAACTTGTCATCGTCGGAACTCTCGGCATCTACCGGCACCGTATGTGGACCCAAATACTAGCCAACTTGGGCAAATGCCCCCGTGTTAACGAGTATTCCAGAATTATTATAAATTTATGTCTTTACGCCACTAATTTAATGATTTTGTACCTTCTAGTTAGTACACATGCAAAGATAAAGAAAAATAAAATAAAATGTTAAACAAACATCCTTTTTTTTTTTACTTAAAAATGATTTGTTTATTAAGTTCATTTTTTATTGGGACAGTAAAAAATTTGCTAATCTTTTTAACTAGTAATCTTCTAATAATAGTCATGCTTAAAACAGCGGTTAAACTCAAATGGCCACTTCAAAAATTCACTTAATGTTCTTTATTTTATAAGGCCCAGCCCCTCTGCTGTCAACAAACATATGCTCTTGATACAATTTTTCAAAATAAAATGCATTGAGTGTAAACAAATGAAATGGCATCCTGACGAACACGAAGATTTTATTTATCGATATGTGTATTTGACATGATTAATCGAATTTCACTTTACATGTTTTAATGCCATTAAGTGGGGAAATATCGCAAATTTTCTCATTACTTTTAAATAATTTTACAAAGAAAAAGTTTTTACATGTTTAAAACTAAGAAATTTATTAATTATACACAACTTAATATTAAAAAAATATTGTTCATTTTATAGATAAATAATAAACAATTCATATTTATTTAAAAATTTTATGTATATATATACTCAATTTTTTTGAGAAAAAATTACAATAAGATATCATGTTACATATGTTAGAATTTTTATGTAGGTTACTATTAATTGTAAGTATTTTATTTTTTATAAAACTAGCTGAATAATGATCCAATATATTTTTATTTTTTAAAATCTAATTTGTTAAAGTGGTCTATTACTTGGATTTATAAATACTTGATTTTAGATTAATGTATTTGACGACTAAAGTGTAAGCTTATACTTATGCTAGCCTGTAATGGGAGGGTATAATAAGATTTTACTTATATTAATTAGATTCTCTCTTCACTTCTAACCTACTTCATTTATTGATTTGTTCCATTGAGAGTCACACACTATAAGAGAAGAAAAGGAAAATCTATGCCTATAAAATTCATTGAGAGTCACACACCGTAAGAGAAGAAAAGGAATATCTATGCCTATAAAATTCATTTGGACACTACCTTATCCAAGAGACTTAAATTCATGATAAAGGTACACTTCTACATTAATTTTATTTTTATGGTGTCCTTAATTTTATACAAGTTTTAATTTAAACTTTTACATATGGTATCAAAGCCACTTTATATAAATTGGGATCCAATTGCATGTTATCATGTATATAAAATACTTAATAATAATTGTTATCTATTTTTAATTTTGAACTATTCATAAAAATTAAATTGGCCATGATGGAGGATCTTGATTCAAAATTTTTATTTTGTTAAAGGAGAAGAAATTTTGCCTTTTGAATATGTTTGGCAAATATGATTTTAGATATTATATATGTGTAAGCATACATTAAATTTGAGTGATAATATATAAAGTATTTATAAAATAATGATTTAACCTTCTTTATTTAACTTGAATTCAATTTTCATAATTGGATAGTAGTAGAAATAAATTATAGAAAAGATGGTAAAAACCTTGTGAATTGTATAATTCTCTTTTATACCAAACATTATATGCTTATATGATTAAAATAATAGTACCATCATATATTCTAGAATAAACAATAATTATTACTATTTTGAATTAATTATATATGTAATCCATATAGTTTAAAAAAAATCTCTAATTAATTTGATATGAGTAACTTCTATTTTATATGTTTATTTTACTATTTGTTTTGATCTGATTAATTTTATTAGATTATTTGAAATTATCTTCTATTTTTATTTAATTATTTCATCAGTTTTGTATGATCAATTTTTATGATTACTTTTAGATAATTTCATGATTGTAAAATTACAATAATTTGATATTATTATTATTTTGAAAATTGATTGAATGATAAACAAATCCTAATCTTATGATTTCATAAATTTGTTTGATTTCATTGGATAATTTGAAAAAATCTTTCAAATTTATTTTATGATAAATTTGGATTTGATGTACTTTAAGTTCATTAATTATCACTTTTATTTTATCATAAATACTCTATTATAATTTATAATTTTTATGAAATTTATTATGCATAATTTATTTATTAATAATCAAGAATAAATTAAATAAATCAAATTCTAATATATATATATATATATATGATTTTTCAATTTTATTTCAATGCATTACTTATCATTGAAAATTACATTTTTTGGATTAGATTTTGTTGTTTTCGGCTAAGCTTGATTCATGCTTAAATGGCAAAAAGTTGAAAGGAAATAAGAGGTAAAGTATCAATTACTCTTATCTTTCTTTTTCGATTAATTCACTATTTCTAATATTAATTATGAGTTATCTACTTTGGAAGTAATACAAAAACTTTTTAACTAGTTAATATGTGTGCAATTTAACTTTTATGATTTATAAATGATATATATTTAAATTATTTTAAGTAATTATTTAAATATTTTGTATTGAATGAAATTTAAAATTATGAAATTTAATAAAATTTAGGGCTCTTATGATTAATATAAGTGCAATTTGTACAGTACCCTAATATAGAATGATCATATTTTATTTACTATTAATTTTGAAAATTATTTGAATGATAGTTTTAGGTATCTTTTTATTATTATCCTAGATTTTTATTTAGGAGACTTTTGGATTGATTTTGAATAATTATCATTAAAGTGAAATAATTCATATTAATTTATAAGATCTTCAAGTTATTAATGTTTAGGATGTTTACAGGATTAATTTCTTATTATTTAATATAATTACTTGCCAAATGAGGTAGTTGTGTATTTTAATTAGAAATTAGCTTATTAAAATATTTTTTGAATATATTTTATTATTGAGAATTTATCTATCCAAAAAGGATAAATTATCAATGTTAAAGTATTATCCTAATTGACTTCAATAATAGGAAGATTTTTATATATTATATTTTCTATCCAAATAGGAAAGAATATAGTAATTTTTTTATATTCCTAAATATTTTTTTAATATCTATATGCCCACAAACTATCATATTGTATTTTGTTAATATTATGTACAATATTTTTGCTTTATTAATTTATTTGTCTTATTCAAATTATTTTGGATAATTACTTTCTTAAAGAGAATTTTAGTAGTGAAAATTAAAAAAAATTATTATATTTTTAATAATTATCTATTAAGGTTCTTATTTGCTACCTTTGAGATTTTATACTAAAATAATTATTATATGGAGTATAAAGTAAAGAAAATATTATATTTTAATTTGGTTGATTGCTTGATAATAATTTGTCATCAGTTGGTTTGATAGATTATTAATTTTTATTTCATCCTTATCATGACAAAGGGATGACATTTTATAAAAAATTTTGTTTAAAATAATTTTAATAATATAGCATTAATAATCAAGTAATATTTTTTCTTATTAAAAAAAAGTTTTGAAATTATATTGTAATGTAATATGATTTTGATGATCAGTATTGATGCATATTATTTAACATCTCTTAATGGACTGATCATATTATTATTTTGGCATAATTTTAACACCCCGATTCTTTTGGAAAACTTATGGGTTAATTTAGATAATTATCACTAAAATAGAATTATTTTATATTAATTCATAAATTTTTAAACTATTAATAAATATTTACAGAATTAATTTTTAATTATTTCACCTATTTACCTAACCAAAAGCGATAAGTATGCATTATAATTAGAAATAAGTTTAATAAAATAATTTGTAATTATTTCATACAATGACCTACCCAAAAGGAGGTTATTGTGTGTTATAATTAGAAATTAGTTTAGTAAAGTAATTTTATTTCTAAATTTATTTTATTAATTTATATTTTATTTACTCAAAAAAGATAAATTTGTAATAATAATGTATTATCCTAATTGACTTCAATTTTAGAAGAATTTTTTATATTCTATATTCTTTATCCAAGGAGAGAATGTAATGATATTTGTATACTTTTAAACATGATTATTTTGTCCAAAACTAACATATTATGTTTATTTTTTTACATAATCTTTTTTGCTATAAATATATGATATTGAACACATGATACTTGTGAAATTTTTCTTTTTATATCATTTTCACACACAATATTTATGTTTATAAATATTTTTTATTTTACTATAGGTATGGACCAAGTAAAATGTATTATTGAATTATGTTAATATTGTTTTGAATAAAAAAAAACATGTCAAAGGGATTTAATAAGAATTATAAATTTATTTCCATATTTATCTTGATTTAATGACACCTTTAATTTTCAAAATAAATATTTATTTTTAATCTCATTTTTTTAAATTACACAAATTTAAGATATGTTTATGTGCAAAAAAAAAAGATTAGAATTGAAGTAATTCGAATGTAACAATATTTTAATTTTATGATCATTTATTATTTTATATTAGAATCAATCATATATTATTTATGTTTAAAAGATCATTATTCTGGGCAATTTTTTATATCCCAAATCTTTTGAAAAGTTTATAATTCGTTATGGATATTATCATAAAAGTGAGATTATTCATATTAATCATAAAGTTTTTGAGATATATCATATGGGATTAATTTATAATTATTATATGTGATTGCTGGCTCAAAAGGGGAATATTTTAATCAAGAATGTTTGACAAAACATATAAATTTTTAAAGTTACTTTAGTTTTAAAAACACGTCTATCTAAAAAGGATATGTTTTTAATGTTAAAGTATTCTCTTAACTGACTTTGTGATTAGGAAGGCTTTTTATTGGCTACGTTTTCTTTCTAAAAGAAGATTGTAGTAATATATATTACTCCTATGTCCATGAACTAAAAATTATATTCTTGCTTTCAATATTATTTCTTTTTACTATTATGGTAAAAATGCTATTTCTTTGATTAATCATTTTTTGAGGCATAATCAAAGTATATTATTTTACTTTAATTATAAAGATAAACTTGTTTAGAAGGTCTATTTGCTTAAAAAATAGTTTTTTATCATATTATCTTCTAGGTAACTGAGTTAATATATTGAAAAAGAATTTAATATATATTATATGTTCTGCTTAAAGGAAAATTTATAGTCATATATTAAGAACTCTTATGTAAACCTTATTAATATATAACAAAATCTTTTTTGTTTATTATATGCTATTAAATAATTTGTGCAACTAAATTTAGTTCTCTTATATTTTAAAGAGTTATTAGATAAATTAATTTTGAAAATGGTATACACTATTGTTAACTTTAGTTACATAATGATAAATTGAATTTTATATTGTTTATGGCATTATGGCATATTAGTTATTAAATATAATTTTTTTCTTTCCTTCTTTGGAATGGAATTATATATGACTTTTTTTAAAAAACTATATTTAATAAATAAATTGTTAATCAATTAGTGTAAATAATTATATTTTGAAATAGTGTACCATTTTTTTAGAATTGTACTAAATTTTCACATTAGTGGGAGTTTAATTTAATATTATAAAATTTTATTTGTATTATAAAATATGATACCTATGTTTAAGAGCTTATTTTGATTCAAGATTATTCGATGATATTTGAAATTATTTTACTTTATAAAAGTACATTTAAGTATTAAAATTTGTTTATATAATTTAATTTGTAGTAAGTTATATATTATTACATATATTTGTATGTTAGAAAAATATGCATGGTAAAGAGGTACAAATCTCATTGAATCCTCTTATATATATGTATGTGTGTGTGTGTGTATATATATATATATATATATATATATATATATATATATATATATATATATATATATACACATATATATAATTTTAAACTAATTATTACCTAGCATATTTTTGCTAATAGTAATGAATTTAATATATAAGTTATTATGTACTTCTTTTAGCATAATATAAAGTAACTTCTAAAGTTCTTCCCATATGAATTGTGAGTCTATTTTTTATGAAATGCATTTTGATCAATAGTGTATATTGCTATCATGAGAATTTTTCAAATAATTTAAGTCAAATTTAAAATTTTTATTCATACTTTATTCAAATAATCTCTAGAAATATATTTTAAAAAATTCTCTTATTATATTAACTTGATATCAATTTTAGTATCCAATTTTGAGAGTCATGCAAATTACTTGTTTAAAACATATCAAAGTTAATTATATAATTAATTTCTTTTGATTATTAATTTAGTTTATTTATATTATATCAAGTTAATGATTTAAGATATCATAATTTTACATAGCACTGAAATATATATATAATTTAAATATTTTTCGTTAAACCAAGGTTCTAATATTTATAAAATATTTAAAAGTTTATTGAGATATGAGCATTCAATTTTATTTTCTTATAATACATTAGGTTAGTGGGAGTTCTATACTTATAGAACATTTAAGCTTGTTGAGATGCATATGTCATGTACATTATTATATAATTTGCTAATTTTATTATACTTGGTCTTGATCATATTAGTACATTATTGTACATTTATATATGCAATTTATGGATCCTTTATTAATACATGTATCTCCATATTGTGAAATATACCAATTACTTATATATATGGTTTCTATGTGCACCATATTAGAATAATAAAAATTACCTTAATAAAGGTTATGTATCAAGTCTAATATTTTATTTTGTATGATACTTTATCAAGATTAATATTTGTTATTTATCAATTAGTTCCTAATATATATTTTTGTCTCCTAGTTGACATCATTTTTTAAACCTTGAGGCATTCTAACAATAGATTTATCAAGATTAAGATTTGGTGTCAATCATTTATTCCTGAGTTATATGTTTGTCTCTTAGTTAATATTATTTTAAAACTTAGAGATGCTCTGACTAACAGATTTATAAAAATTAGGATTTAGTTTTGATCACTAACTTTTGTATTTGATGTTTATCTCTTAATTGACACTATGTTAAAATTTTGAGATAATTAAGTTAATTGTTACTAGAAGATTTCTTTATCTTATTATTGAATTTGTTATAAAAAAATTATCGAGGACTAACTTAAAAAATGATATGTTTTTGTTAAATCATGTTTTTTAATATTATTTTTTTTGCTACACTTTCATATTAATGACTCATATTTAAGCAGTCAATAATATATGTAACCATAGAAGGTCTTGTGTTAATAATAATGCAATTACCACCATGATTTGATATTGTTAATTACTTAAGTATGAGTCATGTTTTAGGTATCATCTCTTGGATGATATATTTTCCAAAATCATGACCATATGTTTAAAATTTTGTATTCAGCTTGAAAGTCATTTTTATATAAAATATTTTAAAATAAACTCTTTACAATTAATATTGCCCAAGTAAAAGAATATTAGAAATTTTATATTAGCTACCATTAACTGTAAGTATTTTATTTTTGATAAAATTAACTAAATAATGATCTAAAAGATTTTTATTTTTTAAAATCCAAATTGTTAAAGTGATCTATTATTTGGACTTATAGATATCTTATTTTAGATTAATGTATTCGGTAGCTAAAGTGTAGACCTATACCTTTTCTAACTCGTAATAGAAGAGCTTAATAAGATTTTATTTATATTAATTAGGTCCCCTCTCCATTTTTAACCTAATTCATTCATTGGCTTGTCCTACTCAAAGTTGCACACTATAGGAGAGGGAGAGGGAGAGGGAGAGGAAGAGGAAGAGGAAGAGGAAGATTTATACTTATAATATTCATCTAAATACTACTTTATTCAAGAGAATTAAATTCATGATAAACATATACTTTCACATTAATTTTACTTTTATAGTGTCTTAAATTCTATATAAATTTTAATTTAAATTCTTACAACATATATACAAACCAGTGGTGTATATGTGATTTGTATTGAATGCTTTAGTTACAATGTGATAAAAAATATCATAGCAATTTAAGAGATATTATGGTGTACATATGTGCATCATTAAATCTTATTGTTAAATTTTATATTATATAGTATTACATAGATGAATGAAATTTAATAATTTAAATTATTAGTACTATATTTATCACATATAATTTATATTGTAAAATAAGTTATTTATCCTCACTAACTTAACGTATTAGGTTTGTTAGTAGCTGTCTCTACCACCTCTAGTTCTCTACCACTCACAAGCACATAAGATTATGTTCTAACTCCTATTTATTTTTATTGGTAGCATTGCCAATCATTATCTCACTCATCTATTAATATATATAATTATTATTCTCTCTATTTTTATTTATCTATCATTATTATCCAATTTTACACATATTAAAAAAATAATTTAATTTATTTATTTTTAATAAATTTTATAAAATTATATTTTATATATAAAATTTAAAATAATTAAAAATAGAGAAAAAATATAAAAAAATAAATATAAATTAATTAATAATATAAAATAATAAAATATTTATTAATAAAAAAATAATAAATTTTAAAAAATATTTAATATTTTATTAAAATTTTAAAATAATAAATAAATAATAACAGAAGAAGTATTCACGGTGATCATTGTTTGCCGCTCACCAGAATCAACTTTTGCTGTCATCCATCATCCTCGGTACCCCGCCACCACACATAATACAACATTGTTGTTATTACCATCACTGTATTAATAACGGGTGCTTTCTATGTTACTCTCATGGGTTTGAAATTCATTGGGATGTGACTAAATTTAAACTATTGGATGAGTAAAGTTATTGACTTGGTCAATTCATCCAATGACTTAATTTTAGCTACATCCCCATACGTTTCAAACCCATGGGGTAACATAGAATTTCCCTTAACAACGTCACCTCCCATCTTTTCTATTTTCCTATTATCATCCAGTACGCATTATCAATGTGTCATCGTTGAATGCCAGTTATTTCACCACCGTTAACTCTACACAATCATCACCATCGACCCTCATCATCAATTGACAGCATATTTATCACTATTATATATTAGTAATTTTTAATTAAAATAATATTTTGTGCGCAATAATATCCTTTATTGAATAGTAAGAAAAATATAAAATTATATTACATGTTCTACTGTAACGTATTAAGTGATGTGTAATATAAAGCAGCAGCCCAGCGGTGCAATCGCCCTTACATTGAGGACAGGTGGCTTTAATTTTACGGGCTATGTAATCTTTATTTATGCTTGAATGTTTTTAAATTGATTTTTTTTATTCAATCGTTCTGAAAACAGTATTAATTCTATATTATTATATATTTTTATTCTTCAAGAATTAAGTTAATAAGAATTAAAATTTTTAATTTAACACTATCCATTCATTATATTAATATATTTTTATTATATATCTATATTTTTAGACTTTAACTAAAAAAATTGTGTTAATTATTTTTTTATATTTAAATTTTTATACCTTTATAACAAATGTGTTCTAATTTCACATCAAATAGTTCTTAATAAACTGTATCCTCACAATTTGAGAATTTGCACAAACTATTTTATACAATTTTTTTACACTTATTTAAATTTGTGGCGGAAAGTAATGAGAATAAAACACCGCAAATTTTTTTAAATTATTTTAACTAATTTTTCTTACGTTGTGCTATTAAATAATTTCAAAAAAATTAGTAATTTTTAACATGAAAAATCTCTTAATATGATAGCAAAAATTAAAGGATTGAGTCTAATAATCGCTTGAACTTGACTGAATTTTACTTTCTATGACTTGAAAATTCAAAATCCACCTTCTTAAATTTTATAAAATTTTAAATTAATATTTATTGTCAACTTAATTATCATTTTATTAAATTATATTATTTTTAATAAAATTTTAAATAAAAATTATAATATTATAACATATTAATTTATTTCATCATTTTTTCAAATATAATTTTATAAATTATTTTTATTATTTAATTAAAATTTTATGCATATAATTTAATTTTTATTAAATATATAACACAGAAATTATGAACGAAAAGTAAGATAAATAATATACTATAATATTATTTTTATTTAAAAAAATAAAAAAGATCATGTAATTTAACAAAATAATAAATTAAATTAATGATGTATATTAATTTCACATTTTATATAATTTAAAAAGGTATGGTACATTTTTTCCTTGAAAATACTACAGACATGAATGCTTTTCTAAAAATTCTGGTAAGTAACAAATATAAAACTGCTTACCAAATAACACTATCATTTATCACATTGTAACAATACAATTTATTGCAATTAATTTTGTGTGAAATTAGAGCACACTTAATGTAGAAGAATAAAAAATTAAATAAAAAATAATTAGCACAATTATTTTAGTTAAAATCTGAAAATATAAATATATTAACAAAAATGTGTTAATATTACTTAAATGAGTAGTTTTAGTTAAAAAAAGATTATTTCTTTATGTTTTAATTCTTGAATAATATAAACATATAATAATACAAAATAAAATCACTTTCTAAGCAGAGATTCATAGCACTGCACAAAGAAACCGATTTAAAAATATTCATCAGAAACTAAAGATAATTATATTATCACGTGAGCTCGTGAAATTAAAGCCACGCTGCTTCAATTTAAGAAGATTGTCACACAGGGCAGCAGGGAAGTTTTGTCCGTAATATAATACTATCTTATAAAATACATATTTAATTTAATTTTATATTATTTTATGACTCTTGTAACATTGACACTTGTTCAGCGCGGCATAACGGAAGAGGTCTGGTTATTTTAGAATTTAATTTCTCAAGCAGAACAGGCCGTTGCGTAGTTGACAGTTATGCAAAGTTGAGATTGACAAGAATATAAAGTACTACTTACCTCCGTTCGCACTCTTCGCACGCTTAAGTGAGCAATAACTACGGCAGCATAGCAGGACAATTATTGCTAATACTACGCCTACGACGACGCCGATGATGATAGGTGACATATTCCCACCTCCTTCTTTGCCTGCTTTTAAAAAGGAAAGCACGCTTAACTAGGAAAAAACTACATTTAGGATATGTTTGGTTGGAGGTGAAAATAGGAAGGGGAGTAAATAGAGGGGGGTGGAAATGGAGGTGAAAATAATTTCACCTGAGTTGTTTGGAATGGATGAAAATAGGAGGGGGAGTAAATATGAGTGAAATAAATTTCTTTTGTTTGGAATGGGTGAAAATAGAGAGGGAAGGAAATGTGAATGAATAAAATGATTAAAATATCCTTTTGTTATGTTATGTTGATGTAGTTATAATATTATTTAGTAAAATTAAATAACAAATAATTTATGTACGAAGGAAAATATGTTAAATTTTTTTTTCTAAATACTAACATATTTAAAAAATTATAATTTTTTATTTTCATATAATTAATAAATATTAAAAATTTTACATTATATTTTAAAAAAATACTTATGGTGAGGTAGTAAAATTATTATATTATCATTGTTTAAATTACTTTTCAATTTAATTATTATTGAATAATATTTTTTGAGAGATTATAAATTTAATATTTGATTAAATTTAATGGTATATTAATAATTTATTATAAGCTTTTGATATAGTAATCCATATAATTAATGAATGAGATCAGAACGACGGCACTACTTGGAGCTCGAACTCGGTGGCTGGCGGCGGCAACTCTTTTTGCTTTTGATTCGCGTTCTTGCACACTGTGAGAGCAATGAGGGCAACTGTTGGAATTTGGAAAGTATGGCCGCTTTTCACCCCTTTTCCCCTCATCTCAGGAGGGTACCGAGTTTCACTAGACCCCACCACAAAAGGACAAATTATATTTGCGCCCCCCCTGAATTTCACCTCCCTCCAAACACGCGAAAATTTTCACTATCACCCTAATTTCGCCTCACCGTTTACGCCCCCTCCTTATTTCACCAGTTCCAAACGCAGGGTTAATGTGTCCCGTATGTTAAGACGAAGACAAATCAAAAAAGAGTATTTGTGCAATGCTGTTTTAAAAACTTTATTTATTATTATATTTAAAGTTGAAATATATATATATATATATATATAGGTGAGTCGAAAGAAAGATATTTGTCAATTTATTTGATAATTCATAATTATTTGAATTATTTAAATAATTAATTTAAATAAATAAGAAATAATACCCAGGAGAATTTTTTATGTTGGCTTATTGTTGAGTAAATTATTTACAATATAGTTCTTGTAATAAGAATTTATAAAATCGACGGATTTTATTGGTTGAACTTTCCTTTTTATATGAATGCGCTAGGGTCTACTTCTTTTTATTTGCTGTTTAAGTGGAGCAATAACTAAAAATAATAATAAGAAGAAAACAAAAAGTCCTGTTCCTACGTTTTCCTCCTTTTTTTTAACCATTTATTTTTGTTTTGCATTGCTACACCTCCCTAAGTTTTAAAATTTTATTTTATGAATAAAATAATTAATTATCACAATGATAATTAAAACAAAAATTTATAAGGAATGAATAAATTATAATAAAGAAATATGGGATGAAATATTAGGTAAAGGAAAATTAATTAATTAATTAATTGAATAAAATTATAAAATGAGAACTTCTTAAAAATTGTTTGAGAAAAAGTTGGAGAAATGAAGTATTTAAGCATTAAAATATGTTTAGAGGTGAGTAATTAAGTGAAGGAGATTTAAAACACATTTTTCAAATTGTCCCTTCTTTTATTTTTCACTTTTATACGTAAAGTTCGGCCCATTTCCCTCAATCTCCCATTTTCCCTAAAATCCCTAACACCACCTCCTTCTCACACTTTTCAACTTCTTTTTCTTCTTCTTCTCTCTATTCAATCAAGTTAAAAAAAAAAGCCAATACTCATCAATTATTTCACATAATTGGAGTAAGATCTCCATCATTGTTACATTATTCTTCACTTTCTTTCAATTTGAGGAGATTTGAATATTCTATCTCAAAAGGGAGAAATATAAACTCTAACTTTGGATTTGAGGATTTGTAATAATTAAGAAAAATCAAATCTCCTTCCTAGCTTCCAAACATCTCCTCCAAATAAGGTGAGTGAATATTTTAGCTCAAAATGAGGAAATAAACCTTAACCTTAGATTTGATAAATTTGAATAATTAGAAACAACTAAATCTCCATCCTAACTTCCAAATATCCCCTTTAAATTAGATAAGTGAACATTCTAACTCAACCATTAAGATTAAATGAAATTTTGTTTGGTTTAATGTGAGTTCTTTAGGTTTTTAATGATTATATAAGAAAGGCATTGATAGTAATGTTTGATTTGAGATTATTGTTAAATCTGGTGTAAATGATGTGTTATAAATGTATACTAATAATTGAATGAAGTTTGGTAGGCCAATAAATAAGCTTTGGGTGAGATTATATATTGTAATGTGAATGGTAAAATTGCAAGCAAATTTGCATAAACCTAGGTACTAGTTAACTATGCCCCAAAAATACGCATTATGGACAATCATATTCAACTACATAATCCATTATGCCTCTGAGAAGTGCGACTTTGGTATTTTGTAGTTGACTATAAAGTCAACTATGTGCTCATAAGATTGCTCTTCAACTTAACGTGGTCAACTACTTCCTTCAGGAAACTTTTGTAGTCCAATACACAATTAACTATGGACCTACACTAGTTGGTCTCAAGCTATGCATAGTTGACTACATAGTCGACTAAATGGTAAGAAATTTTGACCTTGGACCCATTCATACTCAATTATGCTTCATTAGGGCTTCTCCTTGGAATAGCACAATCAATTATATAGCTAACTACACCCTTCAAAATCACATATATCATGACATATAAAGGGTCAAATGAATCAAGTGCCATATAATATTATATATAAATGTTATATGTAGATTAATGATAAAAAATGAGTTGTAAGGCTATACAAAAAAGTATGGAAATGCTATGATTAGAATTAACTATCATAAATGAGTTTAAATGTATTAAGTTTCATAAAAATTGAGATTAAGGCAATGTGATATGCATGAAAATTAAATAATAAATCTAGTAATGATTTATGAAAGATAAGGATGGATGAAAGTTATAAGAAGATTTACTTATTTCCTTTTCTTTATTATATCTACATCTTGTGTGGTGTAGATATGGTATCAATAAAAATCTATTTTCAATTGTATGGTTAGAGAATTAGGTACAAAGGAGGGTAAATCCAATTAGTAAACTTATATTTGATTTATAAATTGATTTTGCTCAAATATTTTCCTACTAAACTCCAAACTTACACCTTTTTGTTTTTATTTTACATATTCATAAGTTAAGCCACTCGTAACACCATATCAAAGCTAAAGCTTTGGATGTTTGTATCAGAGCATTGGTTTAGGTTTTTCATGATAAATGAGCTAAGATAATCTAACTGTCAAATCTAATCAAGCAAGTTGCATATATCGAAAGGCATGTCTTTGAAGATCTCCATGGATTACTCATTTTATGTGTGTTAATCACTGATTATTACTTAGTTAAATTTCTTTATAATTTATCTTGTGGGATGAACTATTTCCTTGATGAATTATTTTTAGTCTGAGTATTGGATGTGTGTGAAAATTTGAATTATGATTTGTGATTGATGTGAAGTGAAATAGATGCTTAGAATTATGTAATGTGAATGACTTGAGTGCGAAAAGAATGATTGAAATGTAAGAAATGAATGATTTGTGTTGTGTGGAATGAATTTTGAACTATGATTTGTGATTTATTTAGCAAGAGTTTTATTGATTGAGGAAATAAATGTGTTTGAAATTATATGTTGAACTATGTGATTCATTGATGTTGAGTGGTTGATGACATGAGAATGGCCCATTTTGCTGATCAAAACCCTTATGGCATAGTGGATGTCCCAACCATACCCTGTGATATGTGATAAAAAATAGTGATACCTATGGTGTCTCATCGTGGTAATGTGATACTTATGGTATTCTATTATTGATCACTGATATATGATATCGATTATTGCCTATGATGGCTATTATGAGTATGATACTCACTTTGATATATGATTTGTGATGGGGGAAGTATTACATTCTTCTGAATAAAGGAGAGGCATGGTAAGGCTTGGAGGAAAAAGGTTGGTGGCCTCGAGTCTAGGATAACGTGAGATAAGGCTGGATCGAAGATATAAAGAGAAACCTTAGATGTCAACTATGTCCATTTGGTGAATTTTTATAAAAAGCCATTAATATAAGTTGTTCTCTATACTATTGTTTATTGTGTTTTGATATTGATACTTGGTTAATTTTGGATCGTTTTGTTTAATGTAATGTGACTAAGTTTGGTTGACCTAGGATGATTTTGTTTGATATGATATGATAGAAGTAAGCTTGGTTAGCTGTGATTGAACTTTGACAATTATTCGAATAATGGGTGAATACTCAAGAAGGGTTATGTGCAAATCAATGTTGTGATAATGCTT
Source organism: Sindora glabra (assembly GCA_020226215.1). Classification (NCBI taxonomy): domain Eukaryota; kingdom Viridiplantae; phylum Streptophyta; class Magnoliopsida; order Fabales; family Fabaceae; genus Sindora; species Sindora glabra. Next base: position 20,353,425 of record CM035229.1, on the reverse strand, counting down.
GATGTGTATATGATTGTAAATTTATGTTCTCTTAAATGATTGCAGTTAAATTTTCCAGTAAGCATATATGAGTATGATTGATGGTAGTTAATTGTAAAATTAATTAACTGATTGAATGATGCATGAATGTGATTGCAAATGAGATTGTTAATTTAGATGAGGTCAAGAACGGATTAGTTTACATAATGATACATAAGATGGAGAGATAGTCTATTAATAATCTTGTGCAATCATGTCCATTTTCATAAAAATTCAAGGATGAATTTTTCTGAAGGGGGGAGAACTTATAATATCCCCAATTTAAATATAAAATCATATGTGAGTTTTGAGATTTATGAATTATTTATTAATTAATATTGGCTTTAAATTTATTATCCACATTAAAAGTTCTGAAATTTGAAATGAATTTTTATTTTAGGATAGTAGCTTAAAGGTGGATTTATTTTTCTCCAAAGTCGGCGCCCTTTCTTTTAAAATTTGTGCATTTTTCTACCTTTTGCTGTTGTTTCTTCTCTTACTAACTCTCTTCCATTTCTTTTAAAATTTCAGCAACTTCTTACATATATATACACAGGTCTCTCTATTTTTCCAGCATCTTAACCCCCACCGCCTTTGACTTTTCTCTTTATTTCTTTTGCTTCTGTTCCAGACAAAATAGGAGGTTTTATATTTTTCTGCTACTCTCTCTTTATCTGTTCCACCGCCTCAGCACTGCCTCTCTTTCTCTCTCAATTCTTCTTCTTCTTTCTTTCCTGTTGTTTCTCCCCTGATTCTTGCTGCCACACTCTTCTCCGGTCAGCTCACGTACTGACGTCTCAAGCCTCCTTTGCTATTACGAGAAGCTACTTTTTCACAAATAACAACTCATGATAATGTTGCTGTTGTGCCACCCACGAACTAGGAATGCATCGGTGAAAGGAAAAAGTTGGAGTTAGAAGTTTATATGAGATTGAGCTTGGTTCGTCCATCACCTCACTAACGAGTTGTCTCCCCCACCGTCTATGCTCTCTCTTCTTCTCCTTCTCTTCCTCCATGTCACTGCTTCCATTCAGAGTTGCTGCTGCAAGTCAGCTCAATGCCATTCCTAGTCACTGGTTTTCTTTGCTTCTCTTCCATCTATTGCCTTCATTTAGTTGCTGGTTACGAGCATAAGAGGGCGACAACACCACAACTTAACTCACTTTCCCATTCTTCTTTTCTAAAAAAAATATGTGTTAGTGTGTGTCCTAGAACTAATCATATATATGATTGAAGTTATACACAATGTATTATGTTTTATTTTAAGCAATTTAATTATTATATTTTATTTTTATAATTTTATTATTATTATGCGCGATTTATAACTTAATATAATAATTATCCTTGGATTAGATTCGCTATTTCTAAAATGCCCCTAGTCAAGTATTATTACGAAAATGATAGTAATAATACATCGAGACTAGCATGTATAGCGATTAATGATTATGAATCATGGATATGTAATATCAAGTCAATACATGAGTACATTATTAGTGAACAATGTACTGGACTGACCCACTATGAGAATATTGCATGGATAGACGTGTCATAAGTTATTTTCATATGATCACAAATACACATAAACCTTTGACTTGAAGTTACTACGATTCCCTACATGAAGAATTACTCACTTTAATATTGTCCTATGTCACCTTTAATCAGGATGACAAGTAAGGCACTAATTGGGTGTGTCATAAATTGTGCAGAGAGAAGTGAGTGATGTAGATGGGATTTTGTTACTCTTGTATAAAAGAGAAATATCCTTGGGTCCCTTGATTGAGTGAGACTTAGAAATGCATGGCCATGCTTAATTGAATTAATATGTGATATTAATCATTTATTTTAAGTCTACTCAGTATCAAGAAATATAAATTGAACATTGACGAGAATGACACATTCCATGCCTCCAGTTCAATTTGGATATTATTACAAAAGAGTTATGATGCAAAACGTTGATCATGTATTACGTAGATGTCGAATCACAGACATTCTTATTACTTGAGTGGTAGTGATGTATTGCTAGATACCGCTTACTGTCTATGGCTCAATAATGAGTCATTGTCAACGTAGTAAGAACCTACAAGGTCACACAAAAGGAGTAAGAATAAGACAATAATTAATTGGACTTTAATTATATTAATATCCAATTAATTGGACTTATTTTTGTACATATATATATTATTAAGAATAATAAATTCACGTAATATATATATATATTATGTGATATTATTTGATATTAAAGTAATATCAAATAATTACGTTATCAGATATTAGATAAATATATTATGAGATAATATTATTTTAATATTTGATAACTATATGCAATTATCTAATATTAAGATATTTATATTATGAGATAATATTATCTAATATTAGATAATTAATAGATAAGTTATATCTCTCCTCATTATCTCTAGGATAAGGATAAAATGAGTTGTTAAGTATGATTAGGATTTTAGAAGCATTATCCTAGTAGGACTAGGATTGTGACTTGCCTAAGTTCTATAAAGGGGGCTTGAGGGCAGCACATTAGAGACACGCTCATAGGCTTCTTAAAACCCTAAATCACTCAGAAAACATCAAAATCCTAATTCCTAGAGAGAGAAACGCATCCTAGCAGATTCGTGGAGGGCGAGAAGTCGTTGTTCACTCCGTGTGGATACCGTAGAGACGCTGTACCTTTTGACCAGCATTTGATTCATCCGTTCTTAAGTTTTGATCAGTAGAAATACAAGTGCCCAATAGGTAAAACCCTAATAATTAATTTATGCTTTTTGCATGGATCCTAGGTAGAATTTAGATTGAAATTTTTGAAATTCTGCTGCATGTAATAATCCGAATTCCTAACAGTATGCTGAACGTTTTAGCTTTATTGCCAGCTTCGAGCAGCAACCCTTTTTTTTCTCAAAAAAAGGGGGCTTCTCTCCCTATGAGCATGCATCAGCTTCTCCTCCTCTCTTTCTACTCGATTTCTTTCTCTTTCTTATGTTGCTTGCTAGTTGGCTGCTACTATCGTAGGAAGCTACGAGTCACAAGCTAGACTAAGTGGAGTGCAGCACACTACCTTTTTCTACTATCTTCAGCTAACAAAGGCCGATGAGTTTATGAAGCATGTGCATAGTTAGGATCAAATAATCACCATTAGTAAAAAAAAAAATCCCCGCTCCAGCTACACCACCACACATTTTACTGTTGGAATAATCTTATTTACGAGTTACTCTTTCTCCATGATGACGGAGCATGGCAGAAACAGTAAAACAAGGCAGATTAAACCCTCCTCCATTCTAGCGTTTTAACTAAAACAAAAGAATGAAGGTGAAGAGTTGAGAACCTCTGAATCTGTGAATGATTTTAAGTGAGTATATATCTCATTACTTCTTATTATCTTATTAAAAGATATTTTAAATATTGAGTTACACTTTTCTTATTATTAGTATCAATCCTATATTTTTGTATAAGTATAATTATGAGCAAGTGTTATGAATTGAGTTTTTTTAGACATTGAAAAATGATTGGTGATGAAATGATATGAAAGTCGGATGAAAAATTGCTGACGAATTATATGAGGTGGATATGATATTGATTCAATAGTCAGACGAGAAATTCCTGGCCAAAAGTTAAGAGAAGTATAAAATTGACCTTGATACTATATAATAGCTATATGTATGTTTTCTGTATTTAAATAGGTGACATTACATGACTATTTGTAATTGATTTGTACTGATGATGTGATTGTGACGATTTGTTTGTATTTGAACCTTAATAACTGTTTGTGTGTGATGCCTACCTGAAATAGGTAGTACATGATTTTGAAATTTTGTTGAATTCTAATAGGAAGTTGAGACCCTTATAATTGTATTATGTGAATTAGAGTTTCAGTCATGTGCAAATGAATCTCCATTATAGGATATGGTTTGATATATTTTAGGAATCCAGAAAATGGTTTACTATTACCTTTTTATATATCTAAATTGATCACCCACAGAATAGTGGTAGTTATATGGTCACTGAGTTCTCGTAACTCACTTTATTTTATTTTAATGTTTCAAGTTAATACTTAAGTTTGTTATATCCATGAAACATCAAGATTGCCTTATTTGAAAGATTTGACAGTTGAAAATAGAAATTGTTAATTTATGTAGTATTAATTTATTGTATGTGTATAAAATTGAACCTACATTGTATTGTGCGTATGTGTGATTATTGTCATATTTGAAAAATAAATATCAAGGCTTATGAAAATCAGTAATGGGATTCACGTTGGTTACGATTAAAAGTGGGTTGTGATAGTTTGCTTAACAAGGCTATAAGCAGCAAATTGATATTTTGTTATAGATAAAGATTTTGTGTCTTGTTTTACATATAGAGTCAACGTAGAGGAATATAAATTTATTTCATTTAAAGCTGTTAGGTGAGCTTATCTTTAAATTTAGATGGATTATAGGTAAGCTTAACTCTTTTTTACTACTAAATCATTTTGACAAATGAAATCCTATTATTTCCCCTTGATACATGGTCCTTATCATACTAATAAGAAGCATAGGTTAAGTTAGTAGAAACTAGGTAATTGATTTTCATATCAATTATGACTAGGATTAGGTTATGACAAAGATATTATAGCATAATTTAGGTTTTTCCTAGTACGATGAGCCTTATGATTAGTTAATTATGTCTATATATTTCCCAAATAGGTATTGACCAATATTGTACTAATGGTATGTATGCATCCAAAATTACATATCATTAGTATCATTTTGATGGACCATATATAGCCTAATGATGATGGTGGTGGAGTTTACTTGTAGTAAATTGCTTAATAAAGATTTGACTTTAGTCTAATTGCTTGAAAAACCTTGTGAATTAAAACAATGGTAAATACTATAGTTAGATGCAAGATGACAAACCTGAGCATGAAAAGTCATCCATTAGGTAAGATGGACATATAATTAAGGTTTAGGCTTTTAATTCTAATACAATGCTTATTTTCACATTGTTTATTCAAATTACATTGCACTTGTCTGTAATCAATATTTACTCATAAAAAAAATAAGGAACTAAAAAAAGAGAGAGAAAAAACTTAATGTATGCAACATAAAAATGATTAATACTAATTGAAAGACTTTAAATTGGATCTTGTTTAGATGGGGACAATGGAGGAAAATAAAAAAAAGGGACTACAACCATGTTATAACACTAATAAGTACAAACTAAGTAATTTAAGATTCATAATCAATGTTTTTAATGATTCATTTTTGTCAAAAGGAATCAAACTATGTTATAGCAATAATAAGGAACAAAAAATTTGTGCTAAAAGCTTATAATGAAGAAACTCCATAGATTTTAATTAGGCTTTAACTTATTTACATTAATTTTGTCAAATACTAAAAAAAAAACAAAGGAAGAAATTCTAATATAAGGGACATGTGTATGTCATATGAACCAATATGGTTGAAATTAGGTAGAGGTTAGCACTCTATATAGTTTGTATTCCATATTATAACCATAATTACTAGTTTACACTTTGTTTAAAGTGCTTGATGCAAAATTCCATATTTTAAAGCTTTTTAGTAAAGGAATCATGTTGGATTTTTTTCTTTAACTTTCAAGTATGCAAGCAAAATGTTTTTCGCTTTGTATTTAGTTTTTTTTTAATTTATTCATTATTACTTCCCTCGCTCCCTACCTATTGTTAAGAGAAATCATCTTATCAATACTTAGTATTTTTACATCTAGCAATATAGGTTCTTTCCCATTTAATTCTTCTAAGAAAGAGTTGCACCTTTGCCAATTTTAGTGGTGGTATAGATAAAAGCTAACCTCTAATCCTTTTTGGCCAAGTTGTTGATTGCACTTAATTTTCAACAATACATACCTTGTATTGTTGGCTTTTGAGTGCAATCCACAGGTGGGACAAAGAGGATCTTAAGTTTGTTATTCTACTTATCACCACCAAAATTGATAAAGTTATAACTTATTATTTAGGAAATCTAATTCAAAAAGAACTTGTATTGCCAGATGTGACAATACTAAATATTAGTAAGACAAACTCTCCTAACAATAGGCAAAGAGTAAAGGAAATAATAGTGATGAAATGAAAAATGAACTAGATGCACTTGACAAAGAGTATTCAACTCGTTGATACGTAACTATGTTATTGATATGTGCAGAAAATTGAAATGAAAAGGGAATTAAATGTGGATGTATTGTTAATTCTAATTTAATTTATATGATTTATTAATATGTGCAGAGTATCTGTCCTTGTGTTAGAGACACCCATCATCATATCCTTGAGGTTCAGACCTAATTCGTAAATATTGGTTAACATTAAAATAAGTGTTTGTAATTTTTTTATTTTTTAATTTTACTTTCTATGTGTTTTTTCTAAGCTAATTCCATGTGTTAGTGCCTTCATATGAAATTCATAAAAAGTTTCTTATAATTAGTATATATTAAATTAATATTCACAAGGATTTCTTTTCATATGTTACAATCTTATACTAGTATAATAATATGGGTAAGAAATGAAATAATTCAGAATGGAAAAAGAAAGTAAAATAAGCAAAGAAGAATCATGAATTAGAAAAGGGTGACTCATTGCATACTAGAGGATTTATGTCTATTATTATATATAAGAGGGGGATTGTAATTTCTCTTTTCTAATTTACAGTCATGCACATTAGATTTTAAAATAATGATTATATATATATATAATTATTATAGAAAAAAGAAACTAGCAAAGATGTGACTGATTACTTGATATTCATATTCAAGTTAAAAAAAAAAAGTGATGCTTTGGTGAATCAAAGATCTTTTGCTCTATATATGAGTTATTGATGATATATTTTTTATTAGTTCGATGATATTTTAAGTTACTTAACTATGATTATTTAATACTTTCCTAATTGTAAGAGGAGGTTTGAAATATTAAAAAGAATAACTCCTAACAATCCTTAGATAAGGGTGGGGGAACATTTCTATATGCTTATAAAATAAGAAAACAAAGAGCTTAATATAGGTTTCACAGCTTTGGAGAAAAGATATAGGCAACTAGGTATTCAAAGGTAGTCATATAACAAAGGAAATGAATAATGATGAAAATTATCTTTATGATTTCCTCAAAGCAATCGCTTGCTTTCATGTCCATGGATCCATTTTTTTTCCTTAAGGCAATTATTAGTAAATCTTCATAGAAATGCCTACTCTTTCTTACAACTAGTACATTCATATTCATTATATTGAGTTAGCAATATAAAAGAGAAATAGAGTTATCTTTGTTAATTTTGAAATGATAATTTAATACAAATTATGGTCGAGAGAAGATGACATCCAAGAGTAGCGACATGCATCTTAATATTGATGATGGAGTACTACGAGCACAACATAATGCATAATTTGAGAGTAAGCTATTTAACATTCTTATTTTTATATGTATAAACCTTGGACATCATTTTTTAAGGTATATATTGGAATTTATAAGTAAAATATCCACATTCAATTTTATTTTATAAATTAATTTTATATCATGAAACTTAATTCAAATATTTGATTGTTAATAAGGTTTAGACTTTATAAAATTTGATTTAGTAGGAAGTTTACTATTTAGATTGCTATAAAATAGATAGCATATTGACGAATATATCACATATTGTGTGCATAATATTAGTAATAGTATTTTGAAGACAATGTCACTAATTTTTCAAAGATTTCCTAATTTTATGATAAGTTTAGCAATAAATTTGTCCTTCGCTAAATCAATATTTAGTGACGAACTCAAATTATTGATAAAAATATCTATCATTAATTTGTATTTCAGAGATGAAAATTCCATTAATGGATATAAAACTAGCAATAAACAAATACGTTACTAATTCCATCCATCATTCATTTCTTTCATCATTGTCTTGCTAAGTTATGACGAATGTAATGATGGATATTAGTAACAGATAATATAGATCTATCACTAATCCTATTTCTAATGCATTATTTATTGATACCTTCTTTTTTATTGTTATATTTTTTAGTAGCAAAATTTACCAAATAAATGACAAATTTTTCCACTGAAATTAGTATTTTTTTTAGTAATATGTGTTGCCTACTGACTTAATTTTACTAGATATAATTGATTATGATGTGATCTTAGCGATGGATTGGTTGTCTAATTACCATGGCTATGATAATTCTTTAAATAAGTTTATTACTTTTTCCATAAAGGGTTTCCTACCAATTGAGCTTTAAGGAAATATATTATTAAAATCCATTAGCTCGATTTCAAATATCAAAGGCTAGAGTCTTATTAAGAAAGGATGTATGGCTTATTTAGCTATGATTTAAGATTTGAACTAACTAGTTCCATATATTAGTAGTGGTATGAGAATTTTCTAATGTGTTTCTAAAGGAATTGCTTTGGTTGCCACCCAATAAAGAAATAAAGTTCCTTATTGATTTAGTGTTTGGTATTAAACTTGTATCTATACCTTTTTATTAAATGGCTCTGGCAGAATTGTAAGAGTTAGGAAAGCGACTACAAGATCTATTGGATAAGGGTTTCATTCATCTATGTTCTTCAACTTTAGAAGCTCCAATATTGTTTGTGAAAAAAAAGGATAGATTATTATAGTTATGCATAAATTATTGGCACTTGATCAAGGTCACAATTAAGAACAAGTATCCAATTGCTTACAAAGAAGATAGATTTACATACAAGTTATCATTAGCTGAAGATTTTTAATAAGGATATTCTTAAAGCTATCTTTCAAACTCAATATAACCATTTCGATTTCTTAGTCATGTCTTTTGAGTTAATTAATGCCCCAGCTTCCTATGTGGACTTGATGAATTTGATATTCAAGCCCTTTCTAAATAAGTTCATGATTGTCTTCACAGATAATCTTTTAGTGTGCTCAAAGAGTGAAAAAGAACATGTTAAGTACCTTAGGATTGTGTTAAAGACTTTGCAAGAGCACTAGTTGTATGCTTAATTCTATGAGTGTGAATTCTATACAATTAACATGAAGTTTCTAGGGCATATGGTTTTATGAGAAAGAGTTCATGCGGATCCTTAAAAGGTAAAAGCCATAGAGAATTAGCCAAAGCCTACATCTATCATAAAAATCCAAAGTTTTCTTAGGTTATCAAGATATTGCAAAATTTTAATAAAGATTTTTCTAAGATATTTGTGTTGTTGACCAAGCTAACAAAAAAAAGGGTGAAGTTTGATCAGATGCTTGTGAAAATACTTCTAAAATTCAAAGTCATGCTTAACATTTATGCCCATGTTAGTTTTACCTTAAAAAATAAGAGGGTATATAGTGTAATGTGGTATAGAACGGATCTACATTCAACATTATGGGGTCAATTACCTTTATAAAAAATAAAATTACACATATTTGTATACTAATTATAATTATTACCTAAGAATTTAAATGATCTTACCCTATAAATTTCTTTTATTAGTTAAAATAGGGAGATTTTACATTAAATAACAGTGAAAATATATTGCCCTCATAAACTAAAATTTCTATATCTACCACTGACTATAATACTTTTAGAGTTAGCTTTAGTGTGTTTTAATGTAACATAGGAAGGTGATAACATATGCTTCCCAACAACTTAAGTGGCTTGAGCAGAATTATCCTACCTATGACTTAGAAATAGCAAAAATGGTCTTTACATTGAAAATTTAGAGGCATTACTTATATAAGGAAACTTGTGAAATTTTAACCAATCATAAAAAACTTGAAATATACCTTCAAGCAAAAGAACTAAAATTTACAATAAAGAAGATGGATAAGATTGTTAAAGATTATGATTATTTCATCTTTTATCATCCAGCACTACTATAGATTTATTGAATAACACAAGCATAGTGAATGTTGATTAAAAGATAAATTAACATATATAATGGCATGGTGCAATTTTTGTAAATTGGTGCAACTTAACATGTCAATTATAATTAACAATTGACACTATAAAACCATATTTCAGATTTCTGCATTGGCCAATCTAAAACCAACCTCTAATGTTATACAAAGATTTGTTGTAAAAAATAAGGATAAAGTTATAATGCCAATTGTTTATATAATCGACATCAAATCAAACTAATTTTTTTGTAAAAGGCATCCAAATCTTCTAGATTATGTTTACATGTTGATTTTACTTTAATAATCAACATTTATTATTGTTCACACTACTATAAATTTCTCTTTCACTTTAATTTTTGTTTAGGTAGTATAAGAGGACAACACATATATTCTTGTTATGCATTTAAAATTGCTTCAAAACTAATGGGCAAAAGCATTCCATCCAACAAGGGATATCTTTTTACCTTATCATTTGAGGGCAGAAGATATCCATGGTTGGATAGGATGCTCTTAATCATAGAATTTAAGTCATTTCTAAATATATAGCATGGATTGGTATGTTATCCTTATATTCCAATTGGTATAAGATGGAGTTGATGTCTATAATGTTAAATGATCTAGTGTGGAGCACTTTAACATGAGAAAAATATACCTTATCTTTTTAACCTCTTCAATATGAGAAATGGATGGCTATTTTGTTTAATGATCTACTATAATTTTATTGTTGGTACTCATTTTATAGAAAATATAAATAATGCACAATTATTTAAATTTTCATTAAATAATAAATTTTAATATTACTTTACAATATTTATTAGTGTATAATGTTGTTAGATAAAATGGTACCCATTGTTAGAAGTATGTCAGGATACATAAGTTAAAAGAATACAATGAAAACCGTGTTAGTTGTTTATTAAACAATGGACTTGATTTGGAGAAAAATAGGTAAGAAAGATCAAGAGTTGGATCAAAAAAGTTTAGTGAAGTTATCATGTCACTTTTTTTATCTAATCAATGTCTAAGGTTATACCGGTGACTAGTCAAATTGTGATAAAGAGTAATAAATGATAAGCATTTACTAAGGATAACATTTACAAAGTTTTAGGAAATTGTCAAAACTTTTTATGTTACATAAGAATTGAAGTCTATGAAACATGTAATGTTAGTTGTGATAAGAATTGACATTGAAAAGTATTTATGTGATGCCCAAAAGTATATCAATAGACAATTATATGGGAAAAAGTTATTTTTTAAGACATCAGATATATGTGTTTTCCAAGGAATATAAGGATAATAAGAAAGATTTAGGAGGAATAAGGAGAGGGATTTTAGGTTAAGAAGGAAAAGAGAAGAGGTTAGGGTTAGGATGGTGTTGAAACATACTATGATGATTATTTATATAAATCGACATGATATTACAAAAATCAAAATTTAGTTATTTATAAGAACTAACATGTAATTTTATATTTTGGTCTACTTTATTGAACACCAATATTTAAAGAATAAATGAAAAGGAATCATAACCAAATTGGAATAGTTTAACATATAAAATTGCTCATATTTATATATATCAAGTAATAACCAATGTCAAATGTGTTAAATCACTGAAATTAAAAATCAATTCTGTAGTAGTGTAAGTAAAGCTAATGAGTAATCAATGCATAGAGTAAAAAATACATGGACAAAGAAAATGAGATGTCTTTCAGTAATCACAGAGTGCTATTAGCTCAAGTAGTAGCTCAATCTATTCTTATAAAAAGAATCAAAGATGCTCAGAAGATTGACACAATAATGGTAAATGATGCAATAGAGAGTACTAAATCAAGAATGGCTATTGATAAAAATGGAGTAGTTTATTATCAAGGTTAAATTTAGGTTCCATCAAGTAAACGAAATAAATTACTACACCAAGCTCATAACTTCATATACTAATCGAAAGGAATGAAGAAAGATGTGTTAGATTATATGATAGAATATTTCATGCATTAATAGGTAAAAATGACACATCAACACCTAGCTAAAGTACATTAACCATTTCCAATCCTGGAGTGGAAGTGGAAAAGTGTCATGATGGAATTTTTGATAAGATTGCTAAGGACTCAAAAGGGATATAACTCTATATGGGTCATTATTGATATGTTGACTAAATTATCACAATTTTTATTTGTCAAGACCATTTTTTTAGCTATGTAATATACCTAAGCATCTTTTAATAAGATAGTACCATTACACAAGGTCCCAATTATTATTGTATCAAATCGAAGTACTTAATTTACATCTAACTTTTGGTAATTTTTTCAACAAACATTAGGGATTCAATTATGGTTTGATGTAGCTATCCACCCCCATACGGATATACTATCATAATGGAGGATCCAAGTTTTAGAAAACATGCTTAAAGCCTATACCCTTAAAGTTTAAGGGAATTTTAAAGAAATATTTATAATATAATAATAGCTATCGATTGAGTATTTAGATGGCTCCTTACAAGGCTTTGTAAGGATAAAGGTGTTGTTCCTTGGTAAGATGGTTTAAATTGGGAGAACAAAACTCCTTAACCAGATACAATGACAAATGCCTTAGAGAAAGTTTATTCAAGACTGGTTGAAGATAGCTTAGGATGGTAAAAAATCATATACAAATAAGAGGAAGAAAGAATTGGAATTTTAAAAAGGGGATATGATGATATTAAAAGTTTCACATATGAATGGCTTAATGTGGTTTGGAAAAAAAAAGGAAGTTAGCACCTTATTTTATTCGACCATTGTCGATTTTCAATCATGTAAGAGCAATAGCTTACTGTTTGGAGTTAGTTAATAACTTATAAGCCATCTAACCAATAATTCAAATTTCTATGCTTAAAAAATACATACCATATGAGCCCTATATGATCTAAGAAGAACCATTGTATTTACATTCTAGATTATTATATGAAAAGCAACAAATTAAAATTTTGGATTATCAAGTTTGGAAATTAGGATTAAAAGAGTTGCCAATTGTGATAATTCATTAGGAACATTATGCAATGGAAGAAATTACATAAGAACTAGAGTCGGATATGAGGTAGAAATATCCTTAATTTTTTAATGAGTGCCAAGTTTAACATTAATATATTCTTGTAGTGCCATTGAATTAGTGAAATCCTAAAACAAATTTTTTTTGAAGAGGGAAGTATTGTTATGCCCTATTCTAAAATTTTACAATTTTTTATAAATAAAATAATTAATTAATTATGATAATAATAATAATTAAAATAAAATTTTACATGGAATAGATAAATTATAATAAGGAAATGTGGCATAAGATGTTAGGTAAAAAAGAATTAATTACTTGAATGAAGTTAAAAATGAGGACTTTGTATGAACTAGTTAAGAAAAAGTTGGAGAAATGAAATGTTTAAAGGTTAAATGTATTTAAAGGTAAGTAATTGAGTATGAAAGAGATTCAAAACACTTTTCTTAAATTGCTTCTACCTTTATTTCCCCTTTTATCCTAACTTCAACCCAGTTCCCCTAATTCCTAATTTTCCTCAAAATTCCTAATACCACCTCCTTTTCACACTTTTCAACTTCTTGTTCTTATTCATCTTTCTCTTTAATCAAGCTAAAAAGAAGGCAATACTCATCAAATATTTTGCATAGTTAGGACAAGATCTCCATCATTATTACATTCTTCTTCATATTCTTTGAGTTTAAGGAAATTTGAAGATTTTAGCTTAAAAAAAGGCAATATGAACCCAAACCTTAAATTAATGGCTTTGAATGATTAGGAAAAATTAAACTTCCATCCTAACTTCTAAACATCGTCTCCAAGTAAATGAGTAAACATTCTAGCTTAACTTTCAAGATAAAATGAAATTTTGTTTCATTTAATGTGAATTCTCTAGGTTTTTAATAATTATATGAGAAAGACATATATTATAATGTTTGATTTAAGGCTGTTATTGAATCAAGCATAAATGAGTGAGTATAAATGTATGCTACTAATTGAGTAAAGTTTGGCAAGCTAATAAATGAACTGGGTGAAATTATTACAAGATGGTAAAATTATAGTTAGATTGCATAAACCCTAGTAGTAATCAATTATATATAGTTTACTATGCTTGGAAATATGCATTTTGGGCAAGTATAATCATCTACATAGTTAACTATGCCTTTAAGAAGTCCAGCTATGGTAATTTGTACTCAATTATATAATTAACTATGCATCTGCAAGATTGCTCTTATGTGTAGTAGAGTTAATTATATAGTTAACTAGTTGCTTGAGGATTTGCCTTTGAAATTTTATAACTGATTATATAGTTAACTATATATTCGTAGGATTGCTCACAAGCCATACATAGTCAACTACCTTGTAGGAGATTTTATCTTTAAACCCCTTCATAGCCAACAATGTTTCATCAAGGATGTTCCCTAAAACAACACAATTGACTAAAGCCTTTAAAATCACATATATCAGGATATATGAGTGATAGAACTTATAGGTTAATAGGAAGTGAATTAGATTCAACAAAAATTAACAAGTAAAAAAAGGCAAATTTATAAAAACCACAAAGTGCAGTGGATCAATTCTTGGAATTTTAATAAATATGTTGTTTCAAAAAATGCAATAAATTTTCAAAGATTGTAAGTATTTTAAAAGTATTTAAAAATAATTTCTTCAAGAAGCTTAGTGTGAAAAATGTACATTCTTGAAAAAATACAGGAATAAGGAAGAAATAAGACACCAAGAATTTTTACAAAAGTTTAATCATTCAAAAGAAATGTTTTTTGGATCTATTCCTCTTTTTTCAAGTTATCAAGTTTCATTTGAGATATTTACTATTTTTTTATTAAGAATTACAATATCTAACTTTATGAAATTCACCTAATATCTATTAGGATTTCCAAATATCACCTAACTATATAAAATTTTTTCAATCTATACTAGGATTTCAATCTTTATCTAACTTTATAAGATCTTCTTAATCTCTACTAGGATTTCAAAATCATCCAACTTTACAAGATCCACTAATCTACATTAGGATTTCCAACAATTTCACAAAGAAGGTTTTTCTCATAATCTCACTAGAAGATTTTATAAGTTTTCTCTCTTAAACACTCTTTGAGTGGATATACAAGTTACAGATCAAGAGAAATATTACAAGAGTTCCAATTAGAAGAAGAAAAATAAGAATATGATTTGCAAGTTATAACTTAATGGCTTGATGTATATTCTTTTCTTGAAATGAAACTTATTTACAGAAAAAACTTAATGAAGACAATTTGTTTTTCGAGACAACTTTTTTCACAAGCTTCTTTGACTTATCCTTGAGATAAATATTTAAATTTAAATTAAATTGCATGGCACTTTGACACTTAGTAGCTCCAAACAAGAAAATTGCCCGAAATAGCAATATGCTTGCTATCTTGCTAGATTTTTAAATTTTGGCTCCATCTTTAGTTAAAAAGTTGTAAATAGTCCTTGAACTTTTTGTGACAAACTATTTGTATGAATTTGACAAGAAATAGCATTGTCATAATTTAAAAACATGTAGGATAATTTTAAATTTGAATTTCTCTCTTATACATTTGAAATTTCCTCTTGTAAATTGAATTTCCTTCTTAAACATAATCCAATGGATGAGATTAAATTTAAACTTTAAAATTGATTATTGGATTTTAAAATTAAAATGATAGCTAATATAATCATTTCTTAATTGCCAAGATTTGACATTTTCAACAATAAAATTATTTTGGTCATGTAAGAAAAACTAGTTGAGTGAGTCAGTTTGGGCTAAAGAATAGTACAAAGCGTGGTGGCTTAAAGGCTTTTTATAAAAACACCATAAACTTGTAATATTGGATCCAGAAGCATTTAGCCCATTAAGATGTACCATGAAAATAAACATCAAATCTAAACATTAACTTATTTAATATTGGCTCAAGAATAATTTTATTAACCATTTGTTTCCTCAATAAGGGGTCAAGTGAATTAAGTGTCAGATGAGATTATGTATAGATGTTACATGTAGATTAATGATAGAAATGAGAAGTAAGGTCACATAAAGAGGCATGGAAATGCTATGATTTGAATTACTTGTTATAAATGAGATTAAATGTATTAAGTTTCATGACAATTGATGTGGAGACGATATGATATGCATGAAAATCAAACAGCGAATCTAGTAACAGCTTGTAAAGGATAAGGAGCAATAAGGACGAACTTATAAGGAATAAAAATATATGGGAGTTACAAAGAAATTTACTTATTTTCTTTTCTTTATTATCTTTACATCTTGGTGGTGTAGATGTGATGTGAATATATATATATATATATATGATCAACTACATAAATGAATATATATAATCATGTGATTGATATGATAGTGTTAATGAAATTCTGTGGTTAAAGAATTTAGATACAAAGGATGGTAAATTTGGTTGGTAAGCTTGTATTTGATTTATATATTAATTTTGCTTGAATGTTTACTCATTAAGTCCTAACCTTATCTTTTTGTATTTTTATTTTACAAATTCACAAGTTAAGCCTCCTCTACCACTACCTCAAAGTTTAACCTTTGGAAGTTTGTTTGGTAAGGTTATGGGTAGAGAAGTTAATATTTTATTATAAATAAATATTTTAGGCAATGTTCCATGTAAGGTCAAGGGTTGAGAGATATAAAGTCATTTCATTCAGAGCCAATTAGATTAACTTTTCTTCAAACTTTAATAAATTATAAATAAGTTTAACTCCTCTTTATTACTAAATCATTTTGACAAATGAAATATTATTATTTTCTCTTCTTGCTTGATTAGTTTTCTTGATATCTCGTACATGCCTTAATATACTAAAAAAAAGCATAAATTAAGCTGATGAAAATTGGATAACCAAGTTTCATGCCAATAATGGTTAAAGTTCGGTCTTAACATCCATCCAACCAAAGGGAAAGGTTTTATCTAATTCTTTTTATGAAACCTCAAAGAATTTCATAGCAATTTATTCAATAAAAAATATCACAAATAAAAAAGTAAAGCAAGGAGCATTAATTACTAACGCAACCACGTTAATGAGCAATACATCTATCAAAATGGGTTAATCCAATCCTATTATATTAACCCAACAAGTAAAAGTTATATATTGGGATAGTCCCAAGCTGGACTACTTTTTTACTAGGTTGGGTTAGGTTCAGATCGAGTTACTATAGTAATGGTTCCAATCTTAATCTTAAGCCGATATTTATCAAATGAATTTAGGCGAGTTTTATAACACTTTACATTTTATTATTATTATCATATTAATTATTCATTTATTATTAATTTTATATTATTAATTAATTAAAATCTATTATTATTATTATTAAGTATAATTATATTTTATTATTATCACATAAAATTTTTTAAAAGGATGAAATTAGAAAAAATTATTGAGATAATTAAAATAAAAATTATATATTTTTAAAATTTTAAAGATATTAAATATGAATTATTCTTAAAAAGAAAGTAAGAATTTTTTTAAATATTAATGTAGTTTTATTCCTAATTTTTTAGGATATATTAGTAACTTTTTAATAGAGTAAAATTTTAAATTAAAATCTCATCACCTTTAGTATGAAAGAAAATATTGATTAAATATAATTTCACTACTTGTAAAAATTATTTATAAAAACATTTTTAATTTAAATAACTTAAGTTTAAATTTGAGGTATAATAAGACTTATAACCAAAATCATGTATTAAAAATTTTAGATAATTAATTAATAGTAAAAAAATTTAAATTTTAGATTAAAGTTTTTTCTTATGATTATTATATATTATTATTGTTATGATTATTCTTATTATTATAAAATATAATTATATTTTATATTATCACTTAAAAATTATTATTATTATTTAATAAAATTAAAAATAATAAAGAAATAAATTAAGACATAACAATTTTTAACATAGAAAACTCTTGTTAAGAAGGATAAAAATCATGAGATTTAGTTCAAAAAATTACTATTAAATAAAATGAGTATAAAGAAATGTCTATATCAATGAGTTATATATATTATATATAAAAATAAGTATACATTATTAAATATATATTTAATAAAATAGATATATATTATTAAATATATAAAAATAATTATAATAATTTATATTTAATAACAAAAAAATAAATAATAATGTATTATATAATATATATGTATATAATATATTTTAAATTAATATCAAAATTATTTATTTAAAATTTTTAAATAATTTAAAATTTTAATATAAAAATACTAATTCAAATTTTAATATAATTATTTATTTTGATAAACTTATATAATATATATTGATAATATTAAATATATAAATTTATTAATTTTAATATTAAAAATTATTTAATATTATTTATATATATAATTTTAATATATATATAAATTAAATATATAATAAATTAATTATTTATTATTTATTAAATCAAACCAATTAATTTTAATTTTTTATTAAATTAAATTATTATTATTATCTGTATCGATCTTAATTTTAATTTTAAATAGATAAAATTATACTAATTTCACTTATCTCGCCACATCTAACGAGCAACGTGTAATTATCTGACGAGGGTTGACCGGAAATCGCTTTGAAGTTTAATGCCCTCCAAACTTGACTATAAGTGTCATATTGATAGTCCCTAAGGCCCATTGACTTGACTTATACAGCAATATATAATTATCGGACAAGAGTTGATGGGAAATCGCTTTGATGCCCTCCAACCTTGACTATAAGTGCCGTGTTGATTAGCCCCCATATTTGAAGGCCATTGACCTGACTTATATTAAAGAAAAAAATTCTTAACTTACTTCTAAATTTAAATGTGAATTTTTCCCTCATTCCAATGGCCATTTTTATTTTTAGAAGAAGGAGTGGGTCAAAGGGAATGAGAGGACGGAGTGGCATTGTTATTTTTTCAAACAAAATATCTATCCGGGAGAAAGAGACATATGTCCCTTATGTGATTTGATCAAGATTTGAGTTCACCGAATAATTTTCGTTAGGAATAAAGGAGGAAACGAGCAACTAACATTCATTATTTTTTTTAGCATTATTATAGAAATTTTTTTATTATAAAATATTTAACTTGAGCTATAATTATTATTTAAGAGATGAGTACATTACCATATTCTCAAGTGATTCACTTTTTCATTTATGACAAATTGATGCCCTGTTATATTTAATATGCACTAAATTAAAAAACTTGTGCTTCTAAAAGTCATTCACTTTTTTATTAATTATAAATTAATATTTTTTAACATCAAATTTATGACTATTATAATAAAATAATAATTTAATATTATTAGATTAATTACCTTAGTGTTAAGTTTATTGAATAGTTAATTGATTCCATTTTTAATTTGTTTAGGATTTCCCATCCATCGTGCCATCCAATTTCCATACATCATGAATTGTTAAGTACTTCCCTACTTCGGATAGCCATCGTCAATTTTCGTAAGTTTCACATTCCTTAACTTATTAAACTCTTACTAGGGGGCTGAACTCATTCATCCGTTTCTGATCACCCGCTTTTAATAAAAATAGAGAGGTCAAAAGTGATTCCAAAACTTGATACGTAAAAAAATGGATACGATTAATCATACATAATTGATAATATTAATCTTTTTTCAAAAAATAATAAATTTTTAAAGATATGTAATCTATCTTTTATTTTATTGAGATAATATGAAAGATTTTTTTTTCCCACTATGTTGTTCTTATAAAGAACTTATTGCTTCATCCAAATATCAAAATTAGAAAACAAATAAAAAATTAACTACATTAACATAAAATTTTGGCTTTATTTTTTAATTGTAGTGCAAGAAAAATGTGAAATGTTTTTATCAATGTAGCTTCCTATAGGTAACTATTCGTCATCGCAAATATTTGTGATTTGGGAAGTCAAATAGTTAGAAATAATTTGAATTTTTTCAGAATTTATTAAGAATAGTTAGATTATAAAAATTTCCTAAGTAGTTTTATCTTATCTACTCTCACTCCTAACTCCCACTAACTTA
Source organism: Sindora glabra (assembly GCA_020226215.1). Lineage (NCBI taxonomy): Eukaryota > Viridiplantae > Streptophyta > Magnoliopsida > Fabales > Fabaceae > Sindora > Sindora glabra. The sequence continues at coordinate 20,333,526 of CM035229.1, read as the reverse complement.
TTCTCACTTCTTCACTCACGCACTATTACACAAAAAGATGAGTCCTACTCTAAATCCGAGTGGGAAACTCACGTCCAAATTCAATGTGGGTTAAGCATCTTGTAGAAAAATATAGCCAAAGTTTCTATCTATTGCAGAGCTCAACTGGATAAACAAATAGAGAGAAGGCGAACGGAAAATATAGATACCTGGATTTGCGTTAAGAATCTTAGGATCCAGCGAAATTGATTGCTCGACCATGTAAAGCGGGGAATCCCCATATCTAATAGTGCATATTGTATCCAACCACCACCAATTTATCCTTTTCACATAGTCATAAATGCCATATGTAATCATCGATGTACCATTGTAGTAGTAGGCCGGATAAAAAGAACCGTTCAAACAAGAAACGCAATCTTGGATGCTAAGATCTCCACTGCACTGCGCTGCACCATACCTTTTCTCAGTATCATTCACAGAGAAAATTTTCGATGCAAACATCAAGGATGAATTTCCCACCTCTTCTATCAGAAAAGGCATAAATTTCTTCATGTATACCATTTCGGATTGATTCAACAATGTCCCCGTCTCAAACCAATTTGAGTCGTAAAATCCTGTAAAATTATCATACGAATATCGGAGCATGCAATCGTGGTACCAAATTTGTCCTGCGAGACAACCGCCCAATTTCCGTAGAATCTCTTTTGCAGCGATACCAACACAGGATTGGCAACGCTCGACCTTGACATCGGCCCAGCAAAAGAATTCAACAGCCATTCCATGATTCCTTGCATGGTAAAATGAATTATTAACGAGAGGTTGAAGTGATGAAAGGAGAGAGTAAGTGTTCCCAAGCGAATCAAGATCATATGCCCCATCACAAGAGCTAGTCAAATAACTAAATGACTGTTCCTCGGTGCCGTTTGCGTATGAAAAGTGCAGAAACACGAACAAACCAACCACCACCGAAATACTTTTGATGCCAGTCGATGTTCTTGAGGACATGATCGTCTCCTGCAAAATCTGGAATTTTGGTCGAATTAGCTACAACTAATTTGCTCGCTAGTCAGTGCGACTTATTGACTTTAAAGAGGGGGAAGAAAACAAGAGACTGAAGAGTGGCCCTCGCAAACAAGCCCGTTAATTGGACTCCTAGAGGGTACACGACAAAATAAGGAAGTAAATAATTTGGTTTTTAATAATTATTTTTTATAACTTTTTTTTTTTTATCAAATCCATTAATTTTTCGTTAGTAACTGTAATATTATATATTATTCTTTATATTTTAGAGGAGTTGAAACCTTGGATATTCTTAATTGCTAAGTACAGTTAACTATGTGTACGAAGACAATAAAAATCTAATAAAGTACTTTTTATTATACATTAAGTAGTGTTTATGATGTTTTATTTTATGGTGCATTAATCATATTAAATTATCAGATTTTATTTAATTTATGCACAATATTGCATAAATTCATAAAATCTTTAAGTCTATTGATATATAATAAAATTGTTGTGTGAAAATCTCTCTCTTTGTATACATTAATATATTCATTCTCCTTTATATTATAGTCTACCTTTCTTTTGATTGAATTAATGCGCATAATTTAAACATATGTAAACTTTATTTATTTTAGAGAAAAATATTTTTGTAAAAATATATTTATAAATCATAAAAATAAAAAATAATTATTATATTTAATATTAAATATAATAATTTTAATAAAAATAATTTCTTCCTTTTTCAAAGATGTGATTTTATTTTACTATAACATAAATATTTTTATCACAAAATTGAAATATTCATAATATTTTTTTACTCATATATAAAGAATCGATATATTCCAAAAAACAAAAAGTGATATAACGTAATTAAGAATGTCTCTTGTAGGGTAAAAAATTAATACTCCGTCTAATTTTAAAAAAGAAAAAAATTTGACAGCAACCAGTAGGCTAAAGTTCCAATTTACCGCTGTTTGCTAAATAAATTTTTATTTTATCATTTTTGTGAAATATTTTACTAAAATACGCACGGAAGGGGATAGGCGTCAAATCGGATGGCGCCTCTGGTACTACATAGTGGCGCCATTTTGAATAGCTCCTTTGGAGTGAAAGCGCCATATGTTTTAGCGCCTTCGACCATGAGGAAAAATAGATTCCATAAACCTTAAATGTTTTATGGTATTTGGAATTAAATAAAGGAAGACCTGCTATGATTCTTTGAAGCACAATTTTGCCAAAAAAAACTCTCTCTGCATATATATAATTTATTATTCTTACGAGTTCAGATGAAAATTATGTACATGTCTTATGAATATAAAACGAAGATTAAAGTTTTTTGATCAAAATTAATGGGACTTCACTTCCAAATGTGTTTGCTTAATTTCTATTTATTAATTTCAGGTATTTTATATGGTCCGAAGTTGCTGGTAAAGCAATATGTACTTTTTTTTATTGGTATGTAATTTAAAATATGAATTTTAGTGCAACTAGAATAACCCAGAAAGAATTTGATGAAAATTCAATGGTTTGTGTTGAACTCCCAAAAATTGCATGAAAATTATCTGATCTCAAATTTTCATAACTATTTCTAGAGAGCATACAAACTGTCTTACATAAATTATAATGTGATTTCTATTTTTCAAATAATAGAAATGTTTCAATATAAATCAGTAATCGCTTTTATATGCTCAGATCACCACCAAAATAATTTGAGTTGGTCATAATTCAAGAAACTAAAGTATATTGTAAAAATATTAAGTGTAAGTTACCTAACTTTCATATTAAACTTATGCAAAAGCTCAAATTTTACCAAGAACATACCATAGAAGAGCCCTTTCATTTTTTACACCACTACTATGTGATTTTTTAAATAGACTGAAATTTTGTCGTAAGTTTTTTGTTACAAACACAAGCATTGACATATTTTTTGCTAAAGGAAAAGCCATAAAATGTTGCATCTGACTTACTGCTGCTTAGCAAATATTTTTGTAGCCTTTATTTCATGCTATCGATATCTTAGACGACAATACATTTCCTACTGGCCGCCAAAGGAGCCATTTTGAATAACGCCATGAGGGCGTCAATATTTGATGCTAAAGGCGCCATCCACTCTAGTGCCTTTCTGCTTCCATGCGTATTTTGATAAAATATTTCATAAAAATGATAAAAAAAAATTTAGCAAATAGCGGTAAATTGGTCCCCATTCTTGTCATGTTCCATTATTTTGTTTCCATTTAAGTTCTTAAACGTCAATTTTGTTGCTGTGACCATAAATATTAAATGATTGAAAATTAGTCTTTTAACCTAACCATCCACTATTCCAGAATAAATATTAAACGATCAATGATTGTACTAATTATTTTAAATTCATTGGGCCCATGCTGCAATTTTTTTCTTTATTCTTATTCAGAAACTGATTGATCTTTTTAGATGTTGTTACCGTGCACAAGTCATTCTAAATTCATATAGTCGTTCTTGGTTAAAAAGTCCCATATGAGGCATTTAATAAATTTTAAAGAAGTACTTGAAAAATATTATTATTTAGATTATAACTCAGCTTTACAATATAAAATCAAATGTATGATCAAATGAAACTAATTAGATATTTGTGCTAACCCTAAAGGTAGTTTTTTTTTGCATAATTAATGTAACTGCGATGAAACATGGTTTAGGATCAGTATATTTCTCATCTTAAAACATTAGTTGATGATAAGGAATTGCAGCATTAAATTGCACCTTTTTTAGGTATAAGTGAATGAGATGAATGATATGATGTAATAGATTGGAATTAGAATGAGAATGTAATAAAATAAACTACTCATTTTATAATTATATTTGATATCATAAAAAAATATTTTATTCCACTTTGATATTTAATACATTAATATATTATAGGAATCAAATAAAAAAATAGTTAATGATAATAATATATTTAATAAAAATAATGAATATTTATTAAATAATTTAATATTATTAAAATAAAAGATAGGATCAATAAAGAATAATTATATAATTTATATTAACTTCTCTCAAATTTTGATCCAATGACACTTAATATTTATTATTTTTCAGAATTATACACTTCCACCATTACGATTTAACTACATCATCTCCTCTAATATCATTCCTTGTATGGCCAGATGATTAGTTTCATAAATTTTTATGTGCAAATATTACAACATGTAGAAAATATTTTTATTCTTCAAATAAAAAGCATAATTGCATATAAAATTATATAAAAATATTTTTTCACTTATAAGCTACAAAGATAAAGAATGGATTATAATTTAAAAGTTTAATATCATTATATTTCATAATTATAGAAACGTTTTAAGATTGGATGTGTATTTTTAGAAAAAAAAATAAGAAGCATAAAGTGTAATTAAGTGTAAAACTTGTGCTTAGTTTTACCAATAGATAAAAAGTTAATGTTAGTTTTTTCAATTTTTAATATCTTGAAGGTTGAAAAATAAAAATTTTAATTTGTAGATCCTGAAAAAATAATAAATGAATAACACAGTTTACAATTATCTTTTATTTATTAAGTGAATCTGAAGATAATGTGTTATAACTTGAATATTTAAGAATTTTTCACCGCATTTATTATAAAATAAAACTTTCATAATTCGATAGAATAGTTTTTTTTAGGAAAATTAATACTTCTATTTTGTAACACTTACCAAATTAAATTTTTTACTTATTTCTTTTATCTTATTTATTTCATTTCATTATACTAGACACACACCTTTGTTATTATTATAATATTTTCATAATATTTTTATAAAAGAAAATTTTTATAAATGATATTAAGTGTTATTATAAGGTTAGGATAAAAATACAGGTAATTATTTAATACTTTATTACACATAAACAAATTTAATAAATTATTCAATAATATTCTTTATTTACGAAGTTGAATATGGTTGAAAATGAAAAGAAATGTAACGAAATAAATATATTTCATTTTCTTCATCTTGTTACTTTTAACTGCAAAACATTCATTGCACCCTCACAACTGACACATACATTATCATATACAAATTTTGTATTTATAAACGAATGAACTAGTATTTAATATTACAAGTAAAAAGTAACGATATGTATTACTATTTTTGTATGGTATATATTTTAATAGTACATAATAATTTACCCACACAGGCCAAATCGATTTCGACCTTTACAAGCCCACATTTTTTCCAACATATATATTGCTATTTTTATACTTAATCGTAATTTTTCATACTTCATAAATTTTTAATGTTCATTTGCAAGTGTGATATAAATAATTAAATTCTAAATCTTTTTTTTTACATAATTTCTAATGTAATATAAATAAATTATTACAAAAATATTAAATTTATATTTGAAACAATAATTTCAATTTTGACTTACTTGAACACAAATAAAAAAAGTTTAATTTTTAAATATGATTACTTATGTATATTTTTTTCATTATGATTAAATTATCAATTATGGCAATATAATTTATTTCTATTTGATAACTATATTATGTTCAAGTCTAGATTGCTTGTTTTAGAATTATTATTAAATTAATTAACTCTTTTTAATACAATACATTTAACATTACATAACAATTTTTCATATATAACAAACATATCATATAATATAATAATTTTTTGTGATCAAATAAATGTTATTTTTTTTAAATCTATATAATGTTTGGCTATATAATCTTATTTATATTTTAATTTATCTTTTTCAATTATCATTTTTTTGTTTATTGGGTACAAATTATACTTATTAAATTAATTAACTGTTTCAATACACTACATTTATTATTTCATGATACTTTTTTCCCTTGACACTTATTGCTAAATAGTAACCGAAAATATTTACACATTACTGTCTGTATATTTTTATGATTAGAATCATGAATTCTTTTTTACATATACTGAGTTCATCTAATATTTATATTACAATACCTCTTTATATATTTTAATACTTTTAGAATAAACTTATGTATAATATAATTTTTTTGCTACGTTTATTATTTTTGCATTTTTAATATCTACTATTTAAATAGAAAAATATTCATATTTTCAATAATATTATCCTAATTTTTAAAACTTCTGTTTACATCCATATATATTAAAATTTTATTTTTATTACCTCTCTTATTATATATTACAATTTCACATGTAAAAATTTTCTAAATATAATTTTTACCTAGGTCCTAAATCCTATTTTAGGACACCTTTTTTTTTTCGTTTGTTCTTCTTTTAACATCACAACCTATCACAATACATATAAATTTCTATAAATTTCTCATATCATAGATCATAATTTCACATCATAAATCATAATAATCAATATAAAATAAAAATAATCATGTTTTTATATCATAATACCCTAAAAAAATTTCTCTACTACTACAAAATATATTTTCATAATGACTAATAAAAATTATAATACAAAAAAATATTTGATAACTATATTATGTTCAAGTCTAGATTACTTGTTTTAGAATTATTATTACATTGATTAACTCTTTTTAATACAATACATTTAACATTGCATAATAATTTTTCATATATAACAAACATATCATGTAATATAATAATTTTTTGTAGCCAAATAAATATTTTTTTAATCCTATATAATGTTTGGCTATATAATCTTATTTATATTTTAATTTATCTTCTCCAATTGTCATTTTTTTTGTTTATTGGGTATAAATTATACTTATTAAATTGATTAACTGTTTCAATACACTACATTTAATATTTCATAATAATTTTTTTCCTTCACACCTATTACTAATTAGCAACAAAAAATATTTACACATTACTATTTGTATATTTTTATAATTAGAATCATGAATTATTTTTTACATACATTGAGTTCGTCTAATACTTATATTACAGTACCTCTTTATATATTTTAATACTTTTTGAATAAACTAATGTATAATATAATTTTTTTGCTACATTTATTATTCTTACATTTTTAATATCTACTATTTAAATAGAAAAATATTCATATTTTCAATAATATTATCCTAATTTTTAAAGCTTCTATTTACATCCATATATTTTAAAATTTTATTTTTATTACTTCTTTTATTATATATTAAAATTTCACATGTAAAAATTCTTTAAATATAATTTTTACCTAGGTCCTAAATCTTATTTTAGGACACCTTTCTTTATCTCGTTTGATCTTCTTTTAACATCACAACCTATCACAATACATATAAATTTCTACAAATTTTTTATAATTTTTTATAAATCATAATTTCACATCATAAATTATAATAATTAATATAAAATAAAAATAATCATATTATTTATATCATAATATTCTAAATAAATTTCTCTACTATTATAAAAGATATTTTTATAATGACTAATAAAAATTATAATATAAGTACAAAAATTATAAAAATACTAACCGTTAAGTATTAGAAAAAGCAAACAAATAAGAGCCTCTAGATGAAATGTGGAGAAAGAGATGTTGTCGGATGAAATGTCGAAAAATGATGTCAGATAATTATATTATGAATAAATTAAAGAAAGAATGAAGATTTGTGAGTGGAAGAATGAGGAGTGGTGCCAACATAAGAAAGTGATGCGAAGAGGAATGCAAAGTGGTGCTGCAAATAGATGTAAGGAGGAATGCGAAGGGTTGCCCAAGAGGAATGCGAAGCCATACTGTAAAGAGAAGAAAAGAAGAATGCGAGGGGTTGTCGAGAAGGAGGGTATTTATAGAAGGACTGGGAACGCCATTGCTCTGATTTTAAATTTTGAAATTCCTGCCAAAGGTACCATTCGAAATGGCGCTTTCATTCAAATTTTGAATCCCTGCAGAAAGCACCATTTGGAGTGGTGTTTTCAAGACAAGAACGCCAAGTGAGATGGTGTCTTCAAGGAAAGGACGTCAATTCATATGGCGCCTCCAAATTGGACGGAAGAATGCCATTTTGAATGATGCCTTACGCCGGATTATCCTGCCAATTACGCCATTCAATATAGCGCTTTCGGCTCTCGCATGTGTAATTTGGTAAATTATTTCCAAACAGCTGTAAAATGATAATATATTTTCAAAAAAATTTGTAGATCGGCCAATTACCCGCAACCAGTAATCGGTAACCCGGGGAGGATGCTGCGCCTCCTGCTATCTTGTCCAACAGGTGGCCTTAGTACTTGTCGATTTCAACAAAAAATAAATAATCGTTCTTGCGAGCACATGTAGTGGTAGTGAATTTAGCACCAACCCAAAAATTGATAGAGAAATTGAAGAAGAAGATGCCGGGGGAAAAAAAGGGAGGATTTTCAATTTAGATTGCAGTGCATAATTTATAAAGAAAGAATTTATAAAGCAGAATAGAATTTGATAAAGCCATATAATTTTTATTTTTATTTTTCTGTTCTTGATTAACCTGAGCCCAACATTCAAATTAATATCATATTATTAATTTAATTCAAACCCAACATCCAATTTAACCAGTAATAGCATTATGAACTAATGAACAGACTAAGACTGAATAATAATCTAAATTAGTTTAATTGATATATATAATAATAAATTATAATAATTATTTATTTATTGACTACAACAGACAATTAGGTAATAAATTTCTTTTAAAAAATTATCCATTCAAATATAAAATAAATAGATAAAAAATAATCGAACTAATAATAAATTGATAAGAACTTCTCCTCCAACCATGGAAGTTGATGTAGGAAAAAAAACTCTTGAATTGACAAAAGGAATTTAGCTACTCAGATCTCCCCCAAAAGCAGAGAAACAGTGGAAGAAGACTTGACAAATTTCGTGATGAAAATAATGCCCGAGGTAAACCTCATTTATACTAGAAACAGAGAAGGTTATTGCTAACTACAACTGAAATCCTATGTCTTTTTTTTGGCCGAAATCCTAAATCAAGTACGACTAAAACCCTAACTCAAGTACAATTATTCTTGGTGAATCTGTGGACTTTTTTCTTGCTCTGCCTTGAAAACTAATTATAACTTAATTGTGTTTTTGGAAAGATTAGATCCCTACCTGTCGGGGATTCAATGGATTTGGCCTTGAAGTCTGGGCAAATTGCATGTGGTCCCAAGCTCCCCCCTTTAGAGTGTTACTCACGACAGATCTGAAAAGTAAAGGCTGAAAATGAAATTCTAGGAAGTTGGGTCCTCTGCTTTATCATTTATCATTGAAATATGAGTTTTTTTATTCAAATATGTGCATTGGAAAAATAAATTTTTTAAAATTTGTGCCGAAAATCTTTATTACCGAAATTCTTAATTTATTTTTCTTTTTTGAAAAAACCATATCCCTGCCCGTCGGGGATTCAATGGATTTGGCCTTGAAGTCTGGACAAATTGCACGTGGTCGGCTTTTTGACCAGAAACCAAGGATTATATGAAAATTACTAGCCACTTATATGAAATCAGCACATGATGAAAAATATTAATGCTATTGAAAAAGTGAAGATAATAAGAAAAACTAAAGATGTAAAAATAGATTGTCAAATCTTTAGAGTATTTGAAGTTGATATATTCACTCTTAATCTTGATATATTGAACCTATTTTTCAAGAAGAAATTCATTTAAATTTAAAATATGGATAATAAATAGTTAAATCAAAAGAAAAATGTAAACAAAGACTTGCTAAGAGATAGAACTACAAGCTGCTGAAGAAGCCACCCCATTATTGTCACTAAAATGATTAAAACAAAAGTAGTTATTGACAAATGTGTAGAGTCAGAAGTAAGAAAATTTAGCCTTCAAAAATTAAATAATATCAATATAATGGACATCATAATCTTTGATAAAAGAAAATTATAAATAGATTTCATAAGCCGCATTGAGAAAAAATGAAAAGAATATCTTATTAAAGTAATTAGATTTGCTTTAAAAATTATGCTCATAAAAGTATATAAGTTAATCCACCCTTACACTATAGAACTTATAAAATTCATTCCATATATCTCGTTTTGAGAATTAGTGCCTAGAGAAGGCTTTCTATATATCTGTTTTAAAAAAAAAATTGTCATGTCATCTGAAGCAATCTAAAATATGGTATTTTGTCCTACAAAATAAAAGAATAAAATATTGCAATAAAACATACATGGCAATTTAATTCAAAGCTTTAAATAATTAAAGAAATATAAGTTGTAATCCAAGAAAACTCATGTCCAATTTCTATATATGTTATTTAAATTAACATCATTTTTAACAACTTGTCTCTTGACTTATTTATAAACAACTCATATCTAGGTCTTAAATCGTTAAATCGATACAACAATAAATGTTTTACTAAACACATAATTCTAAAAGTAAAATACACTGAACCTCAACTTTGAGTCATGTGACTTGTCCCTTAAGTTTTTAAACTATGCAATTAACCCCCTAGATTAAACTAAGGCCTAGACTAAACTAAAGGGTAATTTACAACCTATTGTTCTCTTCCTATTCAAACATGAACAAAACCACTCAAACTCATCCTTGAATTTTTTTTACTTAATGTCTTGAGCCTCTCGACCTCACTTAGTGGGATAAGGCTTTGTTATTATTGTTTATGTCTTAAGCCTTTACAAAGGTTCATACATAAAGAGCCAACCAACACCACCATCTGACATTCTTACTATCCTCAAAACCACAATGATTTATAGTTAGGTTCACTTCTACTTATTTCATTGTTTATTTTCCAACTATTAATGGAAAAAAGGTTTGAAAGTACCTATGGCATACTTCGATGAATCATGGTAACTAATGTTAATAGTATCCAAATTCCAATTCAAGGAAATTATGGCTCTAATGCTCAATTAACAGAATAAAGAAACCTATTCTTTTCTTTAGAGGATACTTTAAAATTAAAAGTGCCAAAATTGTTAAGGGTATTTTGATATTGAAGGGCTAGAATTGATATGGCAAGCTAATTTTGCATATAAAATGAAAGCATTTTTTTAAACAAGAAATATATTCTTCACTCTTGTGAATAGGGCTTTTTGAAGCAATTTGTTTGAAAATGGTGGTAATAGGATAAGCTTAGTTGTAGAATCTTCTCATGAAATAACACTAGTTTGGATGGATTGATTATACTTTACCATGATTCTTTAAGTTAAACTTAAAAATGAAGACTCAACGAGAAAAAAAGGATTAAAGAATTATCTATAAGCAGGTTGTCATATCTTAACGTCATTCAAGTTAATGACCCCGTACTTAATCTTGAGGTTAAGCCTTATAAAATTTTAAAAAGAAAAAAAATACAATAATAATAAAGAAGATATGAAACAAGTTGCCATATTAAAATGTAATATGTCCTAATTGGCACTATCTGGAAAATAAATAAGAAATGAGGCACAATATTATCATCCCTTATAAGGCACAATTCCTACTAATTTACACATCCTCCTTTCATTTTCTCTTTCTCTCTATATATAAATATATTCAAAATAAATTGTTAAGGACAAGCAAAATATTAAATTTTTATATATTTCATTGGTAAAATATGATGAATATATTCATAAATATATGACATACAAGAGTCAAATTGTTTAATAATAAATACAACAACAACAATGTCTTATCCCACTAAGTGGGGTTGGTTACATGGATCACACAACACTATTGGACTCTATCAGAAACTAAATTTTCAGTGATATTATTCACAAAAAGATCCTTTTTTATAACTTCCTTTAATGTCCTTTTTAGTTTCCCTCTACACTTTTTCATAGGGCTAAAGACCATATGATAAACTCTTTTCACTGGTATCTCCAATGGCCTTCTTTACACATAACCAAATTACTTTAATCGATTTTCTATCATCTTCTCCTCAATAGTTACCACACCAATATGCCCTCATATGCATTCATTTTATATCTTGTCCTTTTTTGTATGAGCACACATCCATTTTAATATTCTCATTTTTGTTATCCTTATTTTTTGCTCTTATTGTCCCTTTAGAGCCCAACATTTACTACCATAAAGCATAACTGGTCGTATAGCAATCCGATAAAACTTTCTTTTAAACTTAGTAAGTACTTTATAGTCACAAATAACTCCAGATATCTTTCTCCATTTTAACCATCTAACTTATATCATGTATGTGACATTTCTATTAATTTTTCCATTGCTTTGTAAAATAGATCCCAAGTACTTAAATTTAGATATTTGTGGTATGATATGTTAGTGTATATACCCTAAAACTAATCATATTGATGATTGTAATTTTGAATCATGTTATTTTAATGACAATTTCAATTATTATATTTATATATATTGTCTGCGTAATATATTTAATTATGATAATAACCTTAGAATAATTGTATTCTTAAATGTCCTTAGTCATATATCATTGTGGATTAGGTTGCTTTGATATGTTAAGACTAGCATGTGTGAAGACTTATATGGGATATTAAGTTTACACATGAGTACAAGTTACAGAACTTGTATACTGGACCGACCTATATTAAGAACACTACATGGATCGTTATATGAGTGTCATGAATGGTTCTTAGTGCTCATTATTAATATGATCCTTTGACCTGAGATCACCAAGGTTCCCTACATGTGAGTTTCATATTTTGATACTATTCCATGTCACTAATGGTTGAGTGAATGTAAGGGTAGATATTGGATATGTCACATATCATGCGGAGGGATTTGTGTGATCAAGATGGGATTTGTCCCTCCTATATAATAGAAGTAACATTTATGGGCCCCTTGATTAAGTAAAGCTGAGAAAATGCATGGCCATGCTCAAATGAATTAACATGGGATGTCGATTATATTTGTTTCAGTCAGCTTACTTAGGAATCAAGAAACTTTAAGATTGGGCTATACGAGAATGACACGGTCCATGTCTCGTGCTCAATCTAGATGTATAGGATAAAAGGACATAGGTGATGATCACGTGTAAAGGTTTAGTCAAATCACTGACTTCTCATTACTTAGGTAACAATGATGTGTTGCTAGACACCAATCATTATTTATGATCATTAATATGATCAATGGTCATTGCTAACGTAATGAGAGCCTGTAGGGTCACACACTTAGAGCCTAGTGAATTTGGAATTAATTGACTAAATTGTTTGGGCTTAATATTTAGGAATTCATATTATAATTATAAGGCCCAATAGTAAGCCTATAATTGTACATGGAATAAAGCCCAAATAGGTTACGTTTTTCTATGTACCTATTTAAATAGGCTTGTTAGGTAATAATAGGATTATTATCATTATTCACGCACCCCAAAAAGGCATAGAAAAATCCTAGCACCTCTCCTTGATCAAAACCCCTGAAGAGGCATAGCTAGCACTACGAGGTGAAAGGAGATCAATTCCAACTAGTATTTTTGTGGACATTCATCGGTGATTCACGGATTCGCATGGATACCATAGAGGTGCAGCCACATTAAACACTGCACTGGTGATCTTATCTTCTAGTTTCTATTCCGGTTCGTGGTTTGGAGAGCAGATTGGATTGAAAACGGACAGAAGCAGATCGGATTTGTTGTGTAGCAGACAGAAGATTTTTAGCCGAAAGGTATAAACCCTAATCCCTAATCTATGGCATTCTAAATTCGCATAAATCCTTAGTGGAAATTGTGCAAAATTTTTATTCTGCTGTGTATGTATGATGTGTGATTTCCAGCAATGCATATATTCCATCTTATCTCTAAATCATTTTTATCTTTCTTCTTGTTAAACTTACAATGCATATATTCCATCTTACTCCTACTCAAGCAAAAACTTTTTGATTCTAAAGTCTGTCTCCAAAGCTCCAATTTATCATTAACCTCTTCCTATGATTCCTAAATTAAAACTATATCATTTGTAAATAGCATACATTTAGGGATAGTATCTTGTATTTCCCTAATAAGAACATTTAAGACTAAATTAAACAAGTAAGGATTTAAGGCTGAACTCTAATGTAAACTTATCCTCATAGTAAAATCCTTTGTCTCTCCTCCAAGAGTTCTTACACTTGTAATTGCTTTATCGTACATGTCTTGTATAACTCGAATATATGTGACATAAATTCTTTTCTTTTCCAAAGCCTTCCACAACATTTTTTTTTGTGCTCGATCATAGGCTTTTTGTAGGTGTCATATATAAATATTTTTCTTTACTTCAATACCTTTCCATTAACCCCCGAAGAAGATAAATAGCCTTTATTGTAGACCTTCTTGACATAGATTCAAATTGGTTCTCTATAATCCTAGTTTCGTCTCTTAATCTGTGCTCAATCACTTTTTTCCAAAGTTTTATAATATGACTTATAAGTTTTATCCCTCGGTAGTTTGTACAATTTTGGATATCTCCTTTGTTCTTATATATAGGCACTAAAATGCTCCTCCTCCCCCACTTATTTGACATTTTTTTAAACTTCAAAATCTTATTAAATAACTTAATGACCTAAAAGATACCTTGTTTTCCTAAACATTTTCAAACTTCAATAGGAATACCATCAGGACCAACAACTTTACCATTATCCATCCTCTTAAGAGTTTTTTTTATTTTCCTAACTCGAATCCTGTGATAATAAGCCAAATTTTATTCGTCTTCTTGGGTTTCTAATCCTTTCATATCCTTAGTTATTCCTTGCTCATCATTGAAAGCTTATAAAAGTACTTCTTCCATCTCTCTTTGATATCTTCATCTAGGAGTAGAACTTGTCCTTCTTTATCTTTAATACACCTTACTTGATCTAAGTTTCTTGATTTTATTTCTTTATTTTTGGTAAGCTTGTAAATCTTCCGTTCTCCATTATTAGTTCCTAAATCTTAATAGAACCCCTCAAAAGCTTTAGATCGTACCTCGCTCACTATCTTTTTAGTCTCATTCCAAGCCATCCGATGTCTTTTCCAATTTTTGGCATTGTTGCATAAATGCAAAGCCTTAAAACATACCCTCTTAGTTTTGACCTTTTTCTGTACACTTTCATTCTACCACCAAGATTCTTTATTTCTCGGTCCAAAACCTTTCAATCATCTAAAACTATCTTAGCAACCATCCTGACTCTCATAGCTATCTCATCCCAAATATGGTTGGCACTTCCTTGTGCTCCCCAATTATTTTCTTTCAATAATATTCTCTTAAAAGTCATATGTTTTTCATCCTTAAACTGCTACCACTTAATCCTTGGATTTATAACTTGTCTATTTTTGTTACAAGTTTTAAAATGAACATTGAGGACTAAGACCCTATGTTGTGTAGTAAGGCTTTCTCCCTGAATCACTTTGCAATCTTTATAGATTTTTCTATCTAAGCTCTTTATAAAAAAGAAATCAATTTGCGACCTTGAAGTTCCACTCTTGTATCTGATTGGATGCTCCTCTCTCTTCTTAAAACAAGTATTTGTAATCTTGAAATCATATGCCATCGAAAAATTAAAAATGAATTATCTCTCCTCATTTAGTGCTCCAAAACCAAAACCTCTATGCACTTCTAAAAATTACCTTGCCTTACTACCAATATGTCCACTTAAATCCCATCTGATAAAAATCTTTTCTTCTTATGAAATTCTTTGAACGAATCCTTCTAGGTCTTTCCAAAACTTATCATTCAAATATGTCTCCAGTCCTACTTATGGTGTATAAGTACTAATAATATTGATAGTCTCCCGTGTAACTATTAGTTTTTAAGATAAGATCCTATCTCTTGTCCTTTTTACCATATTTTTCTTCCAGTTCTTATACATAATAATACTAACTCCTTTCTTTCCTCTAAATTTCCCTATATACCATCGTTTAAATCCTATAGTATCTAACTCCTTAGCTCTTTCTCTAACCCATTTAGTTTCTTGAAGACATATGATGTTAATCCTTCTTCGAATCACGGTATCCATAACTTCCAAGGATTTACCTATTAACATGCCAATATTCCAAGTACCAAATCTAATTGTGCTCTCTAGACTAACATCTTTACCCACATCCATCCAAAAAAATGTGAGGACCTTTACTTATTTAGCACTATATCCAGGCACTGATATAGCGGCTCTAGCTCATTTAACACTATACTCGTGTCATACAACGTGTTACTTCTAGGTAACAACTTAACATTAGCATTAATAAATCATTGTGTGCAATCCATATATGAGATTTCCATAAAATTTTATGTTAACTGTCGAAGGCCTAATATAACCCATAAGGAGAGAAGTGCTCTCACTTAGGTTATAGGCTAGCATTACCTAACTCTACCAAAATAAATAAATATATACATAAGGGAAAAAAAGGAGAAGAAGAAGAAGAAGAAGAAGAAGAAGAAGAAGAATAGAAGAAAGAAAGAGAGAAAGGAAAAAGAAAAAAGATATATGATCCATCATACTTCTCTCTGTACATTGTCCATCCAGAGGAGCTTGGTAGCATAAGTTAGCACAATTTTATATTTGAAACTCAAGAAAAAAAATCCATCCAATTTTATTTTGAGTTAAAATAAGACATGAAAGAATAAGTAATTTGTTCCTTAAAATAAAAGAAGAAACTAACTCATAAACAAAACATATAATTACTTGTCCTGAAAGCAAAGCTGTTGCTTGTAACATCACAACTACAAATATGCTTAAGCATCAATCTGGTCTACTTCGAGGATTACTGCCTTTTCAGTAGGTTTTTCCAAAAGATTACTACCTTTCTCTAAATCCTAAACCTTAAAACCTTAATAATAAATAATTTAAAAAATTTTATGACTTTTATTGCATGGCTTAAAAAATTTAATTTTTGATTTCCACTTTTATAAGCTATAACTTTTCATGGTTTATATATTAATCTTAAAGCAAAAAAAGTAAACAAGGTAATAGTAAAACCAACTAAGATAAAATAGAAAAATAAAGAATCATTAGAGTACTCAAAAAATTACCTTTTGGAAGTCCGTATTTTGTAACTTTAACAGCTTTATATGAAACTAATCACTAATATGGACTATGTTAATTTTGAAACTAGATAGTAATTTAAACCACACTACTTGAGTATATACTTGGTGAATAAGAGATGGTAATTTCATAGAGGCCTGTAAAAGGACAAGTTCAAGCAATTAGAAACCAAGATAAACATATGAATGCAAAGATTATTTAAAAAAATCATGCAAAGAATGCAATAATTATAATCTAACATAAGCAAAGCCAAAGCCAATTTAATTTAAGACAAACACACTTATGTTTATGATGGAGAACAAGTTATGCAAGAATTTGAGTGAATTATTGAATGAAAAACATTAATATGTATAGTTAACAAAAAATGTAAAATCTATGACAAGAAAATTACAACTCATCCTCAAATTTTTTTTTGTTTTCATCAGCATGATGCCACTTAAGCCTAAGATAAACTCCAAGTCACCAATTTTTTCTTTGCACTATATGTATCATAATGCTCTAAAAAGAAAAACACAACTATAAGTGCACATAAGGAAAAAAATAACTTAAATCCACTTACTTATAGCTCTTTATCTTTAATTAGATAAAAAACATGCACTCAAAAAAATTATGTATATCTTCTAATATAATCCAACTTAGCAGTATTTTTTATATGAACCATATCATTTTACCATAGTGTAAAATTGAAGACTTGTTAAGCAGGATGATTTAATATATATGCTTTATGATAACCAGAAGAGGAATAAGTCTTAATTCAAGATTTAGCATCTAGTTAAGAGTTCTTAATGTCAAGGTGTTATTTCTTTGGAAAGATAAGAGATCTAATTCAATGAAGATCATCCCATTCCAAATATTCACACCTCTAATACACAAAAGCAATGTCACAAAATATACAATTAAAGCTGGACAAAGAGCATATTTTGGAGCTTAATCCAGTCCCCTATACTGAGAATATGAAATTCAGATGATTAATGTTAGCATTTAAAATTAAAGTCCATAATTGACAATTAATTTTATTTTATTAAAAAACAATCAATAAAAGTAATAATAACAAAGAAATAAAGAAAGTGACACCCAAGAAAAGTTATCCCTTCATTTAATTGCATAATATTATCCTGATACCATTTCACAACTATTTATTATTGGTTAGTTTATCAATAAAAAAAGTAATTATATATTGATAACCACCCATAGCTATTGCTATTCTTAATTTTTATCTACAATAATTTGTGATTGTGGGAAATTAGTCCTTAGAGAATGACAATTTTCTTGTAGTGCTACTTAAATCCTCTTCGATTGATCAAGGAAATAGCACACATAGTCATTCCCTAAAACTGGATTATCTCTAATTTTAAATTTAAAGTTTGAATTTACTTTAAATTGTCAAGTTATAATTATTCCCTAATTTTACTCACTTCGACTAGGATACACCTTAAGTGTTCCTAAACAAAAGCTAATGTCAAACAAAAAAAAAAAGGTTAGGGTTTTAGACTATTAAATTAGCTGAAAAAAATTTAATAGAGTGATGAGATGTAGATATGAGGAGGCTTACCTCCATGTAAGAAGGTGGCTTACAACTCAATTTGAGTTGAGAGGCCACAGTAAAGGCGCAGACCTCATAAGCAGTCACTACCAAGCTAAAGCTTCTAAATTGGACTGCTACAATGGTTGGTGAGGGCAAGCTACTGAATAGCTGCTTTCGCAAACTACCTCTAACATGATCACTATGCAACTAAACTCCTTCAACGAAGGGCAAAAGCTCGATGAGAGTTGCCCTGCCACTCTTCCAACAATAATGTCACCTAAAAGGTAAGTATGGTTTTAGGGTGTGGTGCAAAATATATCCACTTAATGGACAAGCTCAAAATGATATGTCTAGCGCCAATAGAGGGTCAGTTTCTAAAGTAAAAAGAAATAATTTCCACATATAATATAATACATAATAAATAACGTAAAGTAGTGGATAAGATATAAAATAATAAGTTAAAATATAAATTTCATGCTATAGTGCAATTGTAACATAACACATTTTTAAACACATAATTTTAATTTTAAAATTGTATACATTTCATAATGATTTAAATTTTTTTATGCATATGAATTTTTTATAAATCAAACTATAATAATTGAAAGGTTAGTACTTTTAAAAATTTAAAGAATGTATAATATTAG
Source organism: Sindora glabra (assembly GCA_020226215.1). Lineage (NCBI taxonomy): Eukaryota > Viridiplantae > Streptophyta > Magnoliopsida > Fabales > Fabaceae > Sindora > Sindora glabra. Next base: position 20,314,531 of record CM035229.1, on the reverse strand, counting down.
ATAATTTTGTTATATAAATCAAATTGCTAAATTATTGTTACAAAAAATTTAATTAATTTAAAACACATTGAACAACTTATAAAATGCTTTTAATAATATAATATTTATGAAAAATCATAAAAAATTTATTTAAAAATAATGAATTACAAACTATTGCAACCCTTAGGGAGATAAAAGTTAATTAATTTTTTTCCTTTATAAGCTAACTTTTTCATTTATTATTTTATCATATCCTTATTTTAGCCAAATTGATAGATTATAATATTAAGATGAAGAATTATAAATTTTTCATTAACTTTTCTTTTGGTTGCAAAAATTAAATGAATTTGCAACAATGTTATTTTATTATTGCAAAAATTAAACTATTTTGCAATGTGGACACTTTGTTGTTGCAAAGTGTATGTTATATCCTATCTGCAACAAAATTGCAAATTGGTACTAAAAGCATAACATTAGCAGCAAAAGTTAAAATTGATATACTTTTTGTTCATGCAAAATCCTCATTTTCTTATAGTCCAACCCCAATCCCATAATGGATAGGATATTATTAATGGAAGATAAAGTGGATGTAAATGCTAGTCAAGGCCAACAACTACAAATACAAATGTATTAGAGTTAGCAAGTGAAACAATTTAGTGAATCTGGACCATAGAATAATGAGAACAACAATGTTAATCCCCTAAATAGTGACTGTACATTTAGAAGAAGAGATCATAACTTAAGAACTAGTTCTAGTCTCACAAGTATCACATTGACAAATGGATTGACTTTTATAATCAATGGATGTCTTCAATTTGATCAAATAGCTAATCTAGCATGCATACAAACATTAATTAACGAGATTTTAATTTTAATATCACTATGGAAAATAATGGTTTTCAAACTAAATATTTACCTTTAATGCTTGATTAACAACCTTAATTGAAGAGAATATACCTATGTCTATTATGAAAAAACATATGATGGGATCCTATTTTAGGACGACACAACTAGATATTATTATTTGTTAGTGTAAACTTGTCTAACACGTCTCAATGTTAGTGGAAACTTGCTTGAGCTATGTCAATGACATTATCTTTGAGGATTATTTCTATCCTTAACATGCAAAGGTTTTATATAGGGGATTATTTCTGTCCTCAATGTGTAAAAGTTTTATGCACTAAAAGCCTCCTTCAATGCACAGAATTTTTATGCATGGTAATCCACTAGGATATGATAAAACTTCTAAATCTTGTGCCCTCACAATTTAAGAGCAAGAATATCAAAATACTAACACCTAACAAACTTTTAAAAAAGAGAAAGGAATATTTTATGAAGAGTGTGACAGTGAAGAGGGACCTCAAGTTTTTGTCATTTGTAAAATGAGTTAGAGAAAATTGATATTTATAAAGAGGAAATGAATTTAAAGGAAAATTAAATATTTTTAAATAAAGGATAAATGTTTTGTAATGCTTAGATTTTATAGTTCAAACAATTATATTGTGTAGATAATGCTATAATTATTCCTAAAATAAAATTATTATTATCTATAACAGTAACCAACTAAGAATCTTTAATAATCAAATAATAATCAAGAAAATATAACAATGACCTAAGAATGATAACTAAAATTATAAAAATCATTTGAAATATCTTAAAACTTCTAACATTATCTCATACTAGATTACCTCAGTGTAAAGAATAGGTCTAATTATTGATTATAATAATATATGTTAGATTATTTCACATCAATTATAAAAAGGGTTGTGCAACACCTAGTAAAGACCGAATAGTTATAACCCAATAAAGGTAATTATACTACATATAGTAGTGGGCAATCTGTAGAAACATTCCCTAATATTAGCAAAAATATTTATTAGAATTAATAGTTAAAGAATTTTCCAGGAGAATTCAAGGAAAATAAAAGTATTTAGAATTTATAGTTAACAAGGCTTTGGAGTAACTTAGTGATTGTACTTGGAAGCATCCTATGAAGGTCATAGGATATTATAAATAAAAATATGAACCGTAAAAGAAGGGTAAACATGATTTTAGTGACCATGGAGGGAATATGATGGTTTCTAAGGGTATTAGTGGAAAGATGATGAAAAGTTCCTAATTAAAGTCTTAATGATGATAAATAGTAGTTAATTACAATTAGAAAGTTTCTAGGAAGTTTCTTGTTGAGTTAGTGAAGATCTAATATAGGCAATGATGAAAGAAAATGACATGGGCCATTATCCAACAGCAAAAACTATGAATAGTATATGGATTAGAAATAGTGAAATTGGTGACTAAGTGTAATTTTCATCAAGTTTCCCCAAAAAATCTTGCATCTTGTTTATATTTGCCTACTACACTTTCTTTCTTTATAAATAGTAAGATTAAACACCATTTATTACACACAATATACACCCTACAACCATAGAAAGAAATTTAGTGAGAAAAGTGAGTTCTCATTGATATTTTGCTAGATTCTTTGGTATTTTTCAAAGTTAATGATAGAAGGAAGCTTGATAGTTTTCTTAGCAAATGTATAAGTCCCTAAATCCACCATAAATTTATTTCTTTTATAGTTTTTGTTAAGAATTTCTTATTAATTTCATGTTATTTTGGTAACATACTTTGAATGGTAAATAAAGGAATCCAAAGATCACGAGTTGATTTTAAAGGACTAGAGACTCACTCTATTTCTTCTTAATTGTCTTTTTAGATATGTACAAGGTGTATATATGATTTTTGTAATTGAGTTGAAGCCATGAATCTTATGGTGCGATAGTGATAAAATTATTTTTCTAAAACTCAGGAAAGGATTTTGGAAGAAAAATATTTTTTAGAAAGAATTTCTTTTAAAATTTGCAAAGCTTTTGGAAGCATGATTTTCACGAACAAAAGAAGAAAGTTAAGGTGAACATCCTTTGTTATTACACATTTTTTTCAACTAAGGGAACGATAAAGAATGATGTTTTATAAGTACAATTCATTTTGGATAGTATTAAAGTGCTTATAGATATATGCTACTATTTGATAAGGAAAATTTTTATTTTTACAAGAAAAATTTGTTATATCAACTTTTAAATTAATTTAAAAATGTAAATTAATATTTATGACAAGTTTCTAAAATGAAACCATGTTTAAAAATATGCGTGGAAGCTTGAAAATTTATGCTAAAAAACTATTTTCTAAACTAATATTTTCAAGTGAAAAGTGGTTTCTTTTAAGCTAAGTTTTTTAATAGGGTATTTTAATTATTTATGCAATATGTTTCATTACAAAAAATGATTGTTTAATAATTTTTTAATCCTCTTGAACTTGGATTGATATATTTAGAAAAATTTTATAATAAAAGGGAACATAGAAAGAGTATTTGAAAGCTAAAATAGCTTTTTTTTCCGGTTATATTGATGATTTGAGTTAAGAAAACTTGCATAACTTATTTTAAGTCTAAAAATAGTTTAGAAATGATATTTCATGACTTATTATTTATTCTAAATATTTTCATAAAATTTTATTAAAATTTGGCATTTAAAATGAATTTTTCAAGGTAAAAGCATTTTTTAACATATTTTGATAATTAGGTACAAAGATACCTTATATGCTTGTTTTAGGCAAATACAAAATAAATGATATTATTCAATGCCTTAATATTCATTCTACAAATTTTGATCAAATTTGAATGAAGTTTGCTTTTTTTAGTAAAATTTATAAGTATAAAAGTAATTGTTAGAAACTAATACAAGTGGGCGACTATTTTCTCAACTTTTAGATGTTAATGTTTAGTGAAATTGAAAAATTTATAACTACTGGGTAGTGTCCTATATTTCTTGAATAAGTGAGACAAAATAATTTTCTTACTTATAAAAATACTATACTAGGTGTTTGATCTAAATAACTTAAAAAATAAAGAGAAAAATGTAAATAACCTCTCTAACTATAGGGTGGTTGTATTTTACCCTATTGAACAATGGAAACTTGGATTTTACCCTTTGTAACTATGTAAAACCTTTTATTTTACCTCCATTATTACCAAGTTAATGAAATCTATTAAAAAAAACTGCCGTTATCATATTTCATTTACCAGTAGTTAAAAACTGCCATTATATTCGCTAAATTTTGAATTTTTTTTCACTTAACAAAAGTTTATAAACCATTGCTAAGTGATTAAGGATGATTGTGTCAATTTATAACCACCACTAAGTTTTAGAAAATCACCACCAAGTGTTACAAGCATTAACTTGATAACGGTGGGAGTAAAATACAAGTTTTTTATAGCTGCAGAAGGTAAAATCCAAGTTTCTATAATTTAAAGGGATAAAATGCAACCATCTCATAGTTGGAGGGGGTTATTTGCATTTTTCTCAAAAATAAAAGTTGTGAAACTTAGAAAAACTAGGTTAGCACATGAACGGCATGTAAATCTCACATTAGAGTTAGGAAACGAACTAGTTTGATCCATTCGCAAATTGGCTAATGCAGGTCGATGTTAAATGATTAGATCAGACTAGCCTGTGTGATTGGCAGATTGTGAAAATTAAGGCTCGAGCCTTGGTATGTGCAATTCACTAGCTAATAGGCCAGCCTATAAACTACATAAAGCTAGACTCAAATAGCACATTTGTAGTTGCCCAACACATTTAAATTGGATAATTTTGCATTAACTTATAAGCCTTAAATACAACTTGGAAAACATTCTTAAACACCATATTCCATCCATAAATTCAAATTATATCATGTCTAATATTCAAAAATAAAACTAAAAGTAAAAACACATCATCCACACATAATATTTAACAATTCATAAATGATAAATCCTAAAATATTAAAGAATAATAGCACTACAAATCTAATTTTTTTTCACCAATGGGCTAGGACTAGAGCTAAAGATGATACTTATGCATTTTTCATCCTATAAAAAAGTAAATAGAAAAATCAAATTTAAATACAAGAATTAAATATAAGTTCACATTTATATAAAGTACTAAATTAACAAGCAATAATTTTGAATAGGATGAACATATGTTAAAAGTTTAAATAATAAAACAAGCATAAACTAATAATCAATAATTCTTAAATCCTTCGTTCATGATGCTTATGCACATAATTTGAGTTTTCCTTTTACAACCCTTAGTCCTCATACTCTTCTTCTTCATCTATATTACAAAATTAGAAAAGTTGTCGTAATATGAGTAAATATGAAATTAAAGAGATGTGAAATTATCATTACTAACTATAAGTTTGACTTATCACCTATTTTGTAACCTTTTAACTAATTCCTAGTACAAGTGAGTGCTTGGAGGTGAGAGTTAAGCATTGAGCACTAATATTTGTTAAAAACTCAAGCTCCATTATTAAAAGATGACTTCGATGCAACCATGGTAATTGAAATGCTTAAAATATCACAAGCCAAAATTGCTAGACCTTCAAAGAAATGCTTATGATCTTTTCAATATTAAAGTACATCTAATTCCTCAAAGTGTTGTAATTGTAAAGGCAGCTTCTCCAAGTACATATCTAAGTGAGATTTTTCACTTCTTATCATATTTTAGCTCTCAAATTTCATATATTCTTGCAATATTTAAGAAACAAGACAAAATGTAATTAAGCCATAGGAATGGTAGTGAAACATATATGTAAAATTACATAATAAATTAAAAAAATTAGCTTGCATCAAATATGTCTAAGCCAAATGTAATTCCTCCCTTAATGTGCTTAAATGTGCATTGGATGATTCAATTTGAGAATCATTTGCACTTGAATCATCATTAGGCTTCTTTTTATCATAACTTTTGTAGAGCTTGTATAACTATTTCTTCACATTTTCAACTTTTTCTTTACATGTTATAGGGTCAAGCTTGGAGTAGCAAAACTTTAACAAATTCATCTTTATTCCTAACTCAAGAACAGCCTAAGAGCAAGCACAACACTTATTGTCCTTCTAATGCTTGTCAAATTTCACTTTCATCCTAGAAGCCATATCCTTAATAACCTTATCTTCAATTATCATGTTTTCTTTTAATAGACATTCAATTTTCCACACTTGCATGAAGTAAAGGTCAGATGTGGTACAAGCTGAATCAAATATCAAGTTAATGATCATATAGAATGGGAATAAGAATTCACACATTATTACTCCCTTTATCCACTCTTCTAATGGATAATATTTATGATTTTTATCAAGCATGAGAAAGCCATTAAAAGTATTCTTGTACTTAATGGCACTTTTAAGCATGATTAATATGGAATTCTATCTAGTTAAAACATCAAGGTGCAACCTAACTTTAGTATCAATACCACAAACTTGATTAACACACTATTAAAATTGCTTCATCCTACCTTTAAAAGCTTTGATATGTTTGACACTATCCTTTATTTTAGACAATGCATCACCTATTACTTTCAAACCTTCTTGCATAATAAGATTTAAGGTGTAAGCATAACAGCTCACATGAAAAAAATTTACCATCACATAATAAACTATTTTGTATACCTAATTGTTGCTTTAAAAGATCATACATATTATCATTGGCAGGTGCATTAACTAAAGTATAGGAAAATTTTTTCTTATTAATGCCCCAATCCTTTAAAGCATTATATATTTTGTTTAATAATTCAACTTGTATGTGTGAAGTATCTATTTTATAAAAATAAAGTAATTTACCATTTAACTTCTAATTATTATCAATAAAATAAGTGATCAAACAAATATAACCCTCACTATTACAAGTAGTCAAACAATTAGATGTTAAACAAATTCAACTAAGAGTACATGCCATAATATGTTTTAACTTCTCCTTTTGACTCAAATAAAATTTCATCACATCAGAAGTAGTTATCAACCTATTATGAGCCTTGGTATCTAGATCATTCAATTTAAGATGTTGCCTAATCCTCTTATACTTAACAAAGTTAAAAAGGAGGTCATATTTTACAATGTGCATCAACAAGCATTCATGGATCCATTTATGGTCAAGTTTCTTAGATGCTAGCTTCCATTCATGATCAATTAATATTTTTCCAACATCTCTATAATTATGCTTTTTTTTTTACAACTTATAAAGTGGTATGATAAAATTGAAGCACTATACTTACTACTCATACACATAGGCACTTTCTTACACAAATTACATTTAGCATGGTTGTCATTAATTTTTTGCATACCAATTCCAAACATCTAAGGTTATTGTTCTAGAACTCTTAAAAGGTTATTTAAAATCTTTATCTATAGTTTCCAATTCACTTGGAGTGGATCCATATAATTTTAATTCATTATTACCATAATTAATCCCACCCTCATTTATAGTTTCACTATTCATATTGCAAATAAGAATAAGCAGCAAATATAAAACATATATACATGACTTAACCTATAAAAAAATAACAAATGATGAATTCAAACTGATAAATATCTAATTTGAAAAATTAACCAAAATTCAATATGGTTAGATTACATAGAACACTACTAACATTTAATACAGTAATTTGACAATTTCAAACATTAAAAATGATCATCAATGATAAACAAAGAAAAGATAAAGTAATCATATAATTTTTGAACATTAAATATTTATTTTAAGATACTTTAGCTTAGAACTATTTATGTATAAGTTATGTCACACTTAAATAAAGAATAAAACTATATGATATTTATGATGGGTAATTATGTGTTTTTTCACTCCTATCATTTCTCAATAATGTTCAATGCTGAACCAAAATAAAGAAATCTATAAGATTAAAATATAAACAACCCAATTTTTTTTCACTTAGCAAAGGCATATGCCTAAAATTTTTTTATCCATTTGTTTTCCATGAAAAAGTTTATTTCAAGCAAATACAAATTACAAAGAAATCATAATTGTTTAGTCTTACATTTGTACAATCACATAGGCAAGGCAAAACTTTCAAGAAATTCAATTTACACAAGAATAAGTTAAGTCAAAAAGGATTTTTTAAAGACTAGGACATTATATTTTGAGATTAAGGTGGAATTGCCATAAGAATAAGCTGCTATAGTGATGTGCTATCTTCAATATTTAAAGTTAAAGTAAACATTACCAATGGTTCATTGCGAGCTACCATTGTTGCTACCTACTACTGGTATCAAAGTGGATCATGATAATAGAATGATGGCAATGCACAATGATTTCCTAACTACTCTTTAGGCCATAAACTGAATTGTAGAGCAATTAGAAGTGTGAAAATAATTAAACATTTTCCAAGACCTTCAAGAATTTTAGCTATGGGGATTTATTTCTTTGACCAAATTCAAAAATTATTGGCAATTCTTGGAGCTTGAAATTAGTTTTGCCCAAATTTACTTTGCTTTAATGCTTCACTAATTACTTTAGTCTTTAAACTATTGCTTGCCTACTTTTCTTTTCTATTTGGCTATTTGCAAAATGATAATAGGTGACGAATAATTTGGTTAGTTTTATTTTAGGTGAAATGGTTTAGTTTAGGACTTTAGGCTAGTTTTTTTTCCTTTTAAGATGTAAAAGGAAAGGCTAGCTAGGAAAAAAAAAGGGCCTAGTCTAATCCATCTATGGATGGACCCTTACTAGATGGTAGGATTTATAAGTTAAACCCCAAAAGGCTTGCTATTATATTAGCTAGTGTATGGTTAGTTTGGATCTTTTAAACTTTATAGGATAATGGATCGACACGTAAATCTAAGCCTATTTCACTAACTCTATCTCACATTAGTATTTGTGTGGATAACATGTGATTATGATAGCTTGAATGAGTACTTAAAACTTGATGAACATTTTATGAAAAAAAAATGAACATACTTGGCTTGTATGTCATATATGATGTGTGACATGATTTTATGATTGGAAGCCTTATGAATGGATTTAAGTTTGGTTTGGCACCCTAGTTTTCAAGTCAAGCAGAAGGACAAGTGGGATAAAGTTAACTTGGAGACATAAATTCATGATACATGTGGGATAAGGCTAGCCAAGAGTAATAAGGAAGAACCCTTATGCCTCTATGTCATTACTTAAATATCTTATTTGATATATTCTGTAAAATTAGTTAGTATATTTTTAAAAGAAAAGATATTTTGATATATGTCTAGTATATAAATGATTTTTAAATTAAAATATAGTAGAATATTTATGTGGTACTTACTTTATTAAGTAATTATATTACTGACTCTATCTATGAATATATTTTTTTAAGGTACTGCTTCTAATAACCTTCTACAAGATCACTAATATACGATGATAGACGTATTGCACACCATTTTCCATGTATAGGTAGGAATGCCACTTCCCGCTGTTAATCCATAAGAATAGCAATGTGTAGCAATAGTCTAGTATAAGAGTAGCACCAATCCATTTCCAGGTGATGGACCTTATTCAGATTTTCTTAAAGCAATATTTAGAAGAAAGAGGCTACTAGATGTCTTCTTTGGTGTTATTGCTAGATGATCTTATTCTAGCAAGGGAATTGTAGTTATCCTTTTCGATGACTTGCCTTTGGATTTAGCTATTTTGGTCTTAGATCTACTTGTTACTCCTTTTAATTTGCTAACATTCCTAGCTCCACCTATCTCCCTACTAGTACTAATTGCAATACAACCCCCATCACAAGTACCATTAGGACCCTCTACTCTTGTTTCACCTTTCAACAGTCATGGCAACAAGTAGAGGTGGAAACAAGTAAAGTCAAGTTAGGCTTTAATGTATAAGCTAAGCATGTTTAAAAATTTTCTAACTTAAACCTAACTTGTAACTTATTGATAAGTTAAAATTTCAACTTGGCCTAACTTGTTTATAAAATTTAAGAAGCTTAACCTAACTTATTGGTATTTAAGTCTAACTATTAATATCTAAATAAATTATTAATAGATTTATAAACTTAGGTATATATGCTATAAATAGGTTCCTCAATAAAAAAATAATGTTGTTAAATAAATAAGACATTGAAAATTTTTTATCTCTACTTTTATAGAAATCTTGATAATTAAACTTAATAAACTATAATTATATTTATTTAAAATGGAAATATTAAATAATACAATAATATAAACTGATCATTTACAAACTTTAACACTCTAGAATATTAATGATTGAATTGAAAAAAAAAAAAAAAAGAGGTACAATAATAAAATAGTAGTAATAATTATAACATAACTAGTCAATTAATTTCAATGGATTAGATTATAGTAACACATTAGTTAAATAGGCTAACATATTAAGTTTAAAGTTAAATAGATTAGGCTTGTTTAATAAATATGGTAATATATTAGTCTAGGCCTAATTTATTGAGTTAAGCTAGACTTTTAACAAGTTAAATCATAGGCTACTCATAAATGGTCTAGTTTATTTCCACTTTTAATAACAAGTTTGATATAGACTTGCATTCTGATATCCCTATTAACAACTAGTCTATATAATAATTGCTAATTAGTTTTTTTGTGTAAAAATTTGTATATATTTTAAACTAACTTGTGGCTTATAGTAATTATAGGATAATAACTAGTAAGGTAAGAACCTGTGAATTTTGTATAACAAAAATATATGTTTAATTATAGTGATGCCTATGCAGTATTTTATTTTGCTTGTTTAACTATTACCATTTTCTTCAAAGGATTATTCTAGAACAATGCGGAAAAAGATTTTGCAAAGAAAGCAAATGATTTTTGGAGAAACTAATTTTTAGATAAAAAATGTTTCTATTGATTTTCAAAACGAAAAAAATTCCAATGTTTAATTTTAATGCTATCTCTAAAGTATTTTATAAACAATACAGGATTGTTTAATTTCATTGAGTTTTACTACTTGGTCCTAGTCTATTGTATTATTTCTTGATTTAGACTTAATTTTTCTAAAGAATTAGAAGAATTTTTTAGCAATTTTTTTGAAAGTTTTCATTTATCTACTAGTTTTAGCCCCTGATTTAAGATCCTATTAAAAGAAAATAACTATTTTCTTATTTGAAAATATTCTTCTAAAATCACTTTATCAAAATTATGTTTCAATTATTTTTTGGACAAAAAGGTAAACTACTAAATCTTTCTAATGATTTTTTATTAATTAGGGAACAAAACTTTAGTAAATTTTTGGCCTTGTATTTTTGCATCACGAGAGTTTTCATATGATCAGTTAGTTTAATTTAGTTTAAAGAAGTTAATTAAGCTAAAAAGGCTTGTAAAAATATTCAGTTGATATCTATATGCTAGTCATAATAGTTTGAAATATGGGTCATGACAAGGTGGATATTGGTATATAAATATGATGAAAAACTTTAACTCTCAATCTAATTTTTATGGTTAAGAGGACCCAAAACAACAGTTCACTAATATTAGAGCCTAATTACAATATCTTTACTCTATAGTCCACAGGAAAGCTAGTTAATTTCAAGATTACAATTGATGGCTCAATGTGTGAGAAGAAAATTATCCTATATCAATTGTGGAAAGGTAGAAAGGGTTGAGTGTTGATATATAAATATAATGGAAAACTTTAACTTTTAGTTCATTTTTATGAATGAGAAAGCCTAAAATAACATTCAAGCAAGAATAAGCCTTTTCCATCTTGCTGCTCAATGACTATATAGATTTTTCCTATTTAAATGAACTTTAACTTTTCTGTATAGCACTAATGAGCCTTATGATTTAGAGGCAATTGGTTTTTTTACTTTTCAAATGAGATTGTACTTTTGTCTCTCATTAGTTCTAAATGTTATAAGTGGTCCTCTTTACTTAGTTAAGAACTGTTGGAATTTTAAAGGAATCAAATATGGAAACCCATGCTATTAAACAATCTTATCTACCTTTATAAACCTTTGGAGATAAGCTTTACAAAAATTGGAAGTAAGATGACCTTTAATTCATAAACTGCAATGTTTAAATTTCCTTTTTAACCACATCTATAAACTTTGTTTTATATAATATGTATGGTATTTGTAAAATATATTTTATAGGTACTTTAATAAATAATTTTAATAAAGAACTTATAAATTTTAAAATACTTATTTAGAATTTTTTCTTAAAAAATCAATAAATAATTGTAATGCTACAACTTTTTTTGAATAACTTTCACAATCCTTTTTTTTATAAAATTGCATTACTTTTTAATATTTAGAATTTATAAGAATTAGTTTCAAAGAGATTTTATTAATTGATTTTATCTTAGCATTAATAATTTTGGAGTACTTATCTTGAGCAATATTCTAACATCTAAAATAAATAGCGATTAGATGACTTGGTTAAACTAATGATGGAATTGAATGATTAATAAGAAAATATTTACTATTTTATTTTCTCCTATTTTTTGTCTCTTAGGTGTTACATTCGCTTAATTTTACTGATTAGGCTTTGTTTTATAATTTATGATTAATTTTATAATATTCTAAATTTATTCAGTAAATGCTGAATTTTGACATTGTTTTTGTTCTTGAGCTTATCTTGAGCTCTAGATGTTAAATTGAGGCAAACTTTATATTATTAGAAAGATTATAAAGAAATCTATAATTTTTATGTTTTAGGTTGAGCCTAGTTTAAACATTTTGGAGGTCATATGTGGTTGAGAATATGAAGTTGTGTTTATGTCTCAACTGAACCCACTCTAGTTTTTGGGCTATAACTAGAGCAAAAAAAGTTAAATTAACCTAAAACTGGTGCCTAAATTCTTAAAAAACACAAGCCTACAAGTTTCATTTTTATAAGTTTTCCAAATTACATTAATTTCATGTTCAAAATCTGGTTAGAAATTAAATCTATAGGTATTTACTAATGTAACTATTGAATTTAATTGACTTAGATAAAATAGGTTTGGGCTTCTAAAAATTAGGAAAGCCTTATTATTGTAATCATAAGAATCAAACAATCCAATTCTAATAGGGTTTTAGCTTAATTAGATCAAATAAATAGGAAAAACTTTTCATACTTTAGAATTCATTTAGATAGACTTAGTAGATAACTCTTTCTTCTTCTTGTTTTCCTTGTTCATCAATGGAAGCTTAAATTTGTGGTTGATTTAAGGATTTTGAGGTTCTCTTATTGTGGATTATGAGATTATGAATTGTAATATTAACTTTCTTTAATTAATTTTCTTCTTTTCCTATTTACTTATGTTGAATTCTCCAGATTACATATGTTAGATATTGATTTAGTATAATTGATATTTATCCTTATAGTTTCTGATTTCTTTTCTATTTTAATGTTAAGTTATAGTTGGTTAATCACCATTTCACACATAAGTTTAGAGGTTGAGGGATTAATTTAGAGGTTTCTAGTTTAATTTCTCAATTCAATTGAATTCTATCATTAAATTAATTTTGATTTAATGTAAGGATTATAGTAGTTGCTTAATTAACTAATCTTAATTAATCAAATTCTAGACGATCATCTAGCATAGGATTCCTAAATTATTACAGAGGTTCTAGGTTATCCAAGGTTGAAGAATTAATTAAAAAAGTCAAATTCTAATCGATCCATGATTAATTTAAATTAGAGCCTTTAAATCCTTAAATTGATTGTTTTGCTATATTGGTTTTTCTTACTTTCTGTTGCTCTACGCTTTTATTTTATTTAATTCATTCGATTCAATTTGAATCAACCTCACCAATTCTAATTCTATCCTACATATTGCATATTATTATATTTTGCATTCTGATATATCATTTTGTTACAAGATCATATTTTTACTGCATTTACATTCTGTTTTGCATTTGTTTGTATTAGTTCCTTGCATTTTCAGTGCATAAATAATTCAACTATTTTATAAATATTGTTAATAATTCATAGTAAAAGATAATATCAAGGAATCACTAGAAGTATAACTTGGTTATGTCATTTTTCTACATTATTTCTTCAGCAGATTAGTTTTGACTAATTTTGGTGCATTGCAATATACATATCAATTATGTAATAAATAAAAATTTATATAAATTGATTATAACTTAAATAATAATTAATTTATAATATATATTAGTTAATAGTTTAAAAGGTTAAAGAGAATAAAGCAAATTAGTGAATTTTTGTTAATTAAATGTTAAATTTCTTACTTTGTTAGTTTTTGGTTTTATAACATTATTTCTAGTTAAATGGTCCAATCCAGTATGATCAACTAGCCTACAAACTAGCAAGTAGCAAAAAGCCTAATAAGATTTATAAATAACATGAAACTAGTTAGCTTAAGCCTAATTGAATGCCTCAATCCTTCAATTCAACAAAACTTGCCACGCAGAACAATTGAATGATTTAAAAACCTTCCAAGCTACACAAGTCACACCAAGTTCATACTAGACAAATCATGCCTTTTATAAGCTTAGCCTTAAGATTCCTTTTCTAATTAATTGAGCCACATGTACATCCCTAATTAATTCTATAGATCACACCTTTTGTCACCCTCAAATCCCTATGATGCCTATATAAAGACAATGTATAGCTTTATCTTATTCAAGCTCTAACTTTTACTATCGCTTTGTTAACATGCTAACTTAGGCATTGGAGTGTACTTGGCAAACCACTCTTCTGCTATGTACTTTTGATATGTGTTCCTTATGTAGATTTACTTTCCACTAGAAGACAGATCAATGTTGATAACAATATTCAAAATATATTTATTTTTATAGTCATTCTTAATTGAAGATTGCATTTAAATTATTTTTAAGAAGAATTTCTCATAAATTGAGAATTATTTTATTGAGCTTGGTTGTAAGGATTTATAAAGTAAATTATTTATCTTTAATAATTTTTTTAAAAAAATTATGGATGTTTAAAATAATTATTTTTGAATTTTAATTTGTTACAAATGTATATTTTAAGAAAAAATTAGAAATAATGGAGTTAAGATTTTAAATAAACTAAGTTTTATGAAAATTGGGTTTTTATAAGAATGAATGGCTTGGATTATTTCTAAAATAAAAACGGAGGGTTGAGATTTTAGGAGCAAAGTAGTCATTATACACAAGTAACACATGATAAAAACTCTCAGCTTATAATATTTTCTCTCTCCTTATATTTTTTATATAATTCCTAACATATGTTTTATCTCTTACAGACCTTAGCTTTCTTTTTATGCATTTTCTAGTTACTTCTTGCAGCTACTGGTTCTCTCCCATATTAACTTATTTATCGTTTTCTTAGTTTCCTCTCCTATTTCCACTATTATCTCTTTCTCTCACCTATAGCTCTCTCTTCTTCCTCATGCCGCCTTTTCTTTCTCTTAGCTCTAGTTAGGTGGCTTCTTTGCGTCACCACTGTTGCATGTCTCCTCACCAGAAGCTCGCTAGCGCAGCAATAAAAACCCAAATTAAGGTAAACTAATAGCATTCAAGTAAGAGTGTCTTTGGCCACCTTACTTCTAGCAATGTTCGGTGGAGTCACCATTGAGCGTTGAAGCTTTTTCTTTCATCAATTATTGCTCTGCCATGACAAGTTCCAATAACAATAGTGTCGAGAAGCTCCTCTGAGTTATGGTTAAGAATGGACATCGTATAGGGCCGATTGGCCCTTTCCTTATTCTCGGTGATCCGGCAAGTCCTCATTGTCGATGAGCTTTAGCTAGACACTTTAGTTATAGATGAATATTTTCATATCATGAAATTTTAATTTTTACTAGGATATGCTACTTAATTTAAGAAATGTGGTTTAATACATATTTGAGATAGAAGACAAAGCATAAGAAAAATACAATTTTTATGTCATAAAATATTTAATTAACATAAGGAGAATTATTTTGAAGTGTTATATGATAAGTGTTATAATTTGATACATTTGTGATAAGTCATATGTTAGTTGGTAAATGAAAGTTTTGATTGAATAAAAATAATGGTAGTGAATTGGTTAGCATGAGAGTTCAAAATGGTTAATGTAAAGGGATAGTGGGTATTGTATAACTTATGAGTTAAAAGGTTGGATAAGAACATGATTCTAACATAAAGCTAATTGGTTTTTTTCATATAATTAGAATAATTTATATGAGTATGCTTAGCTTTGTGAAGTTGAATGTAAACTATATATATGCGTGTGTATGTATAGATATATATAGAATAGAATAGCTAGCAATAGGATGGATGTCAATTAATTAGAGACTAAAATAGTGAAACTTTGATATTTAGTAGTGCTGAGTTATGGAATCTTCTAAGGTGTTATAACTTCCATAAGGATAGCAAGGTGTGGCCATGTCTACCCTTGTACTCATATTGGATGCATTTATTCCTACATTGATAAGTTTTAGGTGACTAGCAAATACTTAGCAATTTCAGTATCTTGAACATGTATGGATTTTAAGGTAATTTAGAGTTATATAAGTAGGTAGAGCTTTATTTGATAACTGTGAGTTAATTTTAAATGAAGTTTTGATATGTAATCACAAGACATGATCATGTATTGATATAGGCATTAAAATGTATGGTTTTGGGTACTTTAAATAAGTATGGTTTGTTTATGTATTCATAACCATAACTATTGGAAGATAAGTATTGTTTATGTACTTTATCTTTGTAAATGGTAATAAAAAAATATGAAAAGATGAACATGGATGTTTCAGAACCTCCAAAACTAGATCAACATTACCAGGTAAGTATATATCTC
This sequence comes from Sindora glabra, assembly GCA_020226215.1. Lineage (NCBI taxonomy): Eukaryota > Viridiplantae > Streptophyta > Magnoliopsida > Fabales > Fabaceae > Sindora > Sindora glabra. Next base: position 20,298,009 of record CM035229.1, on the reverse strand, counting down.
ACCATAAATTTTTATTTTAATAAAATATGATTTAAATATTGTAAATTATATGTTCTAATTAATAGTTTAAATTTTTTTCATGCATATATATATATATATATATATATATATATATATATATATATATATATATATATATATAATATTTAGTTTCATGGTAAAAATATAAATAGCTATTTGAGGGAATGGTAATTGATCAAAGTGCAAAGTGAAAGCGTAGTATTGGTGATAACTATTGATGGATTGTGGTTGAATTCAATTATATTTGTATAGTAATGCCCATATTGCTATATGCTTGATACTATCTAGTGATGAATTTAATTAGTTTGCATTGAAGTTGTATAAACAGTTACGAGAATTAAGCTCTCATATGTATATTAACTATGAATTTTATCAAGAATGACATTGGAAATAATGAATTGTGCTAAAACAGTAACTAAGGAAATTGTAAACTGTATTAGAGTAATGCTTTGATAGCTAGATGGGAAATCCTACAAGCAGTTGTGAAGAATACAAGATGGATTTAAGAACTGATGGGAAATTTTTAGCGAGTAATTGAGAAAGTTTAGAAATGGCTCTAAAATCAAAAGTGACTACGTGCATGTTCACTATGATTGTATGTGCAATATGATGTGATATTGAAAATTATTTATGATTGGATGTTATTGTTAGTGTGATTAAGATGATTTATTTATGTTTAAGTCTTAATTACCGCTTATGATTGTGATGCCTATCCAAAATGAGTAGTGAATGATATGATAATAATGATATTATGTACTATCAAATAATTGAAATTATTATACTTTACGATGAAAAGTATAGAATTTAAGTTGTGTAGGTAGATATTTCATCTGAGGCATGGCTTCACACATGTAAAAATTTAAGGAGTTTGGATTAAATTTATTTCCTAAACAAACTCTTAACTTGCATGAAACCATCTATTATAAATGAATCAATAATTAATAATGGTAGATATATGCTCATTGAGTTTTCATAACTCACTTCATTTTACTTTCAATGTTTTCAGGCTAGAGTGAGTGTATTCAAGTCTTGTTACATCTATGGAATATCAAGACCGCTTTGTTAAGAAATTTCATAGTTATGATTAAAATCAGCAATAAAGATAGAAATTTGTGGATTTATATAGTAATTTATTGAATGTTTATAAATTTAAAGTTATAGTGTATTGTATGAATATTGTTTATTGTTGTATCTAAAAAGTAATATAGGTATTTATTTTATGGCATATAACCCTCGGGAAGTGTCTAAAGTAAGGGAGACTCTATTTTTTTTTTGCAAAAAATTTAAGCTCCATTAAAAATTTGGAAACTCCTATTGGATAGAAAAAATGGAAAGTGTTAAGGCTTATGAAAATTGAGTATCATGATCCATGCCAGTCACAATTAGAATAGGGTCGTGATAGAGGTAACTTAGGAGTTAGCAATTAGCATTGCATGTGGCTCATTTCACCATTTCTCATGATTCTAGAAGTTTAGAGAGGAAATAGGGCAAAATGAATTTACTGATCAATTAATTTAGTGTTGAAAATTTTCAAAAGTTAAGTTTTACGAATCAATTGATATATCGACTCATTGCCTTGTGTTTTTATTCAAAATTAAGTTTTCCAAACGTTACAATTAATTGACTGATTAATTTTTAACATCCAAAATTGAACTAAGGTCTAGTGAATTGATTGACTAATCGATTCACCATATATTAAATTCAAATTGTACAGTCAAGTGAATCGATTAACTAATCAATTTACTATAACTTTTTCAAAAATTCACAAGCGGCTTGAATTTATTGACCAATGAATTCTCAAGGCACTAATTACCCCATAACTGCCATATTTTGTTTGTAACATATTTTTTACCTCTCCAACCTCTATATACAAGATTTATTTCAATTTGAAAATATAAAAGAGTGCTTTCACTATTATATAGACACAAGAAACTTATTTTTCTCTCATCCAAAACTTGAAAATCCTTTGAACTCATTAGATTGAAATTCTTCTCTTAATTTTTTATTGCATAATCTATTTTTTAAAATTTATGAGCTGCATTCTTGTATTCAAATCATAATTTGCCATATATTAAGGTGAGGCATCCTTGTAAATATCAAGAGTGTTAAATCTCTTGATAGACAAAAGCTTTGAGAAAGGATTTTCAAAGGATTTTAGAAGAAAAATAGAGACTTATATTGAGGCCTCTTCAACTATCCTTAAACTTGAAGAAATAATGGATTAGAATTTAAATTCAAGTCAAAGAGGCTTGGTAGTGGATGTGTACCTTGCAATATTGAATCTTTAAGGCTAGAATCACTATAAATAGCAGTGTTTGAATCTTTTTTTTATATCTCTTTATTTACTGCAGTGTTTGAATCTTTTTTTTATATCTCTTTATTTACTTACTTTGTACTTTATTTTTTTGAATTATAATTGCTGCTATGCTAAGTTTACATATACTTGTTCATTAGTTTCAATCTTGAATCATTTATTAACTTAAATTATCATTATTGTGCAAAATTTTTTTAAATTTAATTCACCTCTTATTTGGTAAAATATTGAACAACATTTGGTATCCAAGCTTGATTCTTAGAACAAGATCTCAGAATCTCAAGAGGATCCAATGGATATAAATAGTGCTAGCATTTTTCCTGAATATCTTTTATTAAACAAACCACCAAGTTTTAATGGACAAAATTATACTTATGGGAAATAAAAAATGAAAGATCTTTTAGAAACCATTGATATTAATATGTAGAATTTAATTGAAAATGGTTATAATCCACCAGTAAAAAGGGAAAATAATGTATAGGTCTTGAAACCAAGGCCTGAATGGAGTGAAGAAGAAAAAAGAAAACATTAACTTCATTCTAAAGCTAAATGGATTTTATTAAATGTGTTATGGCCTAATGAATATGAGAGGGTATCAAATTGCCTAACTACTAAAAAAAATGTAGGATGTTCTTGAAGTAGCTCATGTAGGAACCACACAAGTCAAAGAAAGCAAAAAGCATACTTTAATTTATCAATATGAACTATTTAGAATGAATAATGGAGAATCTATTAAAGATATAATACAAAGTTTTATAGCTCTTGTTAACCAATTAAGTCTCTTTAGCAGGCACCTTATAGATGGAGAACTTGTTCACAAAGTGCTAAGGTCATTAACAATTGAGTAATAACCAAAGATAACTATTATAAAAAAGGCAATGAAGATAAAGATGCTAATTGTACAAGATTTATTTGAAAATTTAGAGGAGCATGAACTAGAGTTTAAGAGACATATCAATGACAATAAAAGAAAGAAGAAGTCTTTTACTCTCAAGTTGAAACAAGTGTAGATGAGGATGAAACTGGTGAAGATTACTAAGAGGAATTACTTGACACCTTATTGGAAGATGATTTGGCTCTCATCACTAAGAAATATTAAAGAGCACTTAAAAGAATAGGTGATAGAAAAAGAGTGCCTCAAGAAAACAAGTATATAAATAAAGGAAAATCCAACAAGCAAGTTATTCTAATATACTACGAGTGTACAAAGCAAAGGCATATCAAGTTTTAATTATCCCATTTACTTGAAGAAGTAGTTAGAGCTTGAAAAGAAGAAGAATTGAAATGTTTACAAGAAAGCACACTTAACTACTTAAGGAGATGATAATGATAATGCTTCTTGTGAAGAAAATGACAAAGATGAAGAAGCTCTTTTATGCTTGATGGCTTTAGGAGATCAAAATGGAAATGAGGTATCCATCTCTAGTTCATATAATGAATGAGATTTTGTTATTTCTAATTTGAATTTAAAGTTGCTTAAGGCCAAAAGAAATATTGAACTTTTAAATAAGTTAATCTTTTCTTTGGAAGGCAATATCGAACAACTTGAGAAGGAAAATGAAGAATTAATTCAAGAAGTTGAGAGCCTTAGAAAAACTTCTCAAAAATATACCTCTCATGAAAGTCTCAAGCAAAAAATTAATGATTTAACTAAAACTCTTAAGAAGTTCACAAAAGGCAAAAATTCTTCAGACACTTTTCTTAGTAAAAAAATTAATTTTAACAAAGAAGGTCTTAGTTACATATTAAATAAAAAGAATCATTTTTATAAAAACTTTTTTATTAAAGAGACCATGAAGAGACAACGAAGAATAACTTGTTTCTATTATAGAGAGAAAAGGTATGGAATTTATTCTTGTACATATAGAAGAAACACAAATATTAGAACAAAGAAAATTTTGGTTCCTAAAAGGACATGTGCTAGCTAACAAAGATGGACCCAAAGTTACTTGGATACTAAAAATTAAAAATTGATATCTCTTTTGTAGATATGTTTGAGAACCTAAAGTGAGATATGATACTTGAATAGTGGCTACTTAAAGCATATGATAGGAAATAAATCCAAGTTAATCTCACTAGTACTTAAAGAAAGAGGCAATGTCACCTTTGGAGATACTCAAAAGGAAAAGTCATGAGAAAATGTGAAGTGGGTAAGAGTTCTAAATCTTGCATTGATGATATCTTATATGTTAAAGGGCTTAAGCATAATTTGCTTAGCATTAGTCAATTTTGTGACAAAAGAAATAGTTACATTTGATTCCTCTTATTACATTATTGAATTTCAAGAAGATTAGCAAATTAAGCTAATAGGCAAGAGATACATAAATATCTATATGATAGACATTAATAATGAACTTTCTCTAGATTCTAAATGTTTGGTTAGTATAAATGATAATTCTTCGATTTAGCATAAAAGTATTACTCATGCAAGCATCGATCTTATAAGAAAACTTTTCAAAAATGATTTAGTTGATGGTTTGCTAAAGCTAAAGTTTGTTAAAAATAAAATTTGTAATGCAAAGGAAAACAAGTAAAAGCTTTTTTAAATCCAAAAATCTTTTTTCCACTGCTAAACCACCTCAATTACTATATATAGATTAAATTAGTCCATCAAGATTTAAAATTCATGGAGTAAATTTCTATATATTTATAATTGTTGATGACTACTTAAGATTTATGTGAACATTATTTCTTTCTTTCAAAGACAAAGCTTTTGAAGCTTTTAAGAGACTTGAAAAAACTTTACAAAAAGAAAAAGGAATGTCCATAGTAAGCATTAGGAGTGATAATGGTGGGGAATTTGAAAATCATGATTTTACTTATTTTTGTGGTGACGATAGAATTAAGCATAACTTCTTGTCTCCTAGAAAACATCAAAAAATAAAGTTATTGAAAGAAAAAAATAGGTATTTAGAAAAGATGACAAGAAGCATACTTAATAATAGCTTTCTTCTAAAATCTTTTTGGGCTAAGGTAGTGAACACTAGTTGCTATATGATAAATAGAGCCTTTATCAAATTAATTTTAAAGAAAACCCCTATGAACTTTACAAGGGAAGAAACCCAAATATTTCATATTTTTGTGTTTTTGGTTGTAAATGTTTAATTCACAATCATGGAAAAGATAACCATGGAAAGTTTGATGCTAACTCTAATTAAGTTGTCTTTATTAGGTATTCTTCTAATAGTAACACTTACAAGGTTTACAATAAAAAAACTTTGCTAGTAAAAGAATCTATACATGTTTTATTTGATGAATATTCTCTTAGCATGAAAATAGTATCAAATGAAGATGAGGAGCAAGCTAACTTATGAATGATTCAAAGGAATTTAAATGAGGAGTTCAAAGTTGAAGAAAAGAATGAAAAGGGTAAAGAAGTAACTCCATCTAATGGAAATGCAGAATAAGAATCAACTTATGGATATAAAAAAGAATAGAGGATGATGAGAGATCACCTTTTTGATCAAGTCATTGGTGATATGACTTAAAGGATAACTAGAAGTTCTTTTAAGAATATTTGTGATCATCTAGCATTTTTATCTCAAAATAAATTAAAGAACATAAATGAAGTAATAATTGATGAATATTAGGTCTTGACAACGCAAGAAGAGTTAAATCAATTTAAAAGAAATGAAATTTGGGAACTTTTGCTAAGACAAAATGATTATATAATTATTAGGAAAAAATAGGTGTTTAGAAACAAGTAAATGAAAATAGCATAAAGCAAAGCTAGATTGGCTGTCAAAGGATACAACCAAGAGGAAGGCATTGATTATGATGGAAATATATGCACTAGTAGCTAGACTAAAAGTAATTAGAATGGTATTAGCATATGCTTGCATAAAACGTTTCACACTATTAAATAGATATTAAAAGTGCATTTCTAAATGGTATAATCATGGAGGAAGTGTATGTTGAACAACCCTTAAGTTTTGAAAGTCATTTTTTTCCAAATCATATATTTAAATTAAAGAAAGTTTTATATGGCCTAAAATAAGCTCTTAGAGCTTGGTATGAAAGGCTAAGCAAATTCTTGATAGGAAAAGGTTTTTCAAGAGAAAAAGTTAATACTATTTTATTTATAAAATAAAAATTTGATATCATCCTTCTTGTGCAAATATATGTTAATTATATCATATTTGGTGTTACAAATGAGCCTATGTGTAAAGAATTTGCTAAATTAATGCAAAGTAAGTTTGAAATATCCATGATAAGAGAGGTGAATTTCTTTCTTTGGCTATAAATAAAGCAATCAAATGATGAAATCTTCATAAGTCAAAGTAAATACACAAAGGAGCTATTGAAGAAATTCAAGATGAATGAAGCCAAACTATCTCCTACCCCCATTAGTATAGCAACCGAGTTAGATTTAGATGAATAAGATAAAAAGGTTGAGGTAAAAATGTATATAGGAATAATAGAATCCTTGCTCTATCTAACCACTAGTAGACCAAATATTATGCTTATTGTGTATATGTGCATAAGATTTTAGGCTAATCTAAAAGAATCACACTTAACTGCTGCGAAAAGGATTTGTAGATATTTTATGAGCATACCTCACTTTGGCTTATGGTATCCTAAAGAAAAATTGAATTTTCTAATAGGTTATTTGAATGCCGATTTTGCTAATAGCAAGTTAGATAAAAAGAACACTAGTAGAGTATGTTAATTTCTTAGAAATTCATTAGTCTCTTAGTATAGCAAGAAATAAAATAGTGTGGCACTATCCATTATTGAAGTAGAATTCATAATGGTAGGAAGTTATTGTGCTCAACTTTTATGGATAAAGCAATAACTATCTGACTATGGACTAAACTTTGAAAATATTCCCATAAAATGTGACAATACAAGTGCTATCAATCTAACCAAGAATCCTATCATGCATTTAAGATCCAAACACATTGAAGTAAGACTTCATTTTATTCGTGATCATATCTAAAGAGGAGACATTTCATTAAAATCCATCCAAATTGATTTTCAATTAGCAAATATCTATATTAAGTCACTTAGTGAAGATCGTTTTAATTTTATAAGAAGAGAATTAGGCATGTTGAATTTTCTTGAGAAGTAATTTATGCATTAGATTCATATTTTCTGCTTAATGTACTAACTTAAGCATAAAAAATATCTCAAAAGTTTATTTTACAGGAACTATTCTTCATCCTTAGCAAAATCAACACAAAATCAAGGTTCAATCATCCATAAGATCAAAAAGATGGATAACAAATTGTTTAAAAAGTAGAATGATGAGAAAAGAAGTTTTAGTATGTAAGGAATCAAGTGGTCAATTGATCTAAGGGCAATAAATCAAGTGATTAATCGATTCCAAGAAGGTAGTATTAGTCTCTGGTAATCTCAAATCGATTCAGTAATCGATTGACAGAATGTGGAGGGAAGTCTAGAATTTAAAATTTTCTGGCCATGAATTGAGTGGTTAATTGATTCATAGATGAATATATTCAATTGTTCAATTAATTCCATAAGGCATCTATAAAAGCCTTGTTATGAGATAATTGTGCCATTTGCTCGTTGTTTCTTTCTCTAATTGCTACATGATTGTGGCCCTTTGTTTTCTATCATAACTTTTCATCCTTCCTTATTAAAAACTCCTAAAAACATCATTTAAAGTCATTCTCTATTTTTCCTAACATCCTTTAACTCATTAAAATGTATATATTACTAGATTTTTTTATCCAACCTTTATCACAAAAACCCTTCAACTATAACCTATTTCAAAACACCCATTCTCTAAAAAATCCTAATGGTCATTAACTCTATGAGAAAAAGGTATGGCAATAAAACATCCTTGTACTAAATCAAGCAGAGGAAAAGGAAAGGCTACAGAGTTAATTTCTTAGCACCTACCTTCTACTAATCAAGTTCTAGAAAAAGGTTTATTACTTTGAGGTAATAGCTTTTAAGAATTTTGTAGAATGTATGTTTAAGGAGATAGAGCTAAAAAATTCTTAGGATATTAGATTTCTAAGAAATGAAAATTTAGAAATATATCATATATTGGAACACTTAAGTCTACTTAAATTTGTTGGATATGTTATTAATATCTATCCAAGCCTGGTGTATCAATTCTATGCCAATCTTAAGAAAAGCGGGTAGGAGAATTTACTTGAATTGATCACCACTATCAACAGTGAAAAGTTTTTTATCAACATCCATGAGTTGGCTACTATTTTTAATAAGGATGCAAATCAACCCTTTATAGGTGCTGGAAACACTAGAGACTACTCTAAAGCTACTGCTATAAGATTGTTTTGGCCTCATTCTCACCCTAAAATCATAAAGAATAAATTACTAGTTACAAGGCTATTAATGGAATATAGGATCTTGCATTACACTATTGCAAAAATTATCCTTTTAAAAAAGCACAACTTCATCTAGATTAATGAGCATGAGTTATTCATGATGTGTACCATCAAATAGAGTATCCTAATCAACTTCCCTTACTCTATAGTCCTTGACATGCATACTTATATAAATAAAGACTTCTTCTTTTATGGAATGATACTTACAGAGTTATTTAAACTTTCTAGAATATTAGTTAGTCATAGAGAAATTTAAGGAATTTAAAAGGTTGAAAGCCATACATATGAAGCAAATGTCCTTCTAAAAGATAAAAAGTGTTTAACACTTCATTAAAAAAGGATATATTGTTAAAGAATTTAACATGCGAGCTTTAAAGGATCATATTAGTGCATTATATTAGGAGACAAGAAATGAGTTAAAATCTTATATTAAGCTTTAGTTCAAGAAACTCAAAGGCAAACTGAATATTGCTGAAGAAGAAAATGATAACTCTCTTGAAAAAGAACCAATATTCTCCCCTAAAGTTGAAAGAAGAATCAAGGGAAAATAAAAAGCCATACCTTTAAAAAAAGAAGGAGATGAAGAAAGAGATTTTAAAACTACTGGTTCAAACAATGAAGAAGATAACGATAGTTTGGAGCATATAGTAAATAATCAGATATAATTGTTCCCTTAGCCCTGTTATCTTTTTAGGTTTTATATTTTAGAACTCCTAGATCTTTTGGTTATTATCTTTTATGATTTTATATTTTATTATTTATGCACTTTTTAAATTGATTACTTTATTAGTTATTATGTTATTTATGCCTATTACCCTTTTATTAGTGCTTATTCTACTTTATTAAATATTTGCCAACTTGTTAAATGTTACTTAGGTATTAGTTATTACTAGATATTTTAGTGCTTATTATGCTTCACTTTTTAATTGATGCCAAAAAGGGAAGAAAATTGAGAAATCTTGAAATTAAATAACATGATTTAAGGGGGAGTATTTTAGTCAGGTGGAGCCAACGTGTAGAGATATGAATTAATTTTAAAATGATTTGTTATCATCAAAAAGAGAGAGATTGGTAACCTTAGCGCCATTAAGGTGGTTTTGATGATAACAAAACATTTTAATACTCTAGAATCTGGCATTTGATCAATTGGAATTCTAATGTAAAAAGTGAAGACTAAAGCATTGAAGAACATGTTTAGTGTAGCTAGGTTTCTAATTAGGATCATAAGATGAAATTGTATAAGAGAAATTAATCAATAAAGGATTCAAGTTTTTCTTGAAAATACTAAGTTTAATCTTGTGTCAAAAAGCTTTAAAAATAAGGTCAGACTATTATTAAAGAAAAGAAATTGTATTTCAAGTAATTTTCCTTAAAAATATAAAAATTAGCGCATAAAATGATTGATCAATTGATTCCAGGTATCCAAAGAGTAAACTCAAATACTTGAAATGATTAACCAATTGATTCTAAGCATCTAGAGACGAAACTAGAATATATTAATTGATTAACTGATTAACTTTAGGCATCTAGAGAGTACATTGCACATCTTGAATCAATTAACCAATCAATTTAGTGTTAAAATTTTTCAAAAGTCAAGTTTTATGAATCGATTGATATACTTGCTCATTGCCCTGTGTTTTTATTCAAAATTAAGTTTTCCAAAGGTCAAAATCGATTGACTAATCGATTTTAAACATTTAGAGCCAAACCAAGGTTTGATGAATCGATTGACTAATTAATTCATGATATATTAAGTTCAAATTGTATAGTTAGGTGAATTGATTGACCAATTGATTATCAATTCACTGCAACTTTTTCAAAACTCTGTTAGTGGCCTGAATCGATGGACTAATCGATTCACAAGGTGCTAACTATCCTATAACGGCTATATTTTGTCTATAACGACTTTTTTACCTCTCTAACCTCTATATAAAAGCTTCATTTCAATTTGAAAATATAAAAGAGTACTTTCACTATTATATAGACACAAAAAACTTATTTTTCTTTCATCTAAAACTTGAAAATCCTTTAAACTTATTAGATTAAAATTCCTCTTAGTGCTTTACTGTGTAATCCAACTTTTATACTTTGTAAGCTACATTCTTGTATTCAAATCATACATTTGTTTATATTAGGGTGAGCCATCCTTAGGAATATCAAGAGTGTTGGATTTCTTGATAGACAAAAGTTTTGAAAAAGGATTCTTAAAGGGATTTTAAAATAAAAGTAAAAACTTGTACTGAAATTTCTTCAAGTGCTCTCAACCTTGAAAAGATAGTGGATTAGAATTCAAATTCAAGTTAGAAAGGCTTAGTAGTGAATATTGTGTTAGATCTTCAAGGCTGGAACCACTATAAATAGCAGTGTTTGAATATGCTCTTCTCTATCTCTCTATTTACTTGTTTTATACTCTATGTTTCTAAATCATACTTGCTGTTATGATAAGTTTGCATATACTTGTTCATTAGTTTTATTGTTGAATCATTTATTAATTCACATTGTCATTATTTTGCAAAAAATTTTTAAACCTAATTCACATCCCCTTTTAAATTAAATACTGAACAATAGGTAATCCTATCCCCTTAGCCATTTGCAAAATATGGGATTAACTTATTTGGTCTTTTATCAATGACTCTTGATCAAGTGAAATATTTGGTGATAACAATTAACTATTTCAATAAATGCATTATTATAGAATCCTACACTTTTATCATAATAAAGAAGATCTAGAAGTTTTTATGAAAATTTATAATATACAAGTATCATAATGTCATAATCTCATTACTTTTTTACATCCCAAACTAATAGCCTTTTGTAGATTCGATCTACTTGAAAAAATCATTTCAATCAATGGCACCCAATTTACTAATAACACCTCTATAAATTTTTGTTAAAGGTTATGACCTTAAAATTATAAAAATTTATACTTACTCTAAGCTAATTAATATGAGTTTTATCAAAGGCTGAGCATAAAGCAAAGGCTTACCTTAGTTGGGCATCCTTAAACCAATAGACAAATTAAATTGGCAAGTAGAATTATCCTAGAAGGGTTAAAGAAGAAACTGGATAAAGCCAAAGGCTAATGTATTGAAGAGTTGTCAAACATCCTATGGGCCTACTAAACAACAATTAATTCGACAACTAAAAAAACATTATTCATGCTTACATATGAATTTGAAGTAATGCTCTTGGTTAAGCTTGGCCAATTGAGTGACTAATAAGAAAAATACAATCATGAAAAAAATGAGCTAAGGTAGAAAGAAGATCTAGACCTACTCATGAAAATGCATAAAGATGCTTAACTATATGCTGAGTGATACTAAGGCAAAATCTTTGCATAATTTAACAAAAGGGTTAGAAAGATAGAATTCCCTCTTAAAATGCTCATCTTGAGAAAAGAAAATGGTCTTAGAAAGCAAAACCAAGATAGAAAAATGGTCCTAAACGAGGAAGGTCCCAATAGAATCATGAAAAAGTTAGTAAGTAGTGTATACAAATTGGAAACTCTTGAAGGTAAATTGATTCCCTAAACTTGGAATGCCACTTATTTAAAGAGATACTATAGAGACATATTCTTAATGAAATTTTTAAATTTCAAATATCTTCTATCCAAAGCCTAAACAACCATTAACACTTTTAAAAAGATCAAATAAGCCATTCAACTTTAGCATTATAAAAAACTCGAGCAATTCTTAACATTTTTAAAAAACCAAATGAGCTATATACCTTCATTACTGTAAAATGTTTAAGCAACCTTTAACACTTTTAAAAGGTTGAACAAGCTATATGCCTTTAGCATTATAAAAATTCTAAGCAACCCTTGACATTTTCAAAGTTTAGGCCTTTCAATATTCTCTAAAGATTGTCAAAAAGTTACATTTGATTAAAAAGTCTTCAAAGATTTGACATCAAATCTTCATCATTCATTAGGAGCTAGTCTAATTAGTTTTATATATGAAATTAGCCAAAATAATTGTAAAGGTTATTGGAAGCCATCTAAATGACTTCATATTTGATTAATTCAAGAAACTTTAAGGCTTGTTTGAAACTAGTTTGATTGACTTAGTATCTGAAGATTATGTGAATAATTCTAAGGCTTATTGGAAGCTAATCTGATTGATTTAGTATCTGAAGATTCTATGAATAATTTTAAAGCTTGTTGAAAGCTAACTTTATTGACTTAACATCTGAAGTTATCCAAAATTTAAAAATACTTATAAAAAGTTGAAAACTACAAAAGATCAATGTCAAGATAAGTAGAACAAAAGGTTACAAAGACCATTCAACCAAATCAAATATTCTTCTTAAGAACAAATTTATTTGGATTAAGCAACTCTTTCAAGGTCTTAATTTTATTAACCTTTGACATGTTAAGTTTCATCCTTGAATTAAAATGCTTGATCTACTTAATCACTTCTAAAAACCTAAAAGGGAAGAGCAAAAAGGCATTAACTTTTGTATCAAAAATTTATTAGTCATGAGTAGTCACTCATTCTTGCAATGAATGAATATTCTTTTTTTTTTCCAATAAGCTCAACCTCCTATTCTTGCATATTCTTCTTAAAGGTTTCTACAAAAGCATCAAATTTTTTCTTTCTTTTCTTTAACCTCCAAATAAGTGCACTATTCATTATTAAGCTTTTCTTGAAGGTCTAGCTCTGCTTTCACCTAGCTGTTCAATTCTAAGGATTTAGTATCCAATTGCCTTTTTAAATTTTCAACATTTTTCTTCTTTACCTCAAAGGCTAAACAAAATTTCTCAACAACCTTCTTCTAGTTCGCTAAATATTTCTTCAAACAATCCATATAGCACCTATGGAATAATCATGCTAATTTTTCTTTACTGCCAAGATGCTTGATAGAATGTTTCTTAGCACTCTCTTTAGAAGGATAGAAGTGAACCTAAGCATATGATTAACCCTATTATGCTTGCTTTAGATAGTCTTAATTCCTTTGATAGTTGATTGGCTTCAACAATTTCATTCAAAATGATAAAGAGCAATCCATATTGTGGTACTAGATGGTATCAACAATATTGGAAATTGGAAAAGTAAGCATTGATAACATCTCACAGTTAAACAAATCATCCATATTTCTTTTAATCATACTAATTATTTCATCAGTAAGTGCTATGTCCTTCTTAGCAGGGACCAAGCTTTCCTCTTCTACAACAATTTCTATGGCCAAATGCTTCCTTTTACCTTTCTTCCCAATAATCTTTAAGTAGAATGATGTCCTTTGAACTTTGCATACTATGCATTTTTCTATTATTGATAGGTCTATCAAGTGTAATTAAGAAAAGTCAAATGATAGTATCTTGGTTATCCTTAGACAAAATTTTCAATATAGGAACAGTAGTTGGATTTATGCTAAGGGTCCATTTCATAGGATACAATTGAAAGTCACCTAAAAACCAACAAGCCGCATAACCCTTAACTTGATAAACTTTAAAGAAGTTATCCTTCCATCCCTTAGCACTAAAATAATTATTAAGAAACAAAATCCAATCGGGTCATTGAGAAAGATAAGTCTAACACCTATTTTATTGTTTAACAAAAGAAAACAAATATAAAATTACATCAATGTTAGTTGACCCAGGTTTTACAAGACGACAAAGAGCTTTAAATGTCACTAGGAAGTACAAAACATTTCATGTTAGTTGAGTTAGATAAACATTTAACCAATGCATAACTTTTTGTTAAAACTCTGAAAAGGGCAAAGTGTTAAGCACCACTTGATGAACAACACTTCCATAAAAATATATAAAATGAATCTACATCATAGCTACAAATTTGCTCATTAGGTGATAAGGAACAAATTCAACATCGTCTTCATCCCATGTCAACAAGCATATCATTTGAAAGAGTTTTATATTTTTAGATTTGATCCAATAAGCAAAAAAGGTGATTGATTTCAAATCCAAGCTAATCTAGCAAAGGACCTGCAGTCCACCTTCTAGCCGCAAAGCTAGTTTAGTTCCTAAAGCATCATGTGAATTATCTACCATCACCATGGTCTTTTAATGAACAATAATAACCCTAAAAAGTTTTTCTTTGACAGGTGTAAAAGAGCTCATAGAATTGGACAATGGGTTGGAATTTGAAGGTAAGTTAAAAATATGGAATAAGCAAGGATATATCAAAACAAGGTACCTTCCATAAAAAGAAAAAAGTAGAATAAATCCATAAAAAAAGGCTAGAAGGATGAAGTAGGTTAGAAGGTAAAAGTTTGAACAAAGAAAGAAAAAGATGGAAAGATGCCAAAAACTCAAAGAAAACCCATGCTCATGAACTCTAAAGGTAAAAATCTAGAAAACGTGGAGATGGAAGATGATAAAGTTCAAATATTTATGGACCTAAGACAACAAAAACTTAGAAAATCTACAGAAACAATGAACAGTTACAAAGCATACTAGTGTTCAAACCATAGCAACATTAAAAGAGTAGGAAAGCATTAAAGTACCTGGAATAAATTGCAAAGCAAATGCAAAGATCCCATAAAGAAATCTCCACAAAGAACACAAACTAATTTCAAAGAAAATCTAGCAAGGAAGATGAAAGAAAATAATAAGTAAAGCAGGAAACAAATCTATAAACAATTCTATCCAATTGGTATAATGCTTAAGGACAAAATGAATGACCAAAATCAAACCAGAACTAGCATAATTGTTGGCAAATCAATCATTGTGATAGAGATCCTCGCCTATCGTCAATCAATGCAACACTTTGGTAACTGTACCAACATCATTACAAAAACATGCAAACGAGACTTGAAAGTTGGTCGTGCACAGCTCCTAAGATGCATGCTAAATCAATAATAAAGCCTTTAAAGTTGAAAGAGACAGTATGTTTCCATCCTTTCCCCCTCCTCCAAATAGGGAAAAAGAGAGCAAATGATAACATCACTTCTTGCTAAACAATCTAGTTTAGTGTGATCAACTGGGCCCATAGACCTTTGAGTAGCAAATGGCCCAACAAGATCCATGAATAACGTGAAGTTGGTTAGTCTAGGCTTGATCAAATGTTCCAAATGGTCAAATCCTTCAGTTTAGCAAGACTTGCCATGCAGAAAATTAAATGACCCAAATACCCTTCGAGGCATACAAGTCTTGCCAAATCATGCCTTTTATGAACCCAATTTGAGATTCATTTTATAACTAATTGAGCTATGTGTATACCTCTAATTAGTTCTCCAAATCACACCTTTTGTCACTCTTAGACCCCATAATATCTATATAAAGACAAGTTATGACTCCATTTTCAAGTTCGAACTTCTATTGCTACTCTATTAAAATACTTATAAAGTTAGGCATCTGAGTTCATTCAGCAAACTACTCCTCTGCTGTGTATTTCTAATGTGGGTTCCCTGTGCAAATTTGCTCTCTCCCAAAAGACATACCGGAGTAACTTTAGAATTATCAGGTTTCATATATACAAGCTTATTGGATCAAACAGAGTACACAAATGATAAAGTCTAGAAGGGGGAAAAAGAGGTCAATCAGCTGATTTTGAAAATTGAGCCAGTTCTCCGATTCTCCACACTTCAAAACGGTTAGGGTCAATTCCACTGCTAATATGAATTTTATAAGTCTTAAGACCAAAGCATGAATTTTTTAAGTCAATTCGAATTTGACAATAGTACTATTAGGAATCAAATCGTCCATTCCAATCATGGTTTCAAATGTTTCGATTTATAAAATTACTTTAAAAGTTATTATTAAAAATTAATTAATTAATTATTTATATTACAATGTTTTGATCTCTCATTTATTCTAGTTAACTAATAATCATTTAGAAGCGTTCCTCACGTCAGACCCGAAATATAATAGCTGGGATAAGAAACCGTGGGAAGATGGGGGCCCTCGTTGACTACGATTGACTACAGAAATATAATTGGCTCTGAACTTGATAAAAATTATAGCCGTTGATTTGTATTCAAGGATTAGCATATCAACGGATATAAACTTACGTAAATGGTAAATCATTTGCTTCTGAAAAATTGAAATCAACAAGAGATTATTTGATTTTCGAAAGTAGCATAAGAAATAAAATTTTTGTGGAAGTAGAAAATAATTAAGTTATTTGATTAATTCCTAATTATTAAAAATGAAATTTTCATATATTATGAAAATTTATTTATTAACATATTATTCGATAAGAAAATTTTCTCATATTATATATAAAAGTATAAAATTATTTTTACTTAATTTAACTAATAATTATTTTAAGATTTTTTATTATTTAAAATTATAATAAATATATTTTATTAATGATAAATATAATTTATTAATTATAAAATATAAATTTCTTAATTATATAAAATCAAATCATTTTATTAATTATATAACAAATAGAATTAATATTGTATAGAATATATATTTCACAAATATAAATTGTTAATATAATCATAACCAATAATAAAAATTTAATTCAAAATATAATATAATTATATTTATTATTGTTTTAATATTTAATCATAAAAATAAAAAATTATTTATTTTCGTCTCCTTTTCTTATAAATTTGATAGAATTAATTCTTTAAATATTTTTTATTTAAATTATGTTTAATTTAATTATATAAAATAATTTAATATATATATCTTATTTTTTAATTAACCTATTTTAATTTTTTGGTAAATTAAAAAATAAAAAATAACTAATTTTAAAAAATTATGATAAAAAGAGAGATTAGAAATATAATATAAAAAATAATTAAAATTTATTGCTATGTATTAAAATAATATTAAAAGTATAATAATTATTTTATTAATATTTCTCAAAAAATTTAAATTTAAATCAAATAGAATATAAAATTTTTTTTGAGAAGTATCATTTACTTAATATTAACACAATAATTTCAAAATTTTTTTTGAGAAGTTCACATTAAAAATTATTTTTTAAAAAATTTAGTTTCTCGTAAAAATTTATTTTTAAATAAATTAAATATATCAGCCGTTTCGAGCACTTCAATCCGAAAGTGATTATAAAAAATTAAAAAAGTCTAAGCAAATTGTACCTGGTCCCTATCCATGCTCCTTGATTAATATAGAAAATAGGGACACATGGAAGACCATAAGCCTCATATCAAGTCAAGTAGCATCCAATCAAATACAGGAGTATTGTCAAGGTGACATCTGCAAAAAAAAATTAAAAAAAAAGAGCTGGGAATGGAAATTCTGTGACGTTGGACCCCGTTGAGTATTATTAATTATAGAAATATATTTAGTGGTTCAACTCGTTAAGTATTGTAGTTATCAGCATCTTTCGTTCATTAATTTCATATCAAGAAGCATCTCCCACATACGGAAATTTGTCCCAGTCACGTAACTTTCGCGTGAAGACGCTTGGCTCCTCAGCCATCAGAAATTCCACGCGGTTACGACACTCCAGTACAGGGTTGGATGCAAGTTATTAATGGGGGACACCTTCATTTGAAAATTTTGTTAGGGAGTAGATACTATTCATGAATGATGCCCTAACCCAAATATATATATATATATATATATATATATATATATATATATATATATATATAGTGTAGAAAATAAAAATTAGGTTGATTACAAAAAAAATTTAAATTTTTAATAAATATTATGTGATAGAGTAATAAATTATAAATATAAAATTAATTAAATGTACATAATTTTTGCTTCCTTCTTTATTAAAATTTTAATTGAAGAAACTTTTATTTTCCTTCATTTTTTTACTCTAAATTTTTCTAAAACTGAATGGACTTTTTATTTTTTTTTTCTTTTACATTTACACTTCAATTTTTTTTTAGTAAATTCAACTATTAATAAGATTTTTTTGTAGGCTGAATTAGGGAGGACTCTGCTCTTTTTAAGAGAAAAAAGATGTAATAAATATTACTTATTAGTATATTTGCGACTTATATATTATTTTATTACTAATTATTTTAATTTTTTTAAAATTTCTGGCCCTCTAAATAATATGATAAATTTGTTTTGTTATTGTTATGAAAATTTTCTCTATCATTAACATTGAATATTATAACTTTAAAATATTACTAATAAATTGAGTGTGTGCCTATTAAACTTTTTATGATCAATATTGATATTTTTAGGAAAGTTTAAATGATAAAAAGTCCCTGTTAATTACAAGAATATAATTTATCTAAAAAGAAGTTAAAAAAAAAAAAACTAAGACATTTTTACTAGCAAGTGACGAAGAAAACTTTTCTCCAAATGCCTACTTTAGAAAAATTTTCTGGATTCACCACTACTCCAAGATATGGAAAATGATCATGTATCTGACTTTATAAAGCAGGGAGTTTAATATTTTAGTTTAATTATCTATGTTAATATAAGTGTGAATTTAATTTAATGCCAGTATAAAAATGTTTCACACTATCGTTGAATAAAAAAAAAGACACATTAGTAAAAAAAAAAACAGTAATTATGTATTTTTAATTGCAGTTTAGAAATTTTAATAATTTTTATTAATATAATAATATACGGATAGATAATAATATAAAATTAATTTATATTGAAAGAAAAATAAATTTAAATCCTTTAATATTACAAGTAGACAAAGGTACATATAATTATGATAAAAATAAAAACAAGCAAATATTAAGAGTCTGTTTGATTTAGGAAAAAATAAAATTTTTAAAAAATATTTTCCTAAGAAAACATATTTCTGAAAAATAAATTAATTTTTTATTGTTTAGTGTATAAAGAAAAAATAGTTTTTGGTGTTTGGTGCACAAAAAAAATTAATTTCATTTAAAGTAAATCATACTTATTTACTTTAAAATTATTATAATTTTATGTGCTTTTTTAAAAAATATTTTTTTATAAAATTTTTATCATTCTTGATACTCAGTAGTTTAATAATGATTAATCTGCAATAATAAAATATATATTAAATGCATTATAAAATTTTATATATAAATTTACACGGTTAATTTAATTAATTATTACAAAAAATTATATAATAAAGCATTTATCACAAGGAAGAAAAAAAGAATATTTTAGTAAATATTGCATGAAAATATACATTTAGACTTCAATAAATAAAAATAAATTTTATAAAAATAGAAATAAAGCATCCATCATGAAAATATTTAATAAATAAAAATAAATTTTACTTGTAATCATGATTGTGTAATAAGGTAAAAAGGCAGAAAAGGAAAGTTTCAACTTGGATATAGATGTATTGAGTAATAAGGAAAATAAATTTTAATTTTCATAATGGAAAGTTACTTTCCAAAAAAATAATACAACTTTCTGGTTGACTAAAATTTATTTTCGTATTAATTAAAATTTTTGAATGACAAAACAAGGGAAGGTTGAAAAATGAATTTAAAAAATTCAAACATTTAAAAGGCATAATGATTAGCGGGTTTATAAGCAAATGATTGTAGAATATCTCTGGCCCATTTTTCTTTTTAATAGTGATATAATCCTACCCCGCACTGGAATAAATAATCTGCAAAAGCTTGGATTCTTGATGGAAAAATCTTAGGATCAGGCATCAGTTGATCCTGCATAACCAGATTAGACAAAGTAAAGAAGTATATTTAACCTTTTTGCCATATTAAAAAATAAAATTCATTTCATTTTATTTTAGTAAAAATAATTTCATTTTATTTTTAAATGAACTTTTTTGTTTGGAAAAAATTACATAAAATATGATTTTATTTCACTTTAAAATAATTTTTTTGTTTATTAAACCTTGTGAAATTCATTTTAAATATTTATATTTACAATATTATCATTAAAAGTGAGAGAGAGAGAAGATTCAAAGAGAGAGAGATGACCATTAATAACTTGAAAAATTAAGAGTAAAATTATCCAATAAAAATATTACATTTAAAATAAAATGAATTCTTATAAAATCTTATCCAATTTTATGAGATATCAAAATGATAATAATATAAATAAAACAAGATTTTAAAATAAAATAAAATCTAAAAAAATTCAAATCCAAACATAATTTTTTAATAGAATTTATTTCTAATTTTGAAGCTTACCAAACAAGGGGCAAGATTAATTGCCTATGTCACTTTGAAACTTCACTATGTAACTATTTCTTGAAAATAAAGAAAAGAAAAGGAAAGTGTGAGCATACATGATTAGCTTCCTGGGCAATTATTGAAAGTTGAAACATATCCAAGACAGACAAGATATTTGCAGAAGGCTTCTTATTCCAGCATTTTTTGTTGGTATCATAATCAATAGTTGCATTTTGTTTGTATAATTTTTGTGTCATTTTTAATTTGTTTGCTTGTTACATTTACTTGCATAGAAGAACTTTCCACCCTTTCTATTCTCTTGCAATTTTAGGAACTTAATAGTAAGTAACATAATTATGCTGCTTTTAAGTCACCAGGCATTTTATTTTACTGTTATAAAACACTATTTCTTTACTGCATTATACATGATTCTGGCCTTATTTGCTTGCGCCTGTAACAAACGTTTTGAAAGTAATGCAAGGTATAAGAATATAGTTAAGAGAAAAGAATGCAAGAGTCTGCAACAATACTTCGGAACGTTGTAGGATAGAATTAAAAAGGGCAAAATTACCATTTTACTGTTTTCTGCGAAACTAATTTCCGTTTTACCGTCATTTGAAAACTTATTACCAAAATATGCATAGTAGAGGAAGGTGCCATTTGGAATGGCGCCCAGAGGAAGAAGGCGCCACCCAAGATGGCGCCCTAGGGCCTCGGTCCTAATTTCTTAATTTTGATATCATTTCAAAATAATTTTTTTTAAAATAAATAATATATAATTGTGACTTAAAATAAATTTTTAAAAATAAATTACTCATTTCATAATTATATTTGATGTCATAAAAAAATATATTAACTCCACTTTGATATTTAATACATAAATTTATTATAGGAATTAAATAAGAAAGTAGTTAATGATAATAATATAATTAATAAAAAATAAATATTTAGTAAATAATTTAATATTATTAAAAAATATAGGATCAATAAAAAATAATTACATAATTTATATTAATGTCTCTCAAATTTTGACCCAATGACACTTAATATTTATCAATTTTCAGAATTATAAACTTCCAACATTCGAAATTATATTATTATAAGTAATTATTTAATACGTTATTACACATAAGCAAATTTATTGAATTATTCAATAATATTCTTTATATACAAAGTTGAAGATTGTTAAAAATGAAAAGAAATATAACGAAATAAATATATTTTTTTATTTTGTATTTATGCCAATAATATTCTTGCTACTTTGTATTTATTTTAATAAAATTATTTCTATTTTGTAACAAAGTAAATACGAAATGACGAGGTTGAAGATAGTTAAAAATAAAAAAAATATGGTTATTTCGTTGCAATAATCTTTTCATTTGGTAATAAAATTAAAATTGTAACATGAATTAATTCTTTTTTATTTCGTCACAATGATAAACTATTTTGGCAATAAGAGGCAAAAGTATCGATTAACTATTTTTTAAGAAATTATTATTCATTTTATCGTTCCATCTACGTTGACAATTGTGCTACGTATATTTATTCTTAAATATTTGGTAGACTCTCCTCATAACGTATTGAATAAACACAATATTTAATGTCATTTACAAGAATTATGATTATTTATCCTTCAAATATTATAATTAATATTATTAATTTTTTTATATTTATTATCACTATTTATTTCTTTCTTCACTAATAATATTAAAATAAATAATGATAAAAAAATTTAATTAAAAAATAATATATATTTCATATTATGAAGGTTAAATTTATTAATTGATTTTAATATTATTTATTTATTTTAACATGGTAAATAAATAAAAGAATAGATAATTATATCAATTGTGAAAGTAATAAATTAATAATTTAGTCATTATATTTGGGAGATGTCATTATCATCATTTTTTAAAAAAACCAAAAATTTGTAATAATTTTAAAGTTTATTATTAAAGATATAAGTACCTACGCAAGCAGATAAAAATATCGTAATAATCAAAATCATCCTAAATATTAATATTTGCCAATAAAGTAGTAAGATAGATATACATAAGTATACAATAAACATGAAAAAGGAAGCTAATGTCTACGTAAGTGATGTCCAGTCCCACATCCAGGATCGGTAATGTGGCGGCCATATCTACTAACCCTCTGTGTAGGCTCGGGAGTCACATCTCTGGTGTCTGTGTCTCCTCTACCTCCAGCTCTCGCTCTGCCTCTGCCCTTGGCTCCTGCTCTACTTCCACCTCTACCTCTATCTACAAGCTCTGAGTCATTTGTCATCATGCCACCATGTGGTAATCCCTGATCCTGAGTATGTGAATCAAATGTACGACGATATGGCTCTGATGGATCAGCATCACCGGAAGGAAAGGCATAGAATGAAGATGAAACTCCTGGTATATGTGGAAATGCCTGGAATAAGGATGGAACACCAGGAGGAAACTGGTACATCTGGGATGACGACGGACCATATAGTGCAGCCAGGAACATGGTGGAGGATGAAGGATCATCAGGTGCAGTAGGGTACACATAAGATGAGGCAGTAATATCATGCATCATCATCATGGTCTCCTGGGCAGTCGATGGTGGAATCTACTGCACTTTTGAAGCGGACGAAACATCAGCCTGCAACGTATGTCGTGGAGCAGTGCGACGTTGTCGACGAAAGCGAGGCTGATCATGGTCATCCTTCGTAGGGTCTGGGATATGGTGGGCATGAGGAACTGGCTTCGCATGTGAGTCAATAATCACATGATCAACCTCCTGAATGGCATGAAGGATGGAGTCCGTCGCTGATCTAAGCGCATCGAAGGTGAACATAGCCTGCCCCTCAGGTGTAGTGAAGTCCTGTAATGTGGACACCTCATCTAGCTGTACAAATTTTTGACATTAAAGTTAGTTATAATACTAATGCATTTAAAGAAAATCATACACAGAAAACTAGCATGCAGTATTACCACAAGGTCTAGCGCTCCCCTAACGGGTGTAATACATCGCCTGGTAACCCGTCTATACCATGTCATGTAATCGGATCGCAGGCCTAGAACTAGGCGTGTGGTCGGCTCGGCGATAGCGCACAAGTCTCATCGGATATTCAAGAGTGCAATATACGACTGATGGCAGATGTGCCACTCCTCATCATGCCGACCAGACAAGTGAAGGCAATGGATCTCCGCCACCTACTTCGATGGCTCTGGAATAGCCTGGCGTAGTCCAAACTGTCGCAAAACCCTATCCGGCTGGTGCCACTCGACAATCTGAAAGTGAATGAGCGGCACCACTAATGTCCACGTGTCACTCCTGTCAAAACAGTACTGAGGCAGTGATGCGGTGACCTCCTCAGTGTACGGGATCCGGACAATCTGAAGTTGTAAATTTATTTTGTCATTTAAAAGCGATAATGAAATGGATAAAGCTCTGAAATAAAAATATCCATTATCCCCTACATACTTGGTTGAGTTGAAGACGGTCCAGTACGTATCTGTAATACGATAGGCTATGTGCCGTACTATCCTGAAACGTCTTCTGATAGTGCCACCTACCAAGTACAATAACTAAGTTAAACAATGTCAAAGTAAACTTAATTATAAGTGGAAGTTGAAAATTTTTCTAACCTGCGGGCTAGGGGGTCAATCCTTGCATCCCCCTTTGGTATGTCTGAAACAGTAATCGCGGGGGCGATAGTGGGAAATCTATCCCATGCCCAGAGCTGCAGTATTAGGCAACACCCTCCTATCTCCCTGTAATCCGGAACGATCGCTTTGTAGAGCTCTTTGTACAGATAGGCCAGGCAAGCAGACCCCCAACTGTACGTCCTAGCCTCATGTAAGTGTCCGAGCAATGGTAAGTGCATGAGGTGCACATATGTACCGGAATGGTCTGGAAATAACATCCCACCAATGAGACGTAAAATGTAAGCTCGGGCGAATCTCTACACTGTTACCTCATCCGCATCATCTAGAAGATGAGTGAAATGCCTCTCCAACCAACTCATCCTTAGTCGCCCCCCTCTGATGACATTCTCGTCCACCGGTAACTGGAGTCCCAAATACTCCTCTATAAGCCCTCCCCATCCCCATACAGTGGGCCCCGTCACTACTCGACCATCAATGGGTAGGCCGAACTGAAAAGCAACATCCTGCAGGGTAATAGTCGTCTTTCCCTGCGGCATGTGAAAGGTGTATGTCTCCGGCCTCCACCTCTCTACAAAAGCACTAATCAACTGATGGTCGATTGGCACAAACTCGCACATTGCCAAGCTGTAAAAACCTGCCTCTCGTAAAAAGGGGACAATCAACTCCGACGGTTGCTGGTGATAGTAGTGATGCGCTCGTCGAATCCTGAGCACACGGCTAGGCTGCAAAAGAAAAACAATCACTAATTATCGCGTTTGACAAAACGGTTTAACCAAGTTTATTAAGATCTAACTTGTTCCATACATGGCCTGACCAAATCGACTGAGATATGTGAAAGATGTATGTCTCCGGCCTCCACCTCTCTACAAAAGCACTAATCAACTGATGGTCGATTGGCACAAACTCGCACATTGCCAAGCTGTAAAAACCTGCCTCTCGTAAAAAGGGGACAATCAACTCCGACGGTTGCTGGTGATGGTAGTGATGAGCTCGTCGAATCCTGAGCACACGGCTAGGCTGCAAAAGAAAAACAATCACTAATTATCACGTTTGACAAAACGGTTTAACCAAGTTTATTAAGATCTAACTTGTTCCATACATGGCCTAACCAAATCGACTGAGATATGTGTGAGGCCTGAGCCGTCAGCAACAAAGGATTCCATGGTCCAGGATCAACGCGTCGAGATGTGGATGCCATCTGCCACGACAAGAATTGCATTAGAATTTATATGCATTTGGATGATTAACTGATGGTTTGTTCACATTACTAGTAATTGGGTAACATTTATATATAACCAAAACGTGCAATTTTACAACTAAAAAAAAATATCCGACCGTTACACTTATGACATTGGTTAACATACTTTATAACATATCTGTGAAAGTAAATAATCAACATCAGCATTGGACAGTGCCTACGATTATGTCCTTCCATCTTACAATAACCTCATTTTTTCTTGACACCGCTCTCTTGAGGCCAATCCATCTCATTTCATATCGTGGGAACCATATGTTGATTGAGGCACAAGCAGCAATAATACGAGCGCAAGGATACCTATAAGCTTGGAATTGCCCACATTCACATTGCCTTTTGTCCAATAACACTTGAACGACCTTTCCACACGATCCCCTAGCCATATCAGGACCCTCTACCACCTCAAACCTAGTTCCTTGTCTATTATAAGCACGAATGTGGTAAGAAGAAGCACGTGACTGGATAGTTGCAAGCTCCTATCTGAATCTACTTGCGTATGTGTGACCTTGTTGTACTTCAGCATGTGCTTCGTTTGCCCTTTCCACAAAATACTTGACACATCTATAGTATGTTTGTTGAACAAGGCCTGTGATTGGTAGCTTCCTTAATCCTTTGAAGAGGCCATTGATGCACTCTATTATGTTAGTCGTCATATGACCATATCTTCTGCCTTCGTCATAAGCAAGCATCCACTTCTCCATCGGAATAGCGCTCAACTTCCTGTGGATCTCCTTATTGACTTTGCTAGGGTTGTCCAATCTCTCCATGGCCTTTTCCTAACTGGGCTCGTATGCTGAACAGAAGGAGATAAATAGGTTAACCGGGTTGAACTAGCAAATACACAAATTTATAGATGAAAAGTTTAATAGAGAAATTATGCTATAAGGCATACCAATCTTAAGAACAACTTTCTTGACATTGTCATCCCTGCATTTCTTGTGAACGTTGCTGGCAATATGTTTGATACAGTACCGGTGAAAAGCATGAGGAGGCTGCCATCCTAGGCCTTCGGTGGCTACAGCATCTTTTATAACTCGGTGTCGATCTGATATCAGGCATATTCCTTGTTGGTTCGTAACATTTACCCGCAGTAATGCCAAAAATCAACTCCAATTTTCGTAGTTCTCCCTGTCAACAATGGCAAAGGCAAAAGGAACGGGACATTTATTATCGTCCTGGGTCGCAGCAATTAGTAGCACGCCTCTGTACCTGCCATACAGATGCATTCCATTAACTTGTATGAATTGTTTGCAGTAGGGAAATGCGGCAATGCATGGCTTGAAAGCCTAGAAAACTCAGTTGAAAACATGTTTCTACGGATCAACACGGTTGTCAACTATGATGAATTCTTGTGACTCTAACTTGAACAGAGCCTAGTCACAGTAGCCTAAGATGTCCAACCATTTGGGAAGCACTTCATATGATTTATCCCAATCACCATACACCTTAACAATTGCCTTTTGCTTTGCCTTCCATGCTTTTTTGTAGGAAATCTTATACCCATACATGCTTTCCACCCTCTCTTGTATAAGCGAGATTGGAACATCTTGCTTCACTTTAATCATCTCCAATATCAAGGAACTGATATGCTCGGAGTCAAGAGACTTGTGATCTTGTGTCAAACTGGCATTAACACATGTGTGAGGCCCTGAAAATCTAGTTATTGTCCAAGTATTAGAATTCTTCAGATTGGTTGCTCTGAGACGGAATCTACATTCGTCCCCGTAATTATCACACTTCACGCTCAATCTTCTGGTATCTGACTTCTCCACGTAATAACTGTGGTGCCTCCTAATGTGGTAATGCTTGGTTGCAGCAATTAATGCCTCCTTGCAATCAAACTCTTGTCCAACCTGTAACTCCTCTATTTCGTAATCATAGCTTGGTTTCATTATTTTCAAAAATTTATTAGGATTTCTTATTGCATCCCAATCAATGTGAAAGAAGACAGCAGCTTGAGGGACACCACACGATGTCTGTGCAGCATTGTCACTCCTTACTTGCATGCGTTGCAACACTGTCTCTATGTGTAGCGTCACGTTCTTCATCATCAGTGTCACGATCATCATCGCTACTGCAAGATACCTCATCGTCCTCAAAACCAGACTCAAGGTGGGCATCCATGAATATAAGATCAGCGGATTCTTCCTCTACGACCGGTAAGGCACTTGTTGAACCCATTATGGTATGCGATATATTTCTCGGGAAAACACCTGCAACAGATGAGTCTAGCGCAGGAGTATAACTATCAGAAATGTGGAACTTGATTCCGCCCATGTAAGGAAGGCCTTCTCGCACCATTGAACAATTAGTACTGACATTAGCCGTTGGAACCATAGATGATCTAGTTGTTGGAACTCTTTCTTGTGAACCTAGGTTGCCAACGTGCAGTTCGGATGTGATCACCTATGCGTACAACTCCATTGCTGTCATCGTCGGATGTTGTTCGTAGCTTGCTATGGCACATGCTAAGTCTTCATCATCGTCCAATTCATATGCCATATATTGAGCCTATGTTTGATGCTGTGGAAACCTATAAACAATTTTCCCCATAGCTTGATCTCCACGAAGCTTCAGTCGAGCATCAATTCTCTCGCGCAAAACATCCATAGTGCTGCATCCTCTTAATTTCAGTGCCTTTGGGGGAGGTCCATTGTACATTACCTCCATTGATCCCTCAATAATTGTACTATTTGAATATATAAAAGCAATTAAACTTTTCTTCATCTTCTTACTTTTAGCTGCAAAACAATCACTGCACCCCCACAACTGACAGATAGTCTCGTATAATATTTGGCTATATAATACTACGTAATAATAAGGTTATTTTTTCGGCCAAGCTACGATTATTTCTTTTCCAAAACTAATATAATATTTGGCTATATAATCTTATTTATGGTTTAGTTTATCTTTTTCAATTGTCATTTTTTTATTCTACACAAATTATACTAATTAAATTAATTAACATTTTTAATACACTGTATTTTTTATTTTTGCATTTATAATATCTACTATTTAAAAAGAAAAATTTCAAATTTTCCCTATCAATATCCTATTCTTTAAAGGCTTTTGATTACATTCACATATAGTGAGAATTTTATTTTTAGTACCTCTTTTATGATATATTAAGATTTTACATGAAAAAAATCTCTAAATATAACTTTCACCTAGGTCCTAAGACCTATGTTATGACACACTTCTTTATCTCGTTTGTTGTTCTTTTAATAGTACAACCTATCACAGTATATATAAATTCCTACAAAAATTTCATAAATCATAACTTCACATCTTAAATCATAATTTCACATCATAAATCATAACAATCAATATAAAATAAAAAAATTTATATCATAATATTCTAAAAAAATTTCTCTACCAATATAAATTTTTTTTTCATTCTGACTAATAAAAATTATAATATAAGCATAAAATTTTAAAAAATAAAAACAAATAAGTATCAGGAGAAGTAATCAGAAAAAAGCCTCTGCATGAAAGAAAAATTTGTTAGATAATTTAATAACTTTAATCTCTAAGTAAAAGTGATTAGATATTATTGTATCAATAAAAAAATTATACAAAAAATTGCTAAATTAAATATATTTTGCAAAACAATATATTAAAGGAATAAAAACAACAATATATATAAAATTTTATTAATGTATATTCAATTTAAAATATAGTAAAACTGAAATATATAGTTAGTTATTTCAATAAGCGTTTTCCATAGTATGAATTTTTGAAAAAAAAGATATTTGATCATTAAAAATAATTTTATGTCAAAGAAAATGAAATTGTATTATATTAATATTATTCAATATATTGCATTTCAACTTTTAATAGAATGATTGAAGAAATAAAGAAGAAAAAATTCAACAAAGTACATGAAATGCAGAATAAATTATGTACCAATTGTGAACCTTTTGAAAAATTTTAGTAGATGTATTTTAAATTTAAAATATAATATTTAAAAATTATCATCAACAAAAACTATATAATATGAAATTAATTATTTTTGTTAATAAAAAGTATATAAAAGCTTTAATTTACTTGAAATATAATAATAAATTAAAAAATAAAAACTTATTATATTTATGTTAATTAATGATGTTAATGTTTTAAACCATAAATAATAAGAACATATATAAAAAGAATACAGTAGAGTAAATAATAAATAAATTATACGTATGGTATAAAGTATTAAGAAATTGATTGTATAATAAATTATTTAATTGAATGAATTATATAATTTATATAAAATATATTTATAATTAAAAAATAATAATACAACAGTACAATAAAAAAGATAAAGTAAATAGAAATACTGCATAACATATCAAGACTTTACACTAAACCATCAATTGATATTTATCTATTTTAACATATATTACTTTAGAATTAACCTAAAAATATTGATCAATAATATAATATATTCACGTAATAATAAACATACAATAAAAATAATCTTATTTTTGTCATGTCCTATATCCTAAATAATTTTATATTTTAAAAATATCTGAAATTTTTTTTTACCTAAAACGTATATTTTATTTTGAGATAATTTTCTTTATTCTCTTTGTTTTTCTTTTAAAACTACAAACTATCACAGATCACATAAATTTGTATAAATTTTTTCTAAATCCTAGATAATCATTTCACATCATAAATCATAATAATCAACATGAAATAAAAATTATACAAATACTAACCAGTAAAAATTATAAACTATTACATATCACATATATTTGTATAAATTTTTTCGAAATCCTAGATCATCATTTCACATCATAAATCATAATAAATAATATGAAATAAAAATTATAAACTAAATACAAAAATTATACAAATACTAACCAGTAAAAATTATAAATTATCACAGATCACATAAATTTGTATAAATTTTTTCTAAATCCTAGATCATCATTTCACATTATAAATCATAATAAACAACATGAAATAAAAATTATAAACTAAATACAGAAATTATACAAATACTAATCAGTAAAAATTACAAACTATCACATATCACATAAATTTGTACAAATTTTTTTCAAATCCTAGATCATCATTTCACATCATAAATTATAATAAACAACATAAAATAAAAATTATAATATACATATAAAAAATATAAAAATACTAACTACTAAAAATTATAAACTATTACAAATCATATAAATTTGTACAAATTTTTTCGAAATCCTAGATTATCAATTCACATTATAAATCATAATAATCAACATGAAATAAAAATTTTAATATAAATACCAAAATTATTAAAATATTAACCACTAAAAATTATAAACTATCACATATAATAAAAATTTATATAAATTTTTACTAAATCCTAGATCATCATTTCATATTATAAATCATAATAATTAACTTAAAATAAAAAATATAACATAATAGATAAATTATAAAAATACTAATCAAGGAAGAGTTGAAAGAAGATCAGATTTGCTCCAAAGAAGAAAATGCTTCCGAATGAAATGTACAAAAGTAAGAATAGATGATGATTCATGAATGAAAGAAAGAAAAACTGCGGAGAGTGGCTGCAAGATTTGCGAAGAAGGAAGAACGAAAGGAAGAAGAGCAGCTGCAAGAGGGTTTGGAGTGGGAAAGGAGTGAGGGCGGTAGGGGGATTTTATAAGGGGAGGAGGTGCCATTTCATGAGGTGCCTCCCAGTTTGAAATTCAAAAGAGAGCGCTATTGCAAATGGCGCCCCCAAGGGGAGGGCGCCACTTTGAATGGCGCCTCCAAGGGTGGGGGCGCCTTTTCAAATGGCGCCCTGCCCTTGTGGGCGCCACTTTAAATGGCGCCTCTAGGCCCCCACGAACGCCATTCAATATGGCGCCCTGCGTATTTTGGTAAATAATTTTTGAAACACGGTAAAATGAAAAAATATTTATAAAATAACGGTAATCCGGTATTTTATCCATTAAAAAGCTCCATAAAGGTTCAACATTCCTTAAATGTAATGTAATTTCCTGTTTCTAGGAATTTATTAGTATTTATAATGACAATTGGAAAGCTACTTTCATATTACAATTTCTATTAAAATTGATTAATGATTTTCCAGTTTTACATTGATGAAGTAGATTACGACAAGGATAAAAAATGTTGTGTATTAAAAATGTTAATTAATTTAATTAGTATAATTTGTGCATAATAAAAAAATGACAATTGAAAAAGATAAACTAAACCATAAATAAGATTATATAGCCAAATATTATATTAGTTTTGAAAAAGAAATAATCGTAGTGGCCAAAAAAATAACCTTATTATTACATAGTATTATATAGCCAAATATTATATGAGACTATCTGTCAGTTGTAGGGGTGCAATGATTGTTTTGCAGCTAAAAGTAAGAAGATGAAGAAAAGTTTAATTGCTTTTATATATGCAAATAGTACAATTATTGAGGGATCAATGGGGGTAATGTACAATGGACCTCCCCCAAAGGCATTGAAATTAAGAGGATGCAGCACATGGATGTTTTGCATGAGAGAATTCATGCTCGACTGAAGCTTCGCGGAGATCAAGCTGTGGGAAAAATTGTTTACAGGTTTCCACAGCATCAAACAGAGGCTCAATATATGGCATATGAATTGGACGACGATGAAGACTTGACATGTGCCATAGCAAGCTAGGAACAACATCCGACAATGACAGCAATGGAGTTGTACGCGGAGGTGATCACATCCGAACTGCACGCTAGCAACCTGGGTTTATAAGAGTTCCAACAACTAGATCACCTATGGTTCCAACGGCTAATGTCAGTACTAGTTGTTCGATGGTGCGAGAAGGCCTTCATTACATGGGCAGAATCGAGTTCCATATTTCTGATAGTTATACTCCTGCGCTGGACTCATCTGTTGCAGGTGTTTTCCCGAGAAATATATCGCATACCATGATGGGTTCAACAAGTGCCTTACTGGTCGTAGAGGAAGAATCCACTGATCCCATATTCATGGATGCCCACCTTGAGTATGGTTTTGAGGACAATGAGGTATCTTGCAGTAGCGATGATGATCGTGACACTGATGATGAAGAACGTGCCGCTACACATGGAGACAGTGTTGCAACGCATGCAAGTAAGGAGTGATAATGCTGCACAGACATCGTGTGGTGTCCCTCAAGCTGCTGTCTTCTCTCACATTGATTGGGATGCAATAAGAAATCCTAATAAATTTCCAAAATAATGAAACCAAGCTATGAATACGAAATAGAGGAGTTACAGGTTGGACAAGAGTTTGATTGCAAGGAGGCATTAATTGCTGCAACCAAGCATTACCACATCAGGAGGCACCACAGTTATTACGTGGAGGAGTCAGATACCAGAAGATTGAGCATGAAGTGTGATAATTACGGGGATGAATACAAATTCCGTCTTAGAGCAACCAATTTGAAGAATTCTAATACTTGGACAATAACCAGATTTTCAAAGCCCCACACATGTGTTAATGCCAATTTGACACAGGATCACAAGTCTCTTAACTCCGAGTATATCAGTTCCTTGATACTGGAGATGATTAAAGTGAAGCAAGATGTTCCAATCTCGCTTATACAAAAGAGGGTGGAAGGCATGTATGGGTATAAGATTTCCTACAGAAAAGCATGGAAGGTAAAGCAAAAGGCAATTGTCAAGGTGTACGATGATTGGGATAAATCGTATGAAGTGCTTCCTAAATGGTTGGACATCTTAGGCTACTATGACCAGGCTCTGTTCAAGTTGGAGTCACAAGAATTCGTCACAGCTGACAACTGTGTTGATCCGTAGAAACATGTTTTCAATCGAGTTTTCTGGGCTTTTAAGCCATGCATTGCCACATTTCCCTACTGCAAATAATTCATACAAGTTGATGGAACGCATCTGTATGGCAGGTACAGAGGCATGCTACTGATTGCTGCGACTGAGGACGATAACAAATGTCCCATTCCTCTTACCTTTGCCATTGTTGACAGGGAGAACTACGAAAATTGGAGTTAGTTTTTAGCATTACTGCGGGTAAATGTTACGAACCAGCAAGGAATATGCCTGATAGCAGATTGACACCGAGCTATAAAAGATGTTGTAGCCACCGAAGGCCTAGGATGGCAGCCTCCTCATGCTTTTCACCGGTACTGTATTAGACATATTGCCAGCAACGTTCACAAGAAATGCAGGGATGACAATGTCAAGAAAGCTGTTTTTAAGATTGGTATGCCTTATAGCATAATTTCTCTGTTGAACCTTTCATCTATAAATTTGTGTATCTGCTAGTTCAACTCGGTTAACTTATTTATCTCCTTCTGTTCAGCATACGAGCCCAGTTGGGAAAAGGCTATGGAGAGATTGCACAACCTTAGCAAAGTCAACGAGGAGATCCATAAGAAGTTGAGTGCTATTTCGATGGAGAAGTGGATGCTTGCTTATGACGAAGGCAGAAGATATAGTCATATGACGACTAACATAGTAGAGTGCATCAATGGCCTCTTCAAAGGATTAAGGAAACTACCAATCACAGGCCTTGTTCAACAAACATACTATATATGTGTCAAGTATTTTGTGGAAAGGGCAAAAGAAGCACATGCTAAACTACAACAAGGTCACACATACACAAGCAGATTCAGTCAAGAGCTTGTAACTATCCAGTCACGTGCTTTTTCTTACCACGTTCGTGCTTATAATATACAAGGAACTAGGTTTTAGGTGGTAGAGGGTCCTGATATGGCTAGGGGATTGTGTGGAAAGGTCATTCAAGTGTTATTGGACAAAAGGCAATGTGAATGTGGGCAATTCCAAGCTTATAGGTATCCTTGCACTCGTATTATTGCTGCTTGTGCCTCAATCAACATATCGTGGGAACCATATGTTGATACTGTATACAGGCTTGACATACTACTCAATTGCTATAAATCTGAGTGGTGGCCTATCGGGGAGTGGTCGCAATGGAATAACCTACCACCATTTCCTGTTCTAGTTCCAAATTATGGAAGATTGCGTGCAAAGGGATGACCAAAGTCGACCCGGATCAGAAATGAGATGGATTGGCCTTAAGAGAGTGGTGTCAAGTAAAAATGCGGTCATTGTAAGATGGAAGGACATAATCGTAGGCGTTGTCCACTGCTACATGGGGAGGAAGGCCCTTCCTCACATTGATTTTAATTATTTACTTTCGCAGATATGTTATAAAATATGTTAACCAATGTCATAAGTGTAACGGTCGGATGTTTTTTTTTGTTGTAAAATTGCACGTTTTGGTTATATATAAATGTTACCCCGTTACTAGTAATGTGAACAAACCATCAGTTAATCGTCCAAATGCATATAATTTCTAATGCAATTCTTGTCGTGACAGATGGCATCCACATCCCGACGCGTTGATCCTAGACCACGGGATCCTTCACTGCTAACAGCTCAAGCTTCACACATATCCCAATCGATTTGGTCAGGCTATGTATGGAACAAGTTAGATCTTAATAAACTTGGTTAAACCATTTCTGAATTGTCAGATGCGATAATTAGTGATTGTTTTTCTTTTGCAGCCTGATCGTGTATTCAAGATTCAACGAGCTCATCACTACCATCACCAGCAGCTGCCGGAGTTGATTGTCCCCTTTTTACGAGAGGTAGGTTTTTACGGCTTGGCGATGTGCGAGTTTGTGCTGATTGACCATCAGTTGATCAGTGCTTTTGTAGAGAGGTGGAGGCCAGAGACACACACCTTTCACATGCCGCAAGAAGAGACGACTATTACCCTGCAGGATGTTGTTTTTTAGCTCAGCCTAGTTATTGATGGTCGAGTAGTGACGGGGCCCACTGTATGGGGATGGGGAGGGCTCATAGAGGAGTATTTGGGACTCTAGTTACCGGTGGACGAGAATGTCATCAGAGGGGGGCGACTGAGGATGAGTTGGTTGGAGAGGCATTTCACTCATCTTCCAGATGATGCGGATGAGGTGACAGTGTAGAGATTCGCCCGAGCTTACATTTTACGTCTCATTGGTGGGATGTTATTTCCAGACCATTCCGGTACATATGTGCACCTCATGCACTTACCATTGCTCGGACACTTACATGAGGCTAGGACGTACAGTTGGGGGTCTGCTTGCCTGGCCTATCTGTACAAAGAGCTCTACAAAGCGATCGTTCCGGATTACAGGGAGATAGGAGGGTGTTGCCTAATACTGCAGCTCTGGGCATGGGATAGATTTCCCACTATCGCCCCCGCGATTACTGTTTCAGACATACCAAAAGGGGATGTAAGGATTGGCTCCCTAGCCCGCAGGTTAGAAAATTTTTCAACTTCCACTTATAATTAAGTTTACTTTGACGTTGTTTAACTTAGTTATTGTACTTGGTAGGTGGCACTATCAGAAGATGTTTCAGGATAGTCCAGCATACAGCCTACCGTATTACAGATACGTACTGGATCGTCTTCGACTCGACCAAGTATATAGAGGATAATGGATATTTTTATTTCAGAGCTTTATCCATTTCATTATCGTATTTAAATGATAAAATAAATTTGCAACTTCAGATCATCTAGATCCCGTACACTGAGGAGGTCACTGCATCACTGCCTCAGTACTGTTTTGACGGGAGTGACACGCGGACATCAGTGGTGCTGCTCATTCACTTTCAGATTGTCGAGTGGCACCAGCCGGATAGGGTTTTGCGGCAGTTTGGACTATGTCAGGCTATTTCAGAGCCACCGAAGCAGGTGGTGGAGGTCCATTGCCTTCACTTGTCCGGTCGGCATGATGAGGAGTGGCACATCCGCCATCAGCCGTATATTGCACTCTGGGATATCCGGCGAGACTTGTGCGCTATCGCCGAGCCGACCACACGCCTAGTTCTAGGCCCACGATCCAATTACATGACATGGTACAGATGAGTTACCAGGCAATGTATTACACCCGTTGGGGGAGCGCTAGACCTTGTGGTAATACTGCGTGCTAGTTTTCTGTGTCTGATTTTCTTTAAATGCATTAGTATTGTAACTAACTTTAATGTCAAAATTTGCACAACTAGATAAGGTGTCTACACTACAGGACTTCACTACACCTGAGGGGCAGGCTATGTTCACCTTCGATGCGTTTAGATCAGCGACAGACTCCATCCTTCATGCTATTCAGGAGGTTGATCATGTGATTATTGACTCACATGCGAAGCCAGTTCCTCATGTCCACCATATCCTAGACCCTGCAGAGGGTGACCATGATCAGCCTCGCTCTCATCAACGACGTTGCACTGCTCCATGACATATGTCGCAGGCTGATGTTCCGTCCGCTTCGACAGTGCAGCAGATTCCACCATCGACTGCCTAGGAGACCATGATGATGATGCTTGATATTACTGCCTCATCTCATGTGTACCCTACTGCACCTGATGATCCTTCATCCTCCACCATGTTCCCGGCTGCACTATATGGTCCGTCATCATCCCAAATGTACTAGTTTCGTCCTGGTGTTCCATCCTCATTCTAGGCATTTTCACATATACCAGGAGTTTCATCTTCATTCTATGCCTTTCCTTCCGGTGATGTTGGTCCATCAGAGTCATATCGTCCTACATTTGATTCACATACTTAGGATCAGGGATTACCACATGGTGGCATGATGACAGATGACTCAGAGCTTGTAGATAGAGGTAGAGGTAGAGGCAGAGCAAGAGCTAGGAGTAGAGATAGAGCGGGAGCTGGAGGTAGAGGAGACATAGACACCAGAGATATGACTCCCGAGCTTGCACAGAGGGTTAGTAGATATGGCCGCCACATTACCGATCCTGGATGTAGGACTGGACATCACTCTTGTAGACATTAGCTTCCTTTTTCATGTTTATTGTATATTTATAGTACATCTATCTTACTACTTTATTGGCAAATATCAACATTTAGGATAATTTTGATTATTATGACATTTTTATCTGCTTGCGTAGGTACTTATATCTTTAATAATAAACTTTAAAATTATTACAAATTTTTGGTTTTTTTAAAAAAATGATTATAATGACATCTCCCAAATATAATGATTAAATTATTAATTTATTACTTTTACAATTGATATAATTGTCTATTCTTTTATTTATTTACCATGTTAAAATAAATAAATAATATTAAAATCAATTAATAAATTTTATCTTCATAATATGAAATATATATTATTTTTTAATTAAATTTTTTATCATTATTTATTTTAATATTATTAGTGAAGAAAGGAATAAATAGTGATAATAAATATAAAAAAATTAATAATATTAATTGTAATATTTGAAGGATAAATAACCATAATTCTTGTAAATGATATTAAATACTGTATTTATTCAATACGTTATGAGGAGAGTCCACCAAACATTTAAGAATAAAAATACGTAGCATAATTGTCAACGTAGATGGAACGATAAAACGAATAATAATTTCTTAAAAAACAGTTAATCGGTACTTTTGCCTCTCATTGCCAAAATAGTTCATCATTGTGACGAAATAAAAAAGAATTAATTCATATTACAATTTTAATTTTATTACCAAATGAAAAGATTATTGCAACGAAATAACCACATTTTTTTTATTTTTAGCTATCTTCAACCTCGTCATTTCGTATTTATTTTGTTACAAAATAGAAATAATTTTATTAAAATAACTACTAAGTAGCAAGAATATTATTGGCATAAATACAAAATAAAAAAATATATTTATTTCATTATATTTCTTTTCATTTTTAACAATCTTCAACTTCGTGTATAAAGAATATTATTGAATAATTCAATAAATTTGCTTATATGTAATAACGTATTAAATAATTACTTGTAATAATATAATTTTGAATGTTGGAAGTTTATAATTCCGAAAATTGATAAATATTAAGTGTCATTGGATCAAATTTTGAGAGGCATTAATATAAATTACGTAATTATTCTTTATTGATCCTATATTTTTTTAATAATATTAAATTATTTACTAAATATTTATTTTTTTATTAATTATATTATTATCATTAACTACTTTCTTATTTAATTCCTATAATAAATTTATGTATTAAATATCAAAGTGGAGTTAATATATTTTTTTATGATATCAAATATAATTATGAAATGAGTAATTTATTTTTAAAAATTTATTTTAAGTCACAATTATATATTATTTATTTTAAAAATTTTTATTTTGAAATAATATCAAAATTAAGAAATTAGGACCGAGGGTGTCACCTTGAATGGCACCCTCAAAGCAGCCCTAGGGCGCCATCTTGGGTGGCGCCTTCTTCCTCTGGGCGCCATTCCAAATGGCGCCTTCCGCCATCATGCATATTTTGATAATAAGTTTTTAAATTACGGTAAAATGGAAATAAGTTTTGCGGAAAACAATAAAATGGTAATTCTGCCATTACGACAATATGTTCATGATGTACATTTTTATGTGGCTGCACCCTTGACTTATCGCCTTGACTTCTGTTGGAGTAACCCGGTAAGAATGGGTTAAGACAAGCTCGGAAAGGCAAGCAATCGTGGTCCCCTTGCCTGCTGGGTTTTTTTCTCTTTTCCCTCAAATTACATATCAGTATTTTCTATTGGTTTTCTCATGGCATCTAATATAAATTAGTGTGTTATATGTACTATAACTAAATATCGATGGTAAATTTAGCTGTATCTGTTATGCCGAGTTTCAATGATGGGTTGAAAATGTGAATGCTTTTATTTATATATATATTTTTTTTATGATCATAAAAATAATTAAATCATTAAATACACATATACGAGAATTAGAAATCAAATCCTAGATGTAATAAAATATATATAATCTTTAAGAAATATTGGATGCCATTTGAATTTAAAATTCTCAGTCTATTCTTGTATTTTATAGGAAGTAACTTCACAAACTTGAAATGATAAAGTCTTTTGTGATTATTGTTGTTTTTATTGTTCAAAATACATCACCGACCCTCTAGAATATTTAACCAAGAAGCTTCCGGAAAGTCGAAGAAATGGCATGCGTTCTCTCAATTTCCAGAATGCTGGAATTGCAAGAGTAAAGGGAGAAGTGTACAAAATTATGAAGGCAAAGTGATTAAATAAATGTGTTCACTAGAAGTTTGTAGAAGTCAAAGTCGTCAGTTTTGACGACATAAGAAACCTATAAATAGGTAACCATGGGCTTGTGTGCATTAAACTGGAACAAGAATTCTAAAGTGGAGTGAGTGTCCAATTAAGCGTGAGGTATGCAATAGTGTTGTGTGCTTTGGCGACTCCGGCGAGGCGAAGTTTGAGTGCCGTGAGGTGTGTCAAGAAAAAAAAGTGCGTCGGTTAGGTGACCCAGAGAGTGGGTGCTCCAGTATTGCGAGAGTGCAAACTATTGGTGTGGGCGAATGGTTTTGTTGTTAATAAAAATTATTGTGAGTACTTTCCTTTTTCCTTCAACATCTTTGGGAACAGATTTATATTCATATTACATACTCGAAAAAACCATGCTGTTTCTTGTAAATTTTTCTCTCCTCCGCATTTTCTAGATTTTATGAGGAGTGAAAAACTTCACACCAATTAATGAGGTGCAATTGTCATCACTCATGTGTGATGCGATAATAATATATACGTTGTTAGGAGCCATACCATTTTTTAAATGATATGTAGTTTTGGTTGAGGATGCATCTTTCTTATTCTTAGGAGAATTAACCCTTTTTTATTTTTTATTTTTTATTTTTTTGCTCCTGAAGTGAAGATCGTTGTGTATATCTTAGAACATTATTTCTTGTAAAGCAGAAGCATGTACTTAATAATTTAAGAAATAACTAGACAGAATACCGTAGTTCCTTTTCTGAAATTTACTTTTTGGACTGGTACGTCATAATAACCTTCACAACATTGTATGCAATTCCTAAAGTGGGAACTTGGTCATTATTATTCGGCTTGTAAAATTGGGTTAGGCCGAGTTCGTAGGTTAGAGCTCGTACAAATTTATTTGCACGAGTTTATAAAAAAATTCGGAGAAAAATGATTATGCATACAAGAAGTTTGTGGGTGCTCATAAATACTTATGAACAGATTTTATTATTATTATTATTATTATTATTATTATTATTATTATTATTAAAAGTGATTATTTTACTAAATGCATACATATAGTGATTAGAGTTAAAATTCTAAATGTAGAAAAAAAAAGGCATCTTTAAAATATATTGAATTGGGTTAGATTGAAAAAAAATTATTCTTTTAAAATTATAATTGAATGATCAATTTTTTTGTTTTATGTAATGAGTTAATTGAGTAAGGTTAAAAAATTATATTACCTTAATAAATATTTAGTTGGATTAGAAAAACTCTTAAATATTTGAAAGATTATAAAAAATCTTAATGTATGTAAAAAAGATATATATAAAAAAAAATGCTTAGGCACATTGCATTGTTATGGGTCGGCAGCTCCTTAACCAAAATCATGTGATGCATGTTTATTACTCTTGATAAACATACAAATTTTACCATTAAAACTCTCTTATGGCATGCTTAATAAAAATAGCAGGACATTAAAGATTCAGTACTTATATAATAAAATTTTATGTACAATATGTCCACAAGCTGAAAGTGAATGTTATTGAAGCACTTTACATATTGATTTGCAAGATCACTTTACTCATGAAACCTCCAAGCATAATGGGCCAAATGGGACAAATATAAATAGGGAGAGAAATATTCTATTCATTTAGTTTATACCTCATTCTATAATTTTAAATATGTAGGACATAGCCACAAATCAACACACTCGAGTCTCCACCTAAGCAGTAAGGCATCCTATTAAGTTTTTTTGACACTTTACTCTTTTAAAAAATATTTGGATATAAGTTCACTAGTATAAGTAAACATATATTTTTTTTGAGTTATTATAAGTCCTTTTTACAATGTTTCAAGTATCTAATTCGTACTAAATCATGTTGAAATGACGATATAAATGTGAGAATCATAAATACAAACTTTTTGAACGTCATTGAATTCTTGAATCATGCCAAAATTATCAAAATACCTTCAAAATTGAAAAAATTTAGAAAAATAGTACACAAGTTGGATTGACTCCAAATTTCAATCACAAGACCACTATAAGATGTTTCATTTTTTCACAAAGTCTCATCTAGATCCAAATATGTTTACCTATTGGACTGTCACGACTATCAACTCATGACATTTTCCAACACTTCAAATGTCAATATCTTCATTGATGCCTCCATATAACATGGCTCCATGAAGAATTTAGTTACTCTTTGAAAATTTTATGTTAGTATTTAGCCTACACCTTTGAGTTATTACTTCAACCACTCATGCTTGTTTCTTTGAGCGGTATGAAAGTTCTTCTATCCCAAAGTTAGGCTATTGCCTTTGCAATATTGATATCCTTTTAACCAAATGTATTTTCCATAAATTTTTCAAAGAGCTACCTTTGTAGACACTTTTCAAAATGTCCCAACACCTTCTAGTATCATTTACCTACTAGCTCTTCTAAACTTATTACCTTTATAACTTATTCAATAGATAGTTGCTTCTACAACTATGTGCTCATTATCTTTATAACTTGTACAAATGCCACTTTTGCAGCAAAAGTATATGCTAACATTATAACTCTTGAATAATGCTTGACACTATGATACCAAAATGCCTGTGCAGGTAAGATCATGATGGCTTGTGCTACTATGAGTTTGTTCATATTAACCTATAAAAAATGTGGATTTCAATATAAGGAGCCTAATTTGTTCCATACCCACAAGCTGTCCATATTACTCATATGCTTTTAGCTCATCTTACATGTTTAATTATTACGACAGGAGAGGCGCATTCCTTAAAGGTGGAAAAGATCCTATTTCAAGGGAAGTCTGAATGCCAGAATGTCATGGTCTTCCATGTATAGGAGGCACTCAAAGGTTTTCCAAAGTGATCATCTTTTTGTATTCTTTTGATTCTAGTTCATTTATTGTCATAGTACAATATTGTGACTTTACTCTTGCGGTTATTAGCATACGGAAAAGTTCTTTTCTTGGATGGTATAATTCAACCAACGGAAAGAGATGAATGTGTTTACCCGGAGATGATCACTCATCTTCTTCTTTGCTCAATTGCAAATCCCAAAATGGTAACTTATCAATGTTTTGAACTGATCTCATGTTTAGGTTGCATGTTTTGTCATCTAATCCGCTGTTTCTTTCGCTGTTGTTACTAGGTTGCTTTAAAAGCGTGCAGATCAGTTCTTATTTTCTGACAATAATTTTAGAAGTACGTTATGGTGGGGTCCTGCGGGAAATAGCACGTCTTTCTTCTGTTGGGAAGATAGACAACTGCGAAATTGACAAGATGGATATTGATTTGATAATGATTGTGAATTCCTTTTATTATTTTTTCAGCAAAGCTAGATCATGCTGTATGCAGATTGTTATGCTCCATGCTTAATAGTTACCCGTGTATCCATGCTTTTTCAAAATCGAGGGGTTTATCTATGTAAAGATACTACTTATTATTACGCTATTTGCTTACATTTGATACGACATTTTGTTTCACAAACTTTTGGTAGTGTTATGCTACATATTATAATTTAAGTGCTTATTCTTTGTAGGTCTCGAGGCAGTTTTTCCCTGAAATAGCTGTGGGCTTGGTGATCCCCGTCTGACGCTTCATGTTGGTGTTGATACTTTGCAAGATACTTATCTCATGATGGCTAGTCTCTCAAT
Organism: Sindora glabra; assembly: GCA_020226215.1. NCBI lineage: Eukaryota > Viridiplantae > Streptophyta > Magnoliopsida > Fabales > Fabaceae > Sindora > Sindora glabra. The sequence continues at coordinate 20,254,803 of CM035229.1, read as the reverse complement.
GATATAAAATTATAAACTGTACTGATTTTTGTTTGAATAAAATATATTAACGTTTGCTATAATTTATTAAAATTATATGGATCTTCTGTTTAGATTTAAATCTTACATTTTAATTCATTTGACACAGGACCGCTAGGAATATTACATTTTTATACTCTAATAATCATCTTTTTAATTTATAAATAAAAAAAATAAGAAATCTCGATACAACCCTAATTAAAAATACAAAACCCTTTCATTTTTGTCATGGATTTCTTCTGTGATATGAGAGCTTCTCATCGTTGCAACTACGGCCGAAGAATAATGGCAACTGTAGCTGCAAATCTCAATGAAGCTTTGCAAGTTCTGGCCGGCCACAACTTCTTTGTCCACCGAGGTCCCATCCCAGCCGCGCGTGACCGCTCAACGGTGCAGTAGTTACTAGCAATGGCTGGGCAAAGAAGGACCAATGATGGGCTGGTGGCGTTGAAATGAGAACATTAGAATGGGAAGAAGCGGGGAGGGCCTGACGAGACCAAGGAGGCGAAAAAGTTAGATCTGCTTTGGTTTGTAATAAGGATTTTTGGATATTTTTGAAATAGGGGTTGAAAAAAAAAATGAAGAAAATTTATGATCCGGGATGAAAGGTGAAAATTTTCTAATTTCATTCCTTCTTTCGAATTTTCCTAGATTTCTCTCTTCAATTTATGATTCTTTGTAATATGTTATTACTATTGGATATTTTAACTTTATCGATCAAAAGAGAATTTTTTTTTATTTCTTTATTTATTTTAACTTTAGTCAAAGATTTGATTTAGTTTCTCTGTAAAGATTGGTTTCTGTCACTGTTCCTCTCTCCTTTATCCCTGTTTATGTTATTGATTTGCTTTAGTCACTTTAGTAGGCCTATTTAATTCCCTTCAAAATTTTTGAAGGATTACATGACACTCAATTTTTTTTTTTAATTCAGTTGATTTCACCGCAAAAGAAAAAAAAAACCTTTTTTGAAGGATTATATGACACTAAATTTTTTTTAATTCGGTTGGTTTGCTTTAGTCAGTTTAGTGGGCCTATTTAATTCCCTTTAAATTTTTTGAAGGATTATATGACACTCAGGTTTTTTTAATTCAGTTGGTTTCACCACAAAAGAAAAAAACGCTTTTTTCGGATTTTGGGTTCTATTCGTTATTTTATGCAATCAAAAAGGCTAAAATTCAATTGGGTTTTGGTTTATTCAGCTGTTCTCACCGCTGAAGATTGAAGTAAGCGTATTCAGTTGAGTTGAAATTGTTTAAGAAATTATACTGATGTTCTGCAATTTGTTAAGAAATTATATAACCAAATTAACTGTTTGAGGAAAGCCTTAAAAATTCAATTCGGTTTATTAAGCTCTTCAGCAATCAAAAGGATATGAAATTTTTTGAGAAATTATATAGCCAAATTAAATAGAAGATTGGAGTGCTAGTAGGAAAGTGTATTTTTAAAATTATATGATCAAATTTAATGAACTTTTGTTGATAAAACGAAAGCTAACGGCATCATTATAAAATAGTATTTAGGCGTAGTGTTTACGGGAGGATACTGTATGTTTTGAAATTACACTACAATATTTCTGCCGTACCGCAGCAACAAAAAATTGTTGGTTAAAGTTCCAAAAATGTTGCTAGGTAATGTTTTCAGATGTTGTAGGCAATATTTTCCGAATGTTATTTTATTGCGCATTGCATTATTTCTCTTATCACAACAGTAAAAAATTGTTTAAAGTTCAAAAAGTTAAAGGTAAAAAATAGGCAATATTTTTCATACATTATACGGCAATATTTTTCAAATGTTTTATTGAGCATTACATAATCTAGTATTTTAAGCAATAATTTTCATTTCTCTACAGCAGTGCTTTTTAACTGTGGTTTATTGGCAACAGTTATGCCTCTATATTTAATAATTTTTATCTATTCCACAATATAGGCAATAATTTTAAAGCAGAGATTTTTTACTATTGTCTATACCTCATTATAAGCAACAACTTCATTTTCATATTTACCAATAAATTTTAACTATTGCCTATAAAGAATAGGCAATAATTTTATCTTTAACAACACATTTTAAGATTTATTTGTGTTTAGGCAACAATTTTTCCCTTGTTGCTTTTCAACATCAATGTATCTAATTTTTTTTATTTTAATTTTAAATAATGATAATATGCATTTCACTTGTCATATATTTTAAAACAAAATTTCAATATAAAAATATATTAAAATTCAAAATAATAATGAAATTTTAAAAAACATATCTATTTGTTCATTAATCCAAATTGAAAAACTCATACAATAAAGATGTAAAAGATAATTTTCCTACAGAATCTTATACATTAATAGCATGAACAAGCTTAGATATACTCAATATCTAGGTCATAAAATTCTTTCATATCATTTTCATCATCAATTCTTCCCTATCACAATTCACAAAACTAAAATTAATCATCATCAAGTATAAAAGTAATTTCAATGAGATACATGTTCAACATGAGTCATATCATTATTATAGAATAATTCTAGTGAGGTCCATGTTCACATATGGAAGAATAAAACATACTATTATTAACAATGGTACATAAACCACAAATGTTGCCCCAATTAAAAGGACTAGAGGCATACCTGTATAAACTTCTGAAGGCAAGAACCCAGCTCCTCATGTGGTAATGGCTGTTTTTATTGGAGAGACAAATTACAAAACTTCTTCAGACATTATTTACAATACTATTTAAATATAATACAGTTGAAAACATTATTTACAACAATATTTAAATATCTATCCGAGTCTATTCTGTCCGCTAGGATTATCCTTAAGCTTGAATTTGTCAAATCGATGGAAGGTATTCTTAGCTGCATGAACGTGTAATAATCAACATTCAAATCATATCTGCAATTCAGTAACCATTAGACAGCATGAAAATAAGCAGCAGACTAATGCACACAAGCTTCACCTTTCCTGCAACACCAAAAAAAGGACAATTATAAACAACTATCAGAAGCTAAAAGACAGAAATTAAATATAATACATTTGAAAACACATACTTCCTAAAGAAATTGTAAGCTATGATAAGAACGAGCATTCCAGGATTCATGCCCTTCCAAAGCGTGGTTCCTGACGTTTTCATCTAGCACATGTATATAACTATAACAAAATAGGTGTCCACTGGTTAGTGTCCCTCTCCACCGGGTTCAAGTAGTAAAACAGATATGTTAACCATCCCAGTTCAATGCAATGACAGGCAGAACCAGAAGTTATGTAACTTATTCCATCACTCATATTCCCCTTTCTTACTATAGATGCATATTAATCCACTCACATCGGCCCTGTAGTACAGACCAGCAACCCTTAGCACACTTGATTCCTAATTCATTTAAACCAGACTCAAATTCATTCTTCATTTCTAGTGATCTCTTCTGGTTGGTTTCAATGGCAGAAGATGATTCCACCACCCCCCCCCCAAAAAAAAAAAAAAAAAGAGGCAGAAAATGATTAATGTTAATTTTTAGTACTTCTAAAATGTCATTGATCAAACACTCAAAGCCATTTTATAACTATTAGCCAGATAACATCTTAAAACATGGCAGAGAATGATTATCTTCAATGCCAAAAATGCAAATTAAACCATATGTAAGGCAGAAACATCATCTAAATGTTTTCTTGCTAACTGGTCCAGTAACATGATCACCGTGGCATTTAATGAAATCGTCTGCTTCTTCTCAAGCCAAACTGCAAATATATATCAGTCAGAAGTATGTCCTATATTCTTTGACTAGAAAGAGAACCTCAACAACCCCGCCTTGATAGAGAAGGAAAAAAAAGACGGAAGAAGAAAGGAACAGCAAATCAAGTTACACAAATAAACTTAGATGAAATGAAATACCCATCCAGCATTCCACTGATTACAAATGTTAAACCAGCAAAATAATCAGGAGGACCTTCAGGGACATCCTGATACACAAAGAAATTTTAATCTATTGACAGGGATACAATAATCTCATTTAATTTGTCCAGAGGCAGATTGTAAGTAAGAACCTTTAGTCCTTTATTTCGAGGTTCATTCCCCCCCCCCTCCAAAATTCATGAATCCACCCCTTCCGCCACTTCTAGCCTCTCTTCTTCATCCACCTGCTAATTGTATCTTCCAAAAGGACTATTATTTCACACCCTTTCTTTAGGCTATTCAAATATCAACCTCTGTGGAAGAAAAAAACATATGAGGAATACAAGAAAAATCTATCAGAATTATAAATTGCGATGAATTGGTAAAAGAAACTCAAAACAAGATTTATACAACAATAACAACAGCAACGACAACGATAACGACAATGACAACAATAACAACAACAAATCCTTATCCTACTAAGTGAAATCAGCTATATGAATCATATTATGCCATTTAGCTCTATCTAACACCAAATTTTAGGAAATATTATTTACTAAAAGATCACTTTTTATAATTTCTCCTAGGGTCCTTTTTGGCCTCTTTCTACACCTTTTTATCGGACTAAAAACTATGTGCTCAACTCTTCTCACTGGTGCCTTCAGTGACTTTCTTTGCACATGACCAAATCACCTTAACCGATTTTCTGTCATCTCCTCTTCAATAGGTGCCATTCCAATATTTTTTTGTATGCATTCATTTCATATCTTATCTTTTTTTATACGACCACACATCCATTTTAACATTCTCATTTTTACTACCTCCTTTTTCTATTCTTGTTGTCTGTTCAAAACTTAATATTCACTACCATAAAGCATAATTGGTCATACAGTGGTTCGATAAAACTTTCCTTTAAACTTAGTAGGTACTTTGCGGTCACAAATAATTTCTGATGCCTTTCTCCATTTTAACCATCCAGTTTGTATCCTTTGTGTGACATCTCCATCAATTTTCTTATCACTTTGTAATATTGATCCCAGATACTTGAATTTAGACACTTGTGGTATGACATACTCTTTAATTCTTACCTCCAAATAATTTTTATCTTGCTTCTTGTTAAAATTACAATACATATACTCTGTCTTACTTCTGCTTAAGCAAAATTGATTCCAATGCCTATCTCCTAAGCTCAAGTTATAATTAATCTCTTCACTTGATTCCTCAATCAGAACTATGTCATTCACAAATAGCATACATATAGAGATATTCTCTTATCTATCCCTAGTAAGAATATCCAAAACTAGATTAAACAAGTAAGGACTGAAGGTCGATCCCTGATGTAGACTTATCCTTATAGTAAAGTCCTTTGTCTTACTGCCAAGAGTTCTTACACTTATAGTTACTCCATCATATATGTCTTGTATAGCCTAGATAAATGCCATATGAACTCCTTTCTTTTCCAAAATCTTTCACAACACTTTTTTTGGTACTTGATCATAGGCTTTTTCTAGGTTAATAAAAACCATATGTAAGTCTCTTTCTTGACTTCAATACCTTTTCATCAACTCCCGTAGAAGATAAATAACCTCTGTTGTAGACCTTCTTAGCATAAATCTAAATTGATTCTCTATAATTTTAGTCTCGTCTCTTAATCTGTATTCAATCACTTTTTCCCATAATTTTATAGTGTGACTCATTAATTTTATCCCTCGATAGTTTGCACAGTTTTGAATATCTCCTTTGTTCTTATATATAGGCACCAAAATGTTTTTCCTCCACTTATTTAGCATTTTCTTAAACTTCAAATTCTCATTAAATAACTTAATGAGCTAAAAGATGCCTTGCTCTCCTAAGCATTTTCAAATTTCAATAGAAATACTATTAAGACCAACAACTTTACCATTCTCCATCCTTTTAAGAACTTCTTTTACCTCTCCAACTCAAATCCTATGATAATAAGTTAAATTTTGTTTGTTCTCTTAAATTTCTAATCCTTCCGTATCCTTAATCAATCTTTGCTTGTCATTGAAAAATTTATAAAACTACTTTTCCTATCTCTGTTTAATATCTTCATCTGTGAGTAGAATTTATCCTTTTTCATCCTTATTACATCTTACTTGATTCAAATCTCTTATTTTTCTTTCCTTATTTTTGGCAAGCTTATAAATCTTTCGTTCTTCATTTTTTGTCCCTAAATCTCAATAAAACTCCTCAAAAGCTTTAGATCGTGCCTCACTTATTACCTTTTTGGTCTCATTCCTAACCATCTGATACCTTTCCTAATTTTTAGCATTGTCACACACATGTAAAGCCTTCAAATATTCCCTTTTAATTTCAATCTTTTCCTACACACTTTCATTCCACCACCAAGATTCCTTATCTTTTAATCCAAAATATTTCAATTTACCTAAGACTACTTTAATAACCATCCTAACCCTTTTAGTCATTACATCCTAAATATGGTTGGCACTTTCTTGTACTTTCCAGTTATCTTCCTCTAATAATTTTCTCTTAAAAGTCATTTATTTCTCACCCTTGAGCTATCATCACTTGATCCTTGGATTTATAACATGTCATCTTTTCTTATTACCATTCTTGAAATGAACATCAAGAACTAGGACCTTGTGCTATGTAATAAGGCTTTCTCCTAAAATTACTTTGCAATTCTTACAAACTCTTTTATCTAAGCTCCTTACTAAAAAGAAATCAATTTGTAACCTTGAAGTTCCACTATTGTATGTACTTAGATGCTTCTCCCACTTCTTAAAATAAGTGTTCATAATCTTGAAATCATATGCTATCGAAAAATTAAGAATAGATTGTCCCTCCTCATTTAGTACTCCAAAACCAAAATCCTCCATGTGCCCTCGAAAATCGTCTTGCCTCACTACCAACATGTCCATTTAAATCCCCTCCAATGAGAATCTTTTCTTCTCATGGAATTCTTTGAACCAACCTCTCAAATCTTCCCAAAACTTCTCCTTCAAATGTGCCTCTGATCTTACTTGTGGTGCATTAGCACTAATAATATTGATAGTTTTCCATGCAACTATTAATCTTAATGACAAGATCTTATCCTCAATCCTTTTTGCCTCTGCCTCATTCTTCTTTCACTTCTTATCTACAATAATACTAACTCTGTTCTTTCTTCTAACTTTCCCTATATACCAAATTTAAATCCTATAGTATCTATCTCCTTAACTCTTTCTCCAACCTATTTAGTTTCTTCAAAACACATGATGTTAATCATTCTCCGAATCATAGTATCTATAACCTCCAAAGATTTACTTATTAGTGTGTTGATATTCCAAGTATCAAACCTAATCATGCTCTCCTGGATTAGCTTTTATACCCACATTTATCCAAAAAAAATATGAGGACCTTTGCTCATTTAACACTACATCTGGGTGTCAATGCAGTGACTCTAGCTCATTTGACATTGTAATCAAGACATACAACACGTTACTTCTACGTAACGACCTAGCAATAGTACAAATAAAGCATTGTGTGTGATCCATAGCTACGATATTGACAAAATTTTACATTGGCTATCAAAAGCCTAACACAACCTAAAGGGAGAGAAATGCCCCCACTTGGATTATAGGTTGGCATTACCTAACTTAGCCAAAATAAATAAATAAATAAATAAAAATAAAAATAAAACCTGGCCATGGAACCGTGACATGCAAGAAGCAATAGCTGGCCATGGAACCACGGCATACAAGAAGCAATAGCTGGTTGGGATCACCCAATAATGGATGCAACTAGAACTAATCCTTCAAAGAGTTATATCATCCCAACCAGTCATAAAAAACAAAATAGAACCTGGCCTCTCTCTCTTGACAATGTGGGAAAGCACATGCTCAATATGATTAAAACCAACTGAGTCAAGACTCGAGCATGATAACAACTCCCAAGTGTGTAGGCTATAACCCTTATAGTCTGCAGCTTCTAGCGTATTCTACAAAAAGTTTCAAAGAAACGAAACATTGCACAGAGAAATTAACAGAACAAAACCCAATAGAAAAAAGGCTTTGTAGAAAAGTTTTTGCACCTCAACACCGGAAGCAATTTGGCACTTTCTCCTTATGAAAGCTTGAGCTTGTTTTTGCATTTTCCATTTACTTTCTTGGTCATACTCATCAACTTGATTATAGCAAGCCAACCTATATCCAGTCATTTCCAGAATATCCTCAAGGAATTGTGCACAGACTGGCTATGTAAAACCCTAGAAATTAAGAAAGATCCCCAGAAAAATAAGAGACAAATAAAAGTAAGTCTAGCAAATCATTCACATTATTTAGAACAGACAATTTTACAGCCACCGAAGCAGCATAATGTAAAATTCCTATATACCAACTAGAGTTTTTTTCTCTCATTTGGTAAGTATTTGAACTATTGAACGTTTTATAGTTTTTAGTTTTATATGCTAATTAAATCATTGAGTGAAGGGGCAACCATCATGCACAGAAAGCAAGCGTATCTCTGTCAATGACAGGTTCATTACAAGATGTATGGAAAATATACGTACTACTGAAACACCGTAATTACTTTTAATAGGATTAAACAGAACAAATTTTCATGAAAGGTTACAGATTAGATTGTCTAGTTTATGGGAACATGCATAATTGGAGCACCACCACAGTAGGAAGAAAAATGCTCAGCATTTAAGGTTGCACTCATCAAAATGTTTGAAGAAGCTGTGTGGTCTTACCACAACCAGTTTTGCTTGAGACAACAATGACCTCCAAGTTTTCATTACCCTTTGGAAGCTTTGTTTTAGCATGAACCTTATCACTTCCCTTTTTATCTTCTGATTTTTCTTTATCTGTACCTAATTATGTGCTAGTTTTTCTCCTCCCTGAACTTTCTTGACTTCCTGTCCCCCCACAAATAAGGAATTTTTTCTTTTAATTCCCTGGATGAGTTAAGAGGAAAGGCGTAAAGAAAAATAAATTGCAATCTACTAACATATGCTTTCTGCTTTCTAGCAAACCTAACATAATTTCCAATCTTGCACAAAGCCAACTTTGAGGTATCAAAAAACAAATAGCAAATAGGTATTAAAGATATGAAACCGAAAAGAGAAAGATTATGCCACAAAATGCAAACAAACGCGGATACAACTATACAATCATGAAATTATATGCTTCATTGATAAATACAAGATTGGTTGAAAATAAAGATAACAAATAGTGCAACAAGATTCATTGAATCGATCATCAGCAACATCAATTCCCGCAAATTACAGGACAAAAAACCCATCTTTGAGATCATCAACCTTAATTTCCAACCGATTACGGATTCAAAAATTCATTAACTCATCATTTAAATTGTCACAGAAATTACACTGCATAACTTTAGATGTCCCATCGTCTTTGAAGTCCGCCGTAGTTCCCCAACAATTCTTCCTATCACAAAAATATTCAAGAAGAAAAAGCTCACGCGGAGCACATGAACCCTACAATGACTTCTCTCCGATAGCGAATTCTGTGAGATATCCGCGCCGTCTGTGAGTGACGAAAACAAGATATCTGCGCCCTAGCCTCAGCCTCAGCTTCATACGGCAGCTTTCTGTTTACTATCTTTGGTGACGAGATGACGAGATTTTTCTCGACTTTGAAGGAGAATGAGAGGCCGTCATAGGAGGCTGGCCGTATCCGTATGGTCAATCAATTAATGAATCATGTAATAAGTTAGAGCATTTAAATTTTTTTTTTTTTGGTAAATAGATTATTTAATTATTTTGAAATTGTTGAGTAAGTCTTGTGGTAGGAAATGAGCTGGCGATGATAGTCAATGGAGCCGATTGTTCCCAACTTGCATTTATATATGAAAAATGTAATCTGGACTTTTGATATTTATATATGAAAATTTAATTTTAATTATCAATTTTTGAAGTTTTTAGTTGTAAAACATTAATTTGAATATGTATAACATCTGCATTACAAATTAAGAGATATGATTTAACCATACAAATAATAATAAAGATCGGAAAAAACATGTGGAAAAAAATAAAATTGCATTGAAAAATTTTGATGCAACTGAATTTTTCTATTTTGGGATAGAAATGCATCTCAAAATATTCAAAAAATTATGATTTTTAGTTTAAAATTTTCCATTTTGGTATAGAATTTCTGCCCCAAAATTTTCAAAAGAAATTTAAATTTGCAAGTTTAGGAAAATATATTGATAATTTACTAAAATATTTTTTAAATTTGAAGGGATAAAGTTAGAAAAAATTGAGCCGTTGGCTTGTTTTATAGGCAATATAATTTGGAATAAAAATACTATTTTATTGTGTATTAAAAAAGCATAAAAAAATAAGTAGATAAACATACTAAGTAAGTGAAATGTGTATTAGAAAGTGATAAACCATTGAAAAAAAAAGAATTGAAATAATTGGTATTTTAAAAATTATATCTTAAAATAGTTAAAAATAAAAATAATTAAATATGAAACATATAATATAATTTTATGCACAGTTGATATAAATATACAGGTCAACTACATGACAGATGCATGAAATAAAATAAAAATCCTCTTGCAAATAGTTTTTTATTTTTGGTACTTTTTTCTGTTGTCCTTGTATTCCACGAACTCACGGCACCAACATACTTGAGGGATGTTTTCATTCTCACTCAGTGAAACATAGCAAATTACAACTTTTATTTTATTAAATAATAAAACCACGAGATCATAAAATGTGACAAAAATCATTTTACACAAATATGACTATTGCATTGTCTAAATTAGAATACACATTGACTCTAAAGATGATGATTTGGCTAAATTAGATTGGCTGAACTATACAAACTATAATAATCTATATATCAAGAACTGGTGATTCCGGAGAGTTCTTGCTAAGAAATTGGTTGATGACATGTTACATCATTGAAGTAGTGATGACTGATACCTTACTAAATTTAATTATATATAAAATTTATATTTTTAAATCAAATTCAATATACTACATAATAATAAAGTAATAATTAAATTTAATCATGTACTAATAAATTATTATATTAGTAATTTATTATAATCATCTCTAACCAAGGTATTATGTTATAGTCCTAAGATGACAATATGACAATCAAGGTAATAATTTCTTCTTATTCATAAAATTTTTATTAATTAATCTAGTAATTTATATAATTAGTGTTATATTTATTTTTAATTTAAAATATTTTATGAGAGAGATAAATATGTATTTACAAATTATAGAAACGTAACTTTCACAAAGGTAAAGTGTCATGCGATCTTTCTCTCTCTTCCTATTTATTTAAATATTTTTTAAATATAAAAATTATTTTAAAATATATAATAAATGGGATATTGTGATTGAAGCTGTAATTCTGTACTGAACCCTGTAACTGGGTTGATGCAGAAACTTTGTCCATATTAATTATTACATTTGATTCTACAATACGCAGTCGAGGTCCGTTTGTTGTTTCTGGGTCCATACCAAAGCGGCAGTTTAATTTAATCCAATTTGACAAGATAAAATGTCAGAATATGGTTTAGGGTTTCAACTAAGAAATAGGCATAGAATCTCCAATGTTGTATCCTCAAAACGAAACATAAAATCTGACATCGGTTTCCTTTAAAATAAAACTAACACTGAATACACAAAAAAACTCCCTCACAATGTCCAAAGATGGCTAATCAAGGCTATTGGACAATCTTCTGTGGGCATTGCGGGAGAATTTTATGTTTATTTAGCACTACCCATGTATTAAAGCAAAATCTTCATCCATCTCTTCTATTCATGATCACCTGGGTAAAATATTGGACATTGTTACTTTATTGATGGATGCATCCTGAGAACTTTTTGAGGTGGATACTGCTCCCATAACCATTCTTCCTAGTGAAAATGCAGGTTGGTTGGGTTCAGGAAGGGCCATTGCATCGCTTGCAAGCATGACAACAATAGTAGACATTGTTGGTCTGTCTGCTGCATCTTCTTGAACACACAACAATCCAATTTGTATGCACTTTTCCACTTCACTTGTTTCGTGAGATTTTCCAAGTATAGGATCCATTAATTCAAGGCACCTTCCTTCACACCATAGTTTCCACGTCTGCATATTATAGTGTTAGAGGTAATTTCTTAATAATTGAAGCATTTTTCTTATGTAGAAATTCAATATTTTCTGCATTAGAAAACTCACATAAAAGAGAAGAGTTTGACCATGATTTGAAAGATAAAATCCATTGTTGCTTTTACCAGAAATGATTTCCAATAGAAGCACTCCAAAGCTGAAGACATCAGATTTTACTGAAAATAATCCTTCCATAGCATATTCTGGTGACATGTATCCACTATTTGAGATGAAAATTAATGTATTAATAAGGATTTCCATTTAGTCATTAATCAAGATATTGGTGAACTACATATGTATTCTAAAATCAAGTGACAATTTACTAGTACATGATCTATTAGCCAATAAAGAATATTCTACTGCTAAATTAATATTACTTACTAGGTACCCATCACTCTTGTTGTATTTGCTTGACTTTGCCCTCTTTCGAATGCTCTTGCCAATCCAAAATCTGATATTTTTGGATTCATCTCATGATCCAATAAAATATTACTTGCTTTTAAATCTCTATGAATTACTTTTAGTCGAGAATCCTGATGAAGATATATAAGGCCCCTTGCAATTCCATGTATAATGTTTAAACGTAATTTCCAATCTAGTTTATTTCTTTTTGTCTCATCTGACAAGAAGATGACAATGAATAAATTATCTAAATGGAGGAAGTAAAGAAGAAAAAATGAAACGAAAATGACAACTAATATTGTTATCATGAAAAATGTCCAACTAATATGAAATGTAACTTCAAAAGAAGAATCTAAATAGAAAATGTACTATCTTTTCAAACTAAGTTACAATGTGGAAAAAGTACTTGTAGCAATACTTTTGTTATGTATGATTTTCAAGGTGCTCCTTTTGAATATTCTTTCTACTATACAACAAAAATCCATGTTTCTACTCATTTTTAGAGCTTTCTCTTACAAGCACTCACTTAAAAAAAGCGAGACAATTTATATAAATAGAGAAAAGGCTTAGTTAAAACATACTGAAGAGATGAGAGTCAAGACTAGAATTTGTCATGTACTCATATACAAGCAGCTTTTCATCTTCCTCAATGCAGCAACCCAAGAGTATAACAAGATTTTTGTGTTGCAATTTGGCTATGAAAACTACTTCATTTTTAAATTCCTGTAAGCCTTGACCAGAAGTCTTTGACAATCTTTTTACTGCAATTTCTCTCCCATCTGGCAAAATTCCCTGATAATTTTTTACAAAAAGAGAAATAAATAGTGGGAATTTTGATTAAAAAGAAAATTTTAGATAAGATTCCAAAACCAACCAGTACCTTGTAAACTGGACCAAACCCACCTTCTCCTAATTTTGATGATTCAGAGAAGTGATTAGTACTTTGTTGAATTGTAATTAAAGGAATTATAGGAAGGTCTGTATTCAAAGAATCATCACTTTGAACATGACCATAACTTGATATAGTAGTGGTCTCTGAAAGCACTCCATCAACAAATGAAGTGATTTGTAATGATCAAATTGGCATGATAGAGTAAGAAAAGATAAAATTAAAAAAAGAAAAAAAAACTCCATATTATATATTAGAGATAATTAATTACCATTTCTTGATGCATTCCTTCTCCACCTATAGTACATAGGGAAACTTAGTAGAGTTGTTGCCGTTGTTGCACATATTATGCCGATAATCAAAGTTGTTGACCCTGACTTACGGGTGCCTCCTTGTTTGGCTGCATCAATAACAAAGAGGAGCATATGTTGCAATAGTTGTGGTTGCATATAGACCAAAACCAATAAATAAACTCACTGACTTATTTTACATAAGGTCCTATTTTGTAAATGAACTCCGATGGCAAGGGTAAGGAGAAAAACTATAATGCTATTTGCAGCAAAAAGAAGATTCAAAGTTGAATTTTAAACGCAAATCAAATACTGTTATTAAATATAAAATAGTGGAACAAGTTTTTTAAACTTAATTAGATAGATATAAAAAATTCAGAATTCAAATTTAAATATCACTATTAGTATTTATAACATTTTTGGAAGAAAAATTGGTAATCATTTCCGGTTATATTTCAATTTTGCAAATGCATCAGAATCTCACACACAAAAAGTCCTAAAGACCCTACTACTATATGAATAGAATATTACATGTTATGATGGATTATGCTTTAGTACTACTGAAGAAAATTGTATCGGTATCTATTTTTTGGAACTTCTCATTCAAAATTGTAATATTTATATGAAATCTCATAACCTTTTTCATTTAATGTTGCAATCTTTTTAATAAAACTTTAAATATTTTCAAAATATTTCCGTTGCAACTTTAAGTGATGGAGTTATAACTTTTCATATATTTGTTAAACAAAAAATCCAGGCACTTTTATTACTTTTTTATGAAGAAATTATAAAATTTTATCATTTTTGCATTAAATTTTTAAAAATTTCAGAACTTTTTTAAAGAAAGTTATGTATCAAAACCCTTTATAAAAAATCGTGTTGTTCCATTTCATATGGCATTGGAAAGCCCAAAGAAACGTGCTTTGGTTAAAATCATTGATTTAAACATGGGAAGGTCATACTAAAGTTTCAGGCTGTTCATTTGTAGCTTTTATGTTGGCTATAATCTCTTCTTGATTTGTTCATACTTTATGCTAGTGAGATTATTGAATTTCCTGTTCAAATTAATTTTTTTTCACTCCCTCACTGCAAACTATAATTTCTTTGTAGTAGTTTAATAACAAATTATTATTTTATTAACATATTTTTAACTTGTTTCTTCAAAATCAACCTTAAATACATGTTCAAAAGTGATATAGAATCCCATATTTCTTTGAAAAATAAGTTATTCAAACTATATATATATATCAATGAAATGAATTGTTACTGATATAAAGGATTAATGATACACCTAATTGAGATGCTTTTTTACCATCTTTTAAATGTAAAATGCATTTTAGAAGAGTTAAATTTATGCCTATTCAACAAGTTCAAACATTATTCTCTCGTTTACCTTTTTTTCATAGTACAACTGAATTTTATTGTGAGATTCATCACATGTAAGAGTAAGAATTTAGAGGCAAAGAATCGGTTGAGAATAAAAAAAATTTCCATCTCAAAAATGTCTTCTTCTTTGAGAATGATATATAGTAATAAATGAGAAACAAGGAAGAAGTTACACATCTCTATCAATGGGTTCTCTTACAGGCCAATTCTATTTGCATAATTCGTTCTTCTCAAACACAATTCTCAATAAACACTAATCACAACTACCAATAAAGTCGGTGGATGAATATACTCAATCTCCTGTGGGTTTATCTTTATATGAAAATTTTCAAAAATAAATTCCATAATGCAAATTGTGTTTGATTTTTCATATTATCTACAGTTACGTTCTTGTGAATCTCACAAATGTAAATTTATTCTTATTTTCTAGAATAATAATATTAATATTATTAAATTTACAAAAAAAATAAGAAAAAATTGTCCTCTTTTCTTTTGTTTTCAATGAAGAAGAAGAAGAAGAGTACCTTGTTTGTTAGTCGATATCAAAAGCATAATACAAAGGGCAGAAGAAACCAGATAATCATAATTAAATACAAAATTAATTATAGTTGGTACCAGAGTTAGGAGGATCTGGAGCAGGAGAAGTGGATTGATTGTCTAAACCATAGAACTTATAATTATCGTACTTGATTAAACAATTTTGACAGGAAACCTGCCATTCCTGTTTGTCTCCACAGCAATGTGAAACTTCGCCTAACTTAACTTCCAAGCACTGCCTGCACCCTTCATTAGTAAGGTCTCTGCTGCATTGTACCATGCCGTATCTTTTCTCCCTGTGATTCAAAACAAACTCACCCGTGGCAAACAAATCGTTGGTTTCCTGTGTTGCTATTTGTATCAATTTCTTCATAAAATTCTCAGAATCCTTCAGTTCCATCGGATTTGAGATCTTTTTACCGGCAGCATACTTCCATGAGGGGCTTAAGGATACCTTTCCGAAGAAATTGCGGTTTGAGTAGCGGAGAATGCAGAAATCATAAAATACCACAGCGGAAACTCTGTTCGGGCAACGCGAAAGAATACTATTGGCGCCGGTGGTGACGCAGAACTGGCAAAAGTGTCCGGTAACGTCCCCGCGGCAGTCGTAGAGGCCATAGACAGTTTCATTAATACCTTTGCCTATGGTGCTATGGTTGTATCCTTTGCTTGTGGCAGCATCGGAAGACATCCATGAGATGATGGCTTTAAGGTTGGTTTTGTAAGTACTTCTGAGAACCCCTTCGGTTGAGTTACCACAGTCACCGCCGAGGTAAGTCAGTGGGGGTGACGTTGTGAAAGTTGTGAAGCTGAGAAGAAGCAAGAAACTAATGGGTATTTCTGATCTTTTGAGTCTTCTTGCCATCATTTGGTAGGAACTAAGGACTGGTTAGTTTGGTTGGACTAAATGGTGCAACCAGTAATATATAGAAAACAGGGAAAATACTCGTATAATCTGGTCCTTACTCAAGAAGGACAATTGTCAATTTTAAGACTCATTCATAGGTCAAGAACGATGGGTTGACTTTCAAAAATAATTTAAAGTAAAAATCTTATATTATAAATTATACAAAATTGTTATTATAACATTTTTTTTTACGATATTAAATTTAACAACGGCTAAAAATTGTTATCTAAAGTTTGAATAGACTTACTTGACAATACTAAAAAAATTGTTGTCTGATTTAAAATAGGAAATGCTTAATAATTATTATTAATATAGTTGTTGCGTAATATAAAATAGAAAATACTTGGCAATTGTTGCTAAATTGTGATTCATAACCAGCACAGAATTTTTCTTATTATAAAATAGGCAACATAAATATTGGGTTATTTTTATAAATTATTTTATAAAATAATTTTTTGAATTTAAAAGAATTATTTTTATCAAATAAATTAGTTAATTTTCTTTTTAATTAGGCTATTAAAATTTTATTTTTGAAATTTTTATTTATCCAATAAACTTTATTTTATAAAGTTAATTAAATACACAAAATTAATTTTATTTTACAAACTTAATTAAACACATAATTTAATTTTAATTTTTTGAATTAGAGGTTTACTTTCCAAACCCCTTTTCCCCACAAACAAATCCTTTTGCCCTTAATCACAAAAAATTTTCATGTTCTTCTCATTACCTAAAAAAAATTTACTTCAATTTTCACACTCAAATTTTTGCAACCCTTTCTGATTTTCAGCCCTAAAATCACAAAGTAGATTGGAGCACAACCTTTGTTTGCGATTGATATATGCAATCCATGGAAAAGTAGCAAGAAGTGATTTGTAGTTTGTTCCTAGGTTTCTACATCTCTTCTTTTATGTAGGTTTTTTATTAATTTCCTTCTTTGCTTTCATTATGATTAATTTTCATCTTAAATACTCTCCAATTGTCACATTTCATTTTTTTTCTGCTCAATCTCGAATGATGCCAAGTGCAATGGAAGCCTCATGAAGGCTTTGTTGGATTTTCTAATAAAACAAGATATAAAAGTGTTTAATTTAATATTAAAATGATTGAAGATTTTGGATCCAATATGTGATGATGGGTGGTTTTTAGTGATAGGTCGACCCACTAATATTATTAATATAAATAAAGGTTGCTATTAGGGATTTAAATTGCAGTTGTGGTCGCGGTCGCAGATGCGTCACGATGTGGACGAATGCGGATATAACAGTCTAAAATTATGAAAAATTATGGACGCGATCTATCCCAAAAACATAATATTGCGGGCAATATTACGGTCGCGGATTATTTTTCAAAAACCTAGGTTGCTATTTTTAAATCCTATAATTAATTATGAACACTCTCCATTGGTGTTAGAAAAGTATCCTTAATTAAGTTTTTATTTAGAGTTGATAGGAGCAGTAAACCCTTATTGAAGTTTATAATTAAAACCAATTGTATATAGTTTGTAACTTGTAGTAAATCCTAATTTATACTGGCTCATAATAAATTTATTAGGTAACAATAAATCTTTTTCCACATTTAATATCATTTTTTCATATCATTCAATTTAAGGTATTATTTTATAAAGTTCGATTTTAACAATTACTATCAAAGTCTTGAATTATGTGAATTGAATATATTATTATATGGATTCAAAAATCAAATTTTATCTTTTAAATAATATTATATTTTATAATGAACTCTCATGAATAAAAATTGCTATAAATCTCTAATTATTTCATAATATATATATATATATATATATATATATATATATATATATATAAATGTTAATTTTATTATGAATAAAATGCACATATCATATGTGTGAGAAATTTATAAACGATTCATCCATATATTATATGTGTTTTTGGATGAATTTTATTTGATCTGATTTTCATTTAAAATTAAATTTTATCTTTTAAATAATATTATATTTTATAATGAATTCTCATGAATAAAAATTGCTATAAATCTCTAATTATTTCATAATATATATATATATATATATGTTAATTTTATTATGAATAAAATGCACATATCATATGTGTGAGAAATTTCTAAACGATTCATCCATATATTATATGTGTTTTTAGATGAATTTTATTTGATCTGATTTTCATTTAAACCTTGAAATTGTTTTATACACACACATATATGTGCGCGCGCGCGCCTTGAAATTGTTTTATACACACACACAGGTGTGTGGACATTGTTATTTCACCTGAAAAAGTTTGTGCCGAACCTGTTCTGAATCCACATTGTTATTTCACCTGAAAAGTTTGTGCCGAACCTGTTCTGAATCCACATGGCAATTATAGGACAACAGTATTACCCTATATATATATATATATATATATATATATATATATATATATAGGTTTTGTAAAGCGCAAGTTACGCATATCACAACAATCAAACGCACTTTGTTTTTATTTGTCTATCCTAATTAATTATCCTAGTATAAGCAACATAGCATTTTTGCTTCCCCAAGAAATAAACAAAGAAAATATGGAGTGTAATTTGGTGAGTTTACTTCGAATCCATACTCGTCAATAATTTTCTATGGATATTTTAATGAATCTCATTCTTAGGTCAGATTCTAAGTACTGAACCTGTCAACTTGTATGGGTCAAACCGTAATTTGCTAAATTTCTTTAGTTTTTTTGCCATTTGCTAGAAAATATAAGAATTTCCATTAGTCTACGAAAATATATATATATATTTACTGCTTTGGCATTTTATATGTTGGCCTTTTATACATGTTCTGTTTTACATTTCCATGTTTTATACATATGAGATTTTTGATAGAACATTTATTATATTTACATATATGTTTTCAGGTTCTCTTTATATATATATATATGCTTGGCTATTTGGACGTATATATATAATGAATTTTATATAAAATATCCTATTTTTCATTTAGCATTCTATTGATGTCTTTTGTATATTTGTTTGATTTGGCATATATGACCTATAAAATTATAAATTCTTATCATTTAAATTCCAAATTTGTTTCATTTTAATAAATAATAATAATAATTTCCCACTAGCTTGATAAAAAATCTATTTTAAAATTAGGAAGTTTTCCGGTAATTCAACAAAAAATTATTGTATTATTTTGTGCTCCACATATATATATATTACTATTATATTTCTATATATTGGGCTTCCACATATATATTTTTTTCCTTGTGGAATTTTTGGATATTGTTTGGTCATTTAATTATTTTTCCTGTATATGTATGTGTAGGAAAATAATTTTTAGAAAATTGTTTAGGCTTATGTTATACCATAAAATTTTGTGTAATTGTGAGTCCATCTATTGTAGGCCTAATTCTATAAAAGTTTATTCATTTTTATAAAATGGTAATTGGGCTAAAGGAGAGTATCATATTAATAGTATTTTAATACCCTATTGGTATAATATTATTAATATAATTTTTTTGGTCATAATATAAGTGTAGGAATAAGTATTGTGTTTCTAGAATTTTCATCATCCTATTGGTATTAAAATTTTAAGATTATGATATTTAGTCCTTGTATTATATTATATGGTCTTCAATACTCTATCAGTATTGAGCTTTATGATATAATATTGAATTCGATTATATTACTTATTGAGAAAAAATTTCTAGCATGATTAAGGTTAAACATACATTAATATTTTAAAATTTGTTTCCTTAAATTCTTTACCTTTGTAATTAAATGTGATCAAAATGCTTAATGGGACTAATCATAAGGATTAGGTTGAATTCCTAAAGCTATATCTAACAGCCTATAACCTTGACCTAGTGATTAGGAAAGTAGAACCTCAAATTAATGTCGAGTCTACAGTAAATTAAAAGAATTATCATAAGAATGTGGACTATTTTAAATACAAGAAATAAGTTGAGAAGAAAAGAAAGATACCCATCTAGCTCTAGTCTGTTTTGAGTTAAATATAATTATGTACCATCAAACTCTTGGTAGTTAAATATTAATGCGACTATTCATGTAAACTAATTATCTTCAGGCACTAATAAATTTGAGGAAACCAAATGAAGGAAAGCTGATTATGAGACTTGGAAATGGAGATAAAGCTAAAGTAAAGCACATAGGATTAATGAAGTTGAAGTTGAAGACTAGACATAATCTTTTATTAAATTATGTAGTTTATGTACCTTCTATGATAAGGAATTTAATTTTAGTTGTTGCTTTAGATTCTCTCATATACTCTTGTAATTTTAGAAATAGAAATGTTGAATTATTTTTATAATTATTCTATTATTAGTGCTAGTTCTATGTGTGATAGCTTATATAGAGTTGATCTAAATTCTAATTTTATGAACTCAATAAACTTTGTTATGGGTAAGAAAAAGGTATTGAATTAATGAAAAATCTTCAATATTATGGCACAAATGATTAGGACTTATCTCTGAAGATAAAATTCGAAGACTTGTAAAGGGAGAAATATTTTCATGATCTGACTTCCTGGATTTTGATACAGTATAGATTGCATTAAAGGAAAACTTGCAATTAGAGGTAAAAAGGGTGAGAGAAGTAGAAAGGAGAATTTCTAGAACTGATCCACACTAACATTAGTAAGCCTATCACACCTAATGCTATAGGTGGCTACAAATACTTCATCATACTCATTAATGATTACTCTAAATTTGGTTAAGTGGAGCTACTCAATGATAAGTCAAAATCATTAGAAGCTTTCAAGTTATTCAAGGCGGTAGTTGGACTAAAAGTAGGGAAACAGATAAAGTGTGTTAATTCTGATAGAGTTGGTGATTATTATGGTAGGTATGATAAAACAAGAGGAAACTCTGGTCCTTTTGCAAAATACCTACAAAATTATGGGATTCATGTAACTTACACCATACCTGGTATATCAGAGCATAATGGAATTGCAAAAAGAAGGAATAGAACTCTTATATATATGATAAGATGCATGCTAGCCTATACTTTGTTACTAGAATTCTTATAAGGTGATGAACTGAGAATAGCCATGTACATTCTAAATTAAGTTTTCAATAAGTCAGTACCTGAGATTCTTTATAAACTATTATATGATAAGAAGTATAGTTTGAGGGATTTTTTAGTTTAGAGTTGCAAAGTTGAAGTAAAGCCATGCATTCCATCCATAAGAAAACTTGATTCAAAAACTATTAATGGATACTTCATCAAATATTGCAGTGGCTCGAAGGGAAGCAAATTTTATTATCCAACTCATTTAACTAAAGTAATTGAGTTTGATTAAGACATCTTCCTTAAGGATGAGTTAAATAGTAAAAGTCAAATACCATGCATCATGAATTTCTCTGAACACAGAACAATCATTTCATTAGCACTAATATTAGAAGAGTCAACTTCTATTACTCTACCAATTAATCCAATACAACTAATGATAAAAAATGTTAAGCCAGATAAAATAAATAAAGAAATTCTATTAAAAAAATCTTATAAAGCCTATAGATTAACAATTCCTAATGATTATTTTATATATCTGCAAAACCATGAATATGATATTAATGATGATACTGATCCTGCAACCTTTTCTTAAGCTATATCTAATTTAAATTGTTCTAATTCGATGAATGCTATGAAGGATGAGTTAGTTTCAATGCATAAGAATCAAATGTAGGATTTAGTGGAGCTTCTTATAGGTTATAAGTAGTTTCAATGCATAAGAATCAAATGTAGGATTTAGTGGAGCTTCTTATAGGTTATAAGCTAGCTAGATGCAAATGGGTCTTCAAGACCAAGAAAGGTAGTCGAGATAAAGTTGAGAGGTACAAGGTCAAATTTATAGCAAAAGGCTACACTCAGAGAGAAGGTATAAGTTACAAAGAATCTTTTTTACCAATTTCAATTAAAGACTTATTCTATGTTGTCATGGCTTTGGTGACTTATTTTGATTTAAAGTTACATCAGATGGATGTATAAATAGTCTTCTTAAATGGTGATTTAATAGAGACTATTTATATGAACTAGCCAGATAGTTTCTAAGAGAAAGGAAAAGGAGCACCTTGTGTGTTAGCTTAAAAAAGTCCATTTATGGCTTAAAATAAGCTATTAGATAGTGGTACCTTAAGTTTGATAAAGTAATGACTTCTCTTGGGTCCAAAAAGAATGGGGTGGACCAGTGTATTTATATATTAATAAGTGTAGTAAATTTTGTTATTTTAGTACTATATGTAGATGACATTTTCCTTATGTAATGACATGAACCTATTAACTAAGACAAAATAAATGTCATCTAAATATTTTGATATAAAGAATCTTAGAGATGCTTTTTATATTTTAGGGATAGAGATCTATTATGATAAATACCAGGATTTACTTAGTTTGTCCCAATAAACTTATATTAAGAAAGTACTATTCAACATGTTAACTTGA